>LR991037.1:4790823-5990823 GCA_905163495.3 Cosmia trapezina | reverse complement strand
TTTCAGGATGCTATTGTCACTGACCCACGTTCTACGCATCAGTGATGCAATTTTTTTGCGAATCACTGCATGAAAGCCGTTAGTTTGGTTCTGAGCAAACATCTCCGATACGCTACAGAAACGCATTAAATGAATGAATTTTGATGATTTTAATGAAAGAAAGAAAAATAATTTCATTTGTCACAAAAACACGTGCCGAAAACATAATTAACTCGTATAATCATTAATTAATCATCTACTATTTCTTTACGCTGACTTTGTACAAAATCGTCTTCATTGAAACATGTGACATCAGTTTTTATTTAAGCCAAATCTCTTCAAATTTTAATTTCATCTAAATGAAACCTATCAAATGTCCCCCTCGTCCATACTTCCTAATATTTCATTTGGACTTTTATACAATTTGAAAAAGAAATCCCCCGTGACTACCGGCGCGATATTACATATTAAATTCCTCCCCCCCCCCCCCCCCCAGAAAGTTACGCCGGCACCTCAGAGACATAGTAAAAATTCAATATTGAAATCCATACTTCAAAACTTGAGAATTGAAAAAAAGAATAAACCCCCCGAACTAATTTGAGCTGCGAACGATAAAACTTGGCGCCCACCTTCAATGGCGCGGAGAAATAACGTTAACTTCTCTTAAGGTGATTTATTTTTCTGAAGAAAATACTTTTCCAGCGTTCATTCGAGACGTTTCATTGATATTGAGTTTTGTTCTAAGTTCTACGTAAGTACTTTGAAATGTTTTGAAGCTTCGGATCCGTCCCCTATCCTTAATAAGCTTAGGACTTCCTCTCTTTTTATTTTTACCTATTACTCGTTTAGAGGAATCGTTCGTTCGGGGCTTATATTAAAAAATATATTCGCTCTTGTTTGAAAAGTTTGCAATTTCATTTGTTGTTGTGTAATTTACTTAAGTTCTTTACGGCACACCTTTTCAATATCGTTGTACGAGTTTCGGGCATTCTCCTTTAATTTACGGTTTCGACCATAATAAATACTTGAGCGATTTTAATTAAAAGTCCCTAAAGCGTTTACGTCTTGATGTAAACTAAAAGGATCGTTTATAACAAAGGATTATTTGTAAACGACACCTATAAGTGGGTACTTATTGAGAAGTATTTGTAGACAAAAGCAACCAGAATAAAATTAAAATAGCGATCTATTTGATCGCTATTTTAATTTTGGGGAAAGATTATTGATAAATCTTGAATAATTACTTGGAGGATCGTTTAATTTCTCCCTCAGATTCTTTTGAACTATAAAACTGCAGTTGTCCTCAATTAGCATTGTTATCATAGGGTGAAGACTAGCTAATGATGAGAAGTACAAAATCTGTGTCGTAAGATGGTGAACAAAAGCATACGTAATCCACAATGGATGGACACAATCCTGAATCAATACAGGGTGTAAATGTAAACAGTGGCAATCTTTTAAGGGGTCATAGTACTCATCATTATGAACAACTTTTACTATTATGGGACACACAACTTTCTTCCGCATTATCGCAAAGTAGTCGTCAGTGTGCGCATCAGCGAACATACCTGACGCACTACAGTAAGGTGGAAGCTTCAACAGCGCCCTGAAGACATTGTTGTACTGAATGCTCCTCAATTTTAATTCAGTTTTTTGTAATAATTTGAGACACAATAAACATTTATTTATTTATTTATTTAATGCGCAGGGCATTGTCAGCTTTTAGGTTATGGTTATTCCAAAGGGTGCTGGTGTAAAATGTTTGGCAGTAGGCCTTGAAAAGAGTTAGTTTTACAGGAACTGAACAACCATGAAACCTTCTGTATATCATATTTCCCCACACAGCCCGTGCCCTGCGCTCCCTTTCCATATCTGAGTCGTCTTTCAATTCTTCAGTAACAATATGGCCCAAATATTTAAAGTGGGCTCTGCAAAGGTGAACCATTTAGTATTACAGGAGGGAATAAAGTTGGATTTTTATTCCTACCTCGAAACACCAACAGCTCACTTTTTGTTGGATTATATTTTAGCCCGTGCTGTATGGCAAATGCATAGATATCAAGAGAAACTTCTGTGTCAGACGAACCAAACGGTGATCTAATAATGATTCCGTTTTCATTTTAAGTTCAGAACCTTAATAAGTATGAGGTACATAAGTAAAGTTCTTGATAAACACACACACATACAAACTCACGGCTTCTTCCCATGGGGTAGACAGAAACTACAGAACCCCACCTGTTACGATCCTTACATACTCCTTTTGCCTCGTTTACGTTCATACATCTGTCATACACGCACGTCGGTTGCAAGTACTACGCATCTGACCTTTCTGAAGAACATCACCAATAAGGTCACTATAAGTCTTCCTAAGGCGTTTCCACTCACATCTGCCTTGTAAATACCTTTTGTTAGTCGCCTTTTATTCATTCTCTCAACATGACCAAATCTCTGCTCTATTATAATTCTACTAAAAATCATATTAGAAAAATATTCTCACCATAAACATCAATACACCCAATTTGCCACTTCATGCTGGGTTGCGTGTTGATCTGACACATGTAGCAGCCGCGGTCTTCTGCCCGAAGAGGCCTAATCCTCAGCTGCCAAGTGCTGGGCGTGTCCAGGTTCACGGAGTATCGAGGACTGAGGACCACTCTGTCGTTGAGGGACAGGACTGTCTGGTCTTCGGCTCGGAGCCAGCCCACCTGAGAAGAGGAAGAAAAGAAACGTCAAACAACCTTCGGTCAAAAGAATGCTATTCAGGAGACATTCTCGCTCCCCCCTCTTAACGTGAGTTAAGACCAAAGTACCAAATTAACTGAGATAGTGCTTTCTTTTGTTAGGCTATCCCTACTAAAATGTAAATCTATGTTCGTTTGGTCTAAACCCACCTTTAGAAAACTGCAAACTGTAGAGACAAATGAGTAATCGCAGCACATTGTCAATATAGGTACAAAGTAATTTCATTACATTTAATTTAAAGCTTAAACTGGTCAGTCAAGGCTTTAAATTAAATGTAATGTTTTTGAAAACATTCGAAATAACAGTAAACAACTATTTCATTAAAGTTAACCATTCCTCACCGATCCACGATTCCAAGCGAAGGCATTTTAAAATGCGCAAATTAGTTTTTGCTCTCTCCCACCATAGTTGCAACAGTACAGAATTTACATCTCATCCCGGCAAGTCACCGGGTCTTCTATTTAATTTACTCGAGACTGCAGTGAGGCCGCAGGCTCTTTGAATTTTAAACAGGGATTAACATGAACGTACATTGACGAAATGTAACACTGAGAATACAAAGTTTTTGAAACATTTGTTTCTAGAATTTCTTTATTTTTGTTTTCTTTAGATGTTATTATGAAAGTGCAGGATGCGGTGATAGCGAAATACAGAAATGTAGTTGTATTCCTCAAGGGAGTTGAAATGCATTCGCATAATAAACATGCATATTTTGTAGGTACGTACAAGATAGTATAAATGAAGCCGTCAGTTCTGTGTAATATATTCTGGCTAATCTTGAAAAGCACTGCGTGGATTTACAAACACTTTTCACCACGATTTCAAGTAAGTAAATTTTTCTGGTCTTTGTAACTTATTTCTTTGTGCTTTGTGATGTTTGACTGCCGTTATTTTAGTTTTTAAAAAACATAAATGACCGAGAGATAACTGAACTAATAGATAATCTATGTGTGAGAACTGTGTCATATCAATTCTATAATATTTTATGTAATAAAAAAACGGTCAAGAGCGAGGGTTCCCTAATAATATAGGTATGTATTTTCGTTTATGATTTTTGAAAAAGTGTGCTATTTCTCTAAATGAATGATAAAGAAACGATGTCTCTACATCGTTTTATTTTTCCTGTAATCTTTACATAAACTTCTATCACATAGAATAATTTCAGATTTTTCTCTATGCAAAATTCGGAGATTTTTTATATTTTTCAACAAAAATGGAAAACTATGCGACCTAAAAAAATAACAAAAATGTTTGAGAATGCTCTAGTAGCCCCATTTCGAATTTTTAAGAGCTTTCAGTCCCTTTTGCAAAAAAAATGTATTTCTTCCTTATTTGCAAATGGGCAAACGTCATCTAAAACTGTTCCAAATTTCATGTTGATAGCATTAGTAGTTCTTGAGATATCCAGCTGTAACAGACGGACAGACAGACAAACTGGGTCACACCATCAGGGTTCCTTTTTACCACTTTGGTACGGACCCTAAAAATTGTAGTCACAATTAAATTTGACATGCACAAAATCGGATTCAAACTAAGCCAACAATATTTTGTGACCAAATTGATTATCGCAGTAAACCAAAAGCTTATTTCATTACAAGTCCTTATAGGTATGACAAGCCATAATTCTACCTCTATTCACAAAACAAATGATACCAACAGAATAACATCCACAAAGAAAATATTAGTGGGGAAAGCAAACACAATATTCTGTTCCATTACCTCCATTTGTACTTCCTCAGAAATTAATCCTGGAGTAACATCATTATCTATTATTATAATGTCTGCTCAGTAATGCACGCTTTCATTATCAAATACATTCATTTCTAATGTACCTTCTATGTTCTTAGGTATTCTATGTACGTGGTCTTGTGTATGTTTATCTTTATTTCGTCTTGTGTGTGGGTAGTTTAGTTGAGAGCTTTGATTTTCGCTGTTTTCTTTGGGAGTGTCTTCAGCTCATTTATTATTTGGTGGTATATTTTTAGTACTAACTTGATTATCTAAATAAACTTCTCCTTCTTCTTGATTATATAAACTTTTTTACTTTTTTTTCATCTAGTATGTTTATTGGTATCACAAAGTAATTTTCTTCGAAGTGGAATTACTTCTCGTCATTCAATTTAGCTAACGCTTTTTATGATAGCTGCGCCCCGCGGTTTCATCCGCGTAGACCGGGATAAAAAGTAGTTTATGTGTTAATCCAGGGTATAAGCTATCTACATACCAAATTTTATCTAATTTGGTCTAGCCATTTGAGCGTGATGAAGTAACAAACATACAAACACACACTCATAAACTTTCGCCTATAAAATATTAGTGTGATGAACTCTTATTAGAAATTATAAATACATTTTATGAAAGGTGCCTATATAAGCTGTCTAAGCCAATAAATCTGTAGTCAAAACCACTATATATTTCCTTTCAATAAGACTATCAAATTAATAACCCTGTCCCTTTTATTTATCAAAATTGATAAATAACAATATCTAGTAACAAATTTTCGGGTGAAATTGGTACTTTGTTTGTTAGAAAATTAATGGATACTCCAAATTAATTTCACTCGAGTGAGAGCCTTTATCTGTTACAAATAATATTTTAACTTATAATTAATCTTCTGCTTAATTAATGTAATTTTGTTTGATCATTTTTAGGGTTCCGTACATCAAAAGTAAAAAACGGAACTCTTATAGGATCACTTCGTTGTCCGTCTGTCTGTTTATCTGTGTGACTGTCAGTCTATCAAGACCCTTTTTCTCAGGAACGCGTGGAGGTATGAAATTGAAATTGATATTGATATTGTCTTTAGTCCCTTGGAGCTGCAGAGAAATCAAGCATTTAAGTCAACGCAATAACAAAGTACGGCCATATAAGTAGGCAACATATTTTGATACTCGCAAGTAAATCAAAACTTACTACTAACTACTTACCGTTGATCTAGAATTATGAAATTTGGCAAGATGCAAGGTAAAGTAAAGGAAAAGTCCGAAAATTGTTCATTTGTAATTTTATCACATAACAATTTTTTTTTTTTGTAAATTTTCTGTTGGAGAATTGACCGTGACGTATATCAGTTTATGAGAGGACATGTTTTTCAACTACAATGTTAAGTTTGTTTTTGGTATAAATTCTTTTCAACTACGGAACCCTTCATTGTACATGGTCCAACGCGCACTCGGCCGGTTTTTAGGGTTCCGTACCTCAAAAGGAAAAAACGGAACCCTTATAGTATCACTTGTTTGTCCGTCTGTCTGTCTGTCTGTCAGTCTGTCAAGACCGTTTTTCTCAGGAATGCGTGGAGGTATCAAGTTGAAATTAATATCAAATACGTAAGTCGGTGGTCTCTTGAAGTTCTAAAAAACTCAAGCTTCTAAGTCAATGCAATAAAAACATACTGCCATTTATGCGACATATTTGGATACTCGCAAGTTAATAAAAACCTATGGGGTACTTCCCGTTGTTCTAGAATCATGAAATTTGGTAAGAAGCAAGGTCATACAACACAAATAAAGGAAAAAGTCCGAAAGTTGTTAATTTGTAATTCTATTACATAAAAAAATGTTCAAGTCTTTAAGTATGTCGAGACCCTTTTTATCAAGGACGCGTCGAGATATCAAGTTGAAATTAATACTAAATACTTACGTAAGTCTATTGTCCCTTAGAGTTCTAAAAAAATCAAGCATCTAAGTCAACGCAATAAAAAATACGGCCATTTTGCGACACACTTTGATACTCGCAACCGTCGCAAGTAAATCAAAACCTATAGGGTACTTCCCGTTGACCTAGAATAATGAAATTTTTCAAGAAGCAAGGTCTCCTAGCACAAGTAAAGGAAAAAGTCCGAAAATTGTGAATTTGTAATTTTTTGACATAAAAAAAAATTTTTTGGCATCCAATGTTAAGTTTGTTTTTGGGATAAATTCTTTTCAACTCAAATCAAAATCAAATATTTATTTTGGAACAAAAACAGGTATACAATTTTTTCGTGTACGTTAACACCTACTATAGTTTAAAAAACTGTGTTGCAGCCATTAGCGCCCACCACTAAGATGGGAGACATCGGCGTTCCAACATTTATTAAAAATCAAAAATAATTAAGGTTAAGATGTTCCAGTTCTCTAATGTGATATATGTGTATGTATGTATGTATGTATATATGTATGTACTACGGAACCCTTCATTGTGCGTGGTTCTACACGCACTTGGCCGGTTTTTTTTTATTTTTCAAACGGTTTTTAATTAAATTTTGTTATTCGGTCATTTTGAGCAACTAAGTTTCTTTTATGGCTTTGCTTGCTTATATCTACTGAGTTTAACTTGTATTTTTGTTTTAGTAATAAGCTAAGTATACTTAATGAAGATGAATGATGTTTCACTGTAATCTCAAGATGTTTTCTTCGCTGTCATAATGAGTAGAAGGGGTGCTTTGTCATAAATAATAAGAAAATTAAACAGAAAATATTTTTGCATCTGCGATGAAAATGCTATGAGTAATATCACAGAATAAAAAACTACAGTAGTTTATCTGGGCAGTGACCTTGCGTCGATGCGTAACTGCCATGCACTCTAACTGTTGCCTACTGGTATACAACGTGTCATTTTGCGTCCTCGTCAAATTTCATAGTGTGATACAAAAAACTGAACAACTTTCTCCATTGGACCAACATCGTAATCGCAAAAAAATTTTCAACTGCCCCATAGAAAACTTCAATACCTATACAGAACATCAAACCGAACAACTTTCTCCATGGAACCAACATCGTAATCGCGAAAAAATTTTCAACTGCCCCATAGAAAACTTCAATACCTACTCGACGCAAATGTATGGGATGGCTGATTATTTTTTCGCGATTACGATGTTGGTGCATTAAAAAAAGTTGCGCGTCGTTTCGGACGTTTTCTATGAACATAAACTACTGTAATGTTATTATTCTGTGGTAAAACATTAGAATAAAGATGACATTTTGCTAAACGTAATTATCTCATTTAAATAATTTCACACCCATTTAAAATCTACGGCTCCAATTAACTATCCAGAACGCGATGATATTTTTTCCAACAAATTACCCTGCTTTAATTAAAACCTGTATTAGTTATAAAGTTTTTTTTTTTCAATTAATTACTTTAAGTACGAGTCAATAACTACTGCGTGGCTCAAACATTTTAGCGTTGGTAAAGCCCCCATTACTTTCGAACATAAGGGCTCTTCATTGAAGTAGTTCACTTTATCATGTGATGCAGCATCGCATCGTTGGGGGATGGGGGAATTAATGGCGTCTCTCAAATGCCACTTGAAAAGGAAACGCGTTGATACAGGATTATAAAAGCGATGAAATTACTCTTTTTCCCGTAACAATGAGTTTTGTAGTTACGAGTGTGTTTTATGCCATGATGCTGTCAATATATCTTCTATAAATTTATTTATCTTGAGTAATGAGTTTTCATTTTTACATACAGTTTGTTCTCTTTAACCCTACGACGGTTGTACTTGTTTTCATTAATATAAAGTTAACATTAAAAACAAGTACATAGGGTTAGAGAGAACAAACTGGTTCAACCACAGATAACAAATTATTATGGTAAGAGAAAATCTAAGTATTTGGTACCATAAAATGTTTAACAAAATAGATTTATTATAAGAAAAATTAAAAATTGGTAAAGAATCCCTTTTATAGAAACATTATACAGGATAGCAAACCAAACTAAATACATTGTATAAGATTAAACCATAACAGTGTAATATATAAGTAGAAAGTATGTACAGACAGCAGCACATCAAGTTGTGCCGGGCTGTCCAATTTCTCCAAATGATTTTAAACCTTAAAATGTTGATGGTTAAATTTAAAATCGGATGATATTTGAGAGTTTGTAGTAGCTTGATCTGCTGCTGTGTGTACGTATAATAAATACTGGTATTCAGCTGCATCCGGTTAGACTGGAAGCCGACCCCAACATAGTTGGGAAAAGGCTAGGCTGATTGACTTATAATAAATCTGTAGAGAGGTCAATTCTGTACATGATATATATTTTCAAAATAACTACCAGGGGGTAATTAGTGATCGATACTGATGCCAAAAATGCAATCAGTAAAATTTTTGTCTGTCTGTCTGTCTGTCTGTCTGTCTGTCTGTATGTTCCTTATAGAAACAAAAACTACTCGACCGATTTTATCGAAACTTCCTATAATTATTCTTCATACTCCTGGGGAGGTTATAGTATACTTTTCATCACGCTACAATCAATAGGAGCAGAGCAGTGAAGGGAAATGTTGGGAAAACGGGAGAAGTTGCTCCATTTTTTAAGCTTCCGTCGCGTGTGCAGCCTTAATGGTGAAAGCTACATAGAAATCATTTATGACGGAAATGTTCTACATAAAATGATCTAAAAAATATCCCACAACAACATATGTCTATCTCTTATGGTTGACTCACAATAACACGTATAACTCCCGATAGTTTAGCAGTCCAATACATTAACTTAATAACATACAAGGAGTTACACGCTGACGGAGTCGCGGGCACAGCTATTAATAATAATATTCTGCGGTTCCTTATTGCGATATTTTTCAACAGTATTGTGGATTGACATATTACAACGTGTAATGCTAAATGCGCAAAACCTCTTAAGCGGTCATTGTACTCATCATTATGAACAACTTTTACTATGGGACCAAACCTGAAATCGCGAAAAAAAAATCAGCTGTTCAGTACATTTTGACGAATTAAGCGAACATAAATGTACTGAACAGCTGATTTTTTTTTCGCGATTTCAGGTTTGGTCCAATAGTAAAAGTTGTTCATAATGATGAGTACAATGACCCCTTAAGAGGTTTTGCGCATTTAGCATTACACGTTGTATATTTCCCTACTAAAATACGAAAGTTAATCTGTCTGTTACATCAAAACCACTGAATCGTGAGGAAGGACATATGGTACTTTTTTACGAAAAACGACGGAAACGCGGACGAAGTCGCGGGCAAAAGCTAGTTATAAATATAAAAGAGCGCCTCTCGCCAACAAACGTAAAAGTTTTGCGAGTTTAGAAAGAAGTAACACCGCTGTATTATAATTTCATTAAATAAATATTTATAAAATATTTAAATACGTCGAGACCCCTCCATGCGTCGGTAAGTACGTTGGACCCGGCTGTCATTCTGGGATCATTGAAACTCGTTACGGGTCATCAGAAGCCCGAAAGTCGGACAACCAGTCTTACTCAGGGTTATCATAATACCCGGTTACTGTATTTTGAAGGTCAGATAGGTAGTCGCTCCATAAAATACTAGTATTCAGCTGCATTTGGTAACCTCAACATCGTTGGGAAAAGGTTAGGCCACTATTGATTGAGTTAAATTTCATATTTCAGATAGTTAGATTCAAATTCTTACAAAATTATTGTGGCTAGAGACTCTTACTTTATTTTGTAAGCAAGTCCATTGTATAATAACCTCTAAGAGACTTCATTATAGATTACTAGCTGTTGCCCGCGACTTAGTCTGCGATAAAAAGTAGCCCTTTTCTAGATCATGGTCTACCCATATTATGCCAGATTTCATTCAAATCCGATCAGCAGTTTTAGCGTGAACGCGTAACAAACAAACTCACTTCCGCATTAATATTAATAAGGAGCTCGTGGCTAAGTAATAACAGCCGCACGGGTCGATCCGTCACGTTAAGCTATGCTTGCCAGGGTTTGTCAGTCGATGGGTGACCATCTTTACATACCAAGATTCCTCCATGCCTCGGAAAGCACGTTAAGCCGTTGGTCCCGGCTTTCATTCGTGGATCTTTGACAGATGTTACGCGTCGTCAGAAGCCCGAAAGTCTGACAACCAGTCTTACCAAGGGGTACCGTATTACCCAGTAACTGGGTTGTGGAGGTCAGATAGGCAGTCGCTCCATGGAAAATACTGGTATTCAGCTGCATCCGGTTAGACTGGAAGCCGACCCCAACATGGAAAAGGCTAGGCAGATTGAGTAGAAGGAGTACATTTTTCCACATACTTTATTGGGTAGAGAAAGTATCTAACCCTAAAAATAAATTAGGAGTGAAGTATCAAGATGGATTCAGTCGTTCATCATGGTATGTACCTATCTGTTAATTTAATAAATATTTCTTCAAACTGATTTCAACTTCATTTAATTAATTGGAGAATGATGATTGATGAACTTTAGTTTACATTTATTTATTTTAAAGATAATAATGGCATTCGAGAAATAATAAATTAATACATTTACTTTGACATATCTCGGGACCCTGGGGTCCCGGACCTTTGGAAGGCGTACGAGGGGCCGAAGCCAACTCGCAGAGGCCCCTTACATAATTTTAAATGACGAGGCGGCACCAACCTACGATTATCCCTGTATGCACTATGCAAGTGCACCCAAGGACAACCCCCGGTTGGTGCACGACTACTAATACATTTACTTATTATTATTAAACATTTATTAATAGTAACTACAATTTTCATCGAAATAAAATATTATTTTTTCTTCTTTCTTTACAATCGGGTATCGACGTCCCCCACAAAATACGTTTAAATTTTTTGCCACAGTAACGTATTGCGATCAAATGGACTCGTTTTATGTGATGCTTTCTATTTATGGGACTACAGTACAGTCCCCCAATACCCCAGTCCCCTTCTCAGTACCTTAGTAATGAGATTTTTGAGAAATGAGTAAGAATAAGAAAATGTATATTTGTTAATATTTTATGTTCTGTGAACGACATAGTGGAGGTAAATGAACTGAGTGATGTCTAGAATGAGTGAGTAAGTTATGAGTTTCTTTGTTAGATATTAAGATGATAAATGGGTGAGTTGAGAATGTATAGTTGATATACGATAAAATATCCAATTACGTAGAAAATGAGTAACCGACTTTTTATTCACGCAAAGGATTTAAATTAGTCAGGTAATAAATACTATCTAAATCTTCAAGGCACATTTTATTTTTCCCATTTTCCATTAACCAGTAGATTTTTAAGTAGATTCAATTAACGAATTTTCAATTTTCTAAAAAATACAATTGTAAGCAAAACGTTAACGGGGTTGGTGATATTTGATACCATTTAGGGCATTTTGAGAAATACATGTCTTAGACGAAGCATATTTTTTTTATTTTTTATTGCAGTCTTAGTTTTTTTGTAGTGTTTTTTTCAATAACACAGATTTTTGGGACTTGGTTTCATTACAGATAGATCACAAAGAAGACAAACATAACATACCAACTTTAACTGTGTCACTGTTGGCAATCAACTGTCATAAATTGGGTTAGTAAAAAAGAACTAAAAAATATCAGTTAAAAATAAAAAAAAACCTAATTCGTCTAAGACATTTGTATGGCTCATAAAGGCTCTTACAGACAGAGGTGATATCGCGTCGCGACGCGATATTTTTCTACGGATATAATATCGAAATATCGCGTCGCGACCGCGATATCGCCTCTGTCTGTAAGAGCCTTAATGCTCTAAATGGTGTCAACTATCACCACCTTAAGGCAACCAGCTTCCAAAAAACCCTTTATATTTTTCTTAGTTGGAAGCTCCAACAATATCTCAGAGAATAAACGATCCAACGAAATGGGCGTACATCAAAACAGTTATCAAACATCTCACATTTGCTGACTACACTTCCCTATTCTTGTACATTTTATTACCCCATTGTTGCTTCAAGAGCGATGGGGTACTCCGGTACCCTCCTTTGTTCGTCTCGAGGAGCATTTTCAACGAATTCTGACAGGTACCATTAATTTAATGCGCAATGGTGATGGTCCAATTACTTTAAATGCTGCTAGAAAATCTTTAGGCTGAGTTAGAGTGATCTTCGTGTCAGCTCGGGTAGATTTGAGAGAGGCACTAAGATTGGGATGGACGGGTAATATTGTTGAGTGAGCAAGATTAAGCTGTCGTGGTGGAGGGTTAGTTTGGTGCAAGATTTTCCAGGACTATAGTTTTGTATGAATTTAAGTAAACATTCGTTAATTTCATTTCTCAGGAGCAGCCCGGAGTTTAGATAATGTGCCCGGTTGATGACAATAGGCCCGTCCTCATGGATGGGACAAAGATAACTGATGAAATGTGATATTTCTTTTCATATAGAGACAAGAGAGAGGAGCTCGTGGCTAAGTAATAACAGCCGCACGGGTCGATCCATCAGGTTAAGCTACGCTCGCCGGGGTTGTCTGGGGATGGTGGTGACCATCTTTACATACCGAGCCTCCTCCTCGTGCCTCGGAAAGCACGTTAAGCCGTTGGTCCCGGCTGTCATTCATGGATCTTTGACAGTCGTTACGGGTCGCTAGAAGCACGAAAGTCTGACAACCAATCTTACCAAGGAGTAGGTATAGTATTACCCACTCGGTTATGGAGGTCAGATAGGCAGTCGCTCCATGTAAAATACTGGTATTCAGTTACATCCAATTAAATTGAAGCCGACACCAACATCCCAACGTAGTTGGGAAAAGGCTAGGCAGATTGATTGACAGAGACAAACAATACAGAAAAAGAATAGTAGATGTATGGAAGATGTATGTATATGGAATAAAACATTGCTTCACATGAAGAATGGTTGTTGAATAACAGTTGTTTCTCATGCAAGAAAAGAAAAAAAATAAAGAATAATCACTTTACGCAACTGGAGGCCGTTAATCGAGTAACTAATTTTATGCTATGCCAAAACACTAAAATCAGTTATGAAATTAACTATTTGGCATGTGACCAGCCCATAATTATAAAATGCACACTGTTAACGCTTTCAAGGACACTAACGCGGCACAATAGAAGTTTTATTGTTATTACTGCTATAGCCGTATCCGCCGCCGCCGTCGTAGCCGCCTTCAAAGCGTAATAAATATTCATTCTTTCTATCTTATTTTGTTTATTTCTGCCTAAAAAACCAAGATCTTTGACGTGACACTTCCCGTGACCCAAGGGTTGGCTTTTACCTTGGCAAGAGGCTGAGCATTGCCATACCACGTGGCAATGCCGCCAGTCTCTTGGGTACATTACCAGTCGACAGCGATGTGGAGGAATTTATCGATGCCATATTTTAGTTTAGTTTTACTTAAGTTAGGATACTCGTATTACATTGTTATTTATATTAAATAATAAGTTGTTATTTATCTACGTATTATATTGGAAGTTATGTTTAGTTATCAGCAACCCAATAATAAATGAAAAATCATAAGATCTTTGACCTCTTATAAATTGGACCACCACGGTCCACGATGACTCCCTTATTTGTTGCAACAGGATTTGTTTCATCACCAACGGATTGTCTCAGATATCTCAGCCTTTACATCAGGCCATTAATTTATTATCACCATTTGTAATCAGATTTCAACTGTAATTAATTGATATAATTGAATAATATTGTTTTGGTAATTGCTTTTCCTTCTGGTGTCATTAATTTTAGTTTAGTGTTTGTTGAGTTTCGAAGAGCAAAACTTTCGTGAAAATAAATGGTTGGTTTTGGTTTTGTGGGTGCCTTAAATTGTAGATACATAATTTATTTGAGTAAAGTTATTACAAGGAGTCTTCATAAAAAAAAACCGGTCAAGAGCGAGTCGGACTCGCGCACCGAGGGTTCCGTTCCGATTTCTGAAAAAGTGTGCTATTTAGAGACATCGTTTTATTTTTCCTGTAATCTTTACTTAAACTTCTATCACATAGAATAATTTCAGATTTTTCTCTTTGCAAACTTCGGAGATAAGGGGGGGGAACGATATTTTTTTTTACATTTTTCATCAAAAGTCGAACACTGTGCGGCCTAAAAAAATGTTTGAGAATGTGCAAACAGCGTTCTTTCATATGATACCCCACATGCCTTAGTAGCCTCACTTTGAATTTTAAGACCCCCTTTCAGTCCCTGTTGCAAAAAAAATACATATATTTTTATTTCTTTCTTATTTGCAAAAAAGTTGGGTAAATATTATCTAAAACTGTTCCAAATTTCAAGTTGATAGCATTATTAGTTCTTGAGATATCCAGCTGTGACAGACAGACAGACAGACAGACAGACAGACAGCCAGACAGACAGACTCACACCATAAGGGTTCCTTTTTTACCAGTTTGGTACGGAACCCTAAAAAATACATAGAAAGTGGTGAAGGGCGGGAGTTTTGGGGGACTGCCCTGTTGTGAATCGAACTTGGCAACATACGTGGTATGCTGCAGTGAGTTTCGGGAACATTGATTGTATTCTAGGGGCCTATTTCATGATGTCTGAATAGCCACTACTCATCGAATAAATTCAAAAATGTAACAGATTTTGTATAAAATTACCTGCCTAGTAAGTTAAGGCCCAGGTTCCAAGCTTGGTTTAGCTCGGTGTGTAAGTGAAATGGCGTTATGGCTGTCTACTTTGACGCACGAGATAGAAGATTCTCACGCGCACCGGAATCATGTCGTAAAAGTGCAAATAAAATCGTCTAAAATTAGAAATTAACTATTTAATAAAAAGTAATCCATCACTGGATGCAGTTTGGAATTTGACATTTCATGGTATATTTTTAATTATAATTATAATTGCTAATGAAGGGATAAACAGCTTTTAAAGATTATTAGGAGGTATGTTTAAAGATTTTTTTGGTGCATTAAAGTAAACTCCTTTGCAAAAAAAACGGGCACCTTACAGTCATTGGCTTTTCTTTGGATAATATTTATATTTTTAGTATGTCATTAGCATAAATGACTAGAAATTTCTTATTATCATTGAGAATATAGTTTTTAACCCTTAGATCCTGGAATCGATGTTTTAGTCAATGTAAACAGAGAGTCGTGTTAAAATGAAAATTTTTAGGGTATAATTAAATTATGACTACGAGTATTTTCATGGTATTTTAATAAAAAAAGACATTAAAAAATAAAAATTAATAACGAGTATGACCTCCCCTTGCAGCGATTAAGGCATGTAATCGTCTTGGCATGCTTTCCACCAGGCTTTTGATGGTGTCCTGTGGAATGTGTTCCCACTCCGCCGAAATCACACGTTTAAGCTCCCTGATGTTTTGTGGAAGGGGTTGGACAGATCGTACTCGCCTTTTTAGGAGGTCCCAGACGTGCTCAATGGGGTTAAGGTCGGGGCTCCGCGCTAGGCAATCCAGGCGACGAATACCGACCTCTTGCATATAAGCATCTACGTCGCCAGAACGGTGGTACCGAGCATTATCGTCCATGTAAATGGCATCTTCACCAATTACAGTCAGTGCGGGCTGTGCATGTTGACAAATTATTCCTGTTATGTACCTTTGCGCATTTAGTGAGCCATTTTCAATGAACACTATCTCGGTACGATAGCTGGAAGTTACGCCCGCCCAAAACATAACGGACCTTCCACCATAAGGGGTGATATCTTCAAAACACACGTCGGCATAGCGTTCCCCTGGTCTTCGTAACACTCGCCGACGTCGGTCCTCACCATTCAGACAAATTCGAGCCTCATCTGAGAAGAGTACGCTACTCCAGTTACATAGTGTCCAAGATAGACAATTTCTAGTGAACCTCAGTCGAGCAATTCGGTGCTCACGGAGTAACTTGGGGGCCCGCGCTGGTCGTCGACTGCGTATATCAACCGCTAAAAGCCTCCTCCTCACTGTCCATAGGCTAACTTGTGCTCCTCGTACCTCTTCAAGGTTTCTTTTGAGGTCTATGTAACTGCATTTGCGGTTCCTCAGCGCCTGAGTCACTAAAAAGCGGTCGTCTCGTGGTTGTGTGCAACGTTTTCTACCAGAACCTTGACTTCTTTGAACGGAACCTGTCTCTTGGTATCGAGTCCAGGTTCTTTGGACGGTGGAACGACCCACGTTTAACCGCTGTGAGCCGTAACATTGACTACACCACACTTCCCGCAGCGCTATAATTTTACTAGCTCTTATTGCTTTTTCTGCCATTACAATCGATACAAAGATATCTGTTTTAAGTCACAATAAGGCAGGATTATGCGACAAACATAAATTATTCTAATAAAAATAACGAGAAGTTAGTTTTAGTTGCCTGATAACCTTTTAACCGCAAACCCGCGAATAGCAAGTAAAAAGTCATAAACTGAAAAAGGGATTATTATTTTTAAAAACAACAGTTTCGAATTTGAAATTAACTTTTTTTTTATACGAAGACTCTGTATTAAGTGCCAGTAATATAGTTTGGCTATTAAAACCTCTTTAGAACTAAATGATTACTAATAATGTAGAAAAAGCCAAACCGCCCGTTTTTTTTGCAAAGGAGTTATGTTTAATTATATTTTGGCTTCCATCACCGTATGCGAAAAAGACTTTAAAATATCCTTTTTTTTACATGTCAAAATTATTTACGGTTTATGAAATACACAGCTTTAAAAAACCACCTTTTTGATCGTTTTCAGGAAATCTGCGCCTTAATAGGAACTTAACCGTAGGTGGTGAAACAGGCCTGTACTGTCAGGTTTGATACTTGTGACGTTAGTCATGCATGACTTGCTATCGGTTGTGAAATGAACTGTGGATACTTTACCAGCGCGTTTTAGTTATTTTAGTTACGATCAGTAGTAGACCCCATGTAAGCTTAACGTTCAAAAAGTGCTGATTCTCAGCCTAATTTGAATAAATCTTAATTTTGATATCTTTTAAAAATTGGAAAATAACCTCATTATGTAATGCCTTTATAGATAAAATACTTTATCCCGTAATAGAGCAGACAAATAAACTTCAATCGATTAATAATAATTTACATCACGTGCAAGCTAAAAATAGACAAATAATTAAATTTGCCTTCATCGAAGATGATCTATAGTCCCTTTGGTATAATTTTATAAACTTTACATCAAACAATACAATTTTATCCAATAATATCCACCCCTTGCTTTGCAAGGTTTTCACAGCTTAACAAAATATCGAGACTTCTTTATTGTAAACTAGCTTCTACCAGCGGCTTCGCCAGCGTGCATGTCGGAAAATATCCCACGGGAACGTACTACCGAGAAATCCTTCCATATACCTTGTCTACATAATAAAGGGAACCTCTGAAAAATTTCAGCTTTCTAGGTTCAAGGGATTGGGCTGGGCGTTGGTGAGTCAGTCAGTTAGTCATTCAGTCAGTCAGGACTTCTCTTTTTTGGGTTCCGTACCAAAATGGTAAAAAAGGAACCCTTATGGTGTGATTAAGTCTGTCTGTCTGTCTGTCTGTCACAGCTGGATATCTCGAGAACCACTAATGCTATCAACTTGAAATTTGGAACAGTTTTAGGTGACTTTTACCATACTATTTTGCAAATAAGAAAGAAATAAAAATATTTAAATTTTTTTTGCAACAGGGACTGAAAGGGGGTCTGAAAAATTCAAAGTGGAGCTACTAGGGCATGTGGGGTATCATATGAAAGAACGCTATTTGCACATTCTCAAACATTTTTTTTCTTTTTTTTTAGGCCCTATAGTTTTCGACTTTTGATGAAAAATGTAAAAAAAAATACCGTTCCCCCCCCTTATCTCCGAAGTTTGCAAAGAGAAAAATCTGAAATTATTATATGTGATAGAAGTTTATGTAATTTAATACCCAACACGGCATCATTACATATTTAGTTCATTACTATATTATTATGTCCTCTAGAGGGCGCCATAATTCAATTAATCTGACCGCACATAGCTTATACCTAACTAGACGATCAAGACGCTTCCAACGATACCTCATTTATCAAATTAAGGTAAAAAGTTTAGAAGTTATAAGGGAACAGATGAACATACATACATACCGGTCAGAACCCTCCACTTTGCTTCGCCGTAGTCGGGTAAAAAAAGCCCTAAAATTAACTCGAAAAGCCTTTAAAAATAATGTTACAAAAATAAAATAACCTAAACGTAGTATTTAATACTCTTAACCACAGCCAACCCTCATTGTTTCTCCTCTACATACAATAACAAAACAAAATTATCTTAACGCAGGTATTCCTAGGCGGTGCCGCTTTCTTGAAATTAATTTTGTCTCTTATTTTACTGTTGACATTAATGTTGCTAATTATATCTGCATTTAATAAAGAAAGCCCCTTGTACAAACGTATAAAATTAACGAGTGTTAAGAGATGGGATGGTTGGCTTAGTCGAATAATTTAGTCGAGTTGTGTTTATAATGTACTTAAACTAGAAGATTTACATATTTCTTTTGCTTATTGTGCTGTTGGTGGTGAGTATATTTAACAGCTGTTTTATAGAACAAAATGAATACTTTTCGATGGATAGCAAATTAAAATAACGTGACTATTATAATGTGTTTACTTTTGTTTCAATTCTCCAACATTATTGAATTCTTACCCTCTTACAAATAAAACACGGAATAAAGTTATATCAGGAATAACAAAGGAATAACCATACATTTTCATAGGTTTAAAATTCGAATAACTTTATTCTGTGTTTATTAGTAAGACGGCTAAACATAACATTCCTAACCAACATTATGTATTTCCTAGATAACTTGTAAAGATATCAACTCAACCAGATTAACTTTCCAGATTTAATACACCCACGGAATTGAGCCACACTGTCCCCGGTCCACAAAATCGACTAACATCGAATAATTCGCATAGAAAAGCAATCTTGTGTCCCATCACTATCCTATATCGGGTCGCGTATAATAACATTGTGTTTGTATGAGATGATAATCATATTTCCGGCTGCATATTAAAGATTATACGAAGTCATAAAGATATATTAGGTGGTGGGAAATGGTATACTTTAATAGATAATATTTATGTTTCATTAAAAGGTTTCACGCCGTGTTTATGATAGGATAAAAGGGGTATTAATTAATGTCGAATGATATTCGTAGTAATAATGTGGCTTAGCGTTAAATTTGGAATTTCATGGAAATTATGTTCGAAGTAGTAATGGGGAATTCGGATTTTAGTGCGGTAATTTTGGTCTACATGGTTCCAAAAATCTGATGATTAGCAGAAAAAAATATTTCAAATTAATTTTTTGGCAAACGTTTTCTCATTTGAATAATAAGTGATGAGCTTTTGGCAACTTTCACCATACTTTTTTTTTAATAGTTTAAAATATTTTAAAACAATATTTTTTCTCTAAAATTCCGAAAAAGTTATTAGAACATCCAGGGTTAAAAACAAAACAAAAAGATATATTTATTTTGCTATAGTCCGCAACCAAATTCGTTAACACAGCGCTGCAAACTCTGATTCATACACTCTCGGCCCGAGTCAGGGTAGCAGCAATTTTCAAGAATTACATAACGGCTCCCACCCAAAGATTACTAGTCGTGCCGACCCATTGTAACTTTTGGCTCACAATAAAACAGAACGTGACCAAGGATTTAAATGTGGTGGTTGACGAGTACCAAATCAATTTGGAGCCTGTGCGTGATTCAAATTATTCATTTAGCAAAATGTGTGCGTTGAAATTTATGATGTTTGTACAGAGCTTATATTGCTCCGGGGAGCTACAAATGTGTTTTATAGTTACGCTCGTATATTCTTTTTTATTGTCATGGAGTTTTGTTGTAGGTCTTTTTTTTGTGAAACCGTTTGTAGAGACAAGAGTTTTGAATATTTAAAATAGAATTCAGTGTTTGTTGATTGGGTTATTTTATACGATAGACATTAAGTAACATCTTTAAATAAAAAGAAAACGTCATACATAAGTACATAAATAAACAACAATATACAAAATAAACAATACACAATATACAATTAGCAATAATTTTATGACTACTTTTGTTAACTTGGGTATTTCCTGCTACAACAAATGTATGTGTTAATGAATAAAAATAAATAAATAACTAAATAAACTTACGCCTTCTTACCAGGGGGGTAGGCAGAAACTACAAAACGCCTCCTGCTACGATCCTTACTTACTGCCTTTGCCTCGTTTACGTTCATACATCAGGGGTCCTACTCCCTAAGCACGAAGCCCGTAGTTTCGGCCTTCGTTACGGGCTTTTCCTACTCCGTATCACCTACGGATGGATGATTGGTTCGCGGCCCGAACGAAGTATGAATGACAACATGATTTGCCAGTTGTCCCTACTCCCGATGTGTTTTTGCCCATCCGAAAAATTTAACTTTTACACTTCTTTTGATGGATCGTAATGTCAGATGTACGGATGAACGGACGGACGGAAAGACGGACGGACTTAGGGCGTAGGGCCCCTGGTCATACACGCACGCTGGTCGCGAGTACTACGCACCTTTCCTAAGAAAATCATATATGTCTTCCTAGGGCCTCCCCTCCCGGCCTTTCCACTCACATCTACCTTGTTACCTTTCTTTAGTCGCCTTTCATTTACCCTTTTAACATGACCAATCCATCTAAGCATACTCTTTTCAATTGGTCACTATAATCTTCTTTTAAACCGCACCGTAACGAACCAATAGAAAATAACTTTAGCAAGAAACGACGCAATCCGGGAAAAACAGCTGACACATTAACCCACCACTTCTGAGGGCTATTCAGTTTTAATCCGTTGCCATATCCCATAATTAATGATTAATTTGATTTGCTTTTGTTATTTCGGTCAACCAACTAGCGCAATTAAGGGGATACATCGATAATTTTGTGTGCTTAAAATTTCTATAAAACCAAATGTATGTGGTAAAATCATTTGGATTTTCTATATGTGTTATTTGATCATATTTTCTACTGCTGTAGGTAGTAAAACCGAAACATGATTAGTTGAATTTTTTTTGACAGAAAAAAATCCAAAGTAGCACCGTCTATTTTCTGTTTTATACGATTATACGTAAACAGTTCCTTATTGTGGAGTAAAATTTACTTTAAATCGAAGATAATTAAATATGTTTAGAACTTACTAAGCTAAAAATTGATTTAGGTAGGTATAGCATTTTGGAATAAATCTACATTTAAACGAAGCGTGTTTAAATTCTGGCGCGCGTGAGTCTTCTATCTCGCGCGTCAAACTGGACAGCCATAACTCCATTTCACTTACACACCGAGCTAAACCACGCTTTGAAATATCCTCTTAACATGGGATTTTTACAGCGTTCTAAGTTTATTTTTTTGTTCGAGAATCAATGATTTAAACAATTCGACGATACCCACGGGGATCTAGCAATCTGTACCAATTAACTAAGTTCATCGTGCTTTACCTACACCATACATTCTTAATATTAATATTTAATTTTTATCAACCATTGCTACCCACCCTTCGTAAAACCTACCCCACGCCGCCCCTTCTTCTTACTTACTATTAACCCCTCAAGTGTCGAATGCACCCCATGTGTGCATAAGAAAAACCCTTTTTTTGTTCGGTACATAAGCTTATATCACATATATATAAATGTAAAAAAACATCATCCGATGGAAAACCAATCAAATCATTAGTTGTGAACTTATGGAGTTCGCAGCTAACCTCCCCTCCCCCCCCGCGTGTCAAATGCACCGCAAGTGTGCAAAAGGACAAAACTTTACATAATAGGTATATAAGCTTAGATCACGTATATATAAACGTAAAAAAACATCATCCGATGGAAAACATATCATTATCAGTAGTTGTGAACCTATGGGGTTTGCAACTAACCCCCAACCCTCCCCACTCGCTGGGGTTTTGGGTCTAAAATCAGCCAAACTCAGACACTTGAGGGGTTAATAGGTCAGTACCTAAAAATAGGATATGTAAAAGAGATCCTTTGCATCAGTATTCAAAGGATGCCTATTACATATCCTATTTCTATCGAGAGTACATAGCACTTTTCCGTAACCAAATCATTAACTCACTTTGTTTTAATGAATAATTCACTCTACGTCAATTCCCGTAATGTGAACTTTTGAGTTTTGTCGGTTTCATTCCCTATAGGTCGAGTACACTCTGCTCAGGCTTTATAAAGCCTTCAAAAGTGGCAACATTTTATAATTGTGTTTTTATAATTTTATTATTGTTTTGGCAACATTGTGTTCGCTGTCAATATCATAGTGACGTTATGATTAGTTTATAGTTTATCTGTGGTGACTTTCCCGCCCAAACCTGAAGAAAAGCTTTGTAATTACTCGATCCACGTAAAAAAAAATTGTAATACTGTAATTCCTGGGCTATAATTACATCAGTACCTATATCCCCAAAGATATAACACACTCATCTACTCATCATTATACATCAAATATAATTGGGTAGGAAGGTCTTATTTACTGTGTGAGTTCTAAGTCAGCATCATCTGCCTAGCCTTTTCCCAACTATGTGGTGGGGTCGGCTTCCAGTCTAACCGGATGCAGCTGAATAACAGTATTTTACATGGAGCGACTGCCTATCTGACCTCCACAACCCAGTAATTGGGTAATATGATACCCCTTAGTAAGACTAGTTGTCATACTTTCGGGCTTCTGACGACCCGTAACGACTGTCAAAGATCCACGAATGACAGCCGGGACCAACGGCTTAGCGTGCTTTCCGAGACACGGAAGAGTCTCGGTATGTAAAGATGGCACCCATCGACAGGACAACTCCGGCAAGCGTAGCTTAACCTGATGGATCGACCCGTGCGGCTGTTATTACTTAGCCACGAGCTCCAGTGTGAGTTCTAAGTCTGGTATTGTATATTTTAACACCCAATTCTTCTAACTACACCTATTCCAAAATTCCATTACCTAGATTCCGGGTTTAAATTACGTATACACATCAGGCCAAAATAAGGTTAGTACGAAATTCATAATTAAATATCCACTTACACTTCTACCTACCACAGTTTATAAGCCGTGTGCATTTGCCCAAGCAATTGAGATTAACGCACACCCTGTAATTACGAAAGTTCTGGCGGGTGGCGCGAATAAATATAAATGGAAAAGGTTTTTTCTACTTAGAGCCTGGATTTTTTAGGAAAATGTAGTGGTGAATTATTGTGGCTTAATATGGTTTAGTCAAGTGCTGAGTTGGCTTATATGAGGGCATTATTTAGGGGTCATAAATATTGTTACTACGTTTAAGAATAGAATAGAATATTCTTTAATCTTCACTATAAAAGTTACAGATATAAAAGTATACATTTATATAGGGTGACACAATGGGCGGTCATATCACTAAAAGCGATCTTTTAAGTTCCATTTATACAATGCAAGTTTCGGGAACGTTCAAGAGCAATAAAAGCATGCCATAAAGCACTTTCAATTTCATTGCCATTTAACAATTGCATGCAAGTATTTACACGCGTGAAATTTTTATAAAATGGCATACAATAGTTAAGTGCAAGTTTTGCCGTTATCTGCCTAGACTTTTCTCAACTATATTGTATATATATTGGGAAAAATTAATAAATATAAATAATAATAATAATAATATATCTGTGGCCCGACTGTAAGCTGACGGTTGAAAAATATTTTCTCCGTGTATTTTTTATTGGATTTTTAAACTTTAAATGCAACAATGTTAAATTATGTGCAATATGTGTTCCTACATCATTCCTTCCAACCCGAAATTAGCGTAAAAACCAAAAATACTGTACCAGATTACAAGAAGAACTTACAATAATACTACAAGGGAATAATAAATATGGAGATTATAATACCAATACAATGCTGACGAGAAGTCGGGCGCAACAGCTACGAAACACACAACCAACATCTTCGGGTTCGTCGCTCAGCTCCGCCTCGCAGTTGCCGGAACCTGCTCCAGACGTGAGTCAAGTGATACCGGCCGCTGCAGTTGCGTCGAGCTCGAGCGACGAATACTTCTCACCACCGACGACACCACCACCAGTACGTCGACGTGGAAGAGGCCGACCACCGGCCAGTTTAGGACCCCGAGGCCCATCGGCCTCTGATAGGGTCCCCGCTCCCGGTGGAAGTGTGCAGCGCATGAGGTGGACACAAACTGTCAACGAAAATGTCATGCGCGCATACTTTGGGGCTACAGAGGAGGGAAGTAACTTGACTGCGTACCGTGGTCGGATGCTCTCTCTGTTTCAGGTGCTTGAACCAGCTGTCAACGTGTCGGCGCAACGACTGTCGGATCAGGTGCGGGTCATCCAGCGTAACCATATGCTGGATGACGTCGTACTTGATCGACTACGTCTCGAATCACGGAATAGCCATGTTACATCTGTTTCGCCTATGGTCGCGGTGCAACTGCAAAATTTACCAAGTGCTTCACCGCTACCCGACCGCGTTGGTGAAGAGGATGATGGCGGGGCTATATCCGTGAGTTCCCAATGCAATGTACAGTTGAGGAGCGCTTTGGAAGGTGCTTTCCGGGAGTACCGTTCCACTCCGCCTGGACTTAGACCACGTTTACCTCGTTTGCCCATGCACAAGAAAAACAAGGCGCTGGTGTGTGCTCTAGACTCGCAGCTGTCAAATTGTTTTGATGACAGCAAAGACCTTGCCGATACCCACTCAATCTTGTACTGTGCAGCTGTTGCGGCATGTCGTGTGGCTCATGTTAAATTTCCTAACAGTGACAGAGTACCACGACCAAAACCAGCCGTACCAGCTTGGCAGTGCAGGATTGAGCGTCGTATAGGTGAAGCTAGAGCACTCATCGGCAAACTAATCTGTTTCAGGGAGGGCAATACTCGCCCTAGAGTGATGCGCTTTGTGAGGCGGGCGTTCTCGGGGACGGATATTAGTCCTCGAGATTATTTCACCTGCGTCACAGAGCGTATCGACTTCCTGAAACAGAAGATCTGTGCATGGGCAAACCGTATTCGTCGGTACAGGCGGAGAGTGGAGCGGTACACGCAGAATCGCACATTCCAGAGCGATGAAAGGTGGGTCTATAGGGCTTGGGAGCGACCTGACCAAGGTGTGGCTGACACGCAACTACCGGATGATGACGCCATGTGTTCGTTCTGGCGAAGCATCTGGTCGGTGCCTGTCAGTCACACTGAAGGTGATTGGACTAGGGAGGTCGAGCGAGCGTGCGATCATATACCACAAATGGGGGCACTTACCATCAGCCCCCAAGATGTAGCTCGTGCGGTCCGCCCGTTACCTAACTGGAAATCTCCAGGGCCGGACGGGCTACACAACTTTTGGATAAAGTGGTTCCAAAGATCACACGCCCGCTTGGCATCCCAGTTCCAGTCGGCCTTACAGTCAGGATCACTGCCCCAGTTCCTAACGACAGGAATAACCCACCTGCTCCATAAATCGGGTAGTACTGCGGAACCCAGAAATTATAGACCGATCACTTGTCTACCGACGGTCTATAAGGTTCTTACATCCATTTTGAGAACTAAAATTAACAAACACATAGACAACAACTCCATCATGTCTGCCTCTCAAAATGGATGTGGGAACGGCTCCCGCGGTACTAAGGAGCTGCTCCTCATCGATATGACCATTAACCAGCAGGTTCGTCGTTCCCGAAAGGATCTGTCGACATGTTGGATAGATTATAAGAAGGCCTATGACTCGGTGCCACATACATGGCTCATGAGGGTGCTGGAGTTGTATAAAATAGATGCAACTTTACGCACCTTCCTGATGTCGTGTATGGGGCAGTGGAGGACGGTCCTTCGCTATCCAGGATGTCGAAATATCCAGAGGAATAGCGAACCGATAAGGATCTAGCGAGGTATATTTCAGGGCGACAGTTTGAGTCCACTTTGGTTCTGCTTAGCCTTGAATCCTCTAAGCACACTGCTGGAGGATTCAGGTCTAGGCTACCGATTGAGGAGAGGTGGTCAGGTTATATCTCACCTCCTTTACATGGATGACTTAAAACTTTTTGCCCCCAACAATTTGCAACTGATGGAGCTACTGAAGGTAACGGAAACTTTCAGTAGCGCCATCAGGATGGAATTTGGTGTGGACAAATGTGCGGTCATGCATGTGAAGCTAGGGGAGATTGTGGAATCCGTGAGAACCCAACTCTCGGATTCCATACACCTAAGATCTCTCTCCTCACTCGAAACCTACAAGTATTTGGGTATGTCGGAAGCGTTAGGCATCAACGCTGCTGACATGAAACAATCGCTGAGGGAACGTTTCTTTGGCCGCCTGAATAAAGTTTTAAATAGTCTTTTATCAGGCGGAAACAAGGTGCGTGCCTTCAACGGTTGGGTCATGCCGGTTTTGATGTACTCTTTCGGCATACTCAAATGGACTCAGACGGAACTTGACGCCCTGGATAGGAGGGTCCGCACACTGCTGACCGCAAATCGGATGCATCACCCACGGTCATCGGTGATGAGACTGTATATCCCGCGGAAGTGCGGAGGTCGTGGCTTCTTAAATGCTAAGACCCTGCACAACCGTGAGGTATGCAGTCTCAGGGAATACTTCCTAGAAGCCGATGTGGGGATGCACCGAGATGTGGTCTCAGTAGATAAGGGCCTCACCCCGCTCTCCTTAGCTAACGAGAACTGGCGCAAACCTATAGTATTAGATACTAATGACCGCAGGGAGGTATGGCAGAGCAAAGAGCTTCACGGGCGCTTTTACCGGGTCCTACATGGGCCCGATGTAGACTTCTTAGCGTCCGTATCCTGGTTGCGATTCGGTGATCTGTTTGGGGAAACCGAAGGTTTTGTCTTTGCGATTATGGACGAAGTTATGATGACGAACAACTACCGGAAATATATTGTGAAGGACGGCACGGTTGACATCTGTCGGGCATGTCACCGTCCGGGGGAATCAATCCGTCACATTATTTCTGGCTGTTCTCGTCTGGCTAACGGAGACTACTTGCATAGGCACAACCTTGTAGCCAGGATTATCCATCAGCAACTTGCTCTGAAATACAGTCTTGTTGAATCAGAAGTGCCATACTATAGGTATGTGCCCGACCCAGTTCTCGAAAATGGCAATATCACGTTGTATTGGGATCGGTCTATCATCACTGACAGGACTATTGTTGCCAATAAACCTGACATAGTGGTGATAGATCGATTAGAGCGTCGCACGGTGATTGTTGATATAGCGGTACCGCATGACGAGAACCTCGTGAAAGCCGAAAAAGATAAGCAAATTAAGTATCTTGACCTGGCTCGCGAGGTTGTCGACATGTGGGACGTGGATACAGCAATCATTGTGCCGATAGTCGTGACGGCCAATGGCATAATAGCCAAGAGCCTCGATCAACACCTGAGGAGGCTCTCGTTAGGCGGCTGGATCAAGGGCTTGATCCAGAAAGCGGTACTTCTGGACACGGCGCGTATCGTTCGGAGGTTCCTCTCTCAGCAGCCCTGACCACCGGTAGCTTGGACCCTGTTCCCGATACCGGTAGGCTACTATTTTTTATATTTTTAAATGTTTTTATACTTTTTATATTTCAACATTTAAAAATGTAATTCATATGTATATACAAATGAAATAAAGATAATAATAATATAAACTAAATATTTCTCAACTATATGGGGAACGGCGTCCAGTCTAACCGGATGCATAAGCAAACATATGTTTTTGTGTTTTTTAATCGTTGTCGTGATGAAAATAACTAAAAGTTATAAAATTACATTTAATAGGCAGTCAAATTAAACTACGAATAAACATCCAAATGAAGTTTCAATGCTTACGCGAATTCTCATTAAGGGGGAAGCGCCAGGGTAATTCAAATTTTCTTACGTTTTATTTTATTTTGTAAGTCAGTAGGTATTAGGTTGTATGTTGATTAAAGTATGATTCCCGACCGTAACAAATATGTATTAAAAGAGTTGTAATCATTAGAATCAGTAATACAACTCATTAAGTTAGTATAATCCTCAAATGTCAAGATTTCATGAAATAGTCATTCAATAGGATTACCTGGGGCTTACTATGAGCTCGAGAGACGGAGCTATATACGACCTATAGCACCGTCACTCTCTCTCACTGCAAACGTGCAACTTCTGCACTGCTATAAGACCTCAAAGTAACCCCCAGGTCTTAAAGAGTTGTATTGATGACATGAATGATTTAAATTCGTAAATACATAAATAATTGTTACGGTAGGCATTTTGCAAGTCACTATCTGCATCTGCTACCATGTAGGAAATTAACTGATTGTGTAATGACTATTGAATTAAATAAAGAACATGGAACTTGGAATATTTTATATTGTAAGCTAATACTTGTACAGAGTTTTGAGAAGAAGAGATACGTGACACACATTAGCTATTAGTCAAAGACAAAGACAGTGACATATTGACAGGTGACAGATGTGGCAGCTTATTGGTTGCGTTCCATTTCAACAAGATTCTATGTTGATCAAAATATGATTATTTTGATCAACATAGAATCTAATAGTGACTTGCAAATTGCAAAACACTAAAGATATGAATTTCGCAGGCTGCCCTGGCGCTTTTGCCTTAACATATCCAATTTATTCCAGGAATGATGTACAAACATGTCATCTAAGTCAACTCAGACGAGTAAATAAACAGAAGTAGTAAATTGTCTCTTCATTACGATTTATATAACCTACCCACTTCACGCTTGCTTTGCTTTACTAAGTGTTTCAGGTTGCCCAAGGACAATAAGGACACCTTTTTGGGTAGAGGTCAAAAGCAAGGATGAGTGCAGTTGAATATGAGAATTATTCTAAACTAGCTGCCCTCGATTTCGGCTACATTTTATAATCAGCCTATAATGTTCCCACGGCTAGGACACAGGCCTCCTCTCTGTGAGAGGGAGTGGGCCGTAATCCACCACGCGGTCCCAGTGCGGGTTGGTAGATGTCACAGTCATGTCGTCGAAGTTTAGGTTCTAAGATGTGAGACGGTAAAGGAAACTTCACCGTTTTGAGAGCAGTGGCGATGACATAATTTACACAAAGTAAAGCGCCTGTCTACAACTCGCAAGTCATAGCCGTTATTACTAGGCCACCACTGCGGCTGCGTTTACCAAGTTCCAAAATTCTATCCTTTATTCAAAAAAAAAACAACAACTAAAACGCCCTATAAACTTATTTTAGTTATAGAAGTGTTTTGTCAATTTTTTTTCGAATTATGATTTGAGTTTGAAAGAAGAAGACAAAACACTTTTATAACTTAAATAGGTTTATAGAGCGTTTCAGTTTTTTTATGAATAACCCCGGGTATATATTTATTTAGTATAGTGAAGAAAGAAGGGAAAGAAATACTAGAAACCGAAAGCTACATCATGATATACTATGGTGAAAAAAGTGGAAGAAACGGCGTCGGTTTTCTCATTAATAAAGATCTGAAAGCTAATATAATCGATGTCAGAAGTATATCGGATAGAGTCATACGATTAGATATATTCCTTAATAATAGAACAGTCCATCTAATACAATGCTATGCACCAACAGAAAGCGCAACTTCAGAAGACCTAGAAATATTCTATAAACATCTACAGTTTGCATTAGAAGATACAGGAAACGATACAATAGTTATGGGAGATTTTAACTCCAAAATTGGTAAATCCACAGCGGAAGATAAGAAAGTTATGGGTCCATGGGGCTTCGGAGACAGAAACGAACGAGGAGATATATTAATACAATTTTGTTTTGAAAACCAGCTCTACATAGCAAACTCACACTTTAAGAAAAATCCTAAACAAAAATGGACTTGGATATCACCGAATGGAAAAGTGCGAAATGAAATAGACTTTATCTTAGTCAAAAATATTAAAAATATCTCAAATGTGCAGGTTGTGAACACCACCTTTCCTACAGATCACAGATTAATTAGAGTGGTCATGTTACAAAACTGCAATAAAACCAAGTCACGGAGAGACTACAGATGCAAAGTTTCTAGATTAAACCCCCTAGAGTTAGAGTCACTAAAAAATATATTTGCGGACCATATAGGCAACTTCCAATTCGATGATATGGAATTAGCGTATGGAAAACTAATAAAAATAATAAAAGAATCTGTAGAAGAACTACCTAAAATAAAAAACAAAGACATAGCGCCACTTTCAACGTATGTAGAAAAACTTATTAATGAAAGAAACAGACTGAAGAATAAAGAAAACAAAACACACCTAGAGAAAAAACAACTCAGCGCACTCTATAAATTTATACATAAACAAATACAACGAGATTACAAAGCACATCGACACAAAATAATAGAAGAAGAATTGCAAAAGAGAGCATCAGTCAAAAGGGCGCAAGTGAAATTGAACACATCTAAACCGTGGATTATGTCTCTGAAAAACAAAGAAAACAAATCAATATCTAATAGGGATTGCATCATTGGTACTGCTACACAGTTCTACAGGGAGCTTTATGGTAACGAGGAAAGTCATCAGCGTACTAGATCAGAGCCATCAGCACCACTAAGTGTCGTGCCATCTATCATAGAGAGTGAAGTCCGCTGTGCAATCCAACACCTGAAATCAGCTAAAAGCCCAGGCGATGATGGAATAACAAATGATATTTTGAAAGCGATTATTGACCCGCTAGTGCCAATACTGGCATCCTTTTTCAATGACATACTGACGTTCAACAAAGTACCAAAAGAATGGGGAATATCGATTATAACCCTGTTGTACAAAAAAGGCGATCCGACAGACTTAGGAAATTATAGGCCAATAAGTTTACAACAACCAGTATACAAAGTGTTTGCCACAGTACTATTAAATCGAATCTCAAAGATATTAGACAGCAACCAACCCCGAGAACAAGCCGGCTTCAGAAGAACATACTCAACCATAGACCACATCTTTACCTTGACACAACTTATCGAGAAATACTCTGAATATGGCAAAAAACTCTATGTAGCGTTTATAGACTACTGCAAAGCGTTCGATTCAATAAAACATGAACCTTTGTGGGTAGCACTGAAGACGCAGGGAGTCGAAAACCGATACATAGAGATACTGAAAGAGATCTATAAAAACAGCAAGGCGGTGGTTAAGCTAGAAGGCAAAGGAGAGCCATTTGATATCCGAAGAGGCGTGAAACAGGGTGATCCGATCTCACCTAATTTATTTACTGCACTCTTAGAATATATCTTCAGACAATTAGACTGGGAAAATAAAGGCATCAACGTAAACGGCGAATATCTAAGTAACTTACGCTTTGCCGATGATATTGTGTTAATGTCTGAAAATCACAAGGACTTGGAATATATGTTGAATACCCTAGACATAGAAAGTAGAAAGTGTGGTCTGCAAATGAACACACAAAAGACATTTGCCATGACGAATAGCGAAAAAATACCAATTAAAACTGAATCTCATCCCATAAGCTATGTGGATGAGTATGTATACCTAGGACAAAACGTATCATTCCAAAAACAAACATCTCATGAGGTAGAACGCCGTATAAAGAAAGCTTGGAATAAATACTGGTCACTGAAGGAAGTATTCAAAAGTAAACTACCAATGCATCTAAAAAGGAAAGCGATGGATTCTGTTGTTCTGCCGACACTATTGTACGGATGCCAGACTTGGTCGTTTACAAAAGACATCGTACAAAAGATTAACGTGTTCCAAAGAGCCACGGAACGAAGTATGTTGGGTATAAAGCTGAAGGATAGAAAGAAAAACACATACATTAGATCCATAACAAAGGTAACGGACGCCGTCGAGCTAGCAAGCAGACTAAAATGGCGATGGGCTGGACATACTGCTAGAGTTACTGATAATAGATGGAGTGAAAGGATATTACATTGGTATCCCTATGAAGCCAAACGCCGACGCGGCCGACCTAGGCGACGCTGGAGTGACGATATCTACCAAGTGGCCGGATCTACATGGACTCGCCAAGCACAAGACAGACAGCACTGGAAAGAGTTGGAGGAGGCCTACACCCAGAAATGGGTACCCCAATAATATACTTTATCAATAATGTGTATAATATTAAATGAAAGCATGACTTTAAAAATAATAATTATGTAAATTAATTAATTTTAAATAATATTGTATTGAATATACCCAAATGAAATTAGGATAAAACATTAATTAGTATTAAACTGTAATGTGCATGGAAATGTTATGAAATTATGTATACTATAATTTGGGAAATAAAGGCTTTATTTATTTATTTATATATTTATCCAGGTTATAAACTATCTATGTGGCAAATTTCATCCAAATCTGTTCAACAAACATACAAACTCTCACATCCTATTATCCTACTTCCTACTTTGAATGAATGGATGTTTATTACAATCATGCCAGAACGGCTGAACAGATCTGAATGAAATTTAGCACACAGCTGGATTATAGTCTGGAATAGCACATAGGCTACTTTTTTTATCCCAGTAGTACTTTCCCGTGGGATAATTCCTGACATCCACGCGAGCGAAGCCGCTGGAAAGAGCTAGTTCTAAATATATAGATGGGTGGCTTTCCCTTGGATGCAGATGTAGGTCAGACAGTATCATTCTAGGTACTTCTTGTCACAGTCACGCTGCCGAATATTTCTGTTCTGTGCTCGTGATTATAAGAGATCTATTTTGTTTTTTTTTCTTTTTAATCCAGTTAATTATCTTTTTGTATGTACGTGTTGTTTCTGTGACAAAGAAACCAATTGTTCTTTAGTTTCTTTGATACATAGTTAGATCAAGGATAGAAAACTAGAGATCTAGATAACATTTATCTTGGTAAGGTCAGATATAGTAGGTAGATGCTCCACAACAAAGAATCGCATGTCTTTCATCATTTTGACTTTTCTAAGAACCATGTCCAACGTTTTGTTGAAAACAATACATTTATAACAATACAGTGTACTTAATTGAAATGTAGTGCACAACTTATTTTATAAATAGACTATGATTTTATTTTTTATTTAATCATCTACGTACAGACATCATTAGCATGAAAACGTAACAAAGGGATCAATTATTTTATTTATTTAAGGACAACCAACAAAGCATACACCAAAAATACATGCTAAAAATACACATAGGTACTATTTTTACATGAAAACGTAACAAAGGGATCAATTTTTTTATTTATTTAAGGACAACCAACAAAGCATACACCAAAAATACATGCTAAAAATACACATAGGTACTATTTTTACATTTTATAGTGTAGCTTTAATTAAAGGCTGCCACGGCATGCATTTGTGGCGGCATCTAAATCGCCACATATGAACTACGCATCAATGACATGACGTCACGCAAAACCTGCATCGCGCAATTAGAGTTTACCACGCGATTAGCATATATACAACGTCCCGACATCAACCGTTGGGCAGTAGCCCGCCAGACACAACATCCGTCTGGTCGGAGGATCCTCCCTTTTCAATGGAGGATGAGTGAACTTTACACCCTGTTCCTCATGCCTCTAAACTGGTGACCCCGAGCATGAACGTCAGCGCAGCCTTCGTGCAACTCCTTCAGCGTGAAGTCATCAGCATCACTTCCTCAAGCTTTCGAGCGGCGAGTCACACAGCCAGCCAGCATCCACGGCTTCAACAGGTATCCTGGCTACCAGCATGCAGCGGACGCGCATTCCTGGTCATCACCTTCAGCCTCAACCCAGCGCTGGACACTCCCACTCACTGGAGCATAACGCAGCGCCACCCCGACTCACACCGCAGACATTTCCGACTCACCGTGAACTATGCGGCACCCGGTTCCGACTCACTGGAACCACACTGGCACTGGCAAGCATCGCAAGATACACGACTCAGCCCACTATCGACCTCCGGTCTCCGGACCCCAGTGATGTGGCGGCATCTACATCGCCACATATGAACTACGCATCAATGACATGACGTCACGCAAAACCTGCATCGCGCAATTAGAGTTTACCACGCGATTAGCATATATACAACGTCCCGACATCAACCGTTGGGCAGTAGCCCGCCAGACACCAAATCCTTCTGGTCGGAGGATCCTCCCTTTTCAATGGAGGATGAGTGAACTTTACACCCTGTTCCTCATGCCTCTAAACATTAAACATAGGATTAGGAAATACAGTTACAAAACATAATTTACTAATTTAGTTAAACATGTAAGTGAAAGATACAATAGAAACTACAATATTAATTTTTCACCTTTATGTTAATGCCCTATGCAAGACAGATGTGACTTTATATAAAGAGTAAGACATATCAATATCCACGCTGGGTGAGCGTGACAGGCGACAAAATTGAATCTGCATTCTATCAATGGTGGAAAAATGACCCAGATTTTCAACTACGGAACCCTTCATTGTGCGTGGTCGGACACGCACTTGGCCGGTTTTTATATACTTGTTCATGTACTCAGTGCTCAGTCTTCGTCGCTATTTAAGCCTTTATGAAGAAAGTTCTGCATTAAAATTCAAATACCTAAGCTTATTTCACGAAGAACTAGTTTCTTCGTTAATTTATCAAGAAATTTTCTACAACATAAAATCTGATTATAGCAGCCGTACGTAGCTTTTTAATACGCTCCATTAATTAACTGAGCTCAGTAATTACGGTACTATCTATATCTAGACGAAATAAACCACGAGTGAGGCTTTTTCTTGCAAAACTTCATGAAACCTTTCATGAAATTACGAGAACACTTATCTACTACTAAAGTTACGAAGAATAGCTGTATTCAAAGTGAACTTTAATTAATGATACATTTTTAGGGTTCCGTACCTCAGAACGAAAAAACGGAACCCTTATAGGATCACTCGTGTGTCTGTCTGTCTGTCCGTTTGTCATAGTCAATCTTGCTCCGAATCTAATAGACCGATTAAGTTGAAATTTGGTATACATATGAATTTCTGTGACCCAAACACGGACGGGTAAATAAAATAAATGAATTTTGAATATGGTCAGTTTTGGGGGGCAAATAAGAAAATTAAAAAAAAAGTTTTGCAAACTATACCGTGTTACAAATGATAGGGCGCACTATGAGAATCACAAATATATTTTTTTATAATTATAAAATAAGTAGTTTCAAAATTAATTTAATAAATTAGACGAAAATTGACCATTGACCCTGATCTCCGAAACTACGGAGCTTAAAATTTTGAAAAAAATAGTTCTTTACCTGTAGATTACAGGAAAACCTCCGCTTGAGCGCCCTTGGTAAGAAAGTTCCCTAAAATAGCATGGTAAATCTCTCAATATTGTGAGTACAAACTAACATTTACCACAGTTGAAATGTATGGGGAAACATGTTTTTCAACTACAATGTTAAGTTTGTTCTTGGGATAAATTCATCCAAACTACGGAATCCTTCATTATGCGTGGTCCGACACGCACTTGGCCGGTTTTTTTTTTCGGGGGCTTGTGGCTAAGTCATAACAGCGCATCGATCAGGTTAAGCTACATTTGGGCGGCTGGTCCGTGGATGGGTGACCATCTTTACATACTAAGACCCCTCCGTGACTCGGAAAGCATGTTAAGCTATTGGTCCCGGCTATCTTTCGTGGATATTACGGGTCGTCAGAAGCCCGAAAGTCTGACAACCAGTCTTACCAAGGGTATCGTAGTTACTGGGTTGAGGAAGTCAGATAGCAAATCACTCCATGTAAAATACTGGTATTCAGTTGCATCCGGCTTGAGTGGAAGCCGAGCCCAACATACTTTTGAAAAGGCTAGGCATATTGATGACATATTTTTCAATCGAAAATTTTATTTAAAAAAGCCGTAGGTATAATTTTTTTACAATGTGAACATATATTTTCATATTCTGAATTATTGAAAATTATTGCAATTAATTGTAGTGATTTATGATAGTTCAGAATCAAATTTAATGTTTTTTTTTGTTTTTCTTTGGTTTTTTTTATGTGTGCAACATTTGTATGCTATAAAAATATTTTTGTTGTGTGGCAACACACATTTTTCTTTGTCTTCGAATAATGTCGTTGAGTGTAACTCGCCATTGTTTTAACTTTTATTTTAAATTCAAGTAAATTCTATAATTTACAAATTCTCTCTCTGTTTTATTCCCTACAAATATTATATAGGCGAAAGTTTGTGAGTGTATGTGTGTATGTTTGTTACTTCTTCACGCTCAAAGAGCTGGACCGTTTTGGGTAAAATTTGGTATGTAGATAGCTTATACCCTGGATTAACACATAGGCTACTTTTTGTCCCGGTCTACGCGGGTGAAACTGCGGGGCGCAGCTAGTTTAAAGTAAAACCAATCACACACAATAAGACCCCTCAAATAACTTCCCTCTATAAAAGAAAATACAATTAAAATACCGCAGCACATAATTAAGGAAAATAGCACTTCATGTTAATTACTTTTATTATAATTAAGACAGTAGAGAGACAACCAAAAGTTTTCAGTTACAGTAGGTACGTACTTACTGAAAATAAAGACGTTTGCGAAATTAGGGTAATTTTTAAGGAAGAGGGTAATTTATCCTTGTTTTCTAGAGCAATGGTTCTTTAAAGCTCTAGTATTGAGGTTAGCTGAGTCTATTGAGAAATCTATAACGAAACAGAAACGTGACCATCTTTTGATTTAAATCATTGGTTAGATCCCGTTATATTAAAATTCCTTCTCTATACCTACCTAAGTATAGTACATTTTCCATCCAAGTATCCCAGGTAACGTCAGAACCTAATGGTGGCCATAATTCGAGCCACCTGCCCATAAACATCCCGTAATTACCAACATCCAGCAATTAATGTCTCAGACGCGATGCTCATTAAACTTTTAATGTAGGATAGGGTTATGAAGAAGAAAATTGTGAAGATTTTATGGAGTACAGTCTGTCTGAATAAAATATTTTATTACAAGGAGAAAATGAACATACCGCATGCTGTAGGTATACCGGGTATAAAAAGAGACTTGCCGAAGCCGAACACCACATATTCTACCCATTATTTGGATCGTTTTTTTCCACTAAACTTCTGGAGATATTGGAGGTCAAAGTTGCATTTTTTTACTAAAACGTATTCCAAGTGTTATTATTATTACTAAACTTTTCCGACAAGTACCTCTGCGTACTGTAGAGCGAAAGGGCGGGGCTTAACTCCGTTTGCCTGGGTTCGCGTTACATTGGGCGTAATAAAATATTGCTTTTTTTATACCTAAAAATAAAAGTAATTTCCCAGCAATTATTTTTGCGCAAAGTTAGATGTACAGTATGCATAGTTGACGGCTATATGATGTGTCGTTTTGTAAAGTTTTTGTATCACCTAAGTAATAAAAATAAAGATTATTTATTTGTAATAACAGCCTTATAGATAGGCACTACGCTGCAATGCCAAGGTAAAGTACGCAGTAGTGTTATTCCTTACTCAGGGTGACAGTTACATTGACGCACAACATGGATTCAGTAGGTACACGATTCTGGACCTAGATTTGAAATTTTTCGTAGGTTATTAAAAAAAAAATCTGCTGTTTCTAAAAAAGTGCAATCAATATCTACGCGGTCATGTTTTTTTTTTTTTTTTGTATGGAACAGCAAGTTTTTTTTTATAACTGACGAAATATTTCAACTCAGAAGCTTTAGAATCATGTACCGAATCCATGGTAACGCGTTGATTTCCCTGGCACTTTGTTTATTTCTGCCGGCATACAGCGTTGTTGTGTTTCGTTTTGAAAAGTATGATTGAAAAGTATGGTCAAAATAGAGTCATACGAAACATTTTTAGCTTTGTCTCTGAGCTGACTTTGTACTTTGCAACTCTGTTACTAAAAATTATAGGCAACGGTGGCATTCAGTATGGTGCAACTGCATGTTAGAAAAATATCAACAACGTGTTCCCAAAAAGGCATGAAAAGCGACTTTAATCAAACTAATAAAAAGGCAAAAGTTTGTTAGTGTGTGTATGTTTCTTTGTTTGTATGTTTGTTACTTCTTCACACTCAAACGGCTTAACACATAGGCTACTTTTTATTCCGATCTACGCGGGTAAAACCGCGGTGCGCAGCTATATACCTAGTCCTAACTAATATTATAAATGCGAAAGTGAATTTGTTTGTTACGCTTTCTCGGCTAAACGGATTTGGACGAAATTTAGCACATGTGTAGACCATGACCTAAACATAGGATACTTTTTATACCGGTTGTACGTTCTCGTGGGATAATTTCCGACTTCCACGCGGGATGATGATATTATGCACTATGTGGGAGAGAGAGAGCTCTTAACCAAGTAAAAGCCTCTTTCGATCAAGGATTTAAGCTACGCTAGTGTACGAGTGATCATGCTGAGACCACTCAGTGCGAAGTTAATATCAGGTTATGAGCGGTCACCTTATGCTTCCCCAGGTTGATGACAGAGCAACCGAGAAGAGCCTCCTTCCCGATGTGGAACGTATGGTTGCCGATGGGTCGCTCGAACTGGGGCACATCAACCAGCTTGCGATTGACCACGTGTGAATCTGTTGACAAAGCAAAATATTTTATCAATGTGGAATAAAATTATTTTAGAATTTATTTTCTTACAGTTTTGGTGTGTTGTTAATAATTTCAAAGATTCGACCAAAGTACACGGTACCTAGGGATATAATAGTCTCAAAGCATTTACAGAATTCACTATTTGGGAATCTGTACACAAAGAAAAATATTTTGAGTACCTATGTTGTCAAAGAGGAATAAAAATTATTTTAGACTCAATTTTCATACAATCCTGGTCTGTTGTTATTAATTTAAATAATTCGACAAAATAAACCGGTAACTGTGCCGGTACCTAGGAAGAATATAGCCTCGAAGTATTTGAGGCATAACAAAAACATAGCTCTTTTGTTTTTGATTACATTTTAGGAAATTCCATGTATCTGTGCTAAAAACAAAAGAAGACCGTATCCGAAAGAACAATCAAATAGGAACAATAGCTAAACCTACTAGTAAAAACATTTATTCCGATATAAAATACGAGAACCTAAATAAAATACCAGTTCCAAAAAAACAGTGACAGAATGTAGACTGTTCAAGGCAAAAAAACAATACAGTAAAACCTAATATTTGGCAGATCCTCCCATAAAATTGGAGGCCGGTACCTCTTAAGGCCGGGAGAGTCGTAAAAACGTCGTTTTGTTTAGTGTTTTATTCGTAGATAACACGTATTTAAATTTTGAAAAAAATATATTACTTAGTTCAGACTTCCATCTACAAATTTCGGCCGTCCGATACACGATTACTTGCACTTTACTGCATCCAATTAAATCGCAAAGACAAGTCTATTTGTGATCTTTAATCTTATTTCATTTGAGTTACATTAGGCTTTGAACAATAAAACTTATACCATAATAAAGGTCGTAAAAAATTCGAGATATAACAACCGTCATAATGTGAAATATTAAATACCTGTACCACTAATTCCAGCATCAATTGTTTTCAGCTTCGCAAACGCTCGCCCTGAGCCGTTTAGTACCGAGCGGAACGTGACGGAGGTCGGACGTGTGCCAATTTTTCGAACCCGCCACCCCCGCTAACTTCTGTCACCGGCTGCGTCCGGCACAAATTAGCATGTATTGAAAACAGTTGAATTTGAACGCTATGCCTATGTAAATAAAGACGTCACGCGCGCAAAAGCTTTATTGGTATTTATTTTTATCACGGCCTATGTTTACCAATCGCATCAAGTGTGTAAAACAGTTGAATTTGAACCCTACACTGGAGCTTATAAAGCCGCCTGACGCGCAAATTTTTGGTCCACTATTTTCAAATCTCAAATAGGTAGGTGCCACAGAATAAAGATAATACGGGTGGTTTTATAATGAATATCGGATAGGAAATGAGATTTCTTCATAACATCACGCCTGAATTCTTTCAAAGGGTTGGGCAGGGATGTTCAGAAAATAAGTAGGCCCTCAAATGTATTTTTCTGTATACCTACATAAATAAGATTTTTTTTTTAAATTAAGTTTTTTTTCTAATTAGGTATCTTCTTATTTTTTGTATTTCAAAGTCAAAATGAAAATCCAAGATGGCGGCTGCAAAAATTTCCAATTTTTCGTCATGGGTGTCGTTTTCGTGATATTTTGGGTCGCTGAAAACGATAGTGGGGTCAAAATGAAAATCCAAGATGGCGGCTGCGACAATTTTCAAATTTTTCGACATGGGTGTCATATTCGTGATATTTGAGGTCGCTGAAAACGATAGTGGGGTCAAAATGAAAATCCAAGATGGCGGCTAAGAAAATTTCCTAATTTTTCGTCATTGGTGTCATTTTCGTGATATTTTAGGTCGCTGAAAACGATAGTGGGGTCAAAATGAAAATCCAAGACGGCGGCTGCGAAAATTTTAAAATTTTTCGACATGGGTGTCATATTCGTGATATTTGAGGTCGCTGAAAACGATAGTGGGGTCAAAATGAAAATCCAAGATGGCGGCTGCGAAAATTTCCTAATTTTTCGTCATGGGTGTCATTTTCGTGATATTTTAGGTCGCTGAAAACGATAGTGGGGTCAAAATGAAAATCCAAGATGGCGGCTGCAAAAATTTCCTAATTTTTTGTCATGGGTGTCGTTTTCGTGATATTTTAGGTCGCTGAAAACGATAGTGGGGTCAAAATGAAAATCCAAGATGGCGGCTGCGAAAATTTCCAAATTTTTCGACATGGGTGTCATTTTCGTGATATTTGAGGTCGCTGAAAACGATAGTGAGGTCAAAATGAAAATCCAAGATGGCGGCTGCGAAAATTTCCTAATTTTTCGTCATGGGTGCTATTTTCGTGATATTTTAGGTCGCTGAAAACGATAGTGGGGTCAAAATGAAAATCCAAGATGGCGGCTGCGAAAATTTCCTAATTTTTCGTCATGGGTGTCATTTCCGTGATATTTTAGGTCGCTGAAAACGATAGTGGGGTCAAAATGAAAATCCAAGATGGCGGCTGCGAAAATTTTCAAATTTTTCGACATGGGTGTCATATTCGTGATATTTAAGGTCGCTGAAAACGATAGTGGGGTCAAAATGAAAATCCAAGATGGCGGCTGCGAAAATTTCCTAATTTTTTGTCATGGGTGTCGTTTTCGTGATATTTTAGGTCGCTGAAAATGATAGTGGGGTCAAAATGAAAATCCAAGATGGCGGCTGCAAAAATTTCCTAATTTTTTGTCATGGGTGTCGTTTTCGTGATATTTTAGGTCGCTGAAAATGATAGTGGGGTCAAAATGAAAATCCAAGATGGCGGCTGCAAAAATTTCCTAATTTTTTGTCATGGGTGTCGTTTTCGTGATATTTTAGGTCGCTGAAAATGATAGTGGGGTCAAAATGAAAATCCAAGATGGCGGCTGCGAAAATTTCCAAATTTTTCGACATGGGTGTCATTTTCGTGATATTTGAGGTCGCTGAAAACGATAGTGAGGTCAAAATGAAAATCCAAGATGGCGGCTGCGAAAATTTCCTAATTTTTCATCATGGGTGTCGTTTCCATGGTTTTAGAGGGTGCTGAAAACGAAAGTGGGTTCAAAATGAAAATCCAAGATGGCGGCTGCGAAAATTTCCTAATTTTTCGTCATGGGTGTCATTTTCGTGATATTTTAGGTCGCTGAAAACGATAGTGGGGTCAAAATGAAAATCCAAGATGGCGGCTGCGAAAATTTTCAAATTTTTCGACATGGGTGTCATTTTCGTGATATTTGAGGTCGCTGAAACCGATAGTGGGGTCAAAATGAAAATCCAAGATGGCGGCTGCGAAAATTTCCAAATTTTTCGTCATGGGTGTCATTTTCGTGATATTTTAGGTCGCTGAAAATGATAGTGGGGTCAAAATGAAAATCCAAGATGGCGGCTGCAAAAATTTCCTAATTTTTCGTCATGGGTGTCGTTTTCGTGATATTTTAGGTCGCTGAAAACGATAGTGGGGTCAAAATGAAAATCCAAGATGGCGGCTGCGAAAATTTCCTAATTTTTCGTCATGGGTGTCATTTTCGTGATATTTTAGGTCGCTGAAAACGATAGTGGGGTCAAAATGAAAATCCAAGATGGCGGCTGCGAAAATTTCCTAATTTTTCATCATGGGTGTCGTTTCCATGGTTTTAGAGGGTGCTGAAAACGATAGTGGGTTCAAAATGAAAATCCAAGATGGCGGCTGCGAAAATTTCCTAATTTTTCGTCATGGGTGTCATATTCGTGATATTTGAGGTCGCTGAAAACGATAGTGGGGTCAAAATGAAAATCCAAGATGGCAGCTGCGAAAATTTCCTAATTTTTTGTCATGGGTGTCATTTTCGTGATATTTTAGGTCGCTGAAAACGATAGTGGGGTCAAAATGAAAATCCAAGATGGCGGCTGCAAAAATTTCCTAATTTTTTGTCATGGGTGTCGTTTTCGTGATATTAGGTCTTTACCTATGAAATTGCCGTTCTGCAGTACTGGCCATTTCAAATCAAAATAATTTTTGTTTGGCTAAGAATTCTAATTTCAAATTAATTTTATTTTAAAAACATGGACTTTTTTTTCCAAAAGTAGTCATTTGTTTATTGATTAGTGTTACATTTTCATCGCATTTCAATCTTTTTCGTCATCATGGATACGTTAAAAATTCGAGTAATTGTGGAATATGAGTACCGTCGTGGCAGCAACGCGGCACAAGCGGCACGCAACATCAACGACGTTTACGGAGCTAACACTACAAACCAACGCACCACCTGTTATTGGTTTGCTCGCTTCCGTTCTGGAAATTTCGACCTGAAAAATGAACCTCGCGGTCGTCCGAAGACTTTGGTCGACAATTACGAATTAAAGGCGATTGTGGAAGCTGATGATACACAATCTACGGCTGAATTAGCAGCAGCTTTCGACGTTAGCGTCAAAACAATATTGGTCCATTTGCGTCAAATTGGCAAGGTAAAAAAGCTTGACAAATGGGTGCCCCACGAACTCAATGATCGCCAGCGCGAAGTACGCGTCGAGACGTGCCTTGCACTGCTCAACAGACACACAAATGAAGGAATTTGGAACCGCATTGTTACCTGCGATGAAAAATGGATTCTGTTTGATAACCGCAAGCGCTCAGCAAGTTGGTTGGATCCTGGTTCAGCACCTAAACAATGCCCTAAACGAAAACTTACCCCTAGAAAAGTGATGGTCACTGTTTGGTGGTCTAGCGCCGGTGTGATTCATCACAGCTTCTTACCAAACGGGGTGAGCATTACTGCAGATGTGTACTGTGAAGAACTGAACACAATGATGGAGAAGCTGGCACATCTCCAACCAGCATTGGTCAATCGCTCGTCTCCGCTGCTCCTGCACGACAACGCGCGACCTCATACTGCACAGCAGACGGTCTTCAAGTTGCAAGAACTGGGGTTGGAAGCTCTCCGTCATCCACCCTACTCACCAGACCTTGCGCCTACAGACTACTACTTTTTCCAGAATTTGGATAACTTCTTGGAATGAAAAAAATTCAATACCCGAGAGGCAGTACAAAATGCCTTTGAATAATTTGTTGCCTCCCGACCAGCTGATTTCTTTAAGAAGGGCATCAATAAACTGCCACTGCGTTGGCAAAGATGCATTGATTGCATGGGTGATTACTTCGATTAATACAAATAAAAAATACATGAAAAAAATTCGTTTAAATTTTTTCATACAAAACGGCAATTTCATAGGTAAAGACCTATTATTTTAGGTCGCTGAAAACGATAGTGGGGTCAAAATGAAAATCCAAGATGGCGGCTGCGAAAATTTCCAAATTTTTCGACATGGGTGTCATTTTCGTGATATTTGAGGTCCCTGAAAACGATAGTGAGGTCAAAATGAAAATCCAAGATGGCGACTGCGAAAATTTCCTAATTTTTCGTCATGGGTGTCATTTTCGTGATATTTTAGGTCGCTGAAAACGATAGTGGGGTCAAAATGAAAATCCAAGATGGCGGCTGCGAAAATTTCCAAATTTTTCGACATGGGTGTCATTTTCGTGATATTTTAGGTCGCTGAAAACGATAGTGGGGTCAAAATGAAAATCCAAGATGGCGGCTGCGAAAATTTCCAAATTTTTCGACATGGGTGTCATTTTCGTGATATTTTAGGTCGCTGAAAACGATAGTAATTCATTTTGACCCCACTATCGGTTTCAGCGACCTCAAATATCACGAAAATGACACCCATGTCGAAAAATTTGAAAATTTTCGCAGCCGCCATCTTGGATTTTCATTTTGACCCCACTATCGTTTTCAGCGACTTCAAATATCACGAAAATGACACCCATGACGAAAAATTAGGAAATTTTCGCAGCCGCCATCTTGGATTTTCATTTTGAACCCACTATCGTTTTCAGCATCCTCTAAAACCATGGAAACGACACCCATGACGAAAAATTAGGAAATTTTCGCAGCCGCCATCTTGGATTTTCATTTTGACCCCACTATCGCTTTCAGTGACCTAAAATATCACGAAAATGACACCCATGACGAAAAGTTAGGAAATTTTTGCAGCCGCCATCTTCAATTCTCATTTTGACCCCACTATCGTTTTCAGCGACCTCAAATATCACGAAAATGATACCCATGACCGAAAATTAGGAAATTTTCGCAGCCGCCATCTTGGATTTTCATTTTGGCCCCACTATCGTTTTCAGCGACCTCAAATATCACGAAAATGACACCCATGTCGAAAAATTTTAAAATTTTCGCAGCCGCCATCTTGGATTTTCATTTTGACCCCACTATCGTTTTCAGCGACCTCAAATATCACGAAAATGACACCCATGACGAAAAATTAGAAAATTTTCGCAGCCGCCATCTTGGATTTTCATTTTGACCCCATTATCGTTTTAAGCGACCTCAAATATCACGAAATTGACGCCCATGTCGAAAAGTTCGAAAATTTTTGCAGCCGCCATCTTGGATTTTCATTTTGACCGTAATCACATCCTCTCAAGAAAAAAAAAACTAGAGTAAAAGAAGTTATGCCCCTCCGTTTTTTTTTTTGTGTTGACATAACGAATAAAATAAAAAACCCCCAACGCAAAAAAGAAAAGAGAACATTTAAAAAGTCAAAAATAATACCTATCGTTGAGCCATCAAATTCGATTGAGTAATACCTATATATATTTTAATTACAGAAATTGATGGATGGCACGATAAGGTTTGCTCATTGAATTGGCGCTATAATTTCGCGGCGGGGTACCGCATATGTACATAGTCAATCAAGTGAAGGGTCTGACTTACTTATGCGGTACCCCGCCGTGACATTATAGCGCCATTTCAATGAGCAAACCTTATCGTGCCATCCATCAATTTCTGTAATTAAAATATATATAGGTATTACTCAATCGAATTTGATGGCTATTATTTTTGACTTTTTAAATGTTCTCTTTTCTTTTTTGCGTTGGGGGTTTTTTATTTTATTCGTTATGTCAACACAAAAAAAAAAAACGGAGGGGCATAACTTCTTTTACTCTAGTTTTTTTTTTCTTGAGAGGATGTGATTACGGTCAAAATGAAAATCCAAGATGGCGGCTGCAAAAATTTTCGAACTTTTCGACATGGGCGTCAATTTCGTGATATTTGAGGTCGCTTAAAACGATAATGGGGTCAAAATGAAAATCCAAGATGGCGGCTGCGAAAATTTTCTAATTTTTCGTCATGGGTGTCATTTTCGTGATATTTGAGGTCGCTGAAAACGATAGTGGGGTCAAAATGAAAATCCAAGATGTCGGCTGCAAAAATTTCCTAATTTTTTGTCATGGGTGTCGTTTTCGTGATATTTTAGGTCGCTGAAAACGATAGTGGGGTCAAAATGAAAATCCAAGATGGCGGCTGCGAAAATTTCCAAATTTTTCGACATGGGTGTCATTTTCGTGATATTTGAGGTCCCTGAAAACGATAGTGAGGTCAAAATGAAAATCCAAGATGGCGGCTGCGAAAATTTCCTAATTTTTCGTCATGGGTGTCATTTTCGTGATATTTTAGGTCGCTGAAAACGATAGTGGGGTCAAAATGAAAATCCAAGATGGCGGCTGCGAAAATTTCCAAATTTTTCGACATGGGTGTCATTTTCGTGATATTTTAGGTCGCTGAAAACGATAGTGGGGTCAAAATGAAAAGCCAAGATGGCGGCTACGAAAATTTCCAAATTTTTCGACATGGCTGTCATTGTCATTTTCGTGATATTTCAGGTCGCTGAAAACGATAGTAATTCATTTTGACCCCATTTATCGTGCCATCCATCAATTTCTGTAATTAAAATATATATAGGTATTACTCAATCGAATTTGATGGCTATTATTTTTGACTTTTTAAATGTTCTCTTTTCTTTTTTGCGTTGGGGGTTTTTTAAATTTTTAATTTAATTTTTATTTTAACCTTTTTAAACTTTTTAAACAATTTAACAATACAGAAATGCATTTTTATTACTGCAGAATGTTAAGTTTCTCTGCACATAACATTAACTTATAATGATGCCACCATCGTACTGCAAATAGAATTAAATACTGATAAAAAAACGAATACAAACACTACTATCTGCTATTTTTTTTTTCAAGAGTGTACTAGTGTGCTGGATATCCTGACTGCAACATCAGCTCATCGTGTAGCCACCATTGCATTGTATGTAGAATCAAATACTGATCAAAACGAACCCAAACACGACATATCTGCTATATTATTTTACCAAGAGTATTCTAGTGTGCTGGATATCCTGGCTGCAGCATCAGCTCATCGTGTTGCCACCATTGCATTGTATGTAGAATAAAATTCTGATGTAAATGAATCCAAACACGACATATCTGCTATTACTTTTTCAAGAGTGTTCTAGTGTGCTGGACATCCTGGCTGCAGCATCAGCTCATCGTGTTGCCACCATTGCATTGTATGTAGAATCAAATACTGATGTAAATGAATCCAAACACGACATTTCTGCTATTAATTTTTCCAAGAGTGTATCCAGCACACTAGTGCTGGATATCCTGGCTGCAGCATCAGACCAAGAATTCCATAATCTTGCATATATAGATAGCATACATGGATGTTTCAAATTTTAGGTCACACTAAGGTTTGAAAGTAAAGTAAATACCCATTACGCGTCTAAGATCCCTACCGCAGCTAACAATAGAGCGAATAACTTTGAAACGGCTGAACCGATTTTGATAAAACATGTCTAAGAACCATTGCTGGAAAACCTGCTTTCAAATAAAAAAAACCGCATCCAAATCAGTCCACCCGTTTAAGCGCTACGGTGCCACAGACAGACACACACCCTCTTTTTGCGTCGGGGGTTAATTATAACACCCCTCTTTTTGCGTCGGGGGTTAAAAAAGAACTTGCCAAATCGGCTTCTAAATGACGGAGTACTGCAGTAACAAACATAAAAAAAAATACAACTGAATTGATATTCTCCTCCGTTTTTGAAGTCGTTTAAAAATAACACATCATTGTTACGTTTAAAAATTAGCTGGACATCACTCACAATGCAGTCATTGGTGTCGTGGGGAATACTAGTTTCTGGAATGAACGGTCATTTCGTGGTATTTAAGTTCGCTGAAAACGATAAAGGTCTCAAGCTAATTTCGACCTTATTGACATTTTACAAACCCTTTCTCTGGAAGCTGGAAGCTGAATTTAACAAAAAAACATGAATGTCAATAAGGTCCAAATTCGCTTGACACCTCAGAAAGTGTCTAGATTATTATGCACATCATTTTTAGGGTGTCAAGCTAATTTCGACCTTATTGATATTTTACAAACCCTTTGTTTTTTTGGCCCAAGATACTTGGTAAATGATCTGGAAGCTGAATTTAACAAAAAAACATGAATGTCAATAAGGTCTAAATTCGCTTGACACCTCAGAAAGTGTCTAGATTATTATGCACATCATTTCTAGGGTGTCAAGCTAATTTCGACCTTATAGACATTTTACAAACCATTTGTTTTTTTGGTCCAAGATACTTGGTAAATGGTCTGGAAGCTAAATTTAACAAAAAAACATGAATGTCAATAAGGTCTAAATTGTTATGTAACACATCATTGTTATGTAGCTGGACATCACTAACAGCACAATACAGTCGGTGGTGTCGCATGGCGTGGGGAATAGTAGTTTCTGTCATTCCCCACGATACCACACCAGTGGTATCGTTTTCAGTGGTGTCGCTGTCGTGGGGAATGAACGTAAAGTAAAATGGTGCGCGGCGCGTAGTTTTGAATCGTACGGGTAAAGGTCTTCGTGTCAGTCAGATTTTAAATCCACCTTATTCACAAAAATAAATAAGTTTATGTAGTTATTTTTATTTATTTTAACTGTTCAAGTTTACAATGCATACCTAATCTGTCTAAAACTTTCAAAAATACTTACTAGAAAAATAAAACAAAATAAACTTGTATACTAATCAGTTCAAGTTTATCTACTGCATTGCTCTATTCTGTGACGCAACATAGTACCTACTCGAGTTCATGAACTCATGAGCGGTGCGCTTGGCGCGCGTTTCCCGCGCATCGTAATTTATTACGTATCGCTACTCCTTGCGGGGGCTGCGGTAAGCATTTAATACCTATGGCGCTTGCTTGCACCCCGCCTTAAAAAGTTTTTCTAAATATTAATACAATACCGTTCTATCTCATTCAGGGACTAAAAACCGATCAAGTGCCTGTCGAGCCACGCACATAAATGGTTCCGAAAAAAAAATATCCCAAAAACAAACTTAACATTGTTCTCCCATACATTGATATACGTACGTCAGGGTCAATTCTCCAACTGCAAATTTAAGTTTGTATTTTTTTTTATATGATATAATTACAAATTAACGATTTTTAGAATTTTTCCTTTAATAATTGTGCTGTAAGACCTTGCTTCTTGCACAAATTTCATGATTCTAGGTCAACGTGAAGTACCTTATAGGTTTCAGTATAGTATAAAGTACTTTGTGGGTTTGATTTACCTTATTGTAAACGAACTAATAGCACGGGAGGGCAATGCTATTCGACGAGGTGGGACTCCGGGAACAAGAAATTTCACGCGGACGAAGTCGCGGGCAGAAGCTAATCACACTAATATTATAAAGGCGAAAGTTTGTGAGTGTGTGTGTGTATGTTTGTTACTTCTTCACGCTCAAACTGCTGAACCGATTTGGATGAAATTTGGTATGTAGATAGCTTATACCCTTGATTAACACATAGGCTACTTTTTATGCCGGTCTACGCGGGTGAAACCGCGGGGCACAACTAGTAATATAATAAAGTTGAAGAGTTGTTTGTTTGAACGCGCTAATTTCTGAAAAATTCTTGAGGAAGGTTATATAACATCACGTTACGACCTTAAAGGTCGTAACGTGATGTTATAGAACAGAGTGAGGTGGGTGAAACCGTGGGGCGCAGTTAGTCAGTGGTAAAATTAATTTCTTCTTCTTTATCAGCCTTTACCACGATTACTAAGGCACGACATTTTTTGTTACCAACCATACTGAACAAAAAAATTAAAAGATCTGAAATGAAGAGATCCACAGGAGAACCAAGGTAACCGACATAGCCCAAAGAATTACCAAACTTAAGTGGCATTGGGCAAGGCCTATTGCTCGCAGAACAGATAACCAATGGAGCCGAAAGGTTGTGGAGTGGCGGCCGCGTACTAGAAGACGTAACGTTGGAAGGGCTCCCACAAGGTGGACCGATGACCTTATAAAGGCCCCAAGAATCCGCTGAATGCGGGAAGCACATGTGAAATGATGATGATCTTGAACAAGTTTTATGTTACGAGTTTATACGTTTAATAAGGCCGTTAATCTGCATGGGTTAATTTTTAGTTAATCTCTCGTACACAGTGTGAGATTTAAGAACTATCGGCTTAGGTAATTAAATAAAAGTTAACAAAAAAACCCACATGTCTGGTTAACCGACTAAACGTAATACCTGTCACTTCAGTCGTCATTCTCCGACACAGTTGTACTCTTCAATTTAGCAACTTTATATTTCCTTGCATAATGTTGCTAAATTGAAGAGTACAACTGTGTAGCATGAATACTGAAGTGACAGGTATTACGTTTAGTCGGTTAACCAGACACGTGGTTTTTTTTTTGTTTACCGTTATTTAATTACCTAAACCGATGGAGTATAGGTAAACCTACCTCCTATTCACCATTTTCATCAACACAAGAAAAAACTACAAACATAATATATTCTCTATATAATAAAAAGAGAAGTCCTGACTGACTGACTGAATGACTGACTGACTCATCAACGCCCTGCTCAAACCCTTGGACCTAAACAGCTGAAATTTTGCACGGAGGTTCCCTTGTAGACAAGAAATAAGTAAGGAAGGAATTCCCGGTGGGATATTTTCCGACATCCACGCGGGCGAAGCCGCGGGCAAAAGCTAGTACAAAACATGTTCCCAAAATACACAGCAGCAACCCTCAATTTCAGCTCAGCTCACAGTGACCCCATACATTCTAACCCGGCCACATTTGAGGAAGTTTTAACAATCACATGGCCGAATCACCGCCCAACTTCGGCGCTTCGGACCCGCAATGTGTCATTTCGGAACCAAATATGCCAACTATTTAGGGGTTATGTTGAACCTTTGCTGTCCAATGTTAATGGGATTATTGACGGTATAGCGCAGTGTTTTGTTTTGATTGATGTGGCACACCCACTTCACATAACATCCTGTGTTCTCCGAAGGGTTAAGCAGAGGTGTAGTATATTATTTATATACAGGGTTGTAATGTCTGTGAGTGAAAGAGAAGGAAGCATTATGTCATTTCTAGCGCACGTGCGGTCGCAAAGCAGTCAGTCAGCTGTGAGCGACGCGAGTGAGAGGGCACGCACGTCTAAGAGCCGATAATATAGAGGGAAATACCACAAGGGGGACATACTTTAACGAGTGTAGTACTCATGAAAATGAATAATTTGAACCCTAAAATATGAAAAAAAATTAGCTGTCTCGTACATTTTGATCGCGTAGGTTTTGCACTTTGTAGAGAACAGCAGATTTTTCTTTCAGATTTCAGTGTTAGTTCCATGGTAAAAGTTGTTCATTTTCATGACTTCTACACTCCGTTAAAGTATGTCCCTCGTCTAAACTAACATCCTGTATAATGTTATATTATTTGTATATTATCACTTATACACACACCCACATCTCGCTAGTTATGTCAAGTCCCATGTGAAGGGGCAAACCTATTGCCATCAACCGGGCACAAATACAGACTCCGAGCTACTACTGAGAAATTCACCCACTTCAATCAAAACAAAAAATACAGCGCTGTTTCTCTTTTATATTTTTAGCCCTCCAGCGTTCAGAGGGCTCCTCAAATCGCCTACATGGATTACGTAGTTGATCTAGTTGCCACTTCACTTACAGGTCAGAAAAGGTTAGCCTATTACTAGCTGTGTGTGTTATAAGACTTATAAGTGAATACGAGATTATAATTACAACCTACTGCAATCTAAAATCCAATAAAAATACCACTTATTGTAACGTGTATCGCGGGATACCCGCTTGGAACGAAGTTCCTTTCGCTTTATTACCTATGTAATAATACAGAGCTATCTAGTATCAATGGTCTCAAATTACAATCCATACTAATATTATAAATTCGAAAGTAACTCTGTCTGTCTGTCTGTCTGTCTATCTGTCTGTCTGTCTGTCTGTCTGTCTGTCTGTCTGTCTGTCTGTCTGTTACCTTTTCACGCCTAAACTACTGAACGGATTTCGATAAAATTTGGCAAGGCTATAGATGGCATCCTGGGGAAGGACATAGGCTACTTTTTTTTTGAAAAATAACCCTTGGGGGGTGATCTAGGGGATGAAAGTTTGTATGGGAAACTCAGCATTTCTTAAGTTACGAATATGAAAATTCTAATTTATGCTTTCGGTAGGAAATAAAGAAACATGCGACTAAGCGTTTTTGAAAAATCATCCCCTAAGGGGGTAAAATAGGGGTTAATATTAAAAATCACAAAACTGCACAGATTTCGATAAAATTTAGCAAGATTATAGATAGCATCCTGGGGAAGAACATAGGCTACTTTTTGTCGTAAAAAATAATCCTACAGGGGGTGATATAGGGGATGAAAGTTTGTATGGGAACCCAGCATTTCATAAGTTAGTGATATTTATGAAAATTCAAGTTTATGATTTTGGTAGGAAATAAAGAAATATGAGTTTCAGCGTTTTGAAAAATCATCCCCTAAGGGGGTAAAATAGGGGTTGATTTTAAAATTCACAAAACTGCACTGATTTCGATAAAATTTGACCAGGCTATAGATAGCATCCTGGGGAAGAACATAGGCTACTTTTTTCTTAGAAATTAATCCTACAGGGGGTGATATAGGGGATGAAAGTTTGTACGGGGAACCCAGAATTTCTAAATTCAAGTTTATGATTTTGGTAGGAAATAGAGAAAAATACGGTTCAGGGTTTTTGAAAAATCATCCCCTAAGGGGGTAAAATAGGGGTTGATATTAAAATTCACAAAACTGCACGGATTTCGATATTTAGCAAGATTATAGATAGCATCCTGGGCAAGAACATAGGCTACTTTTTGTCGTAAAAAATAATCCTACGGAGGGTGATATAGTGGGCGAAAGTTTTTATGGGGAACCCAGCATTTCTTAACTTAGTGATATTTATGAAAATTCAAGTTTATTATTTTGGTAGGAAATAAAGAAATATGTGGTTCAGCGTTTTGAAAAATCATCCCCTAAGGGGGTAAAATAGAGTTTGATTTTAAAATTAACAAAACTGCACGGATTTCGATAAAATTTGGCAAGATTATAGATAGCACCTTGGGGAAGAACATAGGCTACTTTTTGTCGTAAAAAATAATCCTACAGGGGGTGATATAGGGGATGAAAGTTTTTATTGGGAACCCAGCATTTCTTAACTTATTGTTATTTATTGATTTTGGTAGGAAATAAAGTAATATAAGGTTCAGCGTTTTGAAAAATCATCCCCTAAGGGGGTAAAATAGAGGTTGATTTTAAAATTCACAAAACTGCACGGATTTCGATAAAATTTGGCAAGGCTATAGATAGCATCCTGGGGAAGAACGTAGGCTACTTTTTTTCTTCCAAAAAAAACCTACGGGGGGTGATATAGGGGATGAAAGTTTGTATGGGGAACCCAGCATTTCTTAAGTAAGGGATATGAAGATTCAAATTTATGCTTTTGGTAGGAAATTAAGAAATATATGGTACACACGGCTACATAACAAACAGCTCCAGTTTAAGGTGATCTCACATTGTATAGAATTTCCGTACAATGAGAGGTCAGCTTATACTGTAAATGTATAGCTTGATAAGTAGCTGTGTGTACAGCGTTTTTGAAAAATCATCCCATAAGGTACAATATGGGTTGATTTGAAAATTCACAAATAATATTAAAATGTTTGTGTACCTATCTCTTTTTAAGAGATTTAAGGGACTGGAAATGTAGTCACAGTTCGTATATTGACTTCTTGACGTAACATTTAGTCTTTATTTCATGCGACTTTTTTACGACGAATGGATTTTCATACGGTTTTCACCAAAGCAGTGATTCAGTTGTTATTTGTTTTGTTTTTTTTGTAAATTGTCTGAATTATGACGATGATTGTTGAAGATGTCGGAAAAAATCACGCTGACTGGGAGCTTTAAGCCCACCATACACGGCAACGATATATCGTAGCGATTTGAGTTTGCATAGTTATATCGGACGGCCCTATGTTTTCCACATGAACGTTCCCATGAGATATATTCCAACATCTATGCGGGCGAAGCCGCGGGCAAAAGCTAGTACACAATATAACAAAAGCACCAAACATCCCTCTTAGATTTTATTGTTATGAGTTCGGGGAATTCCAAGTGTTAAAATACATTAGAAGAAACAATAAAAAAAAAAAATGTTTTTTTTATTAATTATTATTATTAATTATTTTAAGGTAAGTATGAACGCACTTTTTCCTTACGTGACGATTTCTACCAGTTAACTCCTGGAGCAAGCAATTTCGCAATTAGCATCATCTTTGTGACTGACCGACCCCTTGACGATTCAAAAGTGTTGCAATAAATAAAGTTGTTCTTTTACCTTTGCTTTGAATTTGAAGTTCGTCTAACAATTATTGTAGCTACTATTAGAGGCACTGTTACCGTTTCTTCCGACTGTCATTCGTGGACCTTTGACAGTCGTTACGGGTCGTCAGAAGCCCGAAAGTCTGACAACCAGTCTTACCAGGGGTATCGTATTACCCAGTTACATGTAAAAGCTATATGTAAAATACTGGTATTCAGCTGCATCCGGTTAGACTGGAAGCTGACCACAACACAGTTGGGAAAAGGCTAAGCAGACGACGACTATTAGAGGCGCATGTTATGTAGGTATGGCTGATTTTAAATAAAAAAATACAATCCCCACAACAATTTTTGTCACGAAGTTTCTATCCAATTATGTTTGAGTACATCTGAACAACTTAACCTATCTATAATCTACGCTCTCTCGTACTGCAAATGAGGAACTGCCCCATACATCGAGTTTGGGCCCAATCTATGTTTAACTTTTACTAATTGTTTACCCTCGGGTCGACTTCAATCACCAGCCTAACTTGACCTCTGCGTCTAAAACATTCCCCGCTCAATGTTCTCAATTTCTTAAGGATGAGACAGCAGAGGTAGGTCAGCCTAAACTGGACAATCCAACAATGCAATCTCGTGAAAACCGATGTAACATGCGAAACTTTTAATATGATTAATATTTAATTCGTTTATTGGCTCTTGAACGTAAATCATGGTGGATTTTTTCATGAATAATTTTTATTCTGAAATTGAGAGAGAAATGTGAATGTTATGCAAGTATTTTTATAAGAAATTCTTGCGTGATGCAGAATAATTAGAAGTTTTACTTGTTCATTTTACCTAAGACTCTCTATGCTAGAAAAAATCTGTCGTAGAAACTAGTACGCCAATTAAAAACGAGACCTTGTGAGGTGAAGCTGATAGTCAAGTATTTTATGACAATCGTTATTTATTAATAGGTTCATAGCTAGAACACGAATAGTACCTATAATAAAAACTGATAAGGTGGTTCGTAGGTATTCGAAAAACATGACGAGTAACAGTGGCACCATCTAGTTTGGTTACGAAGTTAATACGAACCACCGAAGAGGTTGGATAAGAGTGACACTGGCTGGTGACACTCTAGCAGAGAGTCGCGTCTATGGTTGCGTGGCGGCTGTCTTCTGATATCAGGGGAGCTGCAGTCGTACCACGTCCACGACCATAGATTCTACGACGAACAGCTATATTCTGCCACAACCCTGATGATATTGATGCTGCTGAACGACTAATATGATGGCTACTGCTGGTAAAGGCTATCCTGCGCCGTTAAACATTACAAAACAGAAAACACAAAAAATAAAACGCATAATTAATAAACTAAAACCAATGAATTATCGTAATTGTAAGCAAATAAAGCAACATCCATTGGCGCGATTGCTTGGATAGCATTAAACCGTAAGTCCGAGATCAATACGAGGCCGCAATTAAAGAAATGGGCTACATTTGTAACATTTCTGCAATTTCCTCTAGCACTTGCATTAGTTCCTAATGGGGTTTTAATAAAATTGTGGTAATTGCCTGACTTATCTTGGGAGGGTTTTTAGTTTTAACGTTGATTTAAAATATTGAAGTTTTTTTTTGTGATTTAACACGTAGAGATGGATGAAAATAAGATTCTGAAATAAGGTTTAATTAAAACTTTTGATAAGGTTAATAATTAACAAAAAAACTTAAATGGGAATTGGTTTCAAAGTTCCGTTGTACTTTGAAAATACACTTATTAAGTAATATTATACTAAAATACTTCGAACTTTGATGAGATGAAGAAGGCGGTATAACTTACAGAATTGCTTTTGTCAGATTTATTTTCATAACGTTTTTTTTTTAACCACCATCCTCTATGGAAGTTTTAGAGTCTGTCATGTCAAGCGAGTCGTGTCCACGACCATTTAGCTGCTTTCTTATAATGGCAATACTATCTGTCAAACGGATTGTCACAACTTTTGTTCTACTAAGCTACAGCATTATGATACTTTTAGCTCAATGATCTAATTTGTAATAATAGACATTTAAAGAAGAATGTAAAAGAAATATATTTAATGGAAAAATGCACAGTTCACACTATTAACCCCTCAAGTGTCTGAGTTTTGCTAATTTTAGACCCGAAACCCCAGCGAATGGGGAGGGTTGGGGGTTAGTTGCGAACTCCATAGGTTCACACTAATGATGATAATTGGTTTTCCATCGGATGATGTTTTTTTACGTTTATATATATGTGATATAGTATTTTAATGGTTTTCCTTATGCACACATGGGGTGCATTCGACACTTGAGGGGTGTAGAAAACAAATATATAGTAGGTATTTTTTATAAGTCTATGAGTAGGGATAGGATAATCGAAACGGAGTTGGAACCCTTCATCATTTCTGTGCGTGAGTATACAGACAGTGATAGGATATCTCCTATGAAGGCATTGAATTTCTAGATTCTGATTTTAGTTCTAATTGTGACTATTATATACCTACATACATTGAAATCCATTTTTTAAATCTATCCCAAAGAAATTTTTTATCTACAAAAATTCAAGTATCAAACATGTTTTCAGCATACTATATCAGTGTTGACACCTGTAATATAAATGAATTTGCCGCGTTTTCCATGGGACACGACTCGCTTAACAGACTCTAACCACAAAACGCAAAGCAAAATTTATCACCCAAGATATCCGACTAAACCAATCCTTAATTCAATACTCATTCAAAATGTTATGAACAATTCAAAATCCCATCATAGGGACCCCTTCTATTCCCAATAATTCACATTTCTCAATAAATATTTAACTAGACGTTAATGGCAGAGGCTTTGCCAGCTGTGTCCATACATGAATATTTTAAGAAAGTAAGAATGCAACGAGTAGGTAGCTTCGTTTACTTGTATCGATTTTATTATATTTATACTAGAAAGGTTTAGGTAGTGAAAAAAAGGTAAACAATCTTGATGTGTCTTTTAACTTATTTTATTTTAAAACCTCGGTTTAAAAATAAAATGCAACTAAAAACTAATGTAAACACAACAATAATGATTACTAAATCAATTGAACCATTATTTAAAGCAGTAGTTTATTTGTTTATTAAGCATTTGTGTAAGTTAACGTGGCTGACTATCTAATCTTGTCCTATTCTAAATATGAAACTTGTTATCTCGTATTATGTGCCATCACTACATAAAAAACACATAATCACACACTCATAATCTCTACGTAAAACAAAGTCCCCCTCAAACGGTGAAAGAAAACATCGTGAGGAAATCCGGCATGTTCTATAACCAAAATTTCGAAGACATGTGACATCTACTAACCCGCACTGGCACCACCACCCGGGTGGTGGAATACGGCCCGCTTCCTCTCACAGAGAGGAGACCTGTGTCGCAACAGTGGGAACGTTATAGGCTGATTATGTAGGTATGTAAGATATATAATATTATGCTTCACATAAACCATTCACAGCAATACTGACCTCGTAAACACAATGACACAGACAACTCAATAAATTCCGTAATTTACGAACCCATTATGTACCTTATCAAGTATTCAATTAATGCAATCGGAATGTGGCATCAATAATTATGAAACTGCATGAGCGTGCAAAAGTGTCGTTCAGTTATTAACGGTTTAGTCTGATTCATTGCTATTGGGTATTGGATGTTCAGGATTTCTAAATTACTGTGGTGTTCGCCATTACTTATGTCTGTTATTGCATTTTCAGTTGGATTGCCTCAATTTTCTGCAGTAGGTGCAGCTTGAGGAAGTGATGCTGATGACGTCACGCTGAAGGAGTTGCACGAAGGCTGCGCTGACGTTCATGCTCGGGGTCACCAGTTTAGAGGCATGAGGAACAGGGTGTAAAGTTCACTCATCCTCTATTGAAAAAAGAGGATCCTCCGACCAGACGGGTGTTGTGTCTGGTGGCCTACTGCCCGACGGTTGATGTCGGGCCGTTGTATATATGCTAATCGCGTGGTAAACTCTAATTGCGCGATGCAGGTTTGCGTGACGTCATGACATTGATGCGTAGTTCATATGTGGCGATGTAGATGCCGCCACAGGTGCATTGTTTTGACGTATAAAGACTCTTACAGATAGAGACGATATCGCGTCGCTCCTGTGTGTATGGTCGCGCGCGATTCCATAGAAATTGTTCTACGGATATAATATCGCAATATCGCGTCGCGCGCGATATCGCCTCTCTCTGTAAGAGCCTTTAGGCATTTTGGAATTTTTAATTATTAACAAAGATCTGCTACGGTATCAACTGTGATAATTACTTAAATTCTAGTATAGTCGCGCCGTAAATCATTATTAAATTGGATTTTTTAACAATTAAAAACATAATTAACTCAAAAACTACTAAATATCGGTAGAAAATTAATTGGTGGCTTAATTCGTTGCATTTTAACCCTACTATGACGCGGAAGTCCTGCAAGGAATACGTTGAGTTACCTGTAAAGATTCATAAATAATTCCCGTTTTCAAACTCTTTTTAATAATTCAAACATCAGTTGACTGACTTCCTTTTCCAATTACATATTATTTTTTCTTTTAATGCCGCAACTCAAAAACCACCAGTTAATAAATTATGTTAAACATAAGGGAATGTTCCAAAAAGCCGCAGAAATTAAAATGGAACATAATTGAGTCCTAGCTTCCTTCGTTTTGTATTGCTCTTCGCATAGTCACGGCATGAGTAACTGTTGTGTGTTTCCATTGTACTATGTATTGTGTTTGACGGTAGATTAATGCTTAAAGAATTCATTCGTCACTAACTTCTGCCCGCGACTTCATTCGCGTGAAATTTCCTTGATGATTCCGCCTGCCCGCGCTATTACTTCGTTTTTGCTTAGCGGTCTATCTGGCTTTTTTTTGCTCGGCTCCTAAAAGTCTTACACTCGTATTTATAGTCAAGTAAAAGTAATTACTTAAGAGAAAGTTATTGCTCAAGCATTGATTTACTTTCTATAGTTTAGTAATTGCTTGAAGTTAGTCAAAGCTTAGAATTCTTAGCCAAGTATAGTCACCATTTTCTTTACTTAAGAATTCTACCCTCAAGCATGAAATTAGCAAGTAATTACTCAAGTAATTACTTTGATTATAAATACGAGCCTTTAGTGTGATGTTAAATAGTCTATAGCCTTCCTCAAGAATTGGGCTATCAAACCAAAAATATTTTTTCAAATCCGACTGGTAGTTCCAGAGCTCTTTAGCTTTATTATTACTACTGTATAAAATAGATTACTTTCTATGTTATATAATATATTACATACATAAATAAACTCACGCCTTCCCATGGGGTTAGGCAGAAACTACAGAACGCCACCTGCTCCGATCCTTACATACTTCTTTTGCTTCGTTTACGTTCATAAATCTGGCCACGCGCACCCCGGTTGGAAAAATAAATTATTGCCTTCTAAAAGGCCTGTGAATTAGTTTTTAGCCCATGAATCACTAATATTATTAAGGCGAGAGTTTGTGAGTGTGTGTTTGTATGTTTGTTACTTCTTCACACTCAAACGGCTGGACCACTTTTGATAAAATTTGGTATGGAGGTAGCTGACACCTTGGATTAACACATCGCAGCTAGTTATTTATATGACCGAATCTTAAATTCTTTTCTAAAACTTTAGTTAGAGAGTAAGTGTAGTTATATTTTTCACGTCATCATCTGCCTAGCCTTTTCCCAACTATTTTGGTTATATTGATTCCTCTCTGATCTTGGATTTAAGTTTTAGTTTTTCGGAAGGATTGATTCCAGCATTGGACTATTATGGATTCTTCTACATACTTATGTTCTTTTTCATAATCTGCATTATCTGCCTAGCTTTTTCACAACTATATGTTGGGGTTGGCTTCCACTCTAACCGGATGCAGCTGAATGCTAGTATTTTGCATGGAGCCACTACCTATCTGACCTCCACAACCGAGTTACTGGGTAATAAGACTGGTTGTCCGACTTTCCCTTCCAACTTTTAAAAGGCTAAGGCTAGCTTTACCTATGTTTTCAAAATATTTAAATATTTAAAGTTGTTACAATTTGTTTTAGTTTTATCACCCGACGAAACCGTCGCTTTACTTAATAATTAGGTATTAAGTATGTTTTTCCTCATAGAAGTGAAAAATTTGTATTCTTTTTGAGTTATATAAAATATCATAAACAGTAATAGCAAGAATATCATGTAGGATTGATTTAATTGATCGGTGACGGCAGTTTCTTTGTATAAACAGACAGCAAGATGCTGACTTTCCCATTCTTTAAGCAATTATGCTAACGGGATTACCCTTAATCACGTTCTCTGACACACTCCGAAACACCATTATAATAAGGAAACGGAAACAAACCCGTGACTGCCACCACCTGTCACCGAAACCTGTATTAAAACCTTCGTAGAAATAATTGCTGTAAACGGCATAAATATTCAACTTTTACGTTATTTTGTAAATTAAAATTTAGTACGATTCGGTACCTACAAGCTGTGTTGTACCGTAGTAATTTATGATCACTTTTGTGTGCATTGATTAATGTGACTACTTTGTTGATCTAGTATTATATCACACTTCACACTAATATTATAAAGGCGAAAGTTTGTGAGTGCGTGTGTGTGTGTGTATGTTTGTTACTTCTTCACGCTCAAACGGCTGAACCGATTTGGATGAAATTTGATATGTAGATAGCTTATACCCTGAATTAACACATAGGATACTTTTTATCCCGGTCTACGCGGTTGAAACCGCAGGGCGCAGCTAGTTCATCTATAAAAATAAAAACAGAAGTCCTGACTGACTGACCGACTGACTCATCAACGCCCAGCCCAAACTCTGGAACCTAGAAAGCTGAAATTTTGCACAGATGTTCCCTTTATAATGTAGACAAGGAATAAGGAAGGATTTCCCGGTAGTAGGTTCCCGTGGGATATTTATTTTTCCGATATCCACGCTGGCGAAGCCTTGGGCAAGAGCTAGTAGGTAACTCATATACGTTGAGTCCTGGGTTTACATTCCCAGGTAAAGCGTTTTTGAGTTTTTCTTTCAGGAATATTCCAGTAGCCATTTTAGAGCAGAAATCTAAACTTAGCCTAAGTTTAGATTTCTGCTCTAAAATGGCTATAGGCTCGCCCCCTGATTTGAATATTGTTTGTGAAAATTAAAAACAATTTGACATTTTAATCCAGGTGAATGAGCTGCGTCCCTCATTAAACTACGGTCACGCAATGAACTATGTAAACGGCTATTTTTGGATTTCTCGTCATGGTTATAATTTTATATCGCCTCGGAAACCTTCAATTAACTACTAAATACCTACACACCCTACCAAAACACTACTTGAAATATTTCTTTTTCATTCGTATCAGCGGGGCCTTTATGAATTTTCATATTATAGTTAAAAAAACCGTAGATAGGTTACCTAACATTCGATATTCAAAAACGGCACAATTTCGAACTATTATGTGACACGTGGAAGTAGGATGGCTGTCGTAATTAGCGGAAGTGAAAAAGAGACAAGATGAAGAAATTGTGGTTAAGGCGAAAGCGCCAGGGTAGCCCGCGAAATTCAAAATTTCTTACATTTTTTGCAGTTTGTAGGTCAGTGTGAGCTTGTATGTTGATTAAAATATGATTCGCGGCCGTAGCTAATATGGCTTTACAGAATTATAATCATTAGAATCAGCAATACAACTCCATAAGTTAGCATTTATCTCAAATCTAGCGATTTCATGAAATCCTGAGGTTTGAGGTAAATGCTAACTTATGGAGTTGTATTGCTGATTCTAATGATTATAATTCTGTAAAGCCATATTAGCTACGGCCGCGAATCATATTTTAATCAACATACAAGCTCACACTGCCCTACAAATTGCAAAAAACGTAACAAATTTTGAATTTCGCGGCTCCCTTGGTACATCAACCTTAATGGTCCAGATTTTGACGTGCTTTTGCGGAGCCTATATTATTATAACCTATCTATTCTTTTTACTGATAATATCATTGCATAGAGGTACCTGCCTTTGCAAATTTAAATAGGCAGAAAGGTACTAGTCAAACTGACTACTCATGGTGTGCCCGAACTCATGAAAGAATTATGTCAAAACATAGCCCTTCTTTGCAGTTGGATGAAAAAGCCATCACCATCATGCTTGATAAATAGATAGATGATTGCTATTTGTTGTAATTTTGGCTGTACTTAGAATAATCAGCCTCTATTAATTGTTCCCATTGCTGGGACACAGGCCTCCTCTCGGTAGAGGGAGTTGGCTGTAATACCCCACGCGGGCCCAGTGCGGATTGGTAAATGTAATTTTATTTTATTTAATCTTTATTGGTTTACAGTGTTAGTAACAAAATAGCTTTGTCTATGTTAGTACCTAATTACTAAAACAGATCGGGTACGAATTGCAAGCGCCCACACTAGCGGGCTATCAGCCCGGGCGGCTATCGATTGCAGGATAGTGTTGGGACTGTCACGCAGCCTGCGAAATAGCGAGACAGATTTCTTACGCCCCAGTGCATCAAAGCCGTCAGTGCGTGCTTCTGCAAACATTGCCGAGGCGCTGCAGAAGCGCGGCAATCGCAACAATATCCTGAATGCGTTATTATATTGGATACGCAGAGCATTGCATTTGTAATGTCTTCGAATTTTTGGTTCTAGACGGTTTCCTCACGATGTTTTTTTTTATTGTTTTGAGAGAAATGGTGATGAAATAATTTACACAAAGTAAAGCGCCTGTCAGAGTCCAAACCTACGCCCTACTACGCGTAAGTCGTGGTCGTTACCACTGGCCTACCTCGGCTCTATTTATAGTACTTAAGTCGCTATAAATGGGCTTACTGTTCATGTGTAAGAAAGGGATAGCCATTCTTGGTTGGACCAACACCAACATAAGCACCTATTAATCCAATCAATCAATCTGCCTAGCCTTTTTCCAACTAAGTTAGAGTCGGCTTCCAGGCTAACCGGATGCAGCTGAATATCAGTACTCTGTATGGAGCGACTGCCTATCTGACCTCCACAACCCAGTTACTGGGTAACACGATACCCCTTGGTAAGACTGCTTGTAAAAGATCTTCCGCTTTCCGAGGCACGGAGTCTCAGCATGTAAAAATGGTCACCCATCCACGGACCAACTGCGGCAAATGCAGCTTAACCCGATCGATTGACTCGTGCAGCTGGTATTACTTAGCCACAAGCCCCAAAATAATCACCTACTAATCCAATAAAAAGAATATTTCGTGAAGGAGTATTTCTTGCTACAAAAGCCCCATTAGCCTAATTTTAATGTACGTATTAAATTACCCTTATTGGAGTTTTTTTTAACCGACTTCAAAAAAGGAGGTTCTGTATTCGACCCGTATGTATGTGACGATTCTTTCACTAACGTGATCTACATACTATCAGGAAAGTTTAAGCATATAATACATTAGGTAATTATTCTTATGTACGAAGTAATATACATAAATGTACTGTATCTCCGGCATTTCTAAGCGGATTTTAATGATTCATCTTTTCGTTCGTCTTGGGCTTGTGTAACAGAAAATGGAAATATAAATTTACTTAAAAAAAAGTATAAACCAACTTCAAAAACCTAAAACTAAAAAAACTTTCATAAAATATATACTTTTTTTAAGTAAATTTATTCTCTATGTACTCGTAGGTATACTCGAACGCCCTTACCGATCTGCTCCGATTTTCGGTACCTCGGGTCGCTTGTCCAAGGGGATGGCGAAGTAGACCGAGACGTAACACAACGGATCAACTCAGGATGGATGAAATGGCAACAGGTTACAGGAACAACTTGCGACCCACGGATGCCCCTCAAGTTAAAGGGAAAAATTTACAAGTCCGTGATACGGCCTGTCGTACTTTATGGATCGGAATGCTGGGCAGTGAAGAAGACGGATGAAAAAAGATTGCATGCAGCGGATATGAGAATGTTGAGATGGATGTGTGGAGTGACGAGAATGGATAAAGTAAGAAATGAGTATATAAGAGGAAGTTTGAAAGTGGCGCCAGTGACAGAAAAGTTGAAAGGAAATCGTTTGGGTTGGTATGCCATGTGATGAGGAGAGACGAAACGCATGTGACTAAAAGAGTGATGAATATACATGTTGATGGATGGAGAGGCAAAGGAAGGCCAAAGCAAAGATGGATGGATTGTGTGAGGAATGATATGAAAGAGAAGGGAGTGAATGATAGCGTGACGGTTGACAGGCGAGAATGGAAGAACAAAACGTGTTGCGCCGACCCCAAGTAACATGGGATAAGGGCAGGAAGATGATGATGACTCGTAGGTATACTCATTACCTTGACGGCCAGTTCCTTAATTTAAAATAACGACATAAAATCACGCTTGTGTTCCCTAGAGTGGGTAGGTAGAGGGGTAGGGACCTTTTGCCAGTTATAATGTAAGTCTCACGTAATAGGGGGCGAGCCTATTGCCATTAACCTGGCACAAACACAGACACAGGGCTGCTACTGAGAATTTATTCCTACTGAAAAAACAAAATAAATATTTGCTCAAGCTAGTGATCCAACTTATAGTGTCAAAAGACGAATATATCAATCTGCCTAGCCTTTTCCCAACTATGTTAGGGTCGGCTTCCAGTCTAACCAGATGCAGCTGAATACCAGTATTTTACATGGATTGACTGCCTATCTGACCTCCACAACCCAGTAACTAAATAATACGATACCCTTTTGGTAAGACTGGTTGTCAGACTTTCGGGCTTCTGACGACCCGTAACGACTGTCAAAGATCCACGAATGACAGCCGGGACCAACGGCTTAACGTGCTTTCCGAGGCACGTAGGAGTCTCGGTGTGTAAAGATGGTCACCCAGCCAAGGACCAACCCCGGCAAGCGTAGCTTAACCTGAAAGATCAACCCGTGTGGCTGTTATTATTTAGCCACGAGCTCCTCTTTAGCCACGAGCTCCTCAAAGGATCAAAAGACCAATAAGGTATAATTTTAACAAGACGAAAAAAAAAGGAGAAGGTTCTCAAGTCGACGCATATATTTTTTTTTAAATTTTTTTATGGAGTAGTCCAATTTGAACGATTCTTATTTTATTCGGGAGGGTACCACCTCGAAAATGGTCCCATGTAAAATTTACATATTTACTTTGCTTGAATAGCTTCAATATTACGTATTTTTCACATATAATCTATGTGGATGATGTTATAATAACTTCCTGTCATTGTACTTGAAAAATAAAAACTTATAAGAAAAAAATTACTGACTTCCAAAAAACACACCACAAAGTAAAAAAATAACTTTAATTTTGGAAGTCGTTGGCAAAAACCGAAATTCAAAACCAAAGACAGCGGCTTCCGAAATTAAAATTAATTTTGACTTTGTAGTTTTTTTTTTTTAATTGTTTTTTTTTTAAAGTTTTTATATAGTAATGTGGAACACCTTGATTAACACGTAGATAGTAAGTAACCATTAATTACAGAGAGTAGAGTATCACAAACAGACAAATTCTAAGATTTTTTACAAAAATAAACCTATGTATCTTCCAAGAAAATGGTGATAGATTTTTATTACTATAACCATTTTGTTAGGTACGAAAAGGAAGAAAAATGTACCTTTCTTTATTTTTAGTATACAACTTATCATTTTTAATTAGGTTCTTTAGTCACTATTACAAACTAATAAGCATTTATCATTCATCTCTCAATATCTACTAGCAAAAGATAAAAATACTTGACAGAGAAAAGATTATTATGAAAGAGCTCCTTCAAAAACATAGCACAAGAACGGCGGTAAACCCTACTTGACCCGGCCAAGTGTGTAGGATGCAAACCTTATTACCGTGTTTAATCCTCTTATGAAGACTTCCCCCCTTTTGCCTCCCCTTTTCCCCACTCCCTCGAGATACGGGGTATCTTGTATTTTTAATGCGCAAAGTGTTTTTGTTTAGAATTTACATCAATTAAGGGCTGTCGCACGTTGCCCTGAGGTAAGGATGGGGTATTGAGTTGTTGTGAGTTAGGAGTCGGATAAAAGTACCTACTTATATATAAAGCTATAGACCGGTACGTTTATACACAACATACATGATGGTTGAAATTACACACACATAATACAGGGTGCAAGGGACAGCCCTCCGCAAACTGATAGGGTGAATTCAGTATGTCATACTAAGATGACCGGTACATGAAATTTTTTCAGGAAATTTAAGGGACTCCAATAAACCTGATTTGTTTGTGTTTTTGTGCACAAATCGGAGCGTCTATTACTGGTTGGGAGGGGAAGGTAATAGGTATGCGGTGAGTTCGATGAACTCTGTAGCTAGACAGAAAGTGAACAGCTGATTTCACGCGTCGTTGGTTATAGTATTTCAACATCCATTGCTGGTTTTTTTTTTGCTGTTTTTTTTTTGCAGTTTTTTTTACATAAATGGAGTGCTGCGAACACACAATGCAATTTTACATTGAAATAATGAAAATGTAACTGAAAAAAAAAATTGAAAAAAGGAAAATTTTCCTGAGAAAATTTCCGGTGGAATATGATTCAGAATGAGGAGCTGAATGCACCCTGTTAGTTTGCGGACGGCTGTCCCTTACACCCTGTATAATATCTCGCCTTGTTTACACGAATGGTTGAGCAGAGGTGTACCTATTAGTACACCTACATTTTGCTAGTTATGCTTTAGTGCAAGTAATAGGGAGCGAATTTATTGCTGTTGTGTTGTTTGCTCTTTGAAATTATGTGTGCGTATTATTTTTTGTGGATTTATTAAGGCTTTGATTTGAATTAGTTAACTTCTATTTCTAATACAGGGCAATGGTTTGAGTGATAATATTATTATTATTGAAACCGCGTAATATTATTTTAGTTCGGCACTGCATTATTAAGGAAGCTAGAAATAATGTTCAAATTAGTGCTGTGACCTACGAATAAGTAATAAGTCTGTGACTATAGAATTCTAAACACGGAGCAAACTGTATACTGTAACCTCAGACTAAATAAAAAATCAAGACATAGCGCTGTCAACATTGACGTGAGGCCGCACGTTTCGGAATTTGTGAAACGCTTAATGGAATACTGACTTAACTCAAAAGACGATTTTTGGGAAATCGCAAAAGAAGATCTTGCTAAGAGGACTTATCCTATTTGTTGATGCATAAAGAAAAACTGATTTATTCATCATTAATGCTTGTATTTTGAACGTCTATAATTAACTATTGATGAGATCTGAATAATAAAAAAAACCTGTAATAAGTTCTATCTATTTTTTCTGACCTATCTACTAATGGGTGAATGTTCCATTAAGCGTGCGATGTGTGCACGTAATGAGGTGTAGTTTAATTTTTGATGTTGTAAATGTGTGCGTGTAAGCGTGTATGCACAGAGCGAGGTGTAGTTTTGAGCATGCTTCACTGTATTGTTCGCAGCGCTATGTCTGGGTTTTTTATTTAGTCTGTGGCAGTAACTTATAATCCTTGGATACATTTCATGACACGAAATGTACATACTTGTACAACATTGACAAAATAATATGAAACCATGTAAAAAATTAAAAGAATATTTAATGGAAGTTGTACATAACGACACTAAACGATCAGCACACGATTTTTTGGAAAAAATATGTCTTCCTTTTACACAAAGCCACATCAGCAGGTTGTTTCAAATAAAATTGGGGCGCAAAACCTCTAGATCGCGGATGAAAAGAAAATTGATACTTACATATAAATCTACATATTTACGCAAATGCTTTTATCTTCCGTAATTCCTATTTGCGAAGAAATAAATTAGTACTGAGCCCACTTCGGGGAATTTAAATTACTTTGTTTATTTTAAGACATCGGTAATATATAATTTTAATTTAATAAGAAAGCTCCTTATATATTCCGGGTACATAAAGGTATTAGAAGTGACTTCAAAAAGGCAGTTTAAAACTCTGTGTTCCTGGTATGTAGATATTATTTCGCAGCACTGTTTATCCTTTGATATGTGACGCTTAAGAGAATTTTCTGAGAATCCTATGAATACGATCGAAGTCGTTTTATAGGCTTATACAAACTTTCGAATTAGAGGAGAAAAATATTTTCATAAAATAAATCTGGTTCAGTAGGTACATGAAACTTACTAATTTTTTTTTCAGGCGCTGAAGTTCATCTTCTAGGTTAGGTAATAAAACTAACGATTTATTTTTATTGTAGAAGTAGCTTTCGCCAGCGGCTTCGTCCGCGTGGATGTCGGAAAATATCCCACGGGGGTGTACTACCGGGAATTCCTTCCTTATTCTTTGTTTACATTATAAAGGGAATCTCTATGCAAAATTTCAGCTTTCTAGGTTCAAGGGTTTTGGCTGGGCGTTGATGAGTCAGTCAGTCAGTCAGGACTTCTCTTTTTATTTATATAGACAGATATTCAGCCGCAAGATGCCACTCCTGGATATCGATTACCTTTTTGCATGCAACTGTTTCCAGAGCAGTTTTATATTATTTTGAAGACCATTAATAAACCATAGCAAAGATCAAAAACCTTTCTGAGTACCAACATAATGTACGCGTTGAGAATAATAACTTAATTTAAAGCCCCAAAACATTAATGTAACCTTTTAGCAAACATTACCTGTCGGACAGACAGATACATCAGGCAATAAAGTTTATTATGTAAAAGATACCTTTATGAAATTAAATAAAAAGAAAACACTTCAGACAATAGGTATCTTTTTTATCTGACAATACCTGATGACGAGATGGCCCAGAGGTTAAGACCTCACCTCTCATGCACGAGGTTGTGGGTTCAAATCCGGGTAAGTACCAATGTTTTTTTCGGGATTGAATATAATGATTACTAAAAAAAATTAATGCTCACCAAATCTGCGTCCACCTGCTGGCGAAAATCCTAACCCTAGACGGTCGACGTCGGGGGCACCCCGAGGTTTGGTTGGTTAGGTTCTTTTAAACTCTGCAGACAGAAAAAGGAGCCCCGCGAAGCACGGCTCCGTCGACCTGCTGTCAGTTTTCTAAAGTCATAAGTTCACAATAAAATGGTATTAATTTGGGTAAGCTATTCTGGTAGGCGTTTAAACACAATCCGTTTTTTTCAATTTATATTGTACTTTCTGAGATTATCTTGGACATTACTGACATCGGTGAAGGAAAACATCGTCAGGAAACCTGGACTTTTAGTCAATATGATCAAAGCTCGTGGCCTTCTCTATATGAGAAGAGGCCTTTGCCCTGCAGTAGGACAATAATAGGCTGGCATTATTAGGGTTCCGTACCAAAATGGTAAAAAAGGAACCCTTATGGTGTCACTCAGTCTGTCTGTCTGTCTGTCACAGCTGGATATCTCAAGAACTACTAATGCTATCAACTTGAAATTTAGAACAGTTTTAGATGACGTTGACCCAACTATTTTGCAAATAAGAAAGAAATTAAAATATTTATGTTTTTTTTGCAACAGGGACTGAAAGGGGGTATTAAATTTGTGGAAGCTTTTAAATGGCAATTGTAAGCGATATTGTACATAACTTACCTTTAAAGATATTAGACTGTAAGCTTTCCGAAGAATAAATAAATAAAATAAATAAATAAAAAATCAAAGTGGGGCTACTAAGGCATGTGGGGTATCATATGAAAGAGCGCTGTTTGCTCATTCTCAAACATTTTTTTCTTTTTTTAGGCCGCATAGTTTATGACATCTGATGAAAAATGTAAAAAAAAATACCTCCCCCCCATCTCCGAAGTTTGCAAAGAGAAAAATCTTAAATTATTCTATGTGATAGAAGTTTATGTAAAGATTACAGGAAAAATAAAACGATGTCTCTAAATAGCACACTTTTGCAGAAATCGGAACGGAACCCTCGGTGCGCGAGTCCGACTCGCTCTTGACCGAGTTTTGTTATTATATTATAGGCAATACCTGAACCAGTCTTGCTAAGGGGAATCGTTTTACCCAGTAACTGGGTCGTGGAGGTCAGATAGGCAGTCGCTTCATGTAAAACACTGATATTCAGCTGCATCCACTTTGACTGGAAGTCGACTACAATATAGTTGGGAAAAGGCTAGGCATATGAGCATATGTTCAAAAATGAATTGCGTTAGTCTGAACAGAAAGCAATGTTTCCAAAAAGTCTATGGAGGATTTAAAAAAAATGAAAAAAATATCACAGTAAAGTTTCCGCTAGTTAAAATATTTCACGGGCGTATAACAACTGGCCGTGCGGAAAAATGTAGGCGAAATAGGATGGTCGAAAAATGTGACACAAATAAAAAACGGTTTTTGACGTTATATTCACTCTACGGCTGCGCATTTTAAATGCGGGGTGTACCTGACTTTATTGTGATGTTTATATTTCATCGTATATGACTGAAAGTTTACAAGTTATTTTTGGAAACGATTAACAGCTTGATTTATTTTTATTACAGACTAGCTTTTGCAAGCGGCTTCGCCCGCATGGATGTCGGAAAATATCCCACGGGAACGTACTACCGAGAATTCCTTTATTATTCCTTGTCTACATTATAAAGGCAACCTCTGTGCAAAATTTCAGCTTTGTAGGTCCAAGGGTTTGGGCTGGGCATTGATGAGTCAGTCAGTCAGTCAAACAGTCAATCAGGACTTCTCTTTTTATTTATATAGATACTTAGATAGATAGATATAAATGACAACGACTAGACGAGTCAGGCGCTAAATGTCGCTTTCGCGAAATGTCTACCGGTAGTAAAATGTCGCTTTCTCATAATGTCGCTTTCGCAGAATGTCGCTTTCGCAAAATGTCGCGTTAGTAACTTAGAAAAAAAATTAGCCAGGTTTAAAAAAAAGGTTATGTTTTTCCAATTTTTCTTAAATGTTTACAAGTTTTATCAACATAAAAGCTATGTTTGGAGTTTTTTTTTGTTTTTTTTTTGTTTGACCGGCGTAGACCGCGTAGACGAGATAAAAGTAGCCTATGTGTTAATCCAAGGTATAAGCTATATACGTACCAAATTTCATCCAAATCGGTCCTGCCGTTTGAGCGTGAAGAAGTAACACACACATATACTCACAAACTTTCGCCTAGACAAAGTAGTATCGTCGTTTTACACCAGACCCAAGTCGCATTTTCAATAAAAATTGATCTAATTCTGATAGTCCTTTACAAATAACCAATAAAGAACTAGCGAGATCCTAACATAAAGTAAATAAACACAAATTATCTAAAGAACTACCCCTAATTGTTTAACGTACTACCCTTTCATTCGGCATGAGAGCAGGAAATGAGTACCATAGAACTCTCCAGGTTACGTGATCGGCAACCAAATGTATCCACTCAGAAAATCGAATGGGTACGTAATTGAAAAATCGTTTTCGATGTTTGAGAAAAAACGTTCGATTCTTACTTATGTAGGGCTGGTATTAGGCTGTATCGACGGTATCGAGGTAAATGTATTTTCAGGTAAAAAAAATGTTGTGTTGGGTTGAATATGATAATGTTGATTTGAGTAGGTATATAGGTAAGTACCTTATTTCTTTTTGCTGATATGGTTCAAGAGCAAATTGAATCATCATCTGCCTAGCCTTTTCCCAACTATGTTGGGGTTGGCTTCCAGATAACCGTATGAAGCTGAATTGCCAGTATTTTACATGGAGCGACTGCCTATGTGCTCTCCACAACCCAGTAACTGTGTAATACGACACCCCTTGGTAAGACTGGTTGTCAGACTTCCGGGCTTCTGATGTCCCGTAGTGACTGTCAAAGATCCACGAATGCTAGCCGGGACCAACGGCTTAACGTGCTTTCCGAGGCACGGAGGGGTCTCCCATCCACGGACCGAGCATGGCAAGCGTAGCTTAACCTGATCGGTCGATCCTTGCGGCTGTTATTACTTAGCCACGAGTCCGCACCCTAATTGCGTAACATCTATCAATCGGAATCAGAATAATTTTGAAACAAATTGGTAATCCATTGCTTCATATGTTCGAAAAATTTGTCTGCTCGATAACGTAAATAACGCAATGAATGTTGTTTAAGGGTGCATTTACGATGGATAGTCAAATAATTACTTTTTTAAACAAAAGTATGTTTATTAAATAAAATGCTTTGTATTTTTAAAATGTTTTTGCGACGAATTGTAGGTAGATGTGCAAGGTACAATTCTTAACTATAAATATAATTTTAGATATGTCCAGTTTCTCAATAAAGGTACCGAAGTGAAATTTTTAGTTCGGTACATTTATTGAGATCCCGGAATTATGTACAGAAATATTTGTAGTTCAGAGTCGTGCCTTGCACATCTACCTACAATTCATCGCAAAAACATTTTAAAAATACAAAGCATTTTATTTAATAAACATACTTTTGTTTAAAAAAAGTAATTATTTGACTACCCGGTGGTATTATGGATTCCTTCACCGATGTCAGTGATGTCTAAGATAAAATTAAATAAATAAAAAATAAAAATATATTTCAATTACAAAGTGCTTTGTCATAAATAATTTTGGAGATCTCCTTTTAAGCAAGAGTTGCTTGTATTAGGAGAAAAATTAGAAAGAACCTATGAATTTCAATTTTAACTACCCCAACATAGTTGAGAAAAGGTTAGGCAAATTATGCAGATGCTGTATAAAAATAGTATAATGGTCCAGGGCTGGAACCAATCCTTCCAAAAAACTAAAACTTTTTAAAATCTAAGATCAGAGCGGAATCAATCACTACATATTATAAAATAAAGACGTTTCCCGCTGTCTGTCCCTATGTATGCTTAGATCTTTAAAACTACGCAACGGATTTTGAGGTAGTTTTTAAGGTTCCGTACCAAAATGGTAAAAAAGGAAACCTTATGGTGTGACTCAGTCTGTCTGTCTGTCTGTCTGTCTGTTTGTCTGTCACAGCTGGGTATCTCAAGAACTACTAATGCTATCAACTTGAAATTTGGAGTAGTTTTAGATGACGTTTAGCCAACTATTTTGCGAATAAGAAAAAAGTAAAAATATTTATATATTTTTTGTAACAGAGATTGAAAGGGGGTCTTAAAAATTCAAAGTGGGGCTACTAGGGCATGTGGGGTATCATATAAAAGAACGCTGCTTGCACATTCTCAAAAATTTTTTAATTGTTTTTAGGCCGCATAGTTTTCGACTTTTGATGAAAAATGTAAAAAAAATACCGTTACCTTATCTCCGAAGTTTGCAATGATAAAAATCTGAAATTATTCTATGTGATAGAAATTTATGTAAAGATTACTAAAAAATAAAACGATGTCTCTAAATAGCACACTTTTTCAGAAATCGGAACGGAACCCTCTCGGTGCGCGAGTCCGACTCGCTCTTGACCGGTTTTTTTTAATAGATAGAGTGATTCAAGAGGAAGGTTTTATATGTTTAATAAATGCGGGTGAAGTCACGGGCAAAAGCTAGTATATAATAATCTCTTAACGCTTAACATACGGATTCTCAATCAACGATAAGTCAATAATTACAGTAACTAATATACCGTAAGTTATGATAATTATTATTTGCTTCAATGCTCTATCAACAGTTAAACGCCAGAATCAATAAACATAGGAATGTATAATTAAATGGAATCGTATTAATTATAATTATGTATAAGTTACCATAAGGATCAATATATGGATATTTAATTAAATTGTCTTTGGTCTGGTATCAACCAATGGAATAATATTTGACAACTTGGATATGAGGCTTTTGCTTACATTGCATACTGTGTGTACCATAGATATAAGAAAGAAGGAGATGTGCCCAGTATTTTAAATTTTTCTTTCTTTCTTTCTTTAATTATACTTCACTAAGAACTGTGATTTTCTTGTCCCTACAAAATGTCTTTCTGCTGCATGGGTCCTATGAATGAAGTGCGTCTGCAAAAAGCTATGTTCATGGATTGATTCCCTTCAGACAGAAGCCATGTATAATCTAGTATAGAAAGAACAGTTTTTCTTTGCAATGTTTTCTTTGCCAAAAGATAAACGCGGGGTATATACTCCCCTCGGTACATTGTTCACCGAGGGGAGAAAGTGAGCGGTTACTAATGAGGGTGTAATTTGAGCCTTAATACACACGAGCGGAATCGCACTTTCTTCCAAGTGATACATAGTGCTATCTATACTATACCTACGAGGAAAATAAAAGACAATTTCTTAAAGTGAAGTTATAATAAAATGTTTACAGTTATTCAAACTGAATGTAATATTTTGCCAAGGAGATCCACTGGTTCCTGAGGTACCACTGGCGATATCGCACTTGTTAATGGTTCAGGAGATGAATCTTGATGCAAAGTAATCGATTCTGCTTTTTGATTATTTATTTGTATTATGTTTTCAACTAAATTCTCGATGTATCCTTCTGCAACAGCGGATGATTTCCAACCACCGTGACGTTTTATTGTGGTGAAATCAGCACCAGCAGTAGACGCTGATGATGAGCTCGTGGCTAAGTAATTAAAGCCGTACGGGTCGATCCATCAGGTTAAACTACGCTTGCCGGGGTTGGTCAGTGGATGGGTGACCATCTTTACATACCGAGACTCCTCCGTGCCTCGGAAAGCACGTTGAGCCGTTGGTCCCGGCTGTCATTCGTGGATCTTTGACAGTTGTTACGGGTCGTCAGAAGCCTGAAAGTCTGACAACCAGTCTTACCAAGGGGTATCGTATTACCCACTTACTGGGTTGTGGAGGTCAGACAGGCAGTCGATACATGTAAAATACTGGTATTCAGCTGCATCCGGTTAGACTGGAAGCCGACCCCAACATGGTTGGGAAAAGGCTAGGCAGATTGAGTAGACGCTGATGTTCTGAAAGCAGTGGCCAGTGATATCTTGTGGATTGGGTAAATATATTCTATGAAGATATTTCTTTTGGCACTGTGCATATTTCATTTTTCCCAATGACTTGTTTTATATACCTACATTAATTTCTTGTCTTTATACTGCTATAAAAATGTATTGGTGCTCAGGTAGGAGAAGTTTCATATATTTCTTCAAAATCTCATAAAATAAGTCAGATATCACAAATGATTGCTTAATTTTTGTGTTTGTGTGAAGCTTGACAATAATTATTCACTTCTCGTGGATGTCGATATCGTCTGTTTTATATTGACAAGTTCTTGCGAACGACAGTCACCATTTGCTCCCAAAATATTAATAACCTGATCAATAGATCAAACATGAAAGGTTTCTAAAAACAAGTCAATCAAACTGCCTAGCCTTTTCGCAACTATGTTGGGGTCGGCTTCCAGTCTAACCGGATGCAGCTGAATACCAGTATTTTACATGGAGCGACTGCCTATCTGACCTCCACAACCCAGTAACTGGGTAATACGATACCCCTTGGTAAGACTGGTTGTCAGACTTTCGGGCTTCTGACGACCCGTTACGACTGTCAAAGATCCACGAATGACAGCCGGGACCAACGGCTTAACGTGCCTTCCGAGGCACGGAGTGGAATGTAAAGATAGTCACCCATCCACGGACAAACCCCGGTAAGAGTAGCTTGACCTGATGGATCGACCCATGCGGCTGTTATTACTTCGCCACGAGCTCCTCTCTAAAAATAAGTAAGGTAGGTATTCAATTATATAAACAGTATGTTTGTTCATAAACCTTACCTTCATCAACAAATATTTATCATCTGGAGTATTTTGCAAAGAGGAACATACATACATGCTTAATACTAAGAACTTTTTATTTCTTACTACGAAATTCCTCGGATTTTCTTTTTAGAAATGCTGTAAGTTTTTTGTATGTACGCACGGCTACAGATCAAGCTATACATTTCCAGTATAAGCTGATCTCGCATTGTGTAGGGTTTCCTTACAATGAGAGGTCAGTGTACTCTACAATATTGATGTAGTTTCTTGCTAATAACAGTATATTATGCAATTAGTGAATAAAGGACGGATTTAAAGCGAGGGCCATAGATGAATCACGAGCTAGTGAAGGATTCTAACGACTGAATCACGACCGTAGGGAGTGATTCACGATGATTGAATCACGAGCGTAGTGAGTGATTCAAGTGTTAAAATCCTGAGCGACGCGAGTGATTCATGGCCCTCGATATAAATCCGTTTTATTCAAGAGTTGCATACTATACTTTATACCATGACTACGAGAAAAAGAAAGATTTAAGTGAAAATAGACATATAATGAAGAAAAAGGAAAGTTAAATTGGCTTTGATGTAAACCAGCCGTGATTTTTTGGGTAGCAAGTTTTCCACTGTATCGGCCGCCCTCTCTTTCATAAACTCAGGTGTTAACACATCTTCATCACTAGAATGCATTTTTGATCGATTAGAACAACACTAAACAAACACAAAATTAAAGATTAAAGTCATACTAACCTTTGTGTTCGTACAACTTACAGTAATCAAAATAGCGAAAATTAACTAAGGACAGCAAGGAACACAAAACAGTTTTTATTCTAATGCTAAACTCCTTGTCGAAAATGTCGACCAATCAAATTGAATTTAGAACACATCAATATAGGTCGAATACACAGATTACACTTACACTAGATACGGCAAGCCATCCGACCAAGCGTCCCCTGCATGTTCGACTGTTCGTACTAAAAAAAGTCTGTTAGCTCAGTGACGCTTAGCGATTGAAACAATTCTGTTTACTTTGAGCACATCACTAAATGGCTGGGGTGAAGTTATCGTAGGTATAAAAAAGATGACACGTTCGGTTCTCATACTATCTAATAACATGCCGTATCTAGCCTAGGTATTCTAAATCTGTGGTCGAATACATTGGTGTGTTCCATTTTCAAACATCAAAACAGTGAGTAAAAGTGCTTTTTATTCACTGTTTTCAGTGAATAAAATAAGCTTTTTAGAGGGGGAATGGTATAAAAGTACTTTTTAACATAGAATAAAAGACCACTCGACAAGGTTTGACTTGACTTGTATTTTTGCGCATTTTTCTCGCTTTTCCACTGTCAAAAATCTTCAAACGTCTTTTTATATTTATTTCTGGATTTCTCGGGCAATAGGTTCTCAATAATACCTTGGTTTCTTTTAATTATGGCGGCGTCATCAAATCTTCACTATCACTACGAGACGGCATTTCGAGTAGATCGTACACAAATTGAAAATTCAGATAAATAAAACAAAACAAAGCTATCCGCGCGCGCGCGATTTTGATTTGTTCATTCTTTTTCATTCAATTTTTTTAAATCATGTTCAGCAAAAGTATGTGGCCAGTATCATTTTGCGCTTGGTGATAAAACTTTTTGTCTTTTGCATTAAATTAAATATAAATAAGTTAGCCTAAATTTGCCCTAAATTAAAAAAAAAAAAAAAAAACAGCAAGTTAACAATGGATTTTCATACACTTTTTCGACCCACACATTTGTACAACAGTAATGACGTACATTCTGCCTCATTTTTAAAAAAGTAATGAGGTACTTTTGGTTATAACATGTAACATGTATGCCTTCTGGCGGGACATAGTATGGACCTATATTTTTTTATATAACATCCGTATAATTTTAACCTAGGTATGTTCACAAAATGAATAAATGAGTATGAATATTATGTATTCTACATGTTGTGCTTAGCGTTTCGTTTATCGTTTAGACCTAAAACCAGTTGTAAAGACAAGTAGTTAAGTAAGTATAGAAAACTTGTCAAAAATATCAAAACGGTGATAAAATTAGTGAAAAAATCATGTCTGCAACAACGTCAATACATGTTTGATTCATGTTTAATACAAAACATGTTTTTCAACAATTTACAAGACTTGTTGAAAACGAATTTCATGGTTTGGATGTAAATGCGGGGCTAGATTTATTTATAAGCTACAACAAATGTTTTAATTAATGTTGTTGTTGTTTTAATGCTGTTTATGTTGTTGTTGTTGTTGTTATTATTATTATTGTTGTTGTTGCTTTATCGTGGCCTTTAATGCCACAATTAGTGCAATCCAAAACCTATCATCTGCCTATAGCCTTTTCATATCTATATTGGGGTCACCTTCCAGTCTAACCAGATGCAGCTGAATACCAGTATTTTACATGGAGCGACTGCCTATCTGACTTCCACAACACACTTACCTATTAGGTACGATACCTTTGATAAGACTAAGTTGTCATACTTTCCGACAACTGACGACCCGTAACAACTGTCAAAGATCCACGAATGACAGCCGAACCAACTGTTTAACGTGCTCTCCGAGGCATGGAGGTTCCGGTATGTAAAGACGGTCACCCATCCGCAGACCGAACGAGGCAAGCGTAGCTTAACCTGAGATATCGATCCATGCCACGAGACCCTCCCATCCCGTCCAATCCAAAGCTATTCATCATAATTTATCAAAGTATTTTTAAACCAGTTAGCAGAAAATTGTTTGATACGTCGGTTCCCGTATAATTGCCCATTTGTTTCCCCCGTTTACTGCGTCTAGTGTTTCATTTCCTCTGTCGACAAATAGAGAGTTTCTTTGAAGAGTATTAACAATGGCGTTATACTGTCTCAATAAAGCTTTATAAAGTTTCTTTGATTTATTTGAGTTTAATATTATTTTAATGCCTCGTACTGCTTTTCTTACTATTAGAGACACAATCTGCTACGCCGTACCCTAATTTACTGCTAATATTTAAAAAAGGAAAGATTATAAATTATTAACAAAACATAAACGAATAAATAAACAAATTCTTGTCAAATGTCGTCCTCCGACACATGGCCGATTTTTTCACTGATAATGAAGGGTTCCGTATTTGAAAACAATTTATCCTAAAACAAACTTAATATTGTTGTTGAAAAACATGTTCTCCCATACATTGATATATGTCACGGTCAATTCTCCAACTGCAAATTTAAGTTTGTAATCCCAAAAATGTTTTTTTATTATGATAAAATTACAAATTACTGACTTTTTCCTTTACTTGTGCTGTGAAACCTTGCTTCTTGCCAAAGTTCTTGATTCTAGGTCAACGGTAAGTACCCTATAGGTATAGGTTTTGATTTACTTGCGAGTATCAAAATATGTCGCATAAAAGGCCATATTGTTTTATTTCGTTGACTTAGACTATGTTTAATTTTTTTAGAGCTCTAAGGGATCATAGACACGTATTTGATATTAATTTCAACTTCTTAGCTCCAGGCATTCCTGAAAAAAAAGGTCTTGACAGACTGACAGACAGACAGACAGAGAAACGGACAGTAATAACAACAGAACTTCTATTGTGTCTCGTTAGTGTCCTTCAAAGCGTTAAGGCTCTTACAGACAGAGGCGATATCACGCCGCGACGCGATATCGCCTCTGTCTGTAAGAGCCTTTAAGTCAAATAATATTACTAGGTAGGTACTTAGTCAAAAAAATAAGAACAATCTCGTCATGTCAAGTTATTGTTAGTAAGTTATGTCACCTTACTTAACCAATATACTGATAACGTGCAATAAAAAATTGTTACTACAAAATAGTCTGTTCTACTTTTCCTATATCCGTGTATGGTAGCCGTTCATTCAATAATATATTATTGTCTGTGGCTCGGTATACGATTTATGTGTTATGTCTACCACGTTTAATTGTTCACTAAACCAACTGAGCTTTTTTTTATCAGTACCTATGTGTTTTGTTTTTTTATAGTGCTTCCTAAGTACACACCGTTGATCTTATAAATGTTTGTGTTTATTAGAGTAAAACGTCAGGTGTTAAAGCCTGAAAAGTAAAATTTCCTATCGAACCGAAAGAGTACACCTGCCTATTCCATCCAGGGTTTTCAGGCTTCTGCCTAATATCCGCCGCATCAGCTATCTCAGTATTATTCGGGTGTAGATTTTTGACATGATGCACTGGTCTAAGAATCCACGAATCCACGAATCCACCCCCCTTCCCCAAGATTCCCCCTCCCCTCCCCCTGACTCCCCCTCCCCCTGACTCACCCCACCCCCTGGTTTTCCCTGACTCGTCAATTGACGTAGTGGTCATTCAGCTAAATATAGCAACGACTATGTGCGTACATACAAGTAACCATGTACGATTATATCAGCAGTTGCAACGACATATTAGTCGTCATGAAGAAAGGATTAAAATGACTGTTCCGTAAATTAAACATCTATGTATGAGTTCATTCAATATATTATTGTGTGTTGTCCATGTTTACAATTTATGTGGCGTGTTTAACACGCTTTATTGGCTTTGTCTCGATGCTCACTTCGCGTTTGATTGCGCTCAACTACTCTAGACTGACGACTCAACGTTAAGTTGGCTGTTAGTTCAGTAGGTTATTATTTTATTGTCTGTGGTAGTGACAATTTAAAACTGTTTATTATGAAAAACAAAACATTTTCGTCAACTTATTTCCTAGACCTTTTGACGTTTTGATTTGAATTATTTTAATGCGATTTTCGAGCAAAATTGAATTCATTGTAACAATTGCCAAAGCACCTATTATGAATACCGCCAAAAACTAAATGTCAAAACTATCACGTTCTTGGTGTTGCCCCTATTGAAAAACAACAAAAAACAAATTTTTTGTTGAAATACCCTTTATTAAATAATACTAAAAACAAAGGAAAGTACCAACAAGATTCAAATCAGAGTTCCAAATAATAGGTCTTTACCTATGAAATTGCCGTTTTGTATGAAAAAAATTAAACGAATTTTTTTCATGTATTTTTTATTTGTATTAATCGAAGTAATCACCCATGCAACCATTGCATCTTTGCCAACGCAGTGGCAGTTTATTGATGCCCTTCTTAAAGAAATCAGCTGGTCGGGAGGCAACAAATTCTTCAAAGGCATTTTGTACGGCCTCTCGGGTATTGAATTTTTTTCCGCCAAGAAGTTATCCAAATTCTGGAAAAAGTAGTAGTCTGTAGGCGCAAGGTCTGGTGAGTAGGGCGGATGACGGAGAGCTTCCAACCCCAGTTCTTGCAACTTGGAGACCGTCTGCTGTGCAGTATGAGGTCGTGCGTTGTCGTGCAGGAGCAGCGGAGACGAGCGATTGACCAATGCTGGTTGGAGATGTGCCAGCTTCTCCATCATTGTGTTCAGTTCTTCACAGTACACATCTGCAGTAATGCTCACCCCGTTTGGTAAGAAGCTGTGATGAATCACACAGGCGCTAGACCACCAAACAGTGACCATCACTTTTCTAGGGGTAAGTTTTCGTTTAGGGCATTGTTTAGGTGCTGAACCAGGATCCAACCAACTTGCTCAGCGCTTGCGGTTATCAAACAGAATCCATTTTTCATCGCAGGTAACAATGCGGTTCAAAATTCCTTCATTTGTGTGTCTGTTGAGCAGTGCAAGGCACGTCTCGACGCGTACTTCGCGCTGGCGATCATTGAGTTCGTGGGTCACCCATTTGTCAAGCTTTTTTACCTTGCCAATTTGACGCAAATGGACCAATATTGTTTTGACGCTAACGTCGAAAGCTGCTGCTAATTCAGCCGTAGATTGTGTATCATCAGCTTCCACAATCGCCTTTAATTCGTAATTGTCGACCAAAGTCTTCGGACGACCGCGAGGTTCATTTTTCAGGTCGAAATTTCCAGAACGGAAGCGAGCAAACCAATAACAGGTGGTGCGTTGGTTTGTAGTGTTAGCTCCGTAAACGTCGTTGATGTTGCGTGCCGCTTGTGCCGCGTTGCGGCCACGACGGTACTCATATTCCATAATTACTCGAATTTTTAACGTATCCATGATGACGAAAAGGATTGAAATGCGATGAAAATGTAACACTAATCAATAAACAAATGACTACTTATGGAAAAAAAAAATCCATGTTTTTAAAATAAAATTAATTTGAAATTAGAATTCTTAGCCAAACAAAAATTATTTTGATTTGAAATGGCCAGTACTGCAGAACGGCAATTTCATAGGTAAAGACCTAATATTTGTCCATTGTATTATTATGATATACCTTTATATTGATGTACCAGATAGGTTATATGGAATGCATTTTTTTAAGGATTTTTATTGTTATTTTCTTCATTCCTTTTACAATATTTATCCCAACTAACTATCTATACTAGGTACCTACCTACTAAATTAAATTATATTATAAATATAATATTATATTAAATGAGCAATATTTGTATATTTATATACCTATATATATTTGTAATCACGTTCTCGAAAACGTCTGTAACGATTTCGATGAAAGTTGCATTAAAGGGGTTTACGGGGGCGAAAAATCGATCAAGCTAAGTCTGAATTCTGGGAAAATTCGTTTTCTCTATTTTCAACCGAGCAGAGCTCGGTCACCCCGGTACTTAAATGACTAACTAACTATACAAATAAATACAAAAACAAAAGGATTTATAGGCGTCGAAGTACTCGTCCGCATCAATGTCAAATGTTTTAGTTCTGATGGGCAATTCTCGTATTTTTAACAACGTTCGCAATCTCATCTCGGTCTCAATCTGTCAAAAATACAATTTTTGACAGATTGAGACCGAGATGAGAGCGTTACCTACATTTTTGACATTTGACTGTCGCTGGCATGAGATTGTGAACGTTTTTATGTACGAGAATTGGCCATCTGGTGTCTGACAGATGAAAACATGGCTAGGATTAGGAGACGAATTAATCAAGCGGTGTGTGTAGGGTTAACTTTAAGTTAAGGCGGTGAGAGCCGTAAAAACGTCGTTTTGTTTAGTGTTTTATTCGTAGATAACACGTATTTAAATTTTGAAAAAAATATATTACTTAGTTCAGACTTCGATCTAGAAATTTCGGCCGTCCGATACACGATTACTTGCACTTTACTGCATCCAATTAAATCGCAAAGACAAGTCTAAATTATGATCTATATCTTATTTCATTTGATTTATATTAGGCTTTGAACAATAAAACTTATGCCATAATAAAGGTCGTAAAAAATGTAATTTATAACGGCTATCATAATTTGAAATATCAAAATATTTATATCACTAATTCCAATGTCAAGTGTTTTCAGCTTCGCAAACGCTCGCCCTGAGCCGTTTAGTCCCGAGCGGAACGTGACGGAGGTCGGACGTGTGCCAATTTTTCGAACCCGCCACCCCCGCTAACTTCTGTCACCGGCTGCGACCGGCACAAATTAGCATGTGTTGAAAACAGTTGAATTTGAACGCTATGCCTATGTAAATAAAGACGTCACGCGCGCAAAAGCTTTATTGGTATTTATTTTTATCACGGCCTATGTTTACCAATCGCATCAAGTGTGTAAAACAGTTGAATTTGAACCCTACACTGGAGCTTATAAAGCCGCCTGACGCGCAAATTTTTGGTTCACTATTTTCAAATCTCAAATAGGTAGGTGCCACAGAATAAAGTTAGTACGGGTGGTTTTATAATGAATATCGGATAGGAAATGAGATTTCTTCATAACATCACGCCTGAATTCTTTCAAAGGGTTGGGCAGGGATGTTCAGAAAATAAGTAGGCCCTCAAATGTATTTTTCTGTATACCTACATAAATAAGATTTTTTTTTTTAAATTAAGTTTTTTTTCTAATTAGGTATCTTCTTATTTTTTTTGTATTTCAAGGTCAAAATGAAAATCCAAGATGGCGGCTGCAAAAATTTCCAATTTTTCGTCATGGGTGTCGTTTTCGTGATATTTTAGGTCGCTGAAAATGATAGTGGGGTCAAAATGAAAATCCAAGATGGCGGCTGCGAAAATTTCCTAATTTTTCGTCATGGGTGTCATTTTCGTGATATTTTGGGTCGCTGAAAACGATAGTGGGGTCAAAATGAAAATCCAAGATGGCGGCTGCGAAAATTTCCTAATTTTTCGTCATGGGTGTCGTTTTCGTGATATTTAAGGTCGCTGAAAACGATAGTGGGGTCAAAATGAAAATCCAAGATGGCGGCTGCGAAAATTTCCTAATTTTTCGTCATGGGTGTCATTTTCGTGATATTTTAGGTCGCTGAAAACGATAGTGGGGTCAAAATGAAAATCCAAGATGGCGACTGCGAAAATTTCCAAATTTTTCGTCATGGGTGTCATTTTCATGATATTTGAGGTCGCTGAAACCGATAGTGGGGTCAAAATGAAAATCCAAGATGGCGGCTGCGAAAATTTCCTAATTTTTCGTCATGGGTGTCATTTTCGTGATATTTTAGGTCGCTGAAAACGATAGTGGGGTCAAAATGAAAATCCAAGATGGCGGCTGCGAAAATTTCCTAATTTTTCGTCATGGGTGTCATTTTCGTGATATTTTAGGTCGCTGAAAACGATAGTGGGGTCAAAATGAAAATCCAAGATGGCGGCTGCAAAAATTTCCTAATTTTTCGTCATGGGTGTCGTTTTCGTGATATTTTAGGTCGCTGAAAACGATAGTGGGGTCAAAATGAAAATCCAAGATGGCGGCTGCGAAAATTTCCTAATTTTTCGTCATGGGTGTCATTTTCGTGATATTTTAGGTCTCTGAAAACGATAGTGGGGTCAAAATGAAAATCCAAGATGGCGGCTGCGAAAATTTCCAAATTTTTCGACATGGGTGTCATTTTCGTGATATTTGAGGTCGCTGAAACCGATAGTGGGGTCAAAATGAAAATCCAAGATGGCGGCTGCGGAAATTTCCAAATTTTTCGTCATGGGTGTCATTTTCGTGATATTTTAGGTCGCTAAAAACGATAGTGGGGTCAAAATGAAAATCCAAGATGGCGGCTGCAAAAATTTCCTAATTTTTCGTCATGGGTGTCGTTTTCGTGATATTTAAGGTCGCTGAAAACGATAGTGGGGTCAAAATGAAAATCCAAGATGGCGGCTGCGAAAATTTCCTAATTTTTCGTCATGAGTGTCATTTTCGTAATATTTTAGGTCGCTGAAAACGATAGTGGGGTCAAAATGAAAATCCAAGATGGCGGCTGCGAAAATTTTCAAATTTTTCGACATGGGTGTCATTTTCATGATATTTGAGGTCGCTGAAACCGATAGTGGGGTCAAAATGAAAATCCAAGATGGCGGCTGCGAAAGTTTCCAAATTTTTCGTCATGGGTGTCATTTTCGTGATATTTTAGGTCGCTGAAAACGATAGTGGGGTCAAAATGAAAATCCAAGATGGCGGCTGCAAAAATTTCCTAATTTTTCGTCATGGGTGTCGTTTTCGTGATATTTTAGGTCGCTGAAAACGATAGTGGGGTCAAAATGAAAATCCAAGATGGCGGCTGCGAAAATTTCCTAATTTTTCGTCATGGGTGTCATTTTCGTGATATTTTAGGTCGCTGAAAACGATAGTGGGGTCAAAATGAAAATCCAAGATGGCGGCTGCGAAAATATTCAAATTTTTCGTCATGGGTGTCATTTTCGTGATATTTTAGGTCGCTGAAAACGATTGCGGGGTCAAAATGAAAATCCAAGATGGCGGCTACGAAAATTTCCAAATTTTTCGTCATGGGTGTCATTTTCGTGATATTTGAGGTCGCTGAAAACGATAGTGGGGTCAAAATGAAAATCCAAGATGGCGGCTGCGAAAATTTTAAAATTTTTCGACATGGGTGTCATTTTCGTGATATTTGAGGTCGCTGAAAACGATAGTGGGGCCAAAATGAAAATCCAAGATGGCGGCTGCGAAAATTTCCAAATGTTTCGTCATGGGTATCATTTTCGTGATATTTGAGGTCGCTGAAAACGATAGTGGGGTCAAAATGAGAATCCAAGATGGTGGCTGCGAAAATTTCCTAATTTTTCGTCATGGGTGCCATTTTCGTGATATTTTAGGTCACTGAAAGCGATAGTGGGATCAAAATGAAAATCCAAGATGGCGGCTGCGAAAATTTCCTAATTTTTCGTCATGGGTGTCGTTTCCATGGTTTTAGAGGGTGCTGAAAACGATAGTGGGTTCAAAATGAAAATCCAAGATGGCGGCTGCGAAAATTTCCTAATTTTTCGTCATGGGTGTCATTTTCGTGATATTTGAGGTCGCTGAAAACGATAATGGGGTCAAAATGAATGACTATCGTTTTCAGCGACCTAAAATATCACGAAAATGACACCCATGACGAAAAGTTAGGAAATTTTCATAGCCGCTATCTTGGATTTTCATTTTGACCCCACTATCGTTTTCAGCGACCTAAAATAACACGAAAATGACACCCATGACGAAAAATTTGGAAATTTTCGTAGCCGCTATCTTGGATTTTCATTTTGACCCCACAATCGTTTTCTGCGACCTAAAATATCACGAAAATGACACACACCCATGACGAAAAGTTAGGGAATTTTCGCAGCCGCCATCTTGGATTTTCATTTTGACCCCACACTATCGTTTTCAGCGACCTAAAATATCACGAAAATGACACCCATGACGAAAAATTAGGAAATTTTCGCAGCCGCCATCTTGGATTTTCCTTTTTACCCGACTATCGTTTTCAGCGACCTAAAATATCACGAAAATGACACCCATGACGAAAAGTTAGGGAATTTTCGCAGCCGCCATCTTGGATTTTCATTTTGACCCCACTATCGTTTTCAGCGACCTAAAATATCACGAAAATGACACCTATGACGAAAAATTAGGAAATTTTCGCAGCCGCCATCTTGGATTTTCCTTTTTACCCGACTATCGTTTTCAGCGACCTAAAATATCACGAAAATGACACCCATAACGAAAAGTTAGGAAATTTTCGCAGCCGCCATCTTGGATTTTCATTTTGACCCCACAATCGTTTTCTGCGACCTAAAATATCACGAAAATGACACCCATGACGAAAAGTTAGGGAATTTTCGCAGCCGCCATCTTGGATTTTCATTTTGACCCCACTATCGTTTTCAGCGACCTAAAATATCACGAAAATGACACCCATGACGAAAAATTAGGAAATTTTCGCAGCTGCCATCTTGGATTTTCCTTTTTACCCGACTATCGTTTTCAGCGACCTAAAATATCACGAAAATGACACCCATGACGAAAAGTTAGGAAATTTTCGCAGCCGCCATCTTGGATTTTCATTTTGACCCCACTATCGGTTTCAGCGACCTCAAATATCACGAAAATGACACCCATGTCGAAAAATTTGAAAATTTTCGCAGCCGCCATCTTGGATTTTCATTTTGACCCCACTATCGTTTTCAGCGACCTAAAATATTACGAAAATGACACCCATGACGAAAAATTAGGAAATTTTTGCAGCCGCCATCTTGGATTTTCATTTTTACCCGACTATCGTTTTCAGCGACCTAAAATATCACGAAAATGACACCCATGACGAAAAGTTAGGAAATTTTCGCAGCCGCCATCTTGGATTTTCATTTTGACCCCACAATCGTTTTCTGCGACCTAAAATATCACGAAAATGACACCCATGACGAAAAGTTAGGGAATTTTCGCAGCCGCCATCTTGGATTTTCATTTTGACCCCACTATCGTTTTCGGCGACCTAAAATATCACGAAAATGACACCCATGACGAAAAATTAGGAAATTTTCGCAGCCGCCATCTTGGATTTTCCTTTTTACCCGACTATCGTTTTCAGCGACCTAAAATATCACGAAAATGACACCCATGACGAAAAGTTAGGGAATTTTCGCAGCCGCCATCTTGGATTTTCATTTTGACCCCACTATCGTTTTCAGCGACCTAAAATATCACGAAAATGACACCCATGACGAAAAATTAGGAAATTTTCGCAGCCGCCATCTTGGATTTTCCTTTTTACCCGACTATCGTTTTCAGCGACCTAAAATATCACGAAAATGACATCCATGACGAAAAGTTAGGAAATTTTCACAGCCGCCATCTTGGATTTTCATTTTGACCCCACTATCGTTTTCAGCGACCTAAAATAACACGAAAATGACACCCATGACGAAAAATTTGGAAATTTTCGTAGCTGCCATCTTGGATTTTCATTTTGACCCCACTATCGTTTTCAGCGACCCCAAATATCACGAAAATGACACCCATGACGAAAAATTAGAAAATTTTCGCAGCCGCCATCTTGGATTTTCATTTTGACCCCATTATCGTTTTCAGCGACCTCAAATATCACGAAATTGACGCCCATGTCGAAAAATTCGAAAATTTTTGCAGCCGCCATCTTGGATTTTCATTTTGACCGTAATCACGTCCTCTCAAGCAAAAAAAACTAGAGCATAAGAAGTTATGCCCCTCCGTTTTTTTTTTTGTGTTGACATAACGAATAAAATAAAAAAAGAACTTTCCAAATCGGCTTCTAAATGACGGAGTACTGCAGTAACAAACATAAAAAAAAAAAAAAATACAACTGAATTGATATTCTCCTCCGTTTTTTAAGTCGTTTAAAAATAACACATCATTGTTACGTTTAAAAATTAGCTGGACATCACTCACAATGCAGTCATTGGTGTCGTGGGGAATACTAGTTTCTGTCATTCCCGACGACACCACCAGTGGTGTCGTGGCGAATGAACGGTCATTTCGTAGTATTTAAGTTCGCTGAAAACGATAAAGGTCTCAAGCTAATTTCGAGCTTATTGACATTTTACAAACCCTTTGTTTTTTTGGTCCAGAATACTCGGTAAATGATCTGGAAGCTGAATTTAATAAAAAAACATGAATGTCAATAAGGTCTAAATTCGCTTGCCACCTCAGAAAGTGTCTAGATTATTATGCACATCATTTCTAGGGTGTCAAGCTAATTTCGACCTTATAGACATTTTACAAACCATTTGTTTTTTTGGTCCAAGATACTTGGTAAATGGTCTGGAAGCTAAATTTAACAAGAAAACATGAATGTCAATAAGGTCTAAATTGTTATGTAACACATCATTGTTATGTAGCTGGACATCACTAACAGCACAATACAGTCGGTGGTGTCGCATGGCGTGGGGAATAGTAGTTTCTGTCATTCCCCACGATACCACACCAGTGGTATCGTTTTCAGTGGTGTCGCTGTCGTGGGGAATGAACGTAAAGTAAAATGGTGCGCGGCGCTTAGTTTTGAATCGTACGGGTAAAGGTCTTCGTGTCAGTCAGATTTTAAATCCACCTTATTCACAAAAATAAATAAGTATAAGTAGTTATTTTTATTTATTTTAACTGTTCAAGTTTACAATGAAATAAAAATCTGTCTAAAACTTTCAAAAATACTTACTAGAAAAATAAAACAAAATAAACTTGTATACTAATCAGTTCAAGTTTATCTACTGCATTGCTCTATTCTGTGACGCAACATAGTACCTACTCGAGTTCATGAACTCATGAGCGGTGCGCTTGGCGCGCGTTTCCCGCGCATCGTAATTTATTACGTATCGCTACTCCTTGCGGGGGCTGCGGTAAGCATTTAATACCTACGGCGCTTGCTTGCACCCCGCCTTAATATCAAAGTAGAAGTGCTGAACTCTTGAGTACTGAGTACCATTTCTGTATTGTCCCCAATAAGCTGGCGTTCGCACGGACGTAAAAATATCGCGGCGGGATTTTATCGCGCACTGGATTTTCAACTCTCGCTGTGGAGCCGACTGTTGAGAATCCAACTTAACAATAACAGAGTGCATTCTAGCGCGTCTAAAAACACAATGTTGGATTTTCAACTATCGGCACTAAGCTGAGCATTGAAAATCCAGTGCACGAAAAAAAATCGCAGCGATATTTTTATGTCTGTGCGAACGTCGACTTACAATTTGACTTCTTAAAACTACCTATATCATACCCATAGAAATATAAAAAACCGGGCGAGAGCGAGTCGGATTCGCGCACTGAGGGTTCCGTTCTAATTTCTGAAAAAGTGTGCTACTTAGAGACATCGTTTTATTTTTCCTGTAATTTTTACATAAACTTCTATCACATCGAATAATTTCAGATTTTTCTCTTAGCAAACTTCGGAGATAAGGGGGGGGGAACGGTATTTTTTTTTACATTTTTCATCAGAAGTCGAAAACTATGCGGCCTAAGAAAAAACTAAAAATAGTTTGTGAATGTGCAAACAGCGTTCTTTCATATGATACCCCACATGCCCTAGTAGCCCCACTTTAAATTTTTAAGACCCCCTTTCAGTCCCTGTTGCAAAAAAAAATATAAATATTTTTATTTCTTTCTTATATGCAAAATAGTTGGGTAAACGTCATCTAAAACTATTCCAAATTTCAAGTTGATAGCATCAGTAGTTCTTGAGATATCCAGCTGTGACAGACAGACAGACAGTCACACCATTTTTACCATTTCCATTTTTTACCAGGTTCCTTTTTTACCATTTTGGTACGGAACCCTAAAAACAGGAGAAGTGGCAAGGGGGCGAATATGTGTCCGCGCGACATGCTCAGTATGAGCCGTTCATAGTCAAATAGCCGTCTCCGCGAACACTGCGCTTTCGACTGTGTGACAATTTATAAGAATGCAGTGTTGTTCAGTGGTTTCTTGTAAAAACCAAAGCCAAGAATCACTTTCCATATCTAAGTACAAGTATTTTACAAAATCGTGAAAGTAACAAAGGAACAAAGTGGAGACACAGGGTTCCGATACATTTTAACATACTGGGCACTACTCCTTCTTTCTTTTATTTATGATCATACCCATATTTGTTGTTACCTCCACCCAATATTCCCGATTGTTTTCCTCCGCCAAAAAACCCACAGTTCAGTAATAAATTCTGAACGTGTGTAAAGCCGTAATACCGGTGATAAGTAGCCGTACGAGACTGCTCCTGAACTATTGTCCCCGCGTGACGCGAATAATCAAACGTTTACTATCGATGACTGATTTTCAGATCAAATGCTACGATTGTTTTGTTTGAAAGATATGGCGACAGAAACGTAACATTATTACTGATCTAATTCTTAATGTATCAGGTTTTTCTAGATAGAATCGATTTTACTTGCATTGGATGAGAAAAAGAAACGTAAAATTCATAAATATTTGGAGGTCAGTCGCCTTGAGGGTAACCCGTAATCGCCTAGCTGGTCTAAATTGGCAATCCTTCAGATGTATCTAACTCGAAAGGACGGTTAATAAAATGAGTGACAGCAATTAATAAATACAAAAAAAATAAATAAAGAAGGATGCACTACTTGTCGTACCTACTACTTGTTGTGTATCTTTTAGTACGAGATGTAGTGCTAGAAAAAAACTTTTTTTATGAAAAAATACAACCGACTTCCAAAAACCACACTACAAAGTGAAAAATAACTAAATTATTAATTTCGGAAGTTGGTTTCTGGTATAAATTTTAGTTTTTTTGCCACTGACTTCCGAAATTGAAGTAATTTTTCACATTGTAGTGTTGTTTTTGGAAATCGGTTGTATTTATTTAGAAAAAAATAATATTTTTCACTTTCTATTTGTGGTACTTACCCCACACAAATTCTAATACCACTACCTGCAAAAGAAGTTGGAACATCATCCACATATAAAATGGGGAAACAATACGTATTATTGAAGCTAACTCAAAAACTAAAAAAAATAATTTTACATGGGACCAATTTTGAGGTAAGTATATGAATAAAACAAAAAATTTTCAAATTGTACTTCTCTGTAAAAAGTTATGCGTGTTCATACATAAAAAAATATAAACGTGTCGACTTCAGAACCTCCTCCTTTTCTTTCGTCGGTTAAACATTGTTATATATATATATCAGTGGAAACACACACAACACTGTGGAGTGGTATATTAGGAAGATAATACTCACTCTCAAAATTACCTAGAATGGATCTGGTTCTCATCTTCCTAAAAGTTCCTACCTTCTGACCAATGCAATTTACTCCACAGAATACAAAATACTAAGTAACACTCATTGCTCGCCTTCAATACAGCCTACAAACTATTAAAACTTTAAGTCCAGGTAATCAAAATGTTAACTCCCTAATTGGGTTTTACTTTTAAGATAACGAAGGCAAAAGGGGCGAGTTTGGACGAGAACTCGCCACTTTCAAAGGATAATGGAGACTCTGGTCCTTGGGTCTGGTCCATTTAAGTTATCTAGGCGGCTAACTAGATTACTGAAGGCACTCTCCCATGTAATGACACGTACTTTTGGATTAGGTGGACTAATTTGTTAACAAAAATCGTTTGGCTTTCCGGATAGGTAGGTACATGTGACGTCTGACTTACAGTATTAAAATGAACCCTTGTGGAACCCAGTATATTTTTATGCGAAAACTTGATGTTTCACTCTCGTTCTAGGAAATCTTCTATCTACACGTAGCACGGATAAAAAGTTTTGTTTTCTTTTTCCTTTCTTAACTGCCATCAGTCCTTTCTGGACTATTACCAGTTTGGTTGCGTGAGACAGTTGGCGTTTCAGATACAGGGGCCACTGCTACCTCTTTAGAGTACCTACTTGACCTCTCTTAAGTCGATTGACAGATTAGCTGATGTCCAGCAATTTAACAGCCAGAGGATTTGGGTAGATGGCTAGACGGTCAGCATAACGCTTTTCCTCAAGAATTGTAGGAGTTTTGAGATAATCATGGATTTCTCCATTCCGTGTGAACCATGGTGCATTAACAATATTCCTCAAGATGGCGTTTTGAGCTCTTTGGAGTCACATTATGTTACTATGGCTAGCGACTGCCCATAGTTGGATGCCGTAGGACCATATGGGTTTTAATAGAGAATTGTACAGCAGGAGTTTGTTGTCCAAAGTTAGGACTGAGTTACGACCCATCAACCAGTACACGTTTTTATTTTAGTAAGTATTTTATCTAGGTGTGTTAAAGCCTTGTGCCATAGTACATTACTGCAAAGGCTGCAAAAGGGGCATTGATGGACGAACGCGATGATGTGGGCCGAGGCGAAGCCGAGGCACAAATGAAATGAAATTGTTTATTCTGTAAATAGGATATCGAAATCACTTTTACACGTCATATTTTTTTTTTTTAATAAGTTAGATGAAGTCGACATTTCCTATCTGACTACCCTGAGAAAAAATGGCGAAACAAACTCAGGGGTCAAAGTCACAAATACATGAGTCCATTAATTGTAAACAGATGGATCTCCAGGTCTCCTATCCATTAAAATAGTGTCTTTGGATATATATTTTAGTTGTTGCCACCGAATTCCGAATTTCATTTTTTTTTTCATTCACTTTGTACTGTGTTTTTTTAAAGTCGGTTTTTTGTTTCGCAACTGACTATATGAATTGCTGTGGAGTAGGCCCCGTACCAATTCATATACGAGTACCTACCACTACTTGCTATGTAAACAACAGTGACAGCAAGTAGGTATTATAACATCATCAGTACATAAAGTGGATTAAATATACCTACGTATTATCGGAGCTAACTCAAAAACTCCCCAAGCATAGTCAATAAAATTTATTTGGCACAAGCTTATTCTACCTACCCGACTACGGCAAAGCCAAAAGGAAGGGTTATGATTTTAGCAGTGTATGTATGTATGTAAGTATGTAGGTATATAAGTATGTATTTACGTGTGTTCCATCGTAGCGCCTAAATTACTGAACCGATTTTGATGAATGAGGTATCTATAGATTTGTAATAATGGTCCGGGTGACATAGGCTACATAAATTCTTCCTAAATTTAATATGGTGGACTTAACACGTAAATTTCTGACCTCGAAATAAATTAACTTGAGATAATCATGACATGTTTGGTATCAAAAGGAAGGTCTTGACGAGCACATTACAAATATGTATGCCATTATTGTTTAACTAAATAAATATTTTGAACTTTTTAGATCAATTTAATTTTTTCGTAGTCGGGTTACAGTTTTTTAAACTTTATATAATTATTTGAACTCAGTTAAAAAAACATAACCATAGTACATCATAGTGTTTTTTTGACTGAGTTCAAACAATTATAGAAGATAAACGACCAGACATTTTCTGACTTCATTAGGTATCAACGGACAACTATCCACTTAATATTCCTTTAATTTACGTCATACATACACTCCTGCAACCCTTATCATAGGATAAGGGGTGGAGGAGTGTACCCGATAAACCCTCCGTCCAAAAATCGGACGACACCATTTCACAAACTCCGGACACCAGAATTCAGTGCGACGCCAACTGATTAATGGACACTGTACGTTTTAAACCGAATTTAAATAACATTTTTACAGTCCGTGAATTATTTATTGTGTACCATCATGAATAAAATGAATAAAATTCGTATAAATATTCCGGAGATCATTTTGGGGGAAACTTGGTGAGTGGTCACTGATTTTTCTTGGGAGGCAAATTGAGGAAAAATACGAGTAATAATAACGTGTTTCATGTTGGTGTCTGTTTACATTGGAAATTAAGGTAACGTTGCCGTATCAAAAATGAATCAAACAATTGATTCAAACAATTTAATGAAACAATTGAATCAAACAATTGAATGAACAATTGAATCAAAAAGTTGAATCACCAATTGAATGAAACAATTGAATCAAAAAATTGAATCAAGCAATTGAATCAAACAATTGAATAACAATCTACAGAGCAAAAGGAAATTGAAGTTCATTTAGGTATTGGAAAAGAGGTAATTGCAGAGCCCTTATGCATACCTAAAGCTGCTACCAATCTCTAGAACTTTAAAGAGTTTCAGAGTGCGTAGTAGTGTTCCTTCTATTTACATACATACTTACATATACTCACGCCTTCGTCCCATGGGGGTAGACAGGAATTATAGAACCCCACCTGCTACGATCCTTACATACTCCTTTTTGCTTCGTTAACGTTCATACATCGTCATGCACGCCGGTTGCGAGTACTAACTACCACAGATTAGTACAGATGGTACACTCCGCAAAATCATTTAAATAAAAAGCGACTCTTGCTACGACACAATAAAGTGCAATTCAGGTCGCACAACCCTTATGACCTAAAGTTTTATTCAACTACAAGTTGCCTCTCTTTCTATCACGTAACTCTTATAACTTCTGACCTACTGAATTAGCCCCGCGGTCGGGGCCCGCCGCGTACTTGTAGCTTCATACCGAAACTGCGGAGTGTCCCATGTGTATTAATCTGGTACTACGCACCTGACCTTCTATTTATTTGACATTATAGTAAAATGTCGCAACCGGCGTGAGTGTATGACTCAGATGTATGAACGTAAATGAGGCAAAGGAGTATGTAAGGATCGTAGTAGCAGGGCCCCCCCCCATAGGCCGTCACCTCCTTCTGCGAAGCAGTGATGCTCGCGAAGGAGGAGGCGGAACGCGTGAGGGAGAGGCAGCCTCACGGTCTCAATCGCCGCAGGAGACGCCCTGGGCGGCGGGAATCGCGGGGCGATTTCCGGCCACCGTAGGCGCGGGCCTGCGGACGGTGAGCAGCGGGTACCTCGCCGTCCGGTAAGGACCAGGCCCGAGTGGAAGGTGCGTTGTGTTCCACGCGCGCCTCAAAGAGATGTCAGCAAATGATGGGGCCCAATAGGGCCGAAGCCGCTGGGGTCGCGGGTAGTTTGAAGAAGATACCGCGGCCCTGGCATAGGCAACTGAAGGAACAGGGGTGGGTTTTAGTCAGTAAAAGTCTGACACGCCCTTCCGCTCCACCCAGAGCGGGAAAAGTTATTTGATAATTTCCCACCCTCAAAAAAAAATGAAAAATAAGGGGGCGTTCTGTAGGTTCTGCCTACATGGGAACAACGTGTGTATGTATAGCAAAATCTTTTAGAAACAAGTTAAGTTATTGAGTTGAGCTGCACGATTGCTGACAAATGCGTGCACTGACTGGACAGGTCCACTCAATCTGTGTGGTTCTTTCCTAAAAAGGCCATATCAGACACTAATTTACATGGTCTTCAAATGATGTGACCAAGATTATATCTGAGGGGCAATTCCCGTATTTTCAACAACGTTCGCAATCTCAGCTCAGTCTCAATGTCTCAAAAATTGTACAGTGTTTACCTACATTTTTGACATTTGATTATCGCTGGCATGAGATTGTGACTTGAATTTGAACGTTTTTAGGTACGAGGCCTTCTGGACTTTAAAAGAGACTGATCTCTGAGTTTGTTTCGGCGTTTCTTCTCAGAGTAGTCAGATAGGAAACGCCGACCTCATCTAGTTTGTAAAAAACCGGTCTAGAGCGAGTCGGACTCGCGCACCGAGGGTCCGTTCCGATTTCTGAAAAAGTGTGCTATTTAGAGACATCGTTTTATTTTTCCTGTAATCTTTACATAAACTTCTATCACATACAATAATTTCAGATTTTCAGCTTTGCAAACTTCGGAGATAAGGGGGGGGGGGACGGTATTTTTTTTTACATTTTTCATCAAAAATCGAAAATTATGCGACCTAAAAAATAAATAAAAAATAGTTTAAGAATGTGCAAGCAGCGTTCTTTCATATGATACCCCACATGCCCTAGTAACCTCACTTTGAATTTTTAAGACCCCCTTTCAGTCCCTGTTACAAAAAAAAATATAAATATTTTTATTTCTTTCTTATTTGCAAAATAGTTGGGTCAAAGTCATGTAAAACTATTCTAAATTTCAAGTTGATAGCATTAGTAGTTCTTGAGATATCCAGCTATGACAGACAGACAGACAGACAGACAGACTGAGTGACACCATAAGGGTTCCTTTTTTACCATTTTGGTACGGAACCCTAAAAATATGATTGACGTGTAAAAGTGTTTGTACAAACCTACTTACAGAAATAAATCATTCATCATTTAATGTTGTTTTAATGAAGCTGTTGCTTCAAACCCTAACACCCAAATACATGACACAATATCTAATTACCACAACATTCCCGGACAGTCCGTTACGTCCAACGTTTAATGTTTCGAATTTACAAGCGCAGTTCCCTTCCGTAGTCCGTACTCTTACGGACTCGTAAGTAATTACCGGACACAAGCGAATTACTGAGGGTAAGTTGTTTTAACTTCGGTAATTACCCCCTTTTGCTGCCCACTGGTAGATGTTTACGGTGTATTTTGATTTGATTCTGATTTTTTAGTGATTAATCTAAAGCTGCGGTTTGCAAGAATAGTGGCCACCATATAGCGTGTGTAATGTACAGTCGTATGACGTCACTTAAACATTATATGAAATTAAGTTGATGTTTTCATAAAGAGCGTTTTTTGACACCGTGAAGACAAACCCTGCTGCCACAATTTTCTTGACAGCCATCACTGCGGCTGTTATGTAGCGACCACCACTGTTAAGTGCCTTTTCACACGTCACGGTTGCCGAATAGCCGGTGCCGGGTACCTGGCGGCTAAGTGCCTTTTCACACGTCCCGGTTGCCGGTTAGCCGGTGCCGGGTACCTGGCGGCTAAGTGCCTTTTCACACGTCCCGGTTGCCGGTTAGCCGCTGCCGGGTACCCGGTGGCTAAGTGTATGGGCTTGTACGTTATCTTTCACATGTACCGCGGTAATCTGCCTGGCATGTCCATACATTAAGTGTCTTTTCAGACGTCCCGGTTGACGGGTAGCCGGTGCCGGGTACTCGGTGACAACAGTATGGGCATGCCGGACAAATTACGCCGGTACATTTATATCATTATTTTTTGTTTATACTAAACCTCTTAAGGGGTCATTGTACTCATCATTTTGAACAACTTTTACTATGGGAACAAACCTGAAATCGCGAAAAAAAAATCAGCTGTTCAGTACATTTATCTACATGTATGAGGCATTACGGCGGATTGCGCCGGTACGTGTAAAAGATAACGTACACATGTACATTACACGATAACGTACACATGTACGTTATCTTTTACACGTACCAGCGTGATTTGTCCGGTATGCCCAAATTACGACGGTACGTGTGAAAGATAACGTACATGTCCATACACTTAGCCGTCGGGTACCCGCCATCGGCTATCCGGCAACCGGGACGTGTGAAAAGGCACTATGTGTATGGGCATGCCGGAAAATCACGCCGGTACGTGTAAAAGATAACGTAATCGTGTAATGTACATGTGTACGTTATTTTTTACACGTACCGGCGTAATAGATAAATGTACTGAACAGCTGATTTTTTTTCCCGATCTCACGTTTGGTCCCATAGTAAAATTTGTTCAAAATGATGAGTACAATTACCCCTTAAGAGGTTTAGTATAAACAAAAAATAATGTTGTAGAAGATTAAAGACTACTTTGAAGTCATGGAAGTTTGGCAAAAACATAATGGAAAACATATGGCTGAAAGTCCATAACTTCTACTCCCATAAAACATTCTTTGAACATAAATTATGACTCGATTTTGCATGCTATTTAGTTAAAATAGCTAAACATGTTTGTATTCCTGTTTAATTGTAAGACATATAAACACCATGTTTTAAGCAACTAAAGAGTTTGAATTCGAATTATAGAAGTTGTTTAAAATTTTTGCAAATCATAAAACGTCTTCTTAGATTAAATTAGAATATAGTAATGTTTGAAAAAACTTCTTCTGTTTCTTAAAACATTGAATAGCAAACTACTTCGCGTGAGACAACAAAACCAAAAAAAAAATTGTTTAATATTTTGCAAGCACTAAAATTATTTTTAATCCACTGCGACAACTAGATATAAATAACGTTAGGTCTCTCATTACTTTATACATTTTCAAAGATAAATTGTGAAACTAGGGTTAAAATCACATTTTGTGTCCACAACCCCGCTTTAAATTTATGGCACAAACCACTTAAACTCATTAAATTCCACGTGTGTTTATCAAGCTATACCCGAAATAATTTTAATAAAAACGGACCCTAAAACCGGACATATAAATGTCCCTGGAAAATAATTATCCAACTTAAACAATAAAAGGACCCAACTACCTAGGGGACTAATTCTGCCCTCGGATTGTTCCACTAAAATCCCCTCACTAGGGACCTCTAAATATTTTCACCTAATTTTTGTTTTTTCTTAAATCTCTCCAAAAAGGTCAGACCCCTCCGGCCATTCCAACGATTTCTTGGAACCACAAAAGAAATTACCTGACAAAACGTGTTTTGGAAGTTTTATAAACTGATTTGCATTCTTTGAAGATAAAATTAACAGAATCTTAGCATAAAATCGTGAGAAAATGAACTTTTGGCGCTGTCTGACTTTTGTTACATTACGAAGGTTAAATGATAAATATGATGAAAGAAAGAAAATACGTTTTAGGCGTCTTTTCAAGTACTCAAATCACGCACACAGATCGGTACGGTGCTTCACTTTCGATATGCGTTGCGTGGAGTCTTTTTATACGTCTATGTTTGAAATAAATACTTTGAGTTTGAGTTTGGAACCTAAAATAAAACCTAGGTATACGGTACGTAAACAGTACTATATAATAGTATACCTTACAACGCTACTTTCAAATCCGGACAACATAGGTACCTACATAAAATTAAATATTCCACGACTAAAGCAATTGGCTTTAACCCAAAAAGTTAGTAAAACTATCTCTTTCTGGGGTAATTATTCAGACACAACTACAATGGGTACTTTGAACGTCAGAATAGAAAATTGTTTCACGTTTTAATTAAATTACCTTCACCATAATAACTATGTAGACTGCAAAAAGAGGTAGTGCCTCCTAGATAAGTCAGTTGCCTTTGGGATTTCTATACTCTATGGCTAGCCGAAAGAAGTGATTTTTATTAGTAACAAAGATAATAAAAACCGGTCAAGAGCTAGTCGCACTCACGCACCGAGGGTTCCGTTCCGATTTCTGAAAAAATGTGCTATTTAGAGATATCGTTTTATTTTTCCTGTAATCTTTACATAAACTTCTATCACATAGAATAATTTAACATTTTTCTCTTTGCAAACCCAGTGATGGTAAAACGATACTCCTAGGTAAGCCTGGTTGTAAGACTTGGGCTTCTGATTTACCCGTAACGACTGTTAAAGATCTTCGAATGACAGCGGGGACCAACGAGGCACGGCGGAGTCTCGATATGTAGTGGTTGGTCACCCATCCACGAACCGACCATGGCAAGCGTAGCTTAACCTTCGATCGACCTGTGCGGCATTTAGCCACGAGCCCCCTAATTATTTCCCAGCGAAGTTTACATATAGGCTATTTATTCTAACTATATCTATACTTAGATTGAGAAATACGCGTAGGGTTTAACAATTCAAAGTTACTTAAAAATGGTCTACATGCGGAACCTTAGCCTATGAATCCCTCGAGAGAACACAATGTTCTTAAGGCCCTGGTTCCAAGCTTGGTTTAGCTCGGTGTGTAAGTGAAATGGCTTTATGGCTGTCTAGTTTGACGCACGAGATAGAAGATTCTCACGCGCACCGGAATTATGTCGTAAAAGTGCAAATAAAATCGTATAAAATTAGAAATTAACTATTTAATAAAAAGTAATCCATCACTGGATGCAGTTTGGAATTTAACATTTCATGGTATATTTTTAATTTCAATTATAATTGCTAATGTAGGGATAAACAGCTTTTAAAGATTATTAGGAGGTATATTTAAAGATTCTTTTGGTGCATTAAAGTATGTATAATTATGTTTTGGCTTCCATCACTGTATGCGATAAGGACTTGAAAATATCATATTTTTTTTACATATCCAAATTATTTACGGTTTGAGATACACAGCTTTAAAAAACCACCTTTTTGATCATTTCAGGAAATCTGCGCCTTAAACCATCTAACTCCTCACAATCCGATCAATCTCCTGTACCTACTCATTGGTTACCAATCCAAGTATACCAAATTACGTATTAAGGTAAGCGCACACTATGTTTAGGGGCCCCGTCTTAACATTCCGGTCTCGGGGGCCCGGTAACGAGTTGACCGCTCGCCAAACCGCAAGGCGCACACTCTGGGGAGAATCACTCGCTCCTACTTAGATGTAAGTACATGCGACGTGAAATGTATGGGATATTTTAGTCGGGATTGTAGGTAAAATGGATGAGAAAGAGAATTTGAAATTTATTAGGACTAATTATTATTGTGTTTGTGTCCCATTTTTATTTTTTTTATGTATAAAGTTAAGTGCAAATATAAGTAAATAAAGATCTTTTGGTGCGTGGCCAAAATCGAAATTAAAGCCGCCTCTTGTTTTTCTAATTTCAAAAAACAAATTTTCACCAACAGCGGGCCCCCGTCAACGTCATTTGAGCGCCAAAAGATCTTGTAGCACTTTATTATGTATTTTCTTCCTTGAAGAGCTATAATTAATTATACAGGGTGTACTCGTATATACTGGGACCAAACCTGAAACCGCGAAAAAAAAACTCAGCTGTTCCTTACATTTTCACGAATTATGCGAACATAAATGTACCTACTGAACAGCTGATTTTTTTCGCGATTTCAGGTTTGGTTCCATGGTAAAAGTTATTCATAATGATGAGTACAATGACCCCTTAAAATGTTGCCACTATTTACACCTTGTATTGTACTAGCTTTTGCCGTTGGTCTTTTGCTTTTGGCTTCGCACGCATGGATGTCAGAAAATATCCTATAGGAACGTAGTACCGGAATTCAAAGTAGGTACAGTAGTACTCAACTAATAAGGCGCGTCGTGAATCTTCGTTCGCACAGAAAAGAAAGTATGGCCCCGAAGATTAACGAGAATACTTAAAACTTACAATCAACCTTACTTCACTACTATAAGGTTCATAATACACTGCAGCTGTTAGTTCCGTCTCACTCGCAAGTATGGCGGCTGACAAGCGGCGCGCGCTAACATGGCGGCAGCTACCGGCCAATAGCGGTACAGGAAAAAGTGTGGAGCGTGTCGATTGGTCAATAGCATTTCCCGCGCTTTGAAAATTCATCTTCTGCGCAGGTACATCCATAAGCCATATTACTTGGGTTTACTGTACCTTATTTGTTAATCCAGGTTATAAACTATCTGTGTGCCAAATCTCATCAAAATCCGTTTTGAAGTTCACGAAGTTTATAACCTGGATTAACCCCTCAAGTGTCGCGTGCACCCCATGTGTGCATAAGAAAAACCGTTTTTTTGTTCGGTACATAAGCTTATATCACATATATATAAATGTACAAAAACATCATCCGATGGAAAACCAATCAAATCATTAGTTGTGAACTTATGGAGTTCGCAGCTAACCTCCCCTCCCCCCCCGCGTGTCAAATGCACCCCAAGTGTGCAAAAGGACAAAACTTTACATAATAGGTATATAAGCTTAGATCACGTATATATAAACGTAAAAAAACATCATCCGATGGAAAACATATCATTATCAGTAGTTGTGAACCTATGGGGTTCGCAACTAACCCCCAACCCTCCCCACTCGCGGTGGTTTTGGGTCTAAAATCAGCCAAACTCAGACACTTGAGGGGTTAATTGATAGGACATGTATGTGATATAAAATATGTTTTACATTCCCGTGGGTTTCCCGACATCCACGTGAGTGAAACCGTGGGCTAAAGCTAGTATAAATACATTATAGGTATTGAAACTGTAAGTAATACATAAAAAAAAACAATATTAGGTATCCTGAATAATTAAGGGGACTACAGGACCTAAAGCGCGGTCACTGTCCGACTGCATAGAACAGAAAGAGAAGCGGGATGATACAACGCTGGTAATTTGTTGCAAAATATGAAGCAATTATTTATTTACAAGAAATTGATTGATTGGACTAAAATATTAAAACACTATTATTTTAGTATGTTGCTTGTAGAATAATGTGATAAAAAATCAGAATGATTGCTACATGCAATCATTCTGATTTTTTATCACATTATTATTTTTGTATGGTTATTATTATATTTGTATGGTTTTTAATTGTTAAAATAAATTTTTAGAGGTATCTTCGTGATTTTTAGGGTTCCGTACCTCAAAAGGAAAAAACGGAACCCTTATAGGATTACTTTGTTGTCCGTCCGTCTGTCTGTCTGTCTGTCAGTCTGTCAAGACCCTTTTTCTCAGGAACGCGTGAAGGTATCAAGTTGAAATTAATGTCAAATACGTAAGTCTTTGGTCCCTTGGAGTCCTAAAAAACTCAACCTTCTTAGTCATCGCAATAAAAAGATAAGGCCATTTATGCGACATATTTTGATACTCGCAAGTAAATCAAAACCTATAGGGTACTTCCTGTTGACCTAGAATAATGAAATTTGGCAAGAAGCAAGGTCTCACAGCATAAGTAAAGGAAAAAGTCCGAAAATTGTTAATTTGTAATTTGATCACATAAAAAAAATATTTTTGGGATTTTAATGTTAACTTTGTTTTTGGGATAAATTCTTTTCAACTACGGAACCCTTCATTGTGCGTGATCCGACACGCACTTGGCCGGTTTTTTTTATATCGTATCAAATTACTTCTATTATGTTTTCAACATACTATCTAACTAGCATATATCCTGCAGAATATCATATATTTTTCAGATTTTGTTTACTGCAGTAGATCATATACTTCTAGGCATTATAAAACTTGCTTCTTTTAGGTCCTGTAGGCCCCTTAAACACTAGATTAACTGACCTTCTGCCTTGACACTTCTAATTCTAGTCAAAATCCCTCATCATAAGTCAAGAAACTAGTTTACTATCTCAGACACTACCTATTAAGGTAAGTGCTCACTGCAGCAGCGGGATCATTACTCAACGTTTAATTCTCAAGAGAAGATAGTTGACCGCTCGTCAAATGACAGGGTTCACACCTTGAATACTCGATAAGGAATTGTTGGATATATTATTACTAAAAATACTTGATCCAATCCAATTAATCAGACTGAATAACTTTCTCCATGGGACCAACATCGTATACTACTATACTTAACCACTACCATTGACATGAAATGAGGGATCCAAAATAACTCGAAAACTACAAAAAATCGTAGGACATACATGGGGGTTAAATCGATAGGTATGGTACTCTGCTATCAGCTCGCACTGGCTTGATACCTTAAAAGAAACATCCTGTATGTATTACTCCATAGATAAGTATCTGCTAAGGCCAAGTTCAAAATATCTGTTTTATAGCACAAAAATTAAAAACATCATTTAAATAAAAAAATAAAAATCATTTTTTCGATTAAGCACTTGAAATGCACTTGTGAACGACAAAAAGTAATTTCGTAAGGGGAAGGATATTATCTGCTGGGCAGAAGGCTAAAACCTTTTAACTGGCCCTAATTAAAAAGAAATTATTTCTTCTTACTGTATCTGCGCTTAAAATGTTGCTACAATTTTTGTTTAACTATGACCACGTATTAAAATACACCAATAATAATCTTTTCGAGCACTGAAATACAATTTTCAGTCACTACCTACTCGTTGTGACGTAATTTCAATACAAGCTTTGTTTCATTATCTGCTGAATATTACAAAGGATACAATAAACAGACCACAGAAACAATTGAATTCCAATCATTAGATTTTGCTCATTACAATCAAAATGTAAATTAAATTATTCACTGTATCTATGTACCTACTTATATTTCCAACGTTTTAACGTTTTTAGTATTTTTCCCCAACTATGTGGGGGTCGGCTTCTAGCCTAATCGGATACCGTATTTTACATGGAGCGACTGCCTATCCCATCACATCCTAGTTACTGGGTAACACACCCTTGGTGGTAAGAGTCGTTGTTATCCTTTCGAGTTTCTGACAACCCGTACATAATACCTAATGACAGTAAAATTCTAAAAAACTTGTGACTTCATTTGACACAAAACTTTTGAACCTTCAGAACGTATCTCGATTAAAAACTGTCGGATTTCATGCCTCAATTTTTGGAGAAAGAATGCCATAAAATTCCAATTATAACGACTTTCATTGCGTCATTCAATTCGACTTACTTGGTTCTTTGATGATCACTTAAATTAGTTCGCCATCATTTAGATAACATTAGCTCAAAATATAAGCATAAGTAAGTATAATATAGCACCAAAATCCGGTTATTCCCGCTTATAACCAGTTCAACAGTTCAATACCACGTCTCGGGGGGCTGATAACGATTTGAGTCGGAGCCAAACCGATGTCGAGTCGAGGCAGCCAATCGCTAAGTGATTATGGTTAAAAAATGAGAAATCGAAGTGAGAACTCCAATAATATGGCGGTTGTTTTCGGTGTAACAGTGTTAAATGTAGCGAAAGGGTAAAGGCTCTTACAGACAGAGGCGATATCGCGGTCGCGACGCGATATTTCGATATTATATCCGTAGAAAAATATCGCGTCGCGACGCGATATCGCCTCTGTCTGTAAGAGCCTTAAATGGTGTCTGTTGCCAATTTTTGTTCCCTAAATTGGGCAGGATTTTTGATAGAGCGACTGCTACAGACTGGTACTTTGTCTGTACCTAAATATTTTATGGGAACCATACCCACAATTTCATATTTATTAATTTTGCAATTTCTACAGCTATATAGACTTTCATAAGTTTTACATAACGGTATCGTATTACTTACCCAGGTGCTGGGTTGTGGAGGTCAGATGGGCAGTCGCTCGCTAGGCAGATTGTTCATAAAAATATATTCATTTTTTTTCCAACATTTATCATGCAACCCCAAGAGAGGTAAAATATCTGGCCCAAAAATTACATCAGAATAGGCTTTTTAAATCACTTAATTCCTTTTCTAGCCTTAAGTAGCATGCTGCGATATACTTTAAAGACTTATTTGACTACCTCGTTGGTCTAGTGGTAGGTAGTTAGCGCTACCACTGAGCATGAGGTCTTAGGATCGATTCCCGGGCCAGGCAAAGTGTTATTGAGTTTTTCCATCTGGAATTATTGATGGAATAGGCTCCTTATTGCATTAAGGAATTTTAAGTACATAACTGGTGATATGTGGGTGTAATAAAGAGTGTAAGTGTAAACAGTGGCAATATTTTAAGGGGTCATTGTACTCATCATTGTGAACAACTTTTACTATGGAACCAAACCAGAAATCGCAAAAAAAAAAAACCAGCGGTTCCCTACATTTTGACGAATTATGCGAACATAAATGCACAGCTGCTAAACAGCTGTTCTTTTTTCGCGATTTCAGGTTTGGTCCCATAGTAAAAGTTGTTCATAATGATGAATACAATGACCCCTTAAAATATTGCCACTGTTTACATTACACCCTTCATGTATAAGTAGGTACTGTGAGGGCTCGAACCTAGTAACTACGCTATAATGAAAGAAGTAAACCGGAAGGCGAAAGGGTGACGCCCGTCGTTTCAGACTTAATAATATATCACACTAGACACTACCTATGCGAAGCCCTAGTAGAATCTGATTGCCACTATTGAACAAAAGCGAGCTTCGCTTTTCTTCAATAGGAATTCGATGTTTGAATGATAGAATGTCTGCCAGTACCATGATGGAATGGATACAAACGCTCACCTACAATGATATCGAAATACTTGTGAAACCCCACACTCATGTACAGTAGTACTCAACTAATAAGGCGCGTCGTGAATCTTCGTTCGCGCAGAAAAGAAAGTATGGCCCCGAAGATTAACGAGATTGCTTAAAACTTACAATCAACCTTAGATCACTACAATAAGGTTCATAATACACTGCAGCTGTTAGTTCCATCTCACTCGCAAGTATGGCGGCTGTCAAGCGACGCGCGCTAAAATGGCGGCAGCTGCGACCAATAGCGGTACAGGAAAAAGCGTGGAGCGTGCCGATTGGTCAATAGCATTTCCCGCGCTTTGAAAATTCATCTTCTGCGCAGGTACATCGATAAGCCATATTAGTTGAGTACTACTGTACTCTCAGTCACACCTAAAGGCTATACTTTCACTCACATGTACTCATACACACACACACACCCACACATATACCTACCTACACATTTAATTTATTTTAATTTATGTAGTTTTAGCATAAAAATTATACGTTTTGATTTTTGTAATAACACGTCTTGCTATGGAAGAGCTTACTCTTCTAATACAGACACTATCTGCCTAAAAGGAGGATCCAATCAAGAATTTTGTTTATACCTAAAATTGTTTTACCAATAAAGTATTTTTATTTTTTTATTATTTTTTATTTTTATCATGCTAAGGTTGATTTAAACAACAAACCTCCACAGTACATCTCTGTCTAACCCTTCGGAGATTACAGGCGCGATGATATGCTATTCTACCTAAAAATGTTTAATCTAAAGCCAGTCTATAGAAACTGTCCGTCCGTTTACCAATTAGTGATGTAAATCTAAACTGTTCATTGTTAAGGAAACAAGGAATCGTGTGCAGAGTCCAAACAAAGTATTTAAATTAAAATTTAAAGCGTGTTTCCCTGAAGCTGTTCTAAATCACGGAACTAAGGAGGTCAGATCCCGATACAGAAAGAAAATTGTCACGTTTGTTTTATCTTTTGTACCGGAGGTTGTACTTTAAGAAGAAATTTTGGGAAAACTGAGCCGGTTTCTCCATTGGGGATTTGTTTTTTTTTTTTTTTTAATATAAAGTCTGTCAAAACGTCGTAATATTTCTTGCAATTAAAATGATTTCCTAGAAAGAAAAACAAATACATATTTTTTTAACCGGCCTCGCTGCTGCTCCAAAAAGGTCCATTTCAGCATCGATGTTTGACTCTGGTTTTCTAATGAATTTTTAATAAATAAATAAAGATTTAATGAACAAAAATGGTTGAATAATCAAACACAAACAACATCATGCGTATACAATAATAGCGTATTACAATTATATAAACCACTAGTGTTATAAGCAGTCTGTATGAACTCTGGTATCCAAAGAAAGATTTAACTTGAAAAAGCTTGAAAATCAAATCTTTAGAGACACGTGGCGGGTAACATACAGTTTTCACATATCTACTTAATACATAATTTTTGTATTTATTATTCGGTGCATTAATCACATCACATCACACTATCACACTAATGTTATAAAGGCGAAGGTTTGTGAGTGTATGTGTGTGTGTGTTTGTATGTTTGTTACTTCTTCACGCTCAAACGGCTGGACCGATTTGGATGAAATTTGGTATGAAGATAGCTTATACTCTGGATTAACACATAGGCTACTTTTTATGGTGAAACCGCGGGGCTCAGCTAGTAGTAAAACAAATAAGTCTATTAATAAAGAAATATTAAAATACTGGTATTCAGCTGCATCCGGTTAGACTGGAAGCCGACCCCAACATAGTTGGGAAAAGGCTAGGCAGATTGAATAAAGAAATATTTAACTAAATACAGCCACATACAGCCTCGAACTCAATTAGAACCAACCTAGCCCATTTGCTACAAAGTTGTCAACCCAAAAATGAAAAGAACCTTTATCTATTTTAAAATGAATCAACCCTTTCACAGCCCGTTGAAAAACATAATCGGCCCAATCTAAATCTATTGTTCACCAACAAAATTTAATAAAAAATCTAACACAATACGCATTCACTGCCATTCTTCAAACAATTTAATATTTTGTTGGACACAAAAAAGCAGATTTATACGTTTTATCCAATCGGAAGCAGAACATTTGGCAACAATTGATGCAACATCCGAAAATTGTCGGTAGAGTAAACAAATTAAATGGCTGGACAAACGAGTGACGCTGCATTTTAAAAACAAAGAGATTTTAGCGGAATACGAGTAATGTTGGATTGATATTACGTGCTTTGTACTGGACTCATTCATTTTGTGGATAAAAAAAATACTTTAAAAAAAGTAAAAACCGACCGAAACAAATAAAATAACTTTCATAAAAAAAACTTAACAACTTTTGAAGTCGGTTTCCTCAGTTCTTTAATGCACCTTAGCTTGGTACCGACTTCAGAAGCTGTTAAGTTTTTTTATGAAAGTTATTTTATTCGTTTTAGGTTTTTGAAGTCGGTTTTTATTAGTTAGGTATGCTAACAACTGTGGCCAGACAAAAAGTTTACACGCGCGAAAAAGATAATAATTTATGTCTCTTTAACTCTTATTACTGGACATAATAAGTCTGTCCTTGTCTCATTATTATTATTATTTACTGACTTGTCTACATCTACACTTTGTCGACGTGAATCGTGGAGCGCAAAATGTCCATCACTTTACTATAACTTTACTACTATTTTCTGTATTAAAGTGTGTAATAATAATATCAACAGTTATGAACAGGAAAAGCTGTAATAACTGAAAGCTATAAAGGATCAGGCAATCGTAGTTAATTCACCACCTCCGGGTATGATACGGCGTGAATGGAGTGCCATTAGTCTGAGTGTCATTCAGTCCCTAGAGAGACTCATGTTGCAGGCTTAATACATCGGCGTTTGCTATTGTACCTACTATTGAGGTAGGTACCTATATAGGAAAGAAAGAAAGAAAATGAAGAACACAAATAAAAAACTAGCCAAGTGCGTGTCGGACTACGTACAATGAAGGGTTCCGTAGTTGAAAAGAATTTATCCCAAAAAACAAACAAAAAAAACAAAAAAATTTTTTTTTTGGGATAAAATCGCAAATTAACGATTTTCGGACTTTTTCCTATACTTGTGCTGTGAGACCTTGCTTCTTGCCAAAGTTCACAATTCTGGGTCAACGGTACTTCCGTTGACCCGGAATTGTGAAGTTTGCCAAGATGAGCCTATAGGTTTTAATTTACTTGCGATTATCAAAATACGTCACATAAATGGCCGTATTTTGTATTGTGTTGATTAGAAGCTTGATTTTTTAGGACTACAAGGGACTATTTATAGACCTACGTATTTGATATTAATTTCAACTCGATACCTCTACGCGTTCGTCAGAACAGACGGACAACGAAGTGATTCTATAAGGGTTCCGTTTTATCCTTTTGAGGTACCTACAGAAAAAAGAACAATTTGGGGGAAAATATGCGTCACGTCCACGCAAAGTGGCCATCGCTCAGCATAATGCTGCGATCTCATGCGAGACACCGCTGGTTTTCTGTGATGACTTCGACCGGTGCAGCATGCAATCCCCTTAATCCCAGCTTTCTGGTAATTTCGGTCATTGCAGAAATGGTGAACATCACGGATATCGAGGGATATGGCTTGGAGGCGTGGAACATGTCGCCTCCATGGGGTCAAACTGACCCTGATACGCGCGACGGTGGTAAGCACCGGTTAGTTGTATGTTTGCACTGGAACGTGGAGTGATTTCGTACTTTTTTACAAAATAACGTTTCAAGAGTCCACTTGCCAAAGGCCACTTGAACTTCAACAAATAAGTGAAGTCATATCTCCGGATATCTATTGGTGACCGTTCTTTTCACATGATGCAACACCACGTTTTGCAGAGGTCATGAAACCGTCGCGATAACCGTTTGGTGCAAATTTTTACTTCAATTTTAAAATAAATAAATCATTTAATACGAATGTTATCTACATAATGAGCTCGAATATATCAATCGTGTATCGAAATTAATTAAATAATTATGTTGACTTCAGTATAAGTAGGTACTCCATTTTTAATTGGATGTTAAAATTATTAATAAGTTTTTTTATACGCCTGCCGTCAAGGAATTGCGATCTTATTATTGAAATTCAGTTCAATTTTATATTATGTTTAAATTCACGCACTATTTTTTTTGGCAAATGGCAAATATAAATATTGTATTGTATTGACCCATACTATACTACACACTACTACTACTATAATATATGTATTTTACCACATTTTACACAACTGTGTGATGTATGTAACATGGGTATTTTAGGTTATTAGGGTTCCGTAGCTCAAAAGGAAAAAACGGAATCCTTATTGGATCACTCGTGTATGTAAGTCTGTCCGTCTGTCACAGCCAATTTGCTCCAAATCTAATGGACTGATTAAGTTGAAATTTGGTACACAAATGAATTTCTGTGACCCAAACACGAACGTGTAACGTAAATAAATACATTTTTAATATGGGTTACTTTTGGGGCAAATAATAAACTTACAAAAAAATGTTTTGCTAACTGTACCGTACCGTGTGACATATCAAATGAAAAGGCTTACTGTTTTTAGGGTTCCGTACCTCAAAAAGAAAAAAACGGAACCCTTACAGACACACGAGTGATCCTATCACTCGTGTGTCTGTCCGTCTGTCACAGCCAATTTGCTCCGAATCTGATGAACCGATTAAGTTGAAACTTGGTACACATATGTATTTTAGTAACCCAAACACGGAAATGTAACGTAAATAAATGAATTTTGATTATGGAGGTCCCTTTTGGGGAGAAAATAAGTACAATTAAAAAAAAAGTTTTTCAAACTGTACCGTATGACATATCAAATGAAAGGTCTTCAAATGAGGGTCTCAAATATATTTTTTCTATAATTTTAAAATATTTTTTTTTGAAATTATTTAAGAAAATAGACGAAAATTTACCATTCCCCCCCTTATCTCCGAAACTACTGAGACTAAAATTTTGAAAAAAATACAAAAAATAGTTCTTTACCTATAGATTACAGGAAAATCTATGAGAAGTTTATGGTCTTGTAAATCTATATATATAAAATTCAAAGTCCTGACTGACTCATTGGCTGATAATAATCAACGCACAGTCCAAACCACTGGACCTATAGACATGAAATTTTGCGCATAGATTCCTTATATAGTGTAAACATCCATTAAGGAAGAATTTTTGGAAATCCCATCCCTAAGGGAATAAAATAGGGGATGAAAGTTTGTATGAAAAATCTTATCTCTTGAGTTATTTAGACTTGAAACTTAGCACGAATAGTCATCTAAGTTAATTATAAAATTAATCATTTTTAGTTTTTCTAAACTACCCCCTTTTTTTGTGGATGGGAAATCATCAAATGACTTTTCCCGCTCTGGGTGGAGCGGAAGGGCGCCCGTGTTCCTTCAGTCGCCTATGGCAGGGACACCCACGGTATCTCTTTCGAACAACCCGCGACCCCAGAAGACGGTGGTGGTTGTCAAAGTTTGTAAGGAGGAATTTTAACACGCGGTCCGATTTACTCAAAAAAAAGTTTTTGTACTTGAGGCCAAAAATGAAGACTAACTAACTTGTATCAGGGTTTTCCAAAAATCTACCCTTATGGGGTGAAAAGGGGTAGTAAATTTTACAGCGGAGGATTTTATTGGGGATTGATCAACTAAACTAAAAATAGGTGTAAATAATGTTTGAGCCGAGTTATGGAAACATCCCAGACGATTTTTGAAATTGTGTGTGTAAACCCTGTGGGTGAAAACAGTTTGTATGAAAAATCTTATTGATTCGGTTAGTGTACTTGAAACTTAACACAAATACTTGCATAAGTAAGTAATAAAGTTTGTCATTATTAGTTTTTCAAAACTACCCCTCAAAGGGAGTTTAGGGATGTTAAAGTTTGTATGGAAGAATTTGAAAGCGCAGTCCGATTAACTTGACACTCAGTATTTATACTTTTGATATAAAATAAACAATAATAAGAAATTAAAACCCATGAAATCAGACATCCACGCGGGCGAAGCCGCGGGCAGTCTAGTATGTCAATATTGTGCGTACAAACTTACTAACGTCCGTCCGTCCGTCTCTCACAGGGCTGTATCTCATGAATAGGTAGACAGTTGAAATTATTACAGATTGTGTATTTCTGTTACGACTATAATAACAAATAATAAAAATAAAGTAAAATTAAAATGAAAGGGGGCGGTTCCCATACAAAAAAGTTTTAATTTTGAAAAAAAAAATAACCTGTGTGTGGGGTGTTATTGTCTAGAACTCATCGAGTAGAGTGCAAAGATATTTTTATTTAATAAAAAAAATAAGTAAATAAAAATATTTATTTGACACTAGGAAATACATGTTACAATCAAGTTATAATAATAGCACACTAATGTATTGTTACAAATCAGATCCTAACCCCCAAACTAGGCCTGGACCTGTATTTTGGGGGTCAGCGTTCAGCCATGGGTTCTATTTCCAATCTAACAGCATTTAAGAAGAGTGTCAGTAGAAGTTAACAGCCAAGGTTATTGCCATTTGGTAACACATATAGGTCAAAATAGCTTTCATTAGGTACAGAAGAAGGTAAAACACATAAAATATGTAGGAATTAAAATTACAAAAAGAAAGTAAAAAAAATGCTAAAAATGATTTGTATTTGATTTCTGTGTGTGTAATTATGAGAGTTGATGAGTATATGTGTGTATGCGGTGGAAGTGTGTTGTGTGTGTGCAAGGGAGTGAGTGAGTGTCTGGTTTGGTTCGCACCTTTGAATGTGTGTAAGGACGGGAACAAGTAAGAATGGATGACAGTGTGTATGGGTTTCAGATATCATATTATGTTATCTGAAACCCATACACACTGTCATATTTATTTATATTTATTTTATCTTCTAAAATATGAAGAAATAGGGGCCCGTAAAAGTTGTAAATTTTATACCATTTTTGTACGAGCTCTATTATATAATGTACCTTATACTGTATTTAATCAATAAATACTAAAAACGGCGATTCATAAGGTATTTTGTTTAAATATGGGCGATTTTCTGCAACTGCAAAAAAAAACCTTGTAATTCACAGTCAATCTGCAATCAATCTGCCTAGCCTTTTCCCAACTATGTTGGGGTCGGCTTCCAGTCTAACCGGATGCAGCTGAATACCAGTATTTACTTGTAATTCACAGTATCATTATGAAATACAAAGTTATCTTTGCGATTGTTAAACATAGGTGTTAAACATGGTACGGAACCCTTTGCGTGCGAGTCCGTCTTGCACTTGGCCGGTTTTTTTTTATGTTATTTAAGAAAATTAGACGAACATTGACCAATCTCCGAAACTAATGAGACTAAAATTTTGAAAAAAATACAGAAAATAGTTATCTGAAAAATAGTTTCCTGTAATCTACCTATAGATTACAGGAAAACCTATAAGAAGTCTATGGTCTTAAAATAACATGGTAAATCTCTCAATATTGCCCGTACAAAATCACATTTGCACCTAGGAATGTATTGGAGAGTATGCTTTTCAACTACATTATTAAGTGGGTTCTTACAATAAATTCATCCCAACTACGGAACCCTTCATTGTGTGTGGTCCAACATGTACCTACTTATAAAAAAAACGTTAAACGTTATAAAAAAAATAACAGTCTACGCACCATTTATAAAAGCTCCATCCGGGTCACTTTTATCTTTTACGGACCCCTAAAGAGTTTCCTACCAATAGACCTTCTTCCCCACCCCAACAAAACAGAAATAAAAAGTAAACCATTTAAAAACAGATACACCAACATTAAAATCGACATAAACGGAATATCATCGTAAAGTAAATCTTGGACATACTCAAAAAGATAACATCGCGGCACCTATCATATTTCAGGATAGGCAGTAAACGCGGAACGGAGTCGTCTTAAAGCGTTCATGGGCTATATTCAGCCGGGGCTTTTAGCTAGATTGGTTTACTGGACTCCGTTTACTTCTAATTTTATACTGAATAATTGAAGAGTCGTACGGGGTTCGTTCGTTCCTATGTCGTAGAAGAAAATAATGTGGATTAATGTGTGTTTTAAGTGGGTGTTTTTAGACAGAATTAGCTGTGTAAACTCGAACTGTAGGTAAACTGATTTCACGGTGCAAGTTTTAGTAGCCTCTAATTAAAAAAACATCGAGTAGTTTTAAATGTTTGACACAATCAGACGTGCACAAACTGTGTTAAAAATGTTTTTTTTAATGTTTGCTCCAAATTAAAATAAAGTTTTACTCTTACCATCTACCGAAGTCAACGGACATTTAGTCACTTTTGCAAGCAAAATTTTCCAACGCTATTTATATTTCAATGTCAACAAGCTCTTTAATCGCTCAGCCGGCTTGTTAGCATTTTAATGTCGGAGTCTGTTTACTGAGAATGGAAACATAACGAGGGGTTGTCGTCTGACGTGTGAATAAATTGTAGGGCTGAGTAGAACTCGGCCCAAGTTGCAAAAATCGTAATGTATGGTCTGATCCAAAAGCGTCTGTCGGAAATGTTAACGCTTTCAAGGACACTAAACGGCCATGACTTCATAACAATAAAACTTCTATTGTATCTCGTTCAGTTTCCTCAATTTGTGGTGCCCCTTACGCAATGAGTAGTACGTTTGAACCCTGACGATAGGTGATAGGTTTGAACCCAGACAGGCGCTTACTTTGTGTAAATTATTTTATTACTACTGCTCTCAAAACGGGAAGGAAAACATCGTGAAGAAACCGGCATGTCATATAGCCAAAAATTCGAAGACATGCGATATCTGCCAACCTGCACTGGGCCCGCGTAGTGGATAACAGTCCACTCGCTCTCACCGAGAGGCTTACCGAGATTCCTCCGTGCCTCGTAAAGCACGTTAAGCCGTTGGTCCCAGCTGTCATTCGTGGATTTTTGACAGTCGTTACGGGTCGCCAAAAGACCGAAAGTCTGACAACCAGTCTTACCAAGGGGTATCGTACCCAGTAACTGAGGAGGTCAGATAGGCCCATAGGCTCCATGTAAAATACTGGTATTCAGCTGGATCCGGTTAGACTGGAAACCGACCCTAATATAGTTGGGAAAAGGCTAGGCAGATTGATTGTTGGTTGATCGTGTACTATTTCTTAGTTTATGTTATAGGTACCTACCTAGGCATTTTGTACTGACCTTCAGTTTTATATTGTTTGAGAAAACTGCCAACTCAGGTTAACCTGTAAGTTTCCCGAATAAAATAATTTAAACACAAAACACATTCCCATAAACATAAAAATAAACCTCAGCGCCACCAAAATACTAACATCTCCAAACAAGACATCCACATTTAAACCAAAAAGAAAAAATATATTTAGAAGCAATCAAATACCTATTCATCACCGAATACCATCGTATTTAAATAATATAGAGGAATGAAACACGTAGCTAATACCGTGGGGACATATCAATCTTCTGGCAGGCATTAGCCGGAGACGACGCGTCAACCGAGCATCAATCACTGAACCCCGAAAATATTTCGCGAAAACATAAGGTGTGAAAAGAATGGTGGTACGGATTGTGGGGTAGGTTCCGTACACTATTTTTAACCGACTTCTAAAAAAGGAGGAGGTTCTCAATTCGGATGTTTGTATTTTTTTTTTTTTTTATGTTTGTTCGCGCATAACTCCGTCGCTTGCCAACCGATTTGAAAAATTATTTTTTTGTTGGAAAGGGTATATTTCCCAAATGGTCCCATTTTTGTCAAAATCTAGTTTTGATGATGGGATCCTGGAGAAATCGAAGGAACTCTTCAAATATTATAGGTACACCTATAGCGATGTGGGTATTTTTTATAGTAGCTCGTGCATTTGCTCTCGGAAAGCACCACTTGGTGAAGTGGAACTGATGATGAAGACCACAGATATGGCTACCGGAACTACTCAATGATAAATATTTCACGGGTTGCGATTCGATTACTTTAATATGGTTCCTAAGCAATTTCCGCTCGTCACACAATGCGTGTGGTGAGTGGTTGTTGAGGAGTTCTCCTGGGTCTTACCAGCAGAACTCCTCAACAATTAACGTCCCAGCATCGGGAAAAGCAATATTTTGTAACATGTGATGAGCAATTGACATTAGACTATTGTAACTTATACAAATTATGAACAGACCCACTAAAAAGCGAGAAATAACAACTTCTTAACAAAAAAACAAAACCGACTTCCAAAAATCACTACAAAGTGAAAAATAACTTTGATTTCGGAAGTCGGTGGCAAAAAAAAGAAAGTAAATAAAAAACGAAAGACACCGACTTCCGAAATCAAAGTTATTTTTCACTTTGTAGTGATTTTTGGAAGTCGGTTTTGTTTTTTTGTTAAAAAGTTTTTTATTTTATTTTTTGACAAGAACAGAAATCGATGTGCTCCCGCAATTATAGGAAACCACATCATGCAATCGAAACAAACACAAAATTATAATTATATTATTATTAAAGTAAAAAAAAATAAAAATAATTCCTAATAGATTATTAGGTAATGTTGACCATTTGAATCTAAATTGAATAAAAATAAAGATTAAAAAGCAAAGAAGCAAAGAAAACATAAATAAATAAAAATAGCAAACAATACATTACTATTAACTTGTAACTGAATTTATAAACGTCTATTATCTTGAGAGCAGTGGTGGCCCATTGGTAACGGCCACGACTTACGAGTTGAAGATCGTGGGTTTTAACACAGACAGGCGCTTTACTTTGTGTAAATTATTTCATCACCACTGCTCTCGGTGAAACGCAAACGGTGAAGGAAAACATCGTGAGGAAACCGGCATGTCCTAGAACCAAAAATTCGAAATCATCTCTCTCTCTCTCTCTCTCGCTCACTCATGTGAGCGAGAGAGAGAGAGAAGAAAATGGTACTAGAGCCCATGACCAACATTTTTGTCTTTTCGTTTTACGTAAGACAAAATCTTCAATCGTCTTATCGTTTTACGTTTTACAACGATGCGACATGGTTTTGGTTATGGCCTCTCGTACTAAAAAAACAAAAGCCGATTGCCAAACAGCAGTATAAACTGGTTTTAAACCAAGGAAAGGACGTCACACCTACACTATCTATGTGCACACCAATGCAAAGCTCCGCTTAGACCTCGCGGACTGTACTAATAGCTTGATTATTTATTTATTTATTTGTTGACAATATAAGGCCGCCAGTAACAGTCACAATACCCCTCGTACTAGTTTATACTGCATTACAGTAGGGTATTATTCCTCATTGCTGTGACCCGTAGAGTAACAAACGAGTAAGAACTTTAGAAATTAAGACCCCTTAGGAAAATAAATTTAAACAAATGAAATACTTACACTAATTTTGCAATAATATTGCTAAACTTAATACTATTAGGGCTTTTCTGTGATTGTGTTTATGTGAGTATGCTTTGCCTCCGCCTAAATTATCGGGGAAAAACACAGGATAAATCAAAACATTAAAGACAGATATAAATTATGACGATTAAAAAGTAAAGGAAATCTTTGAAATTCCTATATAATCTGCTATGACAACATATTTCTCGCAAAGCCTTCACCCAATTAGAATATTCAGTTTAAAAAAAGAACATGAAAAAGCAACAACTAATTCCCACGGAACCCCAACAAATCCACCAGTACCGCGTTCCGTAGCGAGATGACAGATAGAATAGGTAATTTGTCGCCCGCAGATGTCGTCAGGATATCCATTTACCGAACGATATCGTCGAACAAACATGAGATTCTTAAACGGTATGAATTCAGTCCTCGGTGTTCAAACGTACTCGTTTCAGTTCAATGGGTATTTTTTTTCTCTCTTTGATTTTTATTAATGAGGCGTTTAAAAGCTTTTTGTGTGTTTGGTAATGAATGATTTGGCATATAATGCTCTAAATTAGTGTTATTCCGATGGACCAATTGTCTTCTATTAATTGCATTTGGACCCAGGTTACTCTGGGATGACAATACACTTCACACGTCAGAAGGCCAATTCTCGTACCAAAAAACGTTCAAATTCAAGTCGCAATCTTATGCTAGCGACAACCAAATGTCAAAAATGTGGGTAAACGCTATAAAATTTTTGAAAGATTGAGACTGAGATGAGATTGCGAAAATACGGGAATTGCCCCTCAGGTTCGTGAACAGTGTGCAGTCTGTGTGTGTGTGTGTGCTGTCAGTGGAGGCTCGTCTTAGCTTAGCTGCCACGACTTATTTTATTTAAATTAAATTTTTAATTGTTTTTTTTTAAACGTCATTCTCTCATTTATAATTTCAACATGAATGATGTAACCAATATTTTGTACCTAACCATATTTTGGTATAAAAGAGTGTCCACGGATTTTTTTGCCCATTCTTCTCCATAGGTACCTACTACGCTTTGGAATAGGCGACTAGCTTCATCTTTCTGACTGACCGACCCCTTGATAATGTAAACGTGCCTGCAATTAGTTTATTTGAAATAAATGCTTTGAGTTTGAGTTTGACTTGTTACTGATAGCAGATGATGTTCATAGTCAGTGACTCCTGAACTGCGTGTTGTGCTTGTTTGTTTGCCATCCAGAAAATATCCAATGCTGCGGTGGCCCCACAAGCCAGTTTAACCATCAAAATCAGTGAACAATGCATTCATTATTATAGGAAGAAATTCCATCTGGGCCCTAATTCCCTTAACAATTCTTCACTTCGAAACTACGTCAATTCCTGAGCTAATCACGACATCTGCTAATAACGTATTCTCTATGACACAGCGAACGAAACCGCCTATATATAAAAATTAAGGGGTTTCTACAAGACACGTTACTGACGTGGTTTCCCTGTGGTAAGATATAAGCGGGGAGTCATACAGAATTAAGGCCCTGGGCAGGAAAATGTATGCTTATAAAAGTTACAAAAAAACTTAGAAGTCTTAAATTGCTAATTTAGATACTATAAAAAGGTATTATATTTAGTCATACCTATAACGTTTATAAGCTCTATGATAGACTTCTGAGTAAACTACATTTGATCCCACTCATGAAAAAACACGATGCTTGGAAAATTACAGCCATTACTTATTTTCCAGACTATACATATAAGGTAACACGAGTAATGTTAACTTAAAATGTTTCTCCTAAATGTCACCTTGCTCTTGTTACATAATTTGTAATACAATATACATTATTGTGCCTACATTTATATTAATTTGATGGAGGTTCTATTATGATAGCAGACCACAAAAGCACTCAAGGTTTCCAAGACATGTAAAGGTGAGGTATGTATAGTCGATCTCATAATTGCTCTATAGCTTTTAACAACAAATTAACACTAAAGGATAATGGGCAAATGTGGTCCAAATGTCCGTCCACCACTAACAAAACATGTGTATCTAAATAATAGTCGAGGTCTACTTTATAAGGAGTAATTTTTATTAGGAGACCCTCGAAAAAAATCTGTCAGTATAAAGGTATACTATTGTTTATGGGTGGTACATTTTCTAAAGCTTGATGAACCATATTACCTCCGAGTACAGTCCGCGAGGCCTAAGATAAGCTTTGCATTTGTCTGAGTGATCACCAAAATGGTACGAGAGCCCATGACCAAAATTTTTGTCTTATCATTTTACGTAAGACAAAAACTTCAATCGTCTTATCGTTTTACGTTTTACAACGATCCGACATGGTTTTGGTCATGGCCTCTCGTACTAAAAGAACAAAAGCCGATTGCCAAAAAGCAGTATAAACTGGTTTTAAACCAAACAAAGAACGCGTCGCGCTCTATGCCGGACGTCACACCTACACTATCTATGTGCACTCACATAAATGCAAAGCTCATCTTACGCCTCGTGGACTGAACCAACCATAAGGATTCAAAAGAACTAAGATCCAGTTGACTTTCCAATAAAACAAGGTTACTTGTAAACAAGTGACACAATCTAAACAAACACATTACAATTAATTTGGTCCACAATTCATTCCGCGACCGCAGCGACATCAGTTTAATGAATCACCGGGGCTATGTCACAGGTCGTTGTGTTTCTAATGGCAATTTTAGTATCGGGATTAAATCTGAGATAGGTTTAACAAACACTGTTTTAGATTTTGAACGAAAACTTGTTGGTAGGTAAAGTGCTACAATACTTAAGGTTGTCGAGAGAATTTTGTTCTTGACACCTAGCAGTTTCTTCAACGAATATGTGTTTTGTGAATTTGATGCAAATAGTTACTGAAATAAGCCAACTGACAGTCGTCAGGAACGCATTCTCGCAACGGCCGGACTGTGCAAGTATCTTTTCGCGCTTGTGAAATAGTTTTGAGAAATGTATTGAAAAAACCCGTCAAAAGCGAGTCGGACTCGCGCACCGAGGGTTCCGTTCCGATTTCTGAAAAAGTGTGCTATTTAGAGACATCGTTTTATTTTTCTTGTAATCTTTACATAAACTTGTATCACATAGAATAATTTCAGATTTTTCTCTTTGCAAACTTCCGAGATAAGGGGGGAACGGTATTTTTTTTTTACATTTTTCATCAGAAGTCGAAAACTATGCGGCCTAAAAAAAATAAAAAAAATGTTTGAGTATGTGCAAACAGCGTTCTTTCATATGATACCCCACATGCCCTAGTAGCCCCACTTTGATTTTTTAAGACCCCCTTTCAGTCCCTGTTGCAAAAAAAAATATAAATATTTTAATTTCTTTCTTATTTGCAAAATAGTTGGGTAAATGTCATCTAAAACTATTCTAAATTTCAAGTTGATAGCATTAGTAGTTCTTGAGATATCCAGCTGTGACAGACAGACAGACAGACAGACAGACAGACTGAGTGACACCATAAGGGTTCCTTTTTTAGCATTTTGGTTCGGAACCCTAAAAACAAGATGGCGCCGTTAGTTCCAATTTCGGACACGCCCCCAAAGATTTGTGTACAGCTTCACATTAGGTCTGAGATTTGTTTATTTATGTATTTTTGGGACTGTCAGTCCTAAGGCAGCGTGTCCACCGTACGTCCGTCAACGGGACGTCACGTTCTGTTCAAATAATCTCGTTCTTGTTGACGTCCCGTTGACGGTGGCGGTGGACAAACAGTGTGACGCTCCTAACGGTTAATAATATAATGCAGTCAAATTATTATCGTCATTTTAAGCATTACGACGATGATATTCTGATATGAAGTATCAAAAGCATAGACCTTGCAAACCCCGTTAGCTAATTTTTTTTTTCCTGAAAAATATTGACCGGCTCTGTACGTAAACATTTACTTTAAGATGAACGCGCAAAGGTGGCCCGCGAAATTCAAATTTTCTTACGTTTTTTGCTATTTGAAGGTCAGTGTCAGGTTGTAAGTTGATCGAAATATAATTTGCGACTATAACAAAATACTTATTTACCAAATTATAACCATAAGATAGTTAGATTTGTTCTCTCTAAGTTTGATTTCGGAAATCATGATATTTTAGAACAAATGTAACGAATCATATTTTGATCAACATACCTACAACTTGAAAAAAAAACTGCAAATTGTAAAAAACGTAAGATTTTAATTTCGCGGGCTACGATTGCGCATTCACCTTAAGTAACTAATAATTAAAGCTCAGTGTTTAAATTCTGTCTAATATATTGTGGTGCAAATGGCGACACCCAGATTTTTTTTTGTTTCGTATTTCGCAAAAGGCCGCACCGCGATTATAAAACATGACTAAAAGAGAGAGAAAAATGGCTGAAATATTTACAATCGAGGACCTTTCAGAATAAATTATCCTCCTATAATTTAGCTTCTACATATTCGCAAACAAACCGAAAATAAGTTAAAAGGGTACATTAATCCTGTATTATCCAGATAATTATGTTAATTAGGAGTATGTAAATTTACCGTAAAACATTCATCGGGAAGCGAACGACATAATGATAATAAAATATTAATTAGGTATACGGCAATTATAAATGTGACGTCTTTTGTTAGGTTCTGTTAGGTGTCACATTTCACAAGAACTGACATTTAATTTCGTTTACAGAATTAATAATACTTACTAATTAAGGATATTTTTAGGGTTCCGTACCTCAAAAGGAAAAAACGGAACCCTTATAGGATCACTTGTTTGTCCGTCTGTCTGTCTGTCAGTCTGTCAAGACCGTTTTTCTCAGGAACGCGTGAAGGTATCAAGCTGAAATACGTAAGTCTATGGTCCCTTAGAGTTCTAAAAAGATCAAACTTCTAATTTAACGCAATAAAAAAATACGGCCATTTATGTGACATTTTTTGATACTCGCAAGTAAATCAAAACCTATAGGGTACTTCCCATCGTCCTAGAATCATGAAATTTGGCAAGAAGCAAGGCCTTACAACACAAATAAAGGCAAAAGTCCGGATTTTGTGAATTTGTAATTATATCACATAAAAAAATATTTTCAAAGTTGTCAGTCTGTCAAGACCCTTTTTCTCAGAAACACGTAGAGGTATCAAGTTGAAATTAATATCAAATACCTAAATCTATAGTCTCTTGAAGTTCTAAAAAACTCAAGCTTCTAAGTCAACGCAATAATACGGCCATTTTGCGACACATTTTGATACTCGCAACTGTCGCAAGTAAATCAAAACCTATAGGGTACTTCCCGTTGACCTAGAACAATGAAATTTGGCATGAAGTAAGGTCTCCCAGCACAAGTAAAGGAAAAAGTCCGAAAATTGTAAATTTGTAATTAAATTACTTAAAAAAATGTTTTTTTTTCTTTTATTTTTGGGATACATTCTTTTCAACTACGGAACCCTTCATTGTGCGTAGTCCGACACGCACTTGGCCGGTTTTTTTTAATGGAATCGTTCTTGACCATTTATGTCAAGAACGGTTCCATCCGGGTTCCTCGCTGGTGAAAAGTGATGGATGAAGTCTACCATGGGACGAGCGCAACCGAAGATGCTTATTCACTCGTACGTTCTTTATTTCTTAGGCGTCCCCGAAGCGATCAATCACAATTGATCAATTGCCATCAATTTCTGTAGTAGTAATATTGTCAATCGCTTCAATTTCACTTGGTAGACGATCAATTCGCGCATCAAGTTGTATCAATCACGTAAAAATTGACACTGGCAATTGAACGTTTCGGGGACCCTTTAGAGACAATGATTACGATAATATTTATTTCTTAGAGACAAGAATGACAAACGATAAAAACACAACCACACAATAAATGTCTTCATCAAACAACTCACATTTTCGCAGTCCACTACTGGACACAGGCCTCTCCCAGACTGCTCCACAACACCCTGTCCTCCGACCTTTATAGGGTCGTTGTCTATCATCGCTGGGGGGGCGTCCCACACTACGCTTGCAGATACGTGATCTATTACACAGGACTCGTCAGCTCCACCGGCCATCGGTCCTCCAACAAACATGGCCAGCTCACTGCCACTTCAGCGTGCTTACTCTGCAAGCAAGCTATGTCGGTAACTCCGGTTCTTTTCCAGACTATTACTATGTGACTAATATCGATACGTGAAGCCAAATAAAAGTATGTACTTGCCTCAGACTAGCATTTTTTTCTGTACCGGAGGTTTACAGACACAAATCCAACATGCACAAACACTCGGACCCAAAACCTGTATCATCATACGTCATACAAATATTGTCTTATACATTTTCCGTCCATTTTCCAGGAAATAGGTATTACCCTCACTATACAGGGTGCAGCGCGGAAACTTGGTGATTTGTATTTCGCTCCAAGCATCGAGGAGGGGTCGGGAAAGGGCGGGAAGCGTATCATTCGAAATACGAAATCATGAAGTTTCGTCGACCGCGTAGTCAGTTGGCGCAATTATTATAAAAATTAAATTACAGTAGCACAGTGACAATCCTAATACTTTTTTTAATGACCTTTCAAATCAGCAAGTTCCTACGCCAACCCGTGAAGTGTTCGTTCGGTAAGTTAGTGAAAACGCGGCTTCATACACACACAACTCACACCGAAAAATACCTATTACTCTTTCCTACACTCACAAAACGAAGAATATAAAACATACCTACCTAGGCACAGTACCACCATAAAAAGCCCGATTCTCATTCAGCAAGAGAACTCACAATTTCATGGTTTACCGAACTACCATTAGCGTGGCCCATTCCAATCTTAGTAATGTGATTGCTTCGCCATTGAATCTTACATGTTGCTCTCAAGTTATTTGGTTAATCTAACTTACTGCCTGTTGTAATTACGTACTTTGAAGTGTTGGGTATTTCTAAGGGATTAGTTTGAAAGTATAATTAATTGTTTTTTTAGATTATTGTAATGAAAGTAATTATTTGACGATGATATAATCAGAGGGGCAATTCCCGTATTTTTAACAACGTTCGCAATCTCCTATGAGTCTCAAGCTGTCAATTTGTATAGCGTTTATCTACATTTTTGACATTTGATTGTCGCCGGCATGAGATTTCGACTTGAATGACCAAAACCATGTCGCATCGTTGTAAAACGTAAAACGATTGAAGGTTTTGTCTTACGTAAAACGATAAGACAACAATTTTGGTCATGGGCTCTCGTACCATTTTGGTGATCACACAAATGCAAAACTCATCTTGCGCCTCGCGGACTGTACGAGAATTGACCTTCAGGTTTGGTCACATTTGTCACGCGTCATGCTGAAATGGTGTTATATTTTGTATACACAGATAACAAAGTATAACAACACATACATACATACACTCACGCCTTCTCGCCATGCGGGTAGGCAGAACCTACAGGACGCCAGCTGATACGATCCTTACATACTCCTTTTGCCTCGTTTATGGTCATACATTGGGATTTGAGTACGATTTCAATCCGTGTTTAATAATCGTGATTCCCACTATAGTCACCAGACGGCGCTTATTCAGTTTCAGTACAAATAGAAGTTTATGTTAACGTGATCGAGTAAGTATAAAAACTCGCACTAAGGCCTCTGGTTAAACACGCACGCCGGTTGCGAACACGCACCTAACCTTTCTAAAGAATTCCTTTCAAAATAATTTAAGAAGCTGTAATTCTAATGAGAATCGTATGAAAATAAGAAAAAGCACAGTCTTTTGTGGCATATAAAATCCATGTTTAAGTATTTTCATTCTTACCTAGTCTTATCTAAAGGAAGTTGTGGTTGTGACAGTGATTACAATAGGTAAAAGAACTAAACAGGAGTTCGAAACACACTTTATTATATGTAACTACAAATATTTCAACACAAATATTTAGCCAATGGAGCCTCTAAAAGCATCTAATAAACTTATTATTGCACTACTAGTTAACTAATTTAATATCAAAACTTGTACAAATTATAATTATTGGGCACCCCGAGGTTCGGTTTGGTTAAGTTCCTTTAAACCCTGCAGACAGAAATAGAAGCCCCGCACGGCGGGGCTCCGTCGACCTGACGTTAAGTTCAATTTATTTAGACATGCAAATTTTGTTGCACAAACAGTATTTTTGATGTACGTATTCTGTTGGGAAAAATTGGTAATTTTTGATGTGCGTTTAAAAACTACCCTTTCTCAAAAACTTCAAAATCCGTGCACACTTCATAAAACCAACGAACACATTAGCAAGCACCCCACGACAATCAAACGACAATTAAAAGCCGTTTCTAATTAAGTTTCAAGATCGAAGTTTAAACCATTTCCACAGCGTCGAGGAAATTACAAGTAGCTACTACGGCCTGTAAATTAGACAATACGGTGGAATAATCACTGGATCTTACCCTTTCATCGGTTTTAACTAAACACCGCTTAATCCAATTCTGGCACAATATTCGTAGGTACTGAGAATTCTTAGGAGTTTGGCCCAACTTTACGAGAATGGCGGACTCATTTTGAAGTGGAAGTATTTTATTTATACAATATCAGCCTCTTCGAATACCGTGGTTTGCTATTAAAGAAATGAGTAAGTATCATATTGTTCTGCTTCATAGATTACGCTCTGGTCACTACCATCCCGCAAGTTCGGTTATTTGATGAACAAAGTTAATTCGCCTAATTGTGAAACATGCGGAACGGTTGAAGATGTTCACCATATACTGATAGAGTGTACTAAAACAAAGAAGGAAAGAGAGACTCTGTTGAGTATGCTTAAAGGTGGTAAATATGATATTGGTCCTTACGTAAAAGTTTTAGCGCAACCTTCACCTGAGATAGCAGACCTACTTACATATTTTTTTAAGAATTAATTTTTTTTATTGTATTTGTAGATGTAGTTTAGAATAGTTTAAGTTATGATGAGGCTGACTTGCCACTATGGATAAAAGCCTCTTAAAAATTTAAGAATAAATAAATAAAAAAAAGTATAAAATTGATCGAATCAGAAACGAAGAGATCCGCAGGAGATCCAAGGTAACCGACAGTCCGAAGAATTGCCAGACTTAAGTGGCAGTGGCAGGGCACATTGTTCGCAGAACAGATGGCCGATGGAGCCAAAAGGTTCTGGAGTAATGACCGCGTACCGGAAAGCGTAGCGTTTGAGGTGGACCGATGCAAGCCGCAGGAATCCGCTGGATGCGGGAAACACAGAACTGGTTGAAGTGGCGGTGCTTGGGGGAAGTGCTGTTGATAAAATATAAGTATATTCAATATGTGAATGATAGACTCAGGAATAATTTGATACGGCAACGTTGCGGATTATAATTGCTTAGATGGTTTAGTCACGTTGAGAGGATGAATGAAAAGCGACTTACAAAAGGTATTCACAGCGATAATGTAAGTGGAAACGCCAGGAGGGGATGCCCTAGGAAGACATATAGTGATTTTATTGGTGATGTTCTTCTGAAAGATCAGGTGTATAGTACTCGCAACCTGCGTGCGTGGATAACCAGATGTATACGAACGTAAACGAACCAATAAGGACTTTGTAAGGATCGTTATAGGTAATGTTCTGTAGTGTCTGCCTGTCCCCATGGGGAAAAGGCGTGAATTTATGTATGTCTGTAGTAAGCATTAAATAAATTTAAAAAAAATCAACAGCAATACAACATTCACCGATTGTAGAATTTTGCAGTCCTAACCAATATTATAAATACGAAAGTGAGTTTGTTTGTTTGTTACGCTGTTACGCTAAAACGGCCGAACGGATTTGTATGAAATTTGGCAAAGGGGTAGACCATGACCTGGATTAGGACGTTACTTTTTATACCGGTAGAACTTTCTCGATTTCCCGTGGGATAATATCCGACATTTCGCGTGGATGTCGGAAATAGTTGTTATAATAACTAGGTACTTACCCTACCTTACCTTACATAGGTTCTTGTACTTTTTAGACACTAAAAGTATAGACAGTGTACACATCTACGTAACCCTTCAACGAAACAGTCGTTATGATAGGTGTGTGTTATGACGTTGTCATAATTTAATTTATATGTACATTTCCATTCGCGCAAAAATCTTGGTTACGATAGAGGGATTATTATTTGTTTGTTTCCTCAATATCCGCTAGAGCCCTTAACTTAGACCCTCAAGAACAAATTATTTACATTCTCTTAATCAAGTGGTTGTAGGTAACACAGTGAAGGCAGTGCGCTAATTGAGTCCCAACTCTCTACGACCCACTATTGTGTTGGGTTACATTTTTAAATAGCTGCTGAAAGCCTTTGTGTGAGATTGGTTTGTCGACCAAAAGGTAACGTAGTTAGGGAAGATTACAATTCGGATTCAGTTTTATCTGGAAAAGGGTTACTTTGTATTTAGGTAATTCAAGCTTTGGTATTGATCATAACATCTTCTAAGTATGTATCAATCTTTCTAGCCTTTTCTTAACTATGTTGGGGTCGGCTTCCAGTCTAACTGGATGCAGCTGAATACCAGTATTTTACATGGAGCGACTGCCTATCAGACCTCCACACACACACACCCACATAATCAACCTATAATGTTCCCACTGCTGGGACACAGGCCTCCTCTCGGTGAGAGGGAGTGGGCCGTAATCCACCACGCGGGCCCAGTGCGGGTTGGTAGATGTCACAAGTCTTCGAATTTTTGGTTCTAGGACATGCCGGTTTCCTCACGATGTTTTCCTTCACCGTTTTGAGAGCAGCGGTGATGAAATAATACAATCAGACCTCCACAACTTAGTAATTGGGTAATACGATACCCCTTAGGACTTATGGACTGGTTGTCAGACTTTCGGGCTTCTGACGACCTTTACGACTGTCAAAGATCCACGAATGACACCCGGTATCAACGGCTTAACGTGCTTTCCGAGGCACCTTCTATGTATGTGTATTGTATATAAATCTATGTGTATATTATTATGTACTAGCTGTGCCCGCGACTTCGTTCGCGTGCATGTCGGTAAACAATACATAATGTGTCGCTTAGATATGGTGGAGGTGTCACTTCTCCAATAAAAATGAAGAATCTTGCGATCTTGCCTGGTAGGAACCGCTACCTGGGGTTCTCTACCACAGCCCTGCAGTTACTGCGGTTTATGATAGCGGGGTTTAACACGTATTCGCACTGCTGGAAACACAACGCGCCATTCTAAACTATCGTTTCGGAAAGAACGAATAGCGGGGTTTAAACGTACCTACAGTTTGGACCCCGGATCTGTGGACTGCGTTCCAAACCGTGGATGGATCTGTGCGGTTTGGACTGCGCATCAAACTGTCTTTCGTTTATACCGTGAACATCCATGTTTATGGAGGCAAAACTTTTAAAAACGATCGAAGTCCATAATCAGTGGACCACGGAAAGCCAGTAATTTTCTTTGATTTCTGTACCCAATCACAGAGTACGTATACCTACCTAGTGTACGTTATTGAGGAGTTCAATTGTCTGATCTTCACCAACTCTGGAGAAAAATCTTTCAAACATAAGGTGTGTGACATACGGACAGGACGTAATGATAAGACTTCTCTTTCTATGTACTATATATTTGGCTACGGAACCCTAAAAACAGAAGAATTGAAAACTTCTTTCTTTTTGAAGTCGGTTACAAAGATGCCTCAAATAATCTCGACCTATAGAGAGAAATCCAGGTCCAGAGACCGGAATTCCAGGACATCATCTATTTTATGACTGAAAAAGTGTCACCCTTCTGCGGAAAATCTTGACACCGCGATTCCATCTATACAACATCTATCGGATACAGTGGTTAACTGAAGCTCGCTCTGCGTACAATAAATAAACTTACAAAGGGAAACCCAGTTTTAATTTAAAAAAAAAGTGTGTGTGTCAGCTCTGGCGACTACTGGCGTTTCCTGCTTTTTTTTGTGCCGTTCCGACTTTCTATTTTTGGTCATTTCTGTCGGGTTTCTTCAATGAATCCAGTGCTACACAAAAAGCAACATTAAGGTGTTAAGGCGCTCGTCCCTCCCCCGCCCCGTCACCCTCCCCTCTAATCCTCCTCACCGCATCCCCTTCCCCCTACCTCCCCCTTCACACCTCCTTACTGCTTCTCCCTCCCCCTCACCGCGCCCCCTGCCCCTCCACTCTCAAACCCTCCCCCTCTCCTTTTCTGTGTATGAAAAGTTGATAGGATTATTATCTGACATTGCATTCTTTTTCACTCAGAACACCACATCAGTTATTAACTATCATCTTACAATTATATCCCCATTTTTAGGGTTCTATACCTCAAAAGGAAAAAAACCGGTCCAGAGCGAGTCGGACTCGCGCACCGAGGGTTCCGTTCCGATTTCTGAAAATGTGTGCTATTTAGAGACATCGTTTTATTTTTCCTGAACTTCTATCACATAGAATAATTTCAGATTTTTCTCTTTGCAAACTTCGGAGATAAGGGTCCCCGAACGGTATTTTTTTTACATTTTTCATCAAAAGTCGAAAACTATGAGGCCTAAAAAAAATTGAGAATGTGCACACAGCATTCTGTCATAATTATGATACCCCACATGCCCTAGAAGCCCCACTTTGAATTTTTAAGACCCCCTTTCAGTCCCTGTTGCAATAAAAATATAAATATTTTTATTTCTTTCTTATTTGCAAAATAGTTGGGTAAATGTCATCTAAAACTGTTCCTTTCAAGTTGATAGCATTAATAGTTCTTGAGATATCCAGCTGTGACAGACAGACAGACAGACAGACGTAGTCACACCATAAGGGTTCCTAATACACCATTTTGGTACGGAACCTTAAAAACGGAACCCGTAAATAAAGGATCACTCGTGTGTCTGTCTGTCTGTCCGTCCGTCTGTCACAGCTAATTTGCTCCGAATCTATTGGACCCATTAAGTTAAAATTTGGTACACATAATTACGAATTTCTGTGACCCAAACGCGGACAGGTAAAGTAAATAAATGGATTTTGAATATGGGGCCACTTTTGTGGGGCAAATAAGAAAATTTAAAAAAAAAGTTTTGCAAACTGTACCGTGTGACATATCAGATGAAAGGGCTTATATGAGGGTCTCAAATATTTTTTTTTATAATTTTAAAATAATTTAAAAAAAAGTTATTTAAGGAAATAGATGAAAATTTACCAATATACTTATCCCATAATCTCCGAAACTACTGAGCCTAAAATTTTGAAAAAAAAAATACAGAAAATAGTACTTTACTTGTAGATTACAGAAAAATCTATAAAAAGTCTGTGGTCCTAAAATAACATGGTAAATTATCTCTCAATATTGTGAGTACAAACTTACATTTACAGTTGGAATGTATGGGAGAATATGTTTTCCAACTACAATGTTAAGTTTGTTCTTGGGATAAATTCATCCCAACTACGGAACCCTTCGTTGTGCGTGGTCCAACACGCACTTGGCCGGTTTTTTTTATATTTGAAATTCTTTTAGCGTTACTAATCAACCATCAATAGAATCAATCTGCCCAGGCTTTTCCCAACTATGTTGGGGTCGGCTTCCAGTCTAACCAGATGCAGCTGAATACCTATATTTTACATGGAGCGACTGCCTATCTGACCTCCACAACCCAGTTACTGGGTAATACGATACCTCTTGGTAAGACTGTCAGACTTTCGAGCTTCTGACGACCCGTAACGACTGTCAAAGATCCACGAATGACAGCCGGGACCGCCGGGACCAACGGCTTAAAGTGCTTTCCGATGCACGGAGAGTCTCGGTATGTAAAGATGGTCACCCATCCACTGACCAACCTGCTTAACCTGCTGGATCGACCCATCTGGTTAACCACCATTGTAAAGCGATTTTTATTTTTAGTACCATTTGGTATCAATAGATGTCGTTACGTCTATGAAGACACCGTAATGAAAAGTTCTTCTTGAACACTTTAAATTTATATATCTTTTGATAGACTGAAGCGATTGCGATGAAACAAAAACTACCTAAAACTCTGAGTTACACACAATATTTGAGTATAAAATTTAACCATATTGGTTTTGTACTTTTGACGTGATACTTGCACAAAAATTTATGAACTCTCACAGACAAACAGATAAACAGACAAACAGACAAACAGACAAAAATGACAAAAATGGTAGAAATGGCATCTGTTGGTGATTCTTTAACACCCCAACAATTTTTTTTTAAATATTTGCAATGTACAGAAACGCCTCGTCTACAGATTTATTATATGTATAGATATAGATGTTAAGGGTTTATGTCAATCTTCAAATTAGCCCCGCAGGTGATCCTGTAATGTTGGGCAGCGATTAGATCAACAGATTTTTTTTTGGCTTTTTGGTAATTTTGTCTACTTTTTTTTGAGCAGTTTCCTAGCAAAAAATACCTACTAGGGTTGCATGATATCAAGATAGTACTTCAATCATTACTATTATTATCCCACGATGAATGATGATAGATGAATGGCACACTAACCTGACCAAAAATACTAGGCTAGCATAAATTCAAGATAGTACTTCAATCTTTAGTCCCACGAATAGGATTTGGATGAAAGGCACGTATCGTAACAAAAAGTACTAGGCTTGCATGAATTCAAGATACCTAGTATTTTTAAATCATCCACCGCAAGTCATCTGGCTATAGATAATTAATGCTACCCGTGCAAAGCCGGGCCCCAATGTCGAAGATAATGAGAAGAAGATAACAGGTAACAGGGTCACAGAATTACCTCCTGCCATTTCACATTTTGTTATTATCGTGAAGTGGATGATGCTGTCCATCATTTTGCATCATCCCATAATCGGTTTTCACTACAAGTAAAGATATAATAACATGAAAGAAGAAAAAAGAAATTGTTAAACCACGTTGTGGGTGAAAGTGAAGTAGGTACTTCACTTATTGAAAGGTATGTGCAGATAAGTGAGGATAAACATTGAAAGTCTTTGACAAAAAAAAATAAGTTTAAGCTAAGTGAAAAAAACGGCTAAGTGCGTGTCGAACCATGCACAATGGAGGGTTCCGTAGTTGGGATGAGTTTATACCAAAAACCAACTTAACATTGTAGTTGAAAAACATGTTCTCCCATACATAGACAATTGGACATACGTCACGGTCATTTCTCCAACTGGAAAAAGTAAGTTATTTGCAAAAAAAATATTTCTTTTATTTTTTTTTAAAGTCTGTCAACTACAAATTAACCATTTTCAGACTTTTCCTTTACTTGTGGAGTGAGATCTTGCCAAATTTCATGATTCTAGGTCAACGGGAAGTACACTATAGGTTTTGATTTATTTACGAGTATCAAAATATGTCGCATAAATGTCCGTATTTTTTTATTGGGTTGACTGAGAAGCTTGATAGTTTTAGGACTTCAAGGGATCATAGTCCTAAGTGTTTGATATTAATATTTCTACTTGATACATCCACGCGTTCCTGAGAAAAAGAGTCTTGACAGATTGACAGACAGGCAAACGGACACAGATGGACAACGAAGTGATCCTCAATCAACTCAGCCTATCGCAGTCCACTGCTGGACATAAGCCTCTTCCAGGCTGCGCCACAACACCCTGTCCTCCATCTTCCACATCCAGTCTGTCCCAGCCACTTTTTTCAGGAAGTGTTAAATAAGGGTTCATTTTTTTTTTTAGTACGGAACCCTAAAACAAACAAAAAAGCTTCGTAACTCATCAAATAAACTACCAGAAACGCAAAAAACTAGCTCTAATCTAGACGGATTATGGTACACGCGCTTAACTTTATAGACCAAGACGAATTGCATTACAGGCAAAAATATCTAAATCTTGGACTCCCATGTTTTGATCTCGGGCAAAGCAATTAATTCAAATAAGTGATGGTCTTACCCGGTTTTCCCGGGGTAGGGATAATACCAGATGACAAATAGTCTTGGAAATAGTCAAGAAAGGGTTGCCCAAAGGTCACCCGCTTAAGATGTACGCATTTAAATTTAGGCCAAACGCTTTCCCAGTATTAAATTTAGGTTTTGTTAGGGTTAAGCTTTAAGTATTTTGTCGGGTAAAGGTATACTTGAGGTTTTATTTCTTGAGTGTGTGGGTGGAATTGTAAGTAGGTTTTATATGAATTCTTGAATTGAATTGAAATATAAATATTTATAGACGTATGAAGGAACAGGGTGGTGTGGTACAGACGTATGAAGGAAGGAACAGGTTCACTCATCCTCTATAGAAAAGGGAGGATCCTCCGACCGGGCGGGTGCTGTGTCTGGTGGGCTGTGTCTGTGTCTGAGGGTTGATGTCGGGATGTTGTGCAACATCCCGACATCATGCATATAGGTCAGTCGCGCGGTAAACTCTCTCTTACGATGCAGGATTTTGCATGAAGTTAGTGTGATGCGTAGTTCGCATGTGGCGATACTGGCGATGTCATAGAAATATTTCTTATATCTATAGGTGATGTAGATGCCGCTAATAGTCATAATGGAATAGGAAGAATCACTTGGCTTGAGATAAAAATGTAGCACCATACCAGAATAGATAAGGAGCTGGTTTTAGTTCAATCAAATAAGAAATTTAAAAAACTGGTCAAGAGCTAGGCGGACTCGCGCAACGAGGCTTCCGGTGCTATTTAGAGATATCGTTTAATTTTTCCTGTAATCTTTACATAAACTTCTATCACATAGAATAATTTCAGATTTGTCTTTATGCAAACTTCGGAGATAAGGGGGGAACGGTATTTAAAAAAAAATAAACATCCAAAGTAGAAAACTATGCGGCCTAAAAAAAAGAAAAAAATGTTTGAGAATGTGTAAACAGCGCTTTCATATCATACCCCACATGCCCTAATAGCTCCACTTCGAATTTTTAAGACCTCCTTTCAGTCCTTGTTGCAAAAAACAAAAAAAAAAAATCTTTCTTATTTACAAAATACTTGGGCAAACGTCATCTAAAACTGTTCCAAATTTCAAGTTGATAGCATTAGTTTTTCTAGAGATATCCAGCTGTGACAGACAGATAGACATACTGAGTCGCACCATAAAGGGTTCCTTTTTACCATTTTGGTACGGAAAATAAATACACAATACTACCAACTACTTCTCGTTCACTCCACAATCAAACATGTTCTCATCCATCACTTCTCCAACCAAACCAAACTGGCATTCAACCATTCAACTCAATAATCGGATCCGCAAAACAAAAAGCGATCTAACCCTCTCTCCGCTGCGCACAATAAGTACAATCAATACGCAACTGTAACAAAACATAACCGCGGAACGGAAAAACAAAAAGGAGTACACTTAAAACCGGTGGAACTGCACAAACACGGCGCCGTTCCGGAATCCGGATCGGAACTTATGCGATCACGTCCACGGAAATGGAATTTTAAATCCACACATTGTACTTAGCGGTCGAGTGTTGTGGGTTAGTGGCACAGCGAGTCCGCGATTCGAACGAGGCATCGCGGTTGGCATAATTATGCACTGTGACGTAATTATTTATCTTTTATTTTTGTGTTGAAACGACCTTTGTTCAAAAATATAGGCGGAATAAAATATAATTTCCAATTACGTATATAGCACTGAAAGATGACCAATATGACTTTTTGTTTTTTTTAACTTGAGAATACATAATTAGGAGGGCTGTCTCATTTTGTCACCTCTCTCGCTCACACGGAACCAAATTTTTAAGAATATTAAATGAAAAGATGCTTTTTTGAAAAATGTAATCAATTAGCGAACTAGTAAATAATATTAATGTACTTAATAGGTAATTATTAAAAACACATTTTATAGTGGCATTTATTTAACTCATCTCAAAAACAGATTATAATACTTTTTGAGCTCAGTTTATTAGATAACCCAATAGAAATGTGTTTTTAATAATTACCTATTAAATTATAGTACATTATGATATAAGTGCGGTAAGTTGAAAATTACAGCCGAGGCGATATTGCTAGCCCGAGCCGTAGGCGAGGGCTACAAGAAAGCAGAGGCTGTAATTATCAAAGCGCACGTATGTCATACGACGTTTTATAACATATTTGCGAGGAAATAAATAAAACTCGGACTTTCTTAAACGAATAAATCTTTAAAAACACACTTTCTGAAAATGAATTTGCATCTTTGCTTGTTTTCCATACGATGAAATTTTGATCCGCTTGTAAGTATCTATCGGTCGATTTTTCGGGCAAGAGGCTTAGAGTAGCCTTTTTCGTTGCCTCTGAGACTTCTGGCGGTGTCGAATGAATAAATTCATCATTATTTGACGACATTTTCAAATAAAAACAATACAGCGAAAAGGAAAAGCGCGCGGAATAATTTTTACTTGTTCAGAAATTAGCGATGCGCACGCATCAGCGCTTTTTTTTTAAAGGCAAAGGCACATAAACAGCCAGTATTATTAAAGTAAATTAATATTTTTTTGTTTTTGTTACAGATAAATGGTTGTAATTTATTGCCAAAATTAATTAAATCAAAGAATTAAATGTTTAACATTTAATTCTTTAATTTTATTTTATCCCAAAGTTAATTTTATTCATAAAATGTTGACCACTTTTCTGACATAAAAACTCGATGCTTTGCTTTCTTTGCTTTTTTTTTCTTAAGATTTAAAAAAGTACCGTTGGTTTTAGACGGAGCATGATAAACCGTACGTGTTACCTTATTAGAAAGAAACTCGTGCGTTTTACTTTACGATTACGCACAAGTACGTAATGACATACATTACGATATTGAAATTGGTGAAATAAGAGGCCCTTTACGAGCAAATGTGTTATAAATATTATTTACTATTTCGCTAATTGATTATATTTTTCAAAAAAGCTTCTTTTCATTTAACAATCATAAAAATTGGTTCCGTGTGAGCGAGAGAGGTTACTTTAGAAGGCTTCGACTACTTGCTATCAGTCTTCAATAATAGGTTGACAGGTTTTTGTCATCATAAACTGTTATGTACATTTCTATTGGGTGCAAAAAGACACTTTCCGAAGCCGAAAACATATTCTACCGATTATTTGTATCGTTTTTAGGGTTCCGTACCTCAAAAGGAAAAAAACGGAACCCTTATAGGATCACTTGTTTGTCCGTCTGTCTATCTGTCTGTATGTCTGTCTGTCAAGAGCGTTTTTCTCAGGAACGCGTTGAGATACTAAGTTGAAATTAATAACAAATACGTAGGTCTGTGGTCTCTTGAAGTCCTAAAAAACTCAAGCTTCTAAGTCAATGCAATAAAAACATACGGCCATTTATGGGACATATTTTGATACTCGCAAGTAAATCAAAACCTATAGGGTACTTCCCGTTGTTCTAGAATCATGAAATTCGGAAAGAAGCAAGGTCATACAACACAAATAAAGGAAAAAGTCCGAAAATTGTTAATTTGTAATTCTATCACCTAAAAAATATGTTCAAGTCTGTCAGTCTGTCAAGACCCTTTTTCTCAAGGACGCGTAGAGTTATCAAATTGAAATTAATGTTAAATACGTAAGTCTATTGTCCCTTAAAGTTCTAAAAAAATCAGGGGTCTAAGTCAACGCAATAAAAAAATACGGCTATTTTGCGGCACATTTTGATACTCGCAACCGTCGCAAGTAAATCAAAACCTATAGGGTACTTCCCCTTGACCTAGAATAATGAAATTTGGCAAGAAGCAAGGTCTCCCAGCACAAGTAAAGGGAAAATTCTGAAAATAGCGAATTTGTAATTTTTTGACATAAAAAAATTTTTTTGGTACTTATCCAATGTTAAGTTTGTTTTTGGGATAAATTCTTTTCAACTACGGAACCCTTCATTGTGCGTGGTACAACACGCACTTGGCCGGTTTTTTTCTACTAGACCATACCTGAGAATCCACTAATTCTGGAGATATTGGAGGTCAAAGTCCCATTTTTTTTTTTACTAAAACGAATTCCAAGTGTTTTTATCCACTAGCGCGACCGGCCCCCACTAGCGTGACGTCATTAGAATTGCTTTTTTTATACCTAAAATTAAAACTCGTTTTCCAGCAATAATTTTTGTGCAAAGCTACTTAGTTAGATGTAGGTACAGTATGCGTAGTTGACGGCTTTGTGATGTGTCTTTTTACACCCTGTATACAATGGCATAACTCAAAATATGAGGTACTGAACATAACCTTTAATGCTAAGTACACGAATACCGCTACGACATCTCAACTGCTACAACTAATTACTCCACTTTTTATTACACGAATACCGCTACGACATCTCAACTGCTACAACTAATTACTCCACTTTTTATTACACGAATACCGCTACGACATCTCAACTGCTACAACTAATTACTCCACTTTTTATTACACGAATACCGCTACGACATCTCAACTGCTACAACTAATTACTCCACTTTTTATTACACGAATACCGCTACGACATCTCAACTGCTACAACTAATTACTCCACTTTTTATTACACGAATACCGCTACGACATCTCAACTGCTACAACTAATTACTCCACTTTTTATTACACGAATACCGCTACGACATCTCAACTGCTACAACTAATTACTCCACTTTTTATTACACGAATACCGCTACGACATCTCAACTGCTACAACTAATTACTCCACTTTTTATTACACGAATACCGCTACGACATCTCAACTGCTACAACTAATTACTCCACTTTTTATTACACGAATACCGCTACGACATCTCAACTGCTACAACTAATTACTCCACTTTTTATTACACGAATACCGCTACGACATCTCAACTGCTACAACTAATTACTCCACTTTTTATTACACGAATACCGCTACGACATCTCAACTGCTACAACTAATTACTCCACTTTTTATTACACGAATACCGCTACGACATCTCAACTGCTACAACTAATTACTCCACTTTTTATTACACGAATACCGCTACGACATCTCAACTGCTACAACTAATTACTCCACTTTTTATTACACACGACGAAACTTAAACATATACTGGGTGATTTTTTAATGACCAGCCAAATTTTCACAGGGTGTTCTACCCATGAATATGAACAACTTTCACTATGGGACCAACTTTGAAATCACGAAAAAAAAAACCAGCGGTTTCCTACAAAAGTTCAATACCTACTCGATCAAAATGTATGAAACAGCTGATATTTTTTTTGCGATTTCAAAGTTGGTCCCATAGTGAAAGTTGTTCATATTCATGGGTAGAACACCCTGTGAAAATTTGGCTGGTCATTAAAAAATCACCCATTTTTTAATGACCAGCCAAATTTTCACAGGGTGTTCTACCCATGAATATGAACAACTTTCACTATGGGACCAACTTTGAAATCACGAAAAAAAAACCAGCGGTTTCCTACAAAAGTTCAATACCTACTCGATCAAAATGTATGAAACAGCTGATATTTTTTTTGCGATTTCAAAGTTGGTCCCATAGTGAAAGTTGTTCATATTCATGGGTAGAACACCCTGTGAAAATTTGGCTGGTCATTAAAAAATCACCCTGTATAAGACCACAAAGCATAAACATATTTAAGACTAATCGTAACCACTGAGGTTATGCTACACTTATACACAATTTATGCCTCGCATTCGCAGTTGAGGCAGGTGTGCCTCGCATTTCATGGTTAACACAGAGTCACTTAATTCAGAAAGTACACTTCGTGAGTGGGAACAGCCGGTCGATCTGTAAAAATCTCACCGTGAAAACTTAGGTGAAGTGAGTTTGTTTTTGCTAGGAATTGACACAATTGACAGCTCACTCCACGCTCACTTCACCTAAGTTTTCACAGTGAGATGGTTACAGAATCGCACTGCAGTAACTGGCGAATAAGTTGTCGGTAAGGCGATAGACATTCCCATATCATTGACGCTTGGTGCTATATAGATAGTCTCATTCGGGAACTCCTGCGTTGAAATTTTTCATCGGTTATTAAAAATAAGTCAGCAGTTTTCTACAAAAATACAATAACCTAACTACGCGGTCAAAGTGTATGGAACAGTAATTTTTTTTATGACCGATAAAAAATTTCAACGCAGGGTCCAGAATCATCCATCCGGCTAGTCCGGGGATGGTCTCCCGGGAGGCGGCGAACCTCCTTGCCGGATTGCCGCCGTCTGCCGGGATCTGGAGGCAAAGGTCCTCGCGCACGTGTGGGAGTGGCGCGAGGAGGCGAAGCGCCGGGGCGTAACTCCGCTGCCGCGAAAAATCACGGTACAGCGGACAGAGCTCCGGCGGGATCTCATGGCGGCATGGAGAGCGCGACTGTCGCAACCCAGCGCTGGGCACGCCACAATTGCGGCGATAAGTCCCCTCTTTGAGGAGTGGTTAGAGAGGCGCCACGGCGTCCTCACCTTCCGCCTGACGCAGGTCCTCACCGGACACGGTTGTTTCGGGAGGTTCCTGTTTCGCATAAGGCGGGAGGAAACGCCCGGGTGTTACCATTGTGCGGATCGCCCGGAGGACACGGTGGAGCATACAGTGGAGGTCTGCCCGGCTTGGGCAGAGCACCGCCGTGTTCTCACGGAGGCGATCGGCGGCGGCGATCTCTCGCGTCCGAGCCTGGTCCAGGCCATGGTGCGGAGCGAGAGTGCATGGGAGGCCGTCACCTCCTTCTGCGAAGCAGTGATGCTCGCGAAGGAGGAGGCGGAACGCGTGAGGGAGAGGCAGCCTCACGCCCTCAGTCGCCGCAGGAGACGCCCTGGGCGGCGGGAATCGCGGGGCGATTTCCGGCCACCGTAGGCGCGGGCCTGCGGACGGTGAGCAGCGGGTAGCTCGCCGTCCGGTAAGGACTAGGCCCGAGTCGACGGCGCGTTGTGTTCCACACGCGCCTCAAAGAGATGTCAGCAAGTGACGGGGTCCAATAGGGCTGACGCCGCTGGGGTCGCGGATTGTCCGAAGGGGTTACCGCGGCCCTGGCATAGGCAACTGAAGGAACACGGGTGGGTTTTAGTCAGTAAAAGTCTGACACGCCCTTCCGCTCCACCCAGAGCGGGAGAAGTTATTTGATGATTTCCCACCCTCAAAAAAAAAAAAAAAAAAAAAAAGGGTCCAGAATCATGACTGTATCAATGGTAACAGGTAGAATACCTTATGGTTCCGTTGTGAAAAAAGGATGGTCTGATGATGGTGTGCGGTGGTGGTGGCGGTGGTGGTGGTGGTGGTGGTGGTGGCGGTGGTGGTGGTGGTGGTCGCATAAGGAGCTTTATGCGACCACCACCACCACCACCACCACCGCCACCACCACCACCACCACCGCCACCACCACCACCACCACCACCACCGCCACCACCACCGCACACCATCATCAGACCATCCTTTTTTGTCTTCAGTGTCTCTCTCACACTGGCACCATGATGGATCTATGATCTTTTTTCACGTTACGGCCCCAGAACGGTTTATGATTCTCTCTACGAAACAAAGGAATATCGTGCAAGATTATCCTTCTGTTATTGTTCAAGTTTTCACTTTCCACGCCACTGAAGTACCTACATCATAGTTGCGGGTCCCCACTATCGATTACACACGACTTTAGAACTTCATACATTAGTTTCGTTGTTCGCTGTAAGTTTAGCTTTCACTTGGTACCGACACCAGTCTTATACATATGTATTGTGGTGGAATTATGGTTTACTTTGAGTAGATTGATTATTCAGGAATGAGTTTAAGGCGAGTAGAGCCTAACTTGCACCACACTTGAGAAAAAAATAATAACTCTGGAGTTAAATTAAATTAAATTTTAAATTTAAAACTATTTATTTCATGAAAATTGACGTGACGTTATACATAAAAATAGCGTCCATCTTGCATAACAATAAGATTATGTGCACTATTATCTTATTTTAGAGTTTACTCACTTTAGATAAAGCCTAAAAGCCTACACGCAGACCTCCTCCATTCCAAACTTCCCCACGGTAAAGTAGGCTTTTAAGATATTTTTAATTTGTTGACTATTTTTGTTTTCTATTTTTGTACAATTTCCTTTGGCAGCTTATTTAGAATGCTAGGAAAGGCGTACGTGCAGGCTCTCTTACCATACACATTAGTATACTTTGGCAGCTTATATAGAGGCAAATACGACAGGTTAGGAACAAATTTTGGTCTGTTTGTTTTCTGCAGCTCATTCACAGACTCAGAATAATCAGAGGCAATACCCAATTTGACTTTATCAAACACATTTAAGATCTTACAATATTTAAATAACATATCATAACTGGCCTTAAATTTTAGTTTAATTTTATATGGTACCAATATTTTTAATATCCTTATCTAAATATTATAAATTTTTCTAAGATACGTTTTATAAGTTCTTCCATAACTAGTTAAACCATAATTAATTACCGAGTCGGCCAGTGCCATGTACAACAATTGCAAGGTCCTGTAAGGCAATTTGTGCTTTAATATACGTAATTTAGACATAATAGACCTAAGCTTAGCGCATACATAGTTAAGGAACATTTTGAAATATCTGCTCACATTTTTAGTCAGATGAGGTAGAACTTTTTGTATAAAAAACATATGATACTTAACCTTCTAGGTTCGAAGTTAGGTATAACAGTTAATCCCAAAAAAGGCCGTTTTTGGCGTTAACTGCCATAACTTTGAATGTGAGCACAGGACATTTCACAATGTTCCATATCTCCAGACTTAAAAATAAATAGTTTTTCAATACACTTCATCGAAAACTGGTTCATATCGCACTACGATTAGGTTCACAATGTAATGTATTTCACACGCGTGCGATTTTTTATTTTCCCGCATGTGTGCGGGAATAAAAATTGCCACAGATAACTTATACCTATACTTAGTCCAAATTGGTTCAATGTCTGTATTCACAACTCTCTATTCCGAGGTGAATGTTTTTTTTTAATCTCGGCAAAGAGCTATGCGTCTTTACGGCGTTAATATTTCTTTGAATATTTATATATTGAATAAGTATCATCAAAAAATATGATTATTACAATAAAAGAAACGTTTATGAACAAATTAACATTTATTTGTGTTCTAAACTCAAAAATATTTGAATTTTCTATTTTTCATATTAGGCTGTTTATCGGCTTTATACCGTTGCTTCTCCTTCAACCTGGCAAAAGCAAAGCGCGGAAAAAAAAAATTAAATCATAGTTTCATAATAATTCATGACAAAAATATTGTTCGCTATTTTATTTTATTTCTTCAAAAGTGTATTGAAAAACGTCGTTTGGTACTCGTGGACATTTGTTACTGCAGTTCTCGGCTCAAAAACCACCGCGCCTACGGCTCGGGTGTTAATTCCGCCTCGAATGCAATAACAAACGTTCTCCACTTGTATCAAAATGTACTATTATAGTTAATAAGTTTAAGGCGAAAACGACAGTGTTGCCCACGAAATTATTTTTTTCTTACGTTCATTAAAATTTAAATATCAATTAGCTTGTATTTTGATTAAAATATTTATGATTCGCGATCGTAACAATGTAAACAGATCGTACAAATGTATATATTTACAGAATAATAGTCATAAAAATCATAAATGTAATAACTGTCTAAATTCAAATTACTATAACAGGGCCGTGTAACGAAACGTACGACTCCATTCCTGCCGAAACGCGTAAGTTACTCCGGACCGCCTCCCGGTCCGATTTGACCAATGAGGGCGCGATAGAACATTCCGGAGCGCTACCCGCCCCCGCGCGCCCTTCTCGCGAGCGTAGACTTCCCGCGCGTTTCCGATAGTCGTCGTAGAGTCGTCAGGGCGCCCGCGCCGAACACGCGAGTAACATTAATAAAATTGTATTCATAGCATATAAGCACTGAATGGTTATAAAAGTGATTGAACTGTGTGTTGTGTGATTCTGTAATAAACGTTTTTCCTAGTGTTACTCTTAATTTCACTTCCTTCGCCGAACCCGAACACAAACTCTTGTTAAACTGGCTGCCCAACGAGTGGGCGAAGGAACTGTGTCGCGTGTGATAGTGTACGTATACCTGCAATGCCACGTACTACGACTCGTAATCAACGTCGTCAGACGGATTTCTTCGATGTGGAAGCTGAAGAAGAAACGGCAACGCCAAGGTCAACGAGGCGCCGCGCGCCCGGTACCGAAGCGTCAGCGTCAATTACGGCAAGCGACCTGACCGCCATGATGGCGTCATTACAGCAGTCGCAGGCCGATAATTTCGAGCGAATACTTACAAGGGTCCTCGAAACACGCCCGCCATCCTTTTCAGCCGCGCAGGCACCAGCCGCGCCGGGCACAGTCACATCCATACCGACGTCCTCGACTCTACCTGCACCTGGCAACTTCGCCACGTGTAAGGCTCGATACAGTGGAGCGACCGAAGAATCTCTGGACGGCTTCATCGACGCGGTGGAAGCCTTCAAAGACTGCGCAAACGTCAGCGAGTCGAACGCGCTGCGCGGTCTCTCGATGCTGCTAACACACGACGCCGCTACATGGTGGCAAGGGGTGAAGGCCACGGTGACCACGTGGTCCGACGCCCTACAAAACTTGCGCAGCGCCTTCGGAGACAGCCGCCCTCCTCATGGTATCTACATCGAGCTGTTCTCGAAGCCTCAAACCCTCCACGAAAAGACGGAGCTGTTCGTGGCCAAGGCGCGCGCCCAGTTAGCGCACCTACCTTCCGGCGATCTTAGCGAAAAGGTCCAATTAGATATGATCTACGGACTACTAAACCAAAAGGTCCGTAAGAGATTAAGAAGAGATGAGTTCTCCAAGTTCAATCAACTACTTCAGAAGGCGAGATGCATAGAAGAAGCGTGTGGGCCATCATCCGCAGCAGCGGCACCATCTAAAGGCACCGCCGGCGCTGCCACACGAGGCGCGAAGTCCCCGGGCGCCGCCGACAACGGCGCCGGTGCGTCGTCAAGGTCGACAACGCACAATACTCCGCTACCCGTCGGGTCCAAGCCATCGAGTTCAACCGAAAAACATCGTTATTGTGTGTATTGTAAAAAACATGGACATACACGGGACCAATGTCATAAATTAAATAAAAGTGATTCGCGTAACAGTGTTAAAAATGTAAACACAAATAGTTTATCATGTTACGGTTGTGGCGAGATCGGAGTCATACGTTCAAATTGCACCAAGTGTAATTCGCATTTTAGCGCGATCGATCTCTTACAAACACAAGACGGTAAGCCGATCACGCAGGTGAGTACATTTCCTTCACTTAGTGCTGGGTTTGGGACTGACCAGAGTTCTATTTCATGTAACACATTATCTAATACATTCCCCATACAAAGTGTTAATAACGATCCTAACTATACATCTCCCTATAATCATCGTAATAAGTCATTGTTTACATCTCGTCTTAACCGTGTAGAGTCATATAACCGCACTCAGGAACCTAGTGAATTTGAGTCAGTACCTACTGGGGAACCTAATAAACAGTGTGTCGTAAATAACATAACTCCATATAATTATTCTTATTCGTTATGTTGTAAAATAGATCGTAATCATTGTGATAACGATAGGTATTGCACTGAGAGTCAGTGTCCGTCACAAAGTAAGGTGACCATGAATTTTCCGGGACAAAGACCGGGAATCTGCGACTTGAGTAGGGCGACCAGGATTTTTTCAGGACAGAGACCCGGAATACAGGATGGTGAGTTTAGAAAATCAGAATTTAAAAAGTTTGCTTGTTCTTCAATAGGTCAGGAGCACAGTGGTGTGCCACGGCGTCCTATTTTGGGAATCGAGGTCCTAGGAATCAGAGGAAGGGGTTTGATAGACACGGCGGCTAAAGGTACTATCGCCGGCTCCTCCCTTTACGCATTGCTGCAAGAGCGTAATCAAGACTTCAAGTCCAGTTCCATGCGTGTCAAGCTTGCTGACGGATCGTCACCAACACGTCAGATGCTGTCAACGACTTTAGAAGTGAAGATACAAGGTAAGTGTATTAATGTAGATTTTTTTGTGTTTCCGGAAGCTACTGATTGTGATACATTGTTGGGTATAGATTTTTTAACAGCAGCTGGGTTGGAAATAAATTTTGCTACTTCCACATGGCACTTCCATGGCTCTACCGAAGTGTACCCATTGGAGTATGAGTACCCCAGTAACCTCGCGTCGTGTTCTGCTGCTGAGTTGCTGAGAGAGGACGAGGGGACGATGCTAACCCCTCCCGAGCGTGAAGCTCTAGCCTCCCTCCTACAGCGCAACGAGGATTTGTTCGGACCAGGGGGAGAACCAACACCATATGCTGAACACCACATAGACACTGGAGATCATGTGCCAATTTCAGTCCCTCCGTATCGCCTCACGCCTGCGAAGAAGCAGTTAATGAAAATTGAGCTGGATAATATGCTCAGGGATGGTATCATTGAAGAGTGCGAGTCCGCCTGGATTTCTCCAGCTGTTTTGGTCCCTAAGAAGGACAATAGCATCCGTTTTTGCGTAGATTATCGCAAATTGAACGCTATAACGAAAACGGATAATTACCCTCTTCCGCTCATTGATGAGCTCCTCCAATTGACAAAACGTCATTGTTTCATGTCCTCAATTGATTTGAAAGCTGGTTACTGGCAGGTACAGGTACGTCCAGCTGATCGTGATAAAACTGCTTTCGTTACGCCGTTTGGAACATATCGCTTTACGCGCATGCCGTTCGGTTTGAAGAACGCGCCGGCTACGTTCCAACGGCTGATTGATCGTTTTCGTTCAGGAGCGAGTTTACAAGGAGTCGTTCTAATAGCGTATTTGGATGATTTACTTATCATTTCAGAGGATTATCACAGCCATCTAGAAGATCTTCAAAAGGTATTCGATAGGCTGCGTCTATTTAGTTTGCGAGCCAATAGGGTTAAATGTTTTTTTGCTCGCCCTGAGATCAATTATCTTGGACATATAATCACTCCAGAGGGGATCAAGCCAGATTCCTCGAAGATAGATGCAGTTCTGCAGATGGCCAGCCCTAAGGATCTAAAACATTTGAAATCTTTCTTACAGACTTGTTCCTGGTTCAGGAAGTTTGTTCCTAATTTTTCCCAGATAGCTCAACCCTTAACGATTCTGACTCGTAAGAATGAGCCGTGGAGATGGGACAGTCCCCAACAGGAAGCCTTCCAGTGCCTGAAGAATAAGCTGACTTCAGCACCTATTTTGGTTCAAGCTGACTACAGTAAAGCATTCGTGTTGCGTACTGACGCTAGCAATATTGCCTTAGGGGCTGTTTTATTACAGGGACAAGGTCATGACGAGAAACCTATCGAATATGCCAGTCGTTTGTTGACCTCCGCGGAGAAAAATTATTCCACGACCGAAAGGGAAGCCTTGGCGGTTGTCTGGGCTACAGATAAGTTTCGTGGGTATCTGGATGGTCACACAGTGGTAATAAAAAGTGACCATCAGCCGCTTAAATGGCTCTTAACCCTCAAAACGCCTAACGGGCGTCTCATTAGATGGGCTATGAAATTACAGGTTTTTGATATTCGTTTTGAATACACTCCTGGTAAAGCAAATGTTGTGGCTGATGCTTTAAGCCGCCCACAGTGTGACGATACCAACATTAAAAGTTGTGATGTCTGTAGTGTGGTCGTCGACTTGCCTCGTGTAAGTTCTGTTGAAATTCGAAAAGAACAGCTCGATGACCCTGAGGTTGCCAAGATCATCAACAACCTCGAAGACAACGGACCAGTCGACACTCAGTGGTTGGATAGAGGATACGTAATGAACCACGGTGTTTTATATCGTTATATCTCAGATTCAGACATTGAACAGCCACAACTCGTCGTGCCCCTCACTATGCGTGATAAGATTTTAAAAGAATTTCATGACGCTCCCACAGCTGGCCACCAAGGGGTTGAACGAACTTACAACCGGATCAGCCAAAATTATTATTTCGTTGGGATGCGTAAGTATATTTCAGATTACCTTAAAAATTGTGAAGAGTGTCAGCGCTATAAGGCGTCTAACCAGAAACCCGCTGGACTCCTACAGACACCCGTTCTCAATCAACGAGGAGAAGTACTAGCCATAGATTTGTTTGGACCCTTACCAGAAGGTGAACATGGTGAGAAGTGGATACTTCTAGTTGAGGATACAGCCACCAGGTGGGTTGAATTATTTGCTTTGACAGAAGCCACCGCCGAGATATGTGCGTCCGTGCTCATCGACGAATATTTCCTGAGATATGGTTTCCCACGGCGTATCATATCGGATAACGGCGTTCAGTTTATTTCAGCCACCATGCAACAATGCATGTATGTTCTAGGTATTAAGCAAAACCTCATACCTTTGTACCACCCCGAAGCAAACCCTGCAGAAAGAAAGAATCGGGATTTACGTACACAGCTCTCCATTTTAGTGAGGAATGAACACCGTATGTGGCCTAAGTTCTTGTCTTCAGTTCGTTTTTCCATGAATAGTGCTACGTGTTCTACCACAGGAGCTACCCCCGCGCAGGTAATGTTTGCTAGAGAGATGCGTTCTCCACTCGAGACACAGTGTGATTTAAGGGCCATCCTAGAAAAAGAGAATTTCCTTCCTCAGGTTACACCGTATCTCCGCCGATTCCTAGATAACTGGAACGCTATACGTGACAGGGCTGAACGTCATCAAGATGTTCGGAAGGATATTGGAGATAAAAACCGCCAGACTACTTACTTTCAGACTGGTGATTTAGTGTTTCTAACCACCCACTTACTCAGTGATGCTTCCAAAGGTAGGTCTCGTAAATTCATGCCAAAACGTGATGGACCCTATCGTATCTCTAAAATAGTTAGTCCCACTACCTATGAGGTCACTGACTTAAATTCAAAACTTTTAGGAAAGTTTCACGTTTCTGATTTGAAACCTTACTATAGTAGGTCTGGTCAGCCCTCAGCTCCAGTACAGCCTCGGCGCCTGCGTGGACGGCCCCGTCAGTCTGTTCGTGCCGAGCCACCATCGGGGCGCTGTAGTGACTCGGAGGGGGAGGATATAACAGGGCCGTGTAACGAAACGTACGACTCCATTCCTGCCGAAACGCGTAAGTTACTCCGGACCGCCTCCCGGTCCGATTTGACCAATGAGGGCGCGATAGAACATTCCGGAGCGCTACCCGCCCCCGCGCGCCCTTCTCGCGAGCGTAGACTTCCCGCGCGTTTCCGATAGTCGTCGTAGAGTCGTCAGGGCGCCCGCGCCGAACACGCGAGTAACATTAATAAAATTGTATTCATAGCATATAAGCACTGAATGGTTATAAAAGTGATTGAACTGTGTGTTGTGTGATTCTGTAATAAACGTTTTTCCTAGTGTTACTCTTAATTTCACTTCCTTCGCCGAACCCGAACACAAACTCTTGTTAAATTACCCAATTGAATCACTATTTCATGACAACATGACATTTTTAGAGATTTCTATTGATGATTCTAATTATTATAATTCTGTAAATACATAATATTTGTTACGGTTGCGTATCATATTTTGATCAACATATTATATTAACAAATTCTGAGACCTGCAAACTGCAAAAAGGAACCGCTGCTGGATGCGCTAAAAGTCCTTTAGATATTATTGAACAACAAGCTTAATATGAGAAAGTGTAGGTAAAGCCGGGTCTCCTGCACGTCTTTTTGCAAAACATTAAACAAAAAGATCGAAACAAAGAGGCGTGGCTTAAATATATCTTGAATACGTAGGAGACAGATTGCCTAAGAAAACAAATGATTACGTGTAAGGTTTTTTGTGTAATGTTTTATTTTATTTCATTAACATAAGAAAACTTACAGCTAGGTTATAGATAGGTTAACATTAGTAAAAGAAGGACAATTACAAGTTTTCACTGACAAAATTAGGATAGACAAAATTGCTAAAAGACGCGCAGGAGACCTGTCTTTAGTACTTCTATTTTTCACGCTGAGAAAAAGTGTCTGAACACAAGAAACGTTTCTATAGTTTAAAAATGCTTATGAATATATTTTTTCCAGGCAACTAGTAAAGTAACGCGGAAGGGAATATTGAACTAAAATCGTGGCAGTAAAAACACATCTAAACCAGACTTAGGAAAAAGGGAGAAAAATGTAATTTAAATAAAAATAAAATAAATAAATAAATAAATAATATCCTTGGACATTTTCACACAACGCCATCTAGTCCCAAGCTAAGCAACCTAATGCTTGTGTTATGGTAACGAGATGGCTGATAAACTACTTATATACATTTTTTTTTTTTTGTAAATACATACATATTATAGATAGAAAAAAAATTAAAAAAATCTTCAAAAGATTGTGAGTCCAATCAAGACCGTTACCTAGTTTTTCCACCGTAGAAAAAACTAACCACAGAAAAACATTAAGTACATCTCAAACTTAACCACCCGAACAATACACTACATACACTTAACACCCGTAAAACTGAATGCACAATGGTAATACCACCCATTCATCTTGACGCCTGAAAATATTCATACGGCTTGTATTAAGGCTTGCCCGTCGTAAAAAGCGCGGTCACTGTCGGACTGCATAGAAAAGAAAGAGAAGCGCGATGACACAACGCTTGCGAAATATAAAGTAATTATAGATTTACAAAAAATCTGTTGATTAAACTAAAAAAGTAATGACAAGAAATCATTCCTTATTAGTTTGTAAAGAACTGTATTTTATGAACACTTTTAATGAAAACTGTAGGAGTAATATGGTCACAACTCGAAAAAATAGACAGAAATAGACCTGGGTTTAGGTTTTTTTTCCCTTAGTTCTACAAACTAAAATAGATTTCAGGACTCATGAAATCACTTCTTATGTATTGTAGATTACTGTGTATTTTTTCCTATCAGAAAGATGCTATAGTTACTGTAAAAGATGGTTACAAAGTTACTTAGTTTCGCCGTATTTTAGGAAGGAGCAGCCTTAAAGCACGCGAGATATATTTTACATATGTATGCCACGAATGAATGATGGTGATGTGGAAATACAAGATTTTGCTTCTACGTATGTTATGGGCGAAAAGATTTTCTTGAATTTTCGTTTGTGAAATGGCGCTGACGTTTTTTTTCTGGGTAGTAGGAAACGTAAACAAGGCGTTGATTTACAATAATAAATTAATGATTAGATTGTATCTAGAGAAGATACCTACATTTCACTTCAAGAAATGAGCTATTCTAAGTGACTATACCTACAGGTTGTAAGTCCAAACAGTGGCAATCTTTTAAGGGGTCATTGTACTCATCATTATGAACATCTTTTACAATGGGACCAAAACTAAAATCGCGAAAAAAAATCAGCTGTTTCCTACATTTTGATTAATTGCGAACATAAATGTACAGACAGCAACAGAGATAAGTAACCAGTGTTGTAGTGTGCGTGACACTACAAAACAGTATTGCTACTGTTAAAACGATTCATTACGTACAACACACAATGCCCTCACGCACACATCGCGTTCATGTGCGAGTGAGTGCGCTAATGTCTTCTCAATTATAGTATAACATAATTTCGCGTTGAAAACTTAAGCGTTCGTAGCCCAACGAATAAGGCATTATACTTCTGAGTACTACGGTGTGAGTTCAAATCTCTGAAGTGATGATTCTTTTTGCGATTTATTATTTTAAGCTAAAGCAATTAGAACAATTTTTGTTAAGAAAATGTTTTATTTATTTAAAATTGCTTAAATAAATAAAACAATTTTTAATAAATATCTTTATTTAAAAAAAAGAACATCAAAAGTGAACATGTTTTATTATAAATACAACAATATGTTTAGAACATGCTATTACATCTTTTTATACCATTATATAATATGTATACAACAATGGGCGGAGTGAATAAACATGTCACATAGATAACAAATATAATCTGATCCAGTAACAATAACATCACTCACACACTCCTACCTACACAGTACCGCCGACTTAATTTATTATGGCTAAATATGCTGTGAAAGTATTAAGTATTTCGTTTAGGTATCTATTATAAAATAAAGTCGCTTTTCATGTCTGTCTGTGTAGCCGCGTTGTTCTTCTAACGCCACAGATTTTGATGCGGTTTTCACTATCATGATAAATATTTAACTTATATATTATAGAAACCTTCATGTTTTAACAAGTCGTAAAAACCGTGCGAATCAGGGCCGGGTCGCTAGTTCAGTTATATACAGATATGAATTACCTACATTTTTGAAAATTAAAATTAAAATAAAAACATTTACCACCTGTATCGGGAACAGTAGGTATTATAATTATTACCAACCATTATTAATTATTTCTAGGAAAATAATAGATTTAAAAACGTTAAAATGTCTGAAATTTAAAGGTAGTATATAATATGTATGTTACGATAAGTCGGTGGTGATTTTCGACGAAGACAATTTTCATCAGTAATTATGACGACATTGTTTTGTCAATCGAAGTGCCGATATTCCGCAATTTTGACGGTGCACGGTATATAACAAAATTTTACGCGTCGGTTTGCAACATGTCAAACCGTCTGCTTGCAGGTGGTTCCGTACAGTTTGCATAATGACGTTGTGTGCTGCTGCTGTTATGCTGGTCTAAGCGAATGGATCTGATGTATGGGTGGCAACAATTTCACGCACGATGCCGAGGCGAAACATTTGTGTAAGCCAATGGTGTCGGTCCAGGCAGGCGACGGTTTATTTCGCTTGTCTCAGTGACAATGCACCCACAGTCAAACGGTTTTTCTCTACAAAAAAAAAAGTGAAAATATTAGGTCTAAACATACACCTCCCAAATTATAAATTAAGAAATAAAAGTTACACAATATAAATACAATGCAGAGAATATATATTTATATACTTAAATACAATTGATATATAAGGCTAGTGGTCAGTAATAATAAAAATTATAATACGATAAAATGGAAATAAAAAGGCAGGGCGAGTGACCTAGGAAATACATAATATCATACTTATAAAAAATAAAAAATAATATAATATAATAATGACACAAATAAAAAAAACAAACAACAAATAATATAATATAATGATGATTTTTTATTTTTTCTAAAAAGTATTAAACAATATTATTATACTTTATTTAGAATAGAAATCCTTTGTTTAATTACCATACATGCAATTTACATTTTTAAATATTTTAGATAAAAAATGAAATCTTTTAAAATTGTATTTTATTATTATTATCTAATCATTTACAAACATATTCATTATTTTTGAATATTTTATTACAAAACACAGATAAAAACTATTACTATAATACTGTGTAAACCAATAATGGAAATGATTAAATAATTATCGATATAATGAGTGGCTATGCAGTTAACAAAAATTGTATTTATTTGTTAACTGCATAGCCACTCATTATACTAAATTCAACTATTCCGGTGTCATTTCCTATTAGATTCAACTATTCATATCCACAATTCGTTAAATGAGATACAACAGACAATCATAATAAAATTACTGGGTGGGATCACGGTGACATAATAAATTAATACATTCTAATAATAATTTCACTCACCGATAGCATTGGGCGCCTTGCGATTTCACTAATAGAAATATTTTTTTTCTCATGCAAAACAATAATCTGAGCTTTTTGAAATCTTGTTAAATGATGCATGGTCTAAATTAATCAATATATCACAATCACAAACTTCAAGTGCAAAAGAAAGAGTATAATGTGTAGTTGCTAATGCAGACTGACTACATAAGTTCACAATTAAAGGCAGGAATATATTTTTAAAGCGGGTAGTTAGCTTCTAAACTGGGAAATAATTTTAAGTAGGCGAGAAACTTGTGGTAGATTCTCAAACTGGTCAGAATATCGCTTTATTCAGTTAGTATATTCATTTTAAATTACAAAATCTCAAAAATAATATTTTAGTAAACTCGAGGCTCGAACTCGGATCATTCTGTCACTGTAGGTTGAATGCTTACCTGTTGCGCCACGAGAGCAACTATCCTACATTGCGAAATTATGTTACACTATCATTTAAAAGACGTCAGCGCACTCACTCTATGAATGGGATGTGTGCGAGGCTGTCATTGTGAGCAGTACGTACAGTAGGATATAGTTTTGTAGTGTGCGTGTCTGGTTACTTAATTCCTTTGGCCTGTGTACTGAACAGCTGATTTTTTTTTCGCGATTTTAGGTTTGGTCCCATATTAAAAGTTGTTTATAATGATGAGTACAGTGACTCCTTAAAAGATTGCCACTGTTTACACTTACACCCTGTATTGGCTACATACCAACTAGTGGGAGTCAGAAAATAAGGGGATATACTCGTAAGTCAAGGAGTAAAGCGGCATCATCTTTAGATAAGTAAAATTAAAAACTAGATTAATATTATAATAATGTTTTTGTACAACTTCTTTATGCATGCGGAGTTTACCTGTAAGTGATTGTTGCACTGTTGCATATATTGTTGCATGTAACTTTTAACATAAAACTTGTGTAAACAATTGTTGGTAAACCAATAAAAAATAAATAAATAAGTAAATAAATAAATCTTATGAAAGCGCAGGCCACACTGGGAACTAAGCGAAACGAAGCTAATTTCGTTTCGTTTAGTTCCGCGCTTAGTAAGCGAAACGAAAACGGAAGTTTGAAAAGACGCGGAGGAAAGTTAAACGTACTCAGCTTCGTTTCGCTTTCCGTAGAAATGTTGGAAAACAGTTTGCAAGACAAGACTTTTATCACCGAGAAATACACGCTTTCTTATACTAAATATTTATTAACCAGCGTCAATGCCCACGATTACTGATACCTCAACATTACCTAAGTATGTTATGTAGAGTAGGTAAAGGCAATTAAATAAAAATCCGACGTTGCCCTGAAAATCACATCTTTAATCACGAGTATATTGACTTTTAAACACGTAGGACTTTCAAGTCAAAGTCAAATCATTTATTTTGAAAGTCAAATTTACAATAAAATAGAATTGATTCTAGGTGGTTTCGTAGTGAGAATGGACAAGAAGAATATAGTTGTTATGAATTGTTTTACAATATTCATAATACATCGCAGTAAGATGGTTGAAGCCGTGATATAATTATATCCCTAGGGATATACAGGGTGTAAGGGACAGCCCTCCGCAAACTAACAGGGTGCATTCAGCTCCTCATTTTGAATCATATTCTACCGGAAATTTTCTCAGGAAAATTTTCATTTTTTCAATTTTTTTTTCAGTTACATTTTCATTATTTCAATGTAAAATTGCATTGTGTATTCGCAGCATTCCATTTATGTAAAAAAAAACTGCAAAAAAAAACAACAAAAAAAAACCAGCAATGGATGTTGAAATACTCTAACCAACGACGCGTGTAATCAGCTGTTCACTTTCTTTCTAGCTACAGAGTTCATCGAACTCACCGCATACCTATTACCTACCCCTCCCAACCAGTAATAGACGTTCCGATTTGTGCACAAAAACACAAAAAAATCAGGTTTATTGGATTCCCTTAACGTTCCTGAAAAAATTTCATGTACCAGTCATCTTAGTAAGACATACTGAATTCACCCTATCAGTTTGCGGAGGGCTGTCCCTTACACCCTGTATAGCTACGTACCGTAATATAGTTTCATAACTGTCGCGGTCCCCTAATTTTGTTAGTGTGACAAATTTATACGTAGCGCTCGCCGGCCGCTACCGTGGTAGCGCTCGCTTCGCTTCATTCGCTCGGCTCGCGCGTAGTTGGTCACAGTTCTAACCTAACCTAACCTATTTAGTTGGAGTTATATTACTACTAGCTGCGCTCCGCGATTTTACCCGCGTAGATCGGTATAAAAAGTAGCTTATATGTTAATCCAGGGTACAAAAGCTATCTACACACCAAATTTAATCCAAATCGGTCAAGCCGTTTCAGCGTGAAGAAATAACAAACATACACACACACACTCACCCCACACTTTCGCATTTATAATATTAGTGTGATAGTGTGATGGTTGGACTTTAGCTGCAGTAAAATGACACTTCCAATGTCATTTCGCTATCAAATGGGAACATTTTTTAACAAAATGACTGAATGACAGATAAGAAGTGTCATTTTACTGCAGCTAATTAAAAGTCCAAGTATAGATCGTGCTCGTATAATAATCATATTCCTAGTAAGTCAATTATGAACCGCTTTCATAAGGGCGAGCGCGCACTGCGGTGCGTTTTTCTACCGCATAATCTGTGAAGTATGGAATGTCTTCGAAGTGCGCGCACTGCGGTCATGCGTTTTGTTACTGTAAGCCCCGCCCAGTGCGCCAGAACTAACGGAAACGCACCGCAGTGCGCGCTCGCCCTAACTCTAGGGATATTTAACTATATCACGGTTTCAACCATCTTACTGCGACCAATACATTAATTATAATAATTTAAGGTGAACACGATGTACAACAAAAGAAATTTTTCCTATAACTCCCTAAAAAACTCACATTAGCATCCAGCACTCCGTTGTCACAGTGAGCCGTCTCAAATAATTTCCTTCAGCGTCTTAATTCCAGAGGCGTAATTAAGGAACAACCCCAGGGCCTGTCAAATTAATTACACCTATTCCAGATAATCACAGTTGAAACTCGGGAAGGGTGATTTTTTTACTCTTTTTATTTATTCTCCTTTTAAAGTTTCCGGTTCGCTTGGATTTAGCGTTTTTTAAAGGACGTTAAAGGGTGACGACAGAGTGGATATACTCGAAGATACTAGTGGATAGGGTTCTGATGGTTTCGGGATAGTGTTAGAACGGAATTTATGGAGTAAGTTATTGTGTTATTAAGTCACCAGGTGTACAGCCCCATTGGTTTCGTAGTAGTAAATGTAAAACAGCCTGGAGTTTGAAAGTTGGCAGTGTGATCCCCCCGTGCGTCAGCGCGCACGTTAAGCCGTTGGACCTGCGTCTGATCTCTCTCCGGTCGTGTCGGATTGCCGTCCCATCGGACTATGAGAGTGAGGGAGGAGAGTGCTCCTGTGTCTGCGCACAGACTTGTGCACCATAATATCTCCCGCGCCGAAGGCTGGTCTCCGCTGAGCTTGGTCACCATGGCCGAAATTCGATCTCTAGGCCGACCGTTTAACTCGCGTATCGCCTGCGCGGTAAGAAGGGAGCGAGGGGAGATGTTAGTGGATGGGTGAAAGGGGTGCGCGGAGTAGAGAGCTACTCCGCGCACCCCTTTCACCCATCCGCCATCCGGTATAGAGGACTAATGTCACAAAGAAAAACAGGCTTACATTATAAAGTCCTATTATCGTCAATCAAAACTAAAAAAAGAAAGAAAGTACGTTTATTTGCGGCAGACATGACGCAAAGAACACACAAAATAAAATAATTAAAGTTAGAAGTTTGGAGAAAATATGCGTCACATCCAAGCAAAACGGCAATCGATGAGCATAATGCTCCGACCCCATGCGAGACAGAGCCCCAGCGCTGATTTTCAGTGACTACCGGCGTTGACGTGATAACTTCGACCGGTGCAGCATGAAATAAAATATAAATAACTAATAAAATAAAATAACTACACAAAACTAAATTTTGAAAAAAAAAACTGACAGATTAACGTAATTTCTGTGGCTTGAAGAGTTTCAATAAATGGTAAGAATTATCTTGCATCATGGGACTACAGTAAACGCTCAGTAAAAACTAAAAACAATTGAACAACTAAACTATTAAAATAAGCCGTGGCAGCTAAGAGATGATCAATCCCTACTGATGGCGCCCGTTCACGAACATGACGATTAGCACCATTCAGCTCAGCTATTTTGAACTAAACTTACTTATCCAACACACGCGCCACCACCAGCGAGACATTTGAAACAAGTACCTAAGAAATAACCATTTAACCTACAAAGAACAAAACAAAACAAAGATCACATCAATTAAAAAAAAACCGGTCAAGAGCGAGTCGGACTCGCGCAAAGAGGGTTCCGTTCCGTTTTCTGAAAAAGTGTGCTACTTAGAGACATCCTTTTATTTTTCCTGTAATCTTTACATAAACTTCTATCACATAGAATAATTTCAGATTTTTCTCTTTGCAAACTTCGGAGATAAGGGGGGGAACGGTATTTTTTTTTACATTTTTCATCAAAAGTCGAAAACTATGCGGCCAAAAAAAAAAATAAAAATTGTTTGAGAATCAAATGTGGGATATCATATAAAAGAGCGCTGTTTGCACACGCTCTTTTATATGATATCCCACATGCCCTAGTATCCCCACTTTAAATTTTTAAGACCCCCTTTGAGTCCCTGTTGCAAAAAAAATATAAATATTTTTATTTCTTTCTTATTTGCAAAATAGTTGGGTAAAAGTCATCTAAAACTATTCTAAATTTCAAGTTGATAGCATTAGTAGTTCTTGAGATATCCAGCTGTGACAGATAGACAGACAGACAGACTGAGTCACACCATAAGGGTTCCTTTTTTACCATTTTGGTACGGAACCCTAAAAAACACAATCTCATCGTACATACGAGCGATAAAATTCAAAAATTCATCATAATCCCGTCATAACGAACAATAGAAGCATCGTGTGTTGAATTTAACACCATTTAGTCACGACGTGGCTACGTAACGACATACGGAAATATAAGGTTTTATCCTTTCACCATTCGCTTATGAAAACAGGACTTTGCAGGTTTCCGATCCTTTTCAACGCTTAAAGGAAGCATCGGAAAGATTTATTAAATTCAACACAGATCCCGAGGGATCGTGCATTGTAAAGAGCGTCCCTTCCCTTCGAACATTGTGTTTCAGAGTAGGTCCAAAGGAGGACGGATTTGTGTCCGTGTTATTGTTATTTCGCCGTAATAATTGTATTATTTGAGTGTTTTACACAAATTGTTTTTTATGGTAAATGTTTTGTTGGGGTTTTGAAATGGAATGAGAAGACAGGCTGTTTTGAATAAATGCTTAAACGGGATTTGTAAACGATTGTACGAATCCCGTCTACAGGTTTAATTAAAAACATTGGTGTTCAACCGTTTCGAATAAATGTAAGCTTTTAAAGCATAGCGTAGACAGTACCGGAGAACTATGAGATTTGAGAAAATCTCTAGTACCTAAGCGACAAAAGAAACTACCTTGTAAACTTAGATCCTGGATTAAATAAGTCCTGAAAGGTGATATTATTGCTACTGTCGCTATCATAACATCAACAAACTGAGTGTAGAGTATGGAAATGGCCTTTAACATGTTTACAAATCGGGTTATACCTAGAAATCAAAACTGTTTTTCAAAAAAATACAACCGACTTCCACAAACAACACTACAAAGTGAAAAATAACTTGGTTAAATGTATTTTCGTTTTTTGCCACTGACTTTCGAAATGAATGTTATTTTTCACTTTTTAGTGTGGCACCTACCCGGAGTGGTATTAGAATTTGTGTGGGGTAGGTCACTACTAATTATTGGTGTTCGTTTTAATAATTAATAATCAATACTGTCAGACACTTTCCGTTGGCGGTTTTTCCCCTAGACGCTTTAAAGCTCGCAAAAAATGACGTCATCTTACTTATAGTTTGAGTCCTATTTTTTATATAATGATACTCGTACTTGGGGAATTATTTAAATAATATTTGTAAGCAGACAGATCAATCGTAGTGGTCAAACGTCGGTTGTGTCTGTCAAACATCCTCCAGATACAATAACTGTGTCTGGGGGATGTTTGACCGCTAGCACATTTTTGAAATAAAATATCTTAACACTTACAAGATTTGTCATAAGATATTTTTTGTTTGCAATCACTTGCTCTATAGATTGATACTTGTTTCATCACTCTGGCCGCCAGTGGCGGACGGTAGGTAGTGTAGGTTCACGAGGTTCCACACAAAAATGTCCGAACCTTTTTCAGAAGTCCAACATAATAATAAAACAATGTCGCAAAACAATGCACATTTCCATTGCACACACAGCCCCATTAAATCTGAACAAAACTTCAAAAATAACCAAACTTAACTCCAGTAAAAAATCCATCTCATTTAACAATAACCAAATTTGGTAATAAAATCTGTCGGCCCACAATTTATGGGAACACCACACATAATGACAGAGGTTTTGTCCATTAACCCAGCGCTAATGGGAGCTTGGCAGAGTACAGTTGCAAAGTTCAACTGTGTTTTGCTGCTAATCAAAATTCAAGTATGCTAATTTTGGAACACTATTAAGCTGAACAATGAAAGCCTACCATTTCGCGAATTTCGTACATTTAATTATACAGTCTGTTTGTAAATGCGTGTTTACGTTAGAGCCCATTTTGATACGAAATCGGTTCTGATGTCTTCTTATAAAATAATACACCACCACTTAGATCACCATCTGCCTAGCCTTTCCCCAACTATGTTGATGTCGGCTTCCAGTCTAAGCGGATGCAGCTGAATACCAGTATTTTACATGAAGTGACTGCCTGCCGAACCTCCACAACCCAGTTACTGGGTAAAACGATACCCCTTAGTAAGACAGACTTGGTTGTCAGACTTTCGGGTTTCTGACTACCCATAACGACTGTAAAAGATCTACAATATCACCCTGTAACTGCACTACTGTAGGCCAAAGGACTTTCTTATGCAGAGGACGGATATAATGTCAATCAGATACTGTTTAATGTATGAGCATAAAAGCATCTTCGCAATACAGATAAATAACAAGCATTGAATTCCACGCTTACTTACATGGGCATTAAGATCAGATTAATTCTCAAACTTTTCCTTTGAATCACTAGCATTTCAGATTTACCACGGAGGTATGTATAATAAGTCTTATTGGTACATACCAGGTTTTCAATCCACAACCTGGTGCTTAAGGTGATGTATTGAGAAAAATGTGCTTTTTCTTTATCGTTTACCTTAATAAGTTTATGAAATAGGGATTCAACATTTTGGTGTATGTTTTTTGACTATATGGCCTCGTATATAAAAGGAATACACGATACAATGAAATTTTCACGATACAAAAAAAAATGCAAATTTCTATCTACTTTTATGATTTTTTAAGTTTCAAAGCGTTACGCTTATGAGTTATTCAATGGATTTTAACACGTAGAGAGTAGTGGTATCAAGGTTTAAATAAAAACAGTTTTAGTTTTAATGATACTTTTTATTTATAAAAGACGGCAATTCGATTTGGCATATACGTTGTTTTGTTCCGAGCGCACGTACATTATCACCATCCCTTCTTTTGCCTATCAAAAGTAATGTCATCACTCTCGTTTATTCAAAGATCAGTCGCCCGGTGGGGCTCATCGACGATGAATTTATGTATTTTTTTTGCAAATCGGTGCAATCTAAAATAATTGTTTACAGAAAAGTTAGTAGTTCAGCAAGATAAAGTATTTTTTTAATACAATTAGTGTTGAATAGGTATTTAGACTGTGTGTGTATTATTGTGACTGTGAATGATATAACATTATTTTTGTACTATTATTTCGTGGCGATATTTAAATGACAAAAATGGGAAGAAATAAAAAAACAAAACTGAACTTACAGTACCTACCTGCAACGTTTGGAGTATCTGCACAGAGCAATCAATGAACTAATTTTACAGGAATTCAATAACAATATGATGATGATAATAGTGAGTCGAATTCACCACGTTCACTAAAGCATAACCAACAACCACCTATTCTCGTCTTGCAAAGTACTCGTAATATTGGGTAAGCATTCTATTTTCAAGAGAAGAAAAGAACGTCTGTTTTTATACCCACAACTAAATGTTTCCGTCTTTATCTTGCATTTTTAGTTTGACAGTTGTGTGACAGTGACAAAAATAATGCTTAGCCAAAGCCTATGCTAAGTAAGTAATTTTTTTAAATTCCGGTCATTGATTTCGTTAGTTCCAGTTTTGAGCACAGGTTCAGATATTTTGTGTGTAAAAGTTTGTGGCGGCGACCGACCGACCACGGAAGATGGAACTGCCACTCCCCGCGTGCGGGGAAATAAGCCACGCCCATTTAAACTACTATTTCTTTTCAATGTAGGGCCTTAAACCTTAAACCTTCAGTCCAACATTTTGCAATAAATATTAAATTGTCAAAACTTGAACTTCGATAAACAGAATGTTACTAAATTCTAGTCTGCAAACTTCTAGCTACGAGTATATAGGGTGACTGGTAATTACTGACCATAATATCAAATAACTTTTACTATGGAAACAAACCTGAAATCGCGAAAAAAAATCTGCTGTTCCCTACATTTATGTTCGCATAACTCGTCAAAATGTAGGGAACAGGTGATTTTTTTCCCAATTTCAAGCTTGGTCACACTGTAAAAGTTGTTTTTATCACGAGTACAATCATATATGTAAGCATCGGTCTCTAATTACCAGTTACCCTGTATAGATTTTACACAAAATAAAACACAGCCTTTCAGATTCTGTTAAAAGTAAAATGTAATTATGTTTCATCGTGTTTAATTTATGAGCGGAACTTATTACTGCAGCAAAACCTATAGATTTAAATTAAGTATGCAAATTGCTTTCAGAGTAATTAAAAGTCGATGCCGCATCGGCGAAGAACGTATAGTCAATACTTCACTTAGTAACGTTAACCTCTACGAGCGAAGATACTTAAGTAGTAAGAAGCTAGATATGTTCAACATACTTTAGCCAGTCAGGACTAGAGAATGCAATTTCATTAATCTCGCGAGATCTCGTTAGATTTTAGGCCCGAGATTAATTTCGTTAAATAGACACAGGAGCATGAATACATATGTGTTTCTTCAGTGTAGAGGCTGAAATAACGTTTCTCCAGCTGGTTATTTAGCCTGTAAAATTAGAAGCCGTATGTCGGACGACACCTTAGATTATTTTATGCTTTTTACGTAGCTACTTCTAAAATTTTGAATACTATTTTTTACCATCTTAAACTAGCTGATCCGACAGACGTTGTCCTGTCCAAATTTCAATCATTCATACAAAATTCCTATAGAAAAATCACTTTCAGTTTTCCCGGATTTTCCGATTCTCCCGGCAACTTTTCTTTCCTATTGACGCCTCACTGGTGGCATTTTCATAACAATGAAATAAACCAAGACTGAAAGCAATTGAGTGCTAGTTATCACAACGATAACATAGTGAGTTCTATATATTATTGATGGTATTTAAAAAAATAGACACATGTATATAACTTTTTCCACAAAACAACCAGAACAACAATTTTTTTTTTTGGATGTAACAGATAAAACAATGTAAGAAACTGAACAATTAAACGTCATCTGTCAATTCCGGCAAAATTGTTGAAGATCTCCCTATTGTCTTCTGTCTCACTCACTTGTTTATATGGTGATTTTTTAACCGAACTTTTCAAACATTTCCTTTCTTAGAACCCACGACAAAAATTACAAACACAACAAAAAAGAATTAGCCAAATAGGTGCAACCATTCTGAATGTGCGTACATACACTCGACAATTGGTTTTTAGGGTTCCCTACCAAAATGTCTCTCACTCACTCAGTCTTTCTGTCTGTCTGTCTGACACAGCTAGATATCTTAAGAACTACTAATGCTATCAACTTGAAATTTGGAATAGTTTTAGATGACGTTTGCCCAACTATTTTACAAATAAGAAAGAAACAAAAATACATTTTTTTTTGCAACAGGGGCTGAAAAGGTGTCTTAAAAATTCGAAGTGGGGCTACTAGGGCATGTGGGGTATCATACGAAAGAGCGCTGTTTGCACATTTTCAAACATTTTTTTTGACTTTTGATGAAAAATGTTTAAAAAAATACCGTTCCCAATTATATCCGAAGTTTGCATAGAAAAAAATCTGAAATTATTCTATGTGATAGAAGTTTATGAATAGATTATAGGAAAGATAAAACGATGTCTCTAAATAGTACAGTTTTTCAGAAATCATCAACAAAAATTGCATATAAATGATGGTACGGAACCCTCAGTGCGCGAGTCCAACTCGCTCGTGACCGGTTTTTTTATTTATATAGGTAATCATGCAAACATTATTACTTCGAGCCTGTTTTACTGAGTGCAGGTTGCAGCATTCACAATAGAAGGAATGTGTGTCTAGGCTACTTTATACAACATGATACATCTTTGACCATAAAGAATTTCAATGTTACATTTCTACTGGTGTCGTAACCCTAAGAATGCAAAAAACGTTCCTGGACCAAAAACTTTTGAATTAAATCGGTTAACAAAGGTACCCGGGCCAAGTTCCCCGGATTGTTTCAGAAGTACGTGGCAAACTGTCAGTTCATTTAACCAAATGAGCTGCTACTACATTACAAAACAATTGTACCAATTTCAACCTTAAAACAATTGCAATAGGAATCATTATGTTGACTGTGTGTGAAATTTTGGGGTACTGTGAACAATTTTTGGCAATGCTAAAAATTTTTGGTAAAAAACATATTGCGTTTCTCCAGTTAAGTTTTAATTAGAGTGACTGTAATTTATGTAGGTATGTTATCCCTTTTGTCTGCATATATAACTTCTTTTCCCTAAGGAAAGCTAACTAAGCCTCTGAAAAGGGCATAATGTGGCGTTTTTGGCAGAAACCCAGAACATTGCCGTGTATTCTCGTGATATTGAAACGGAGCTGGTTCATTCTTGTCAACCTAATGGGTTGGAAAATGTTTACTGCCGAGCATAGGCCTACTAAACCTACCTAACTCAAGGCAACGATAACCGACTTTTAATGATTTTAAACTGATGATCACGTCTAAACGAGTAGTGTTAATGATTTGGAAAAAAAATATGTTAAATTAGAGCATTTTCTTAATAAATTTAATATAAGTATGTGAAAATTTTAGATTATGTTTATATTACATAAGTATTGTAATTAATTTGTAAAGTTATGTCTAACAAACTGAGAATCATGCAAAAACTATCAAGCGTATTTTTATGAAACCTTCACCATTTGAAAGATAATTTAATTATTTATCTTTTAGTATGCGTGGTAATTCGTTGGGTTTAATATCCTTTTGTTTTATGAATAGGTATCAATCAATCTGCCTGACCTTTTACCAACTATGTTGGGGTCGTCTTCCAGTCCAACCGGATGCAGCTGAATACCAGTATTTTACATGGAACGACCGCCCATCTGACCTCCACAACCCAGTTACTGGGCAATACGATACCCCTTGTTAAGACTATTATGTACAGGTAATACATTATGTACTACTGTTTTATGTATAGGTAATAAATTAATAATGCGTCAAGCTAACCATTCAAGGCCATTGGCATATATCAGCGTCTTAAAATGTTGTAAACAACTTCACAGAGAACTTAGAGCCTTAGGAATACCTAATGTTAAGGCTCCAAGTTGTCTGTGAAGTTGACATTAGACTGATTAGTTTATTGTATCTGCTAAGAATACTTAGCACATTGACTAATCAGTCATACCTGTCGGGTTTGCGTATAGGGATTTTTTTACAATATTTCAGAATACATGCTATAAAGGTTCCTACTCCTTTTTAGGGTTCTGTACCTCAAAAGGAAAAAACGGAACCTTATAGGATCACTTCGTTGTCCGTCTGTCTGTCTGTCTGTTAGTCTGTCAAGACCCTTTTTCTCAGGATCGCGTGGAGATATCAAGTTGAAATTAATATCTAATACGTAAATCTATGGTCTCTTGGAGTCCTAAAAAAGTCAAGCTTCTAAGTCACCGCTATAAAAACATACGGCCATTTATGCGACATATTTTGATACTCGCAAGTAAATCAAACCCTACAGGGTACGTCCCGTTGTCCTAGAATCATGAAATTTGGCAAGAAGCAAGGCCTCACAACACAAGTAATGGAAAAGTCCGTAGAAAAAAATTTTTTTTGGGATCCAATGCTAAGTTTGTTTTTGGAATAAATTCTTTTCAACTACGGAACCCTTCATTGTGCGTGGTCCGACACGCACTTGGCCGGTTTTTTTTACAAATGAATTATCTTTTATCTTTTTATACCTTTCACTTAAACTGAAACGAGGGTATTACGTACCTAACTAGTGCTCACCTCTTCTGGAAACAAAGTCATTATGTACCTACCTCATGTCTCCCAAAATAATGACACTATTACAGAAAATAAATCTATTCTGTCGAAATACGCAGATAATAACTATAAATTGTGATAGTCAATTATACAGGGTGTAAGGGACAACCCTCCGCAAATTAACAGGGTGCATTCAGCTCCTCATTTTGAATCATATTCCACCGGAAATTTTCTCAGGAAAATTTTCATTTGTTCAATTTTTTTTTCAGTTACATTTTCATTATTTCAATGTAAAATTGCATTGTGTGTTCGCAGCACTCCATTTATGTAAAAAAAACTGCAAAAAAAAACAAAAAAACAAAAACCAGCAATGGATGTTGAAATACTCTAACCAACGACGCGTGAAATCAGCTGTTCACTTTCTGTGTAGCTACAGAGTTCATCGAACTCACCGCATACCTATTACCTACCCCTCCCAACTAGTAATAGACGCTCCGATTTCTGCACAAAAACACAAACAAAAAAGGGTTTATTAGATTCCCTTAACGTTCCTGAAAAAAATTCATGTACCGGTCATCTTAGTATGACATACTGAATTCACCCTATCAGTTTGCGGAGGGCTGTCCCTTACACCCTGTATAAAAATGCAATGACTGTTCTTAAGAGCCCATACTACCTCAGCTTTTTATCTCGCTCGCACAACACTGCTCGCGGACTGAGTGAGAACGAGACTGAATGTGGTGCTGCATGGGCACCGATAATTTAGGTAATTGCTTTTTGCGGTGAAAATAATAGTTATTTGAAAAAAATAAAAAAACATAAGATCTGCTTTATAGTTAGTTCAGTTAACCAGCCAGCGGTTTATTGTTCGGTTTGGAGGTCACTTTGGAATTTTTTTCTATCGAGAAAATTTTATGGAATCGTGTGTTCGTAACCTCAACTTATATATTAATTCCAAAATTAATGCTGCAGTATTTTCGACATGACGGAGGATCATGCTAAGCCATTTGAGGTAGTATAGGCTCTTAAGGCTTAATGAAAATGCGGTAGACCACAAAATTGATTCAACATAGAAAACAGACCTTCGCGTCATTAAATACAGACATAAAATTTAAAAACTCTGAAAATGCAACACTGCATTGTTTTCACATCATTTAATTTTAAAGGTTTTTTTTTTTCTTTCACAGTATCCACTCACATTTACATAAGTTAATTGGCATATTTCGTGTCGAGTCCTTCCATAATGGATTTTATTATCATACTGTGTTGTGTTGGATGCACTCAAATGATCGGGCGATTAACTCTTTTCGTTCATGAATGCCTGGTATTTTTATATTTGTTTTTTCGTTATTGTGTATCGGGTATTTGTTGTGTATGACTCCTGTCTGTGCTTTTGTATTTAATTATTATGAAGGAGGTAACGTTTTGATCGTTTTTTTTTTTTTATATTGACCAGTGGTGTCCCAGTGGTAACGGCCGCGATTATTACGAGTATGGTCGTGGGTTCGAACCCTGAAGACGCGTTACGTTGTGTAAATTATTTCATCACCACTGCTTTCAAAACGGTGAAGAAAAACATCGTGAGGAAACCGGCATGTCCTAACAAAAACCGATAAATATTAAAGGAATCATAACAAATCTCCTCAATATTTATTCGATTCAATTTCTGAGAAGCGTCGCAAGCTACATAATATCGAAAACATGGCCTCCACGCCGCTACACGGTTGTGGCAATGAGCCAAAGGTTCCTCACAGCTGGTTCGCAGTACACTTTATATTTATTATATCTATTATTAATAATGTACTGTATATTTTGAGACGGGTATTGGTTGTAAATAATGTGCATCTGCACTTTTAGTGGTATTTTGATGTTTATTTTGATGTGAATGAGTTTTCTCGTAGTTGAGGAGCTCGTGGCTAAGTAATAACAGCCATTTGCCGGGGTTAGTCAGTGTATGGGACCATCTTTACGTACCGAGACTCCTCCGCGCCTCGGAAACCACGTGAACCCATTGATCCCGGCTGTCATTCGTGGATTTTTGACAGTCGTTACGGGTCGTCAGAAGCCCGAAAGTCTGACAACCAGTCTTGCCAAGGGGTATCGTATTGCCCAGTTACTGGGTTGTAGGGGTCAAATAGGAGTCGCTCCATGTAAATACTGGTATTCAGCTGCATCCAGTTAGACTGGAAGTCGACCCCAACGTAGTTGGGAAAAGGCTAGGCAGATTGATTGATTGAGTTTTCTCGTAGTCTCGATTGCGTTTTCGTTTTAGAGGTCTGTAAAATATATTTTCTTATTGTATACCATAACATTACATCACGACTGTAATCACCAAAGGATAAGGCAGAGGTAAACCTAATGTATACCCACATTTGTATACTCACTGCTCTGAGGCATAGAGCACAACACGAGACTGCTGCAGCGGATGCACTTTTACGTACCGGACCGTTATGTGTGGAGGCGACGGCCCCCCCCCCACTGCTGGTCGTATCATCAGCCAGGACCAACTTCGGTTTATAGAAACTTTATTCCTAATAAAGACAAGTCACTTATTTGAGAACAATATTAAAAGAAACATACATATAAAGATTACAAAAAGTTCGTCATCAGTATTACAGTTAATATTAGGTCGGGGAAAAAGTTCCTTCGTATTTTATATACAAATTCAAGACATTTTTTTTTCATAGTTTATTATTTAGTTATGTGCCATTTTCCAAATGGGTCAAAACTGTTTTGTGGTCAATTCCCAGTTCTTCAGCTACGTCGTAACTACTGATATGCCGATTTTGCTCCACTTTTTCAAAAATGGCATCCATTTTATCCGTAATAGGGCGACCAGAGCGACGTGCATCTTTGACATCAAAATTTCCGGATTGAAAATGCTTAAACCAAATTTGTGCTACTCTCACAGACACTGCACTAGGTCCATAAACATCGCAAATTTTTTTCGCGGCTTGCGTTGCATTTTTAACTTTTTTGTAGTAAAATTTTAAAATGTATCGAATTTCTTCATTAGATTCACTCATCTTGACAGTACGAAAAACAAATGAAAATCACACATTTTCCTAATTTGAATTTGGAATTATGTTCTTTAAAATTTAAACTTTCAATGATACCAAAACCAGCCAGATACAAATAGTATAGCCAAAGATATTTTATTACAAGTTCATACATACTATAATACGAAAAAACTTTTTCCCCGACCTATTAGTTACCCATCCAATGCAATCATTTCTCCTAACTTGCTGGCCAAAACCCCCCTGACTTGAGCAATTCGCACCATCAATTATATTCAGGTCAAAATTGATATATTTACATGTCACTGGAGAGAGGAGTCTGATAGGCAGTCGCTCCATGTAAAATACTGGTATTCAGCTGCATCCGGTTAGACTGGAAGCCGACCCCAACATAGTTGGGAAAAGGCTAGGCAGATTGATTGACATGTCACTGGGGTGAATTCGCAAAAGTAGGTTCTATTGTTTAGATTATGTTACAAACAATGATCTTTAGACGTATTTTGTGCTTTAATTTTAACTTTGGATGTGTGACTTGGCTATCGCATTAGGTTACCTGTATACAGGGTGTCCCTTAGGACAGCCCTCCGCAAACTGATAGGGTGAATTCAGTATGTCATACTAAGATGACCGGTACATGAAATATTTTCAGGAACGTTAAGGGACTCCAATAAACCTGATTTGTTTGTGTTTTTATGCACAAATCAGATCGTCTATTACTGGTTGGGAGGGGTAGGTAATAGGTATGCGGTGAGTTCGATGAACTCTGTAGCTAGACAGAAAGTGAACAGCTGATTTCACGCGTCGTTGGTTAGAGTATTTCAACATCCATTGCTAGTTTTTTTTTTGCAGTTTTTTTACATAAATGGAGTGCTGCGAACACACAATGCAATTTTACATTGAAATAATGAAAATGTAACTCTAAAAAAATTTGAAAAAATGAAAATTTTCCTGAGAAAATTTCCGGTGGAATATGATTCAGAATGAGGAGCTGAATGCACCCTGTTAGTTTGCGGAGGGCTGTCCCTTACACCCTATATAATAAATAAATAAATTTCGCCAGCATGGGCGCGAGCATATTGCCAGCAACCGGGGCATAAATCCAGACTCCGGGCTTCTTCTGAGAAATCTAGATGGAAAAACCCAATAACACTTTGCACGACGCGGGAATCGAACCAAGGACCTCATGCTCAGGAGTAGCGCTTGGGACCACTAGACTGTATAAGGGTGGCATTCGAAATTAAACTGGTGTTGAAAAGTAGCTCCTGTAGAAAAATATTTACCTGAAACATCATTTATTTTTGTGTAATCTTTACATAACTGTATGAAATAAAACAGAGAGAGAACTTGTAAATTATAGAATTTACTTGAATAAAAAATAAAAGTTAAAACAATGGCGAGTTACACTCAACGACATTATTCGAAGACAAAGAAAAAAGTGTGTTGCCACACAACATAAATATTTTTACAGCATACAAATGTTGCACACATAAAAAAAAACAAAGAAAAACAAAAAACATTAAATTTGATTCTGAACTATTACAAATCACTGCAATTAATTGCAATAATTTATAATAATTCAAAATATAAAAATATATGTTCACATTGTATTGAACATAGTTGGGGGGGGAAGCTTACAAGCTTAAGCAGTGGGAAAATTATAACATTATTCCACTGGCAGAGGACATAATTTGGCAATGGATCTTAAATAAATTTTATTTTTAAATTTTATTTCAGCTACTCTTACATTGTTGTCTGGCCCAGGAAACACTTTGACAATCATTGCCATAGGCCATTGTAAAGGAGAGGCATTTACATCCTTAACAAGAACAAGATCACCTACCTTTAGGTTATCAGAGCTATGTTTCCACTTGGGACGGCTCTGGAGTTGAGTGAGATAGTCTGCTGACCATGCCTTCCAAAAATGTTGTTTAAGTTTAGACACAATTTTCCAAAATTTCAGTCTACTTATTGGAATTTCCAGTAAATCAACATCAGGATAACTAGACAAAGCCGTACCAATTAGAAAATGACCTGGAGTTAAATATCCACCTTCATTGGGGCTGGAAAGTAGAGGTCTAGAGTTCAAAACACCCTCTATCTGTACTATCACCGTGTTAAACTCTTCATAAGTTAGGCACAGAGTGCCGATGACACGTCTCAGATGATGCTTTACGCTCTTTACCCCGGCTTCCCAAAGACCACCAAATTCAGGGGAGTAGCTAGGAATGTACATAAATTTTATGTACTTAAGTTTACAATAACTATATATAGAGTCTCTATGAGCTCTGGAAGCTTGTACATTGTATAATTCCCTTAGCTGATTTTCAGCTCCCTTAAAGGTTTTTGCATTATCACAATACACTTTAGACGGTATACCACGCCTAGAAATAAAGCGATCAAAGCATGCCAAGAAAGTTGGGGTTGTAAGGTCCGACACAACTTCTGCATGTATAGCCTTAGTGGAAAAACAAACAAATAGAGCTACATACCCTTTTGTTATGAGTGGTTTCCGGATTCTTGATACCTTTAAATTAAATGGACCACAAAAGTCGATGCCGACATGCTGAAAGGGCCTAGTTGGTGTGACTCGTTCCTTTGGAAGTGAACCCATGAGCTGCTTAGCAGTGTCAGCTTTCAAACGAAAACATTTCAAGCATTTATGCACTACCTTTTTTACCTCTCGAATGCCATTGATTATCCAGAATTTCTGTGATAACGAACTGAGCACCAACCTAGGACCTGCATGCAATAATCGTAAATGCTCTCTTTCTATAATTAAAGAAGTTATGTTAGAATGTTTTGGCAAAATAATAGGGTGCATTTTATCTTGGGGAATGCCTGCATTTTGCAGCCTGCCGCCCACACGGAGCAAACCGTGTGCATCAATAAATGGATGAAGATTGGCCAGCCCTGACTTGATTTTTTTAGTATTAATAATTGAATTAACTTCTTCTGAAAATGAGATTCTTTGTATGGAACGAATTATAAATTCCAAAGCTAGCTGTAACTCTTTAGGAGTTAAATTTTTATCTTTTATAATGTTTTTTCCCAGAGAATTATTTACAAACCTATACATATATGCGACAACGCTTTGTAACTTATTTATGTTTGAATATTTTTCTAATAAATAGGTTGGTAGGGAAGGCTCTTCATTAATTATAAGACAAGATTCGTCTGGTACCGTTTCTGGTTCAGTAAAACTTTGCTGCTTATGAGCTAGATCTGGGTTTAATAAGTATTGTGGACCATGCCACCATAAATGATTTTCTTGCAACTTTTGTGGCTCTATCCCGCGGGAGATAATATCAGCAGGGTTTTGAGAAGAGCGAACATAGTACCAGGATGACCTATCGGTATAAGAAACAATTTGTTGAACTCTATTATTCACGTAAGTATTAGCTCTGACTCTACCTGACTGTATCCACGCTAGTACTATTTGAGAATCACTGTGCAAGCGTGTGTAATGTGAAAATCTAGAGCCAATTATATCACTGACTCTTTTTGTGAGTTGGGCAAGCAATAACGCACTATTCAACTCTAACTGAGGTATAGTAAGTACCTTGGCTAGAGGTGCCACACGTGACTTTGAACAAAGAAGGTTTACTTCAACACTCCCATTAGATTTTAAAATTCTTATGTAAAGGCAGGCACCATAAGCTTTTGATGATGCGTCTGCAAAACCCACTAACTCAATAGATAAAAAATCTTTACATTGAACGTACCGAGGCACAATAATTTTATTCATTAAATTTAAGTTATTTAGAAATTTTTCCCACAGCTGGGAATATTTTGTTGGAAGAATATCATCCCAACCTATCTTAATACTCCATAATTCCTGCATAATCATTTTTGCAACAATTATAATTGGACTAATAAGACCCAATGGGTCAAAAAATTTTCCTATGTAACTAAGAATCTTTCTTTTAGAGTTCATTTGTTCATTAGGTTGTATTAAAGGAGTCTGAAAATAGAAATTATCATCTACAACATCATACTTCAATCCTAGAGTTTTAATAATATTATCCTTATTCAAGTCAATTTCTTCAAAATATTTATATTCACTTGGGATATCTTCCAAAACCATAGGATGATTTGAACACCATTTGTGTAATTTAAAATTACCAAATTTAAGTAATTCAATTAGCTGATTCTTTAATAAATTAAGTTGCTCTATATCTTCACAACCTGCAAGTACGTCATTGACGTATGTGTTTGAAAGCATGGCTTCTGCAGCAAGAGGTAATTCATTCTTATGCCTATTTGCAAGTTCTATTAGGCATCGAGTGGCCAAAAAGGTAGAGGCTTTCAATCCATAAGTTACTGTCTGCAACTGCAAACAACTTATGGGCGTATTAGGATCATCCCTCCAAAGTATGTTCTGTAAGCTAGTGTGATGTTCATTAATATAAACACCACGGAACATTTTTTGTATATCACAAATTAAAATAAATAAATATGTTCGAAATAAAAGAAGAATATCAAAGAGCTCACTTTGTACCACAGGCCCATTCAGCATGACGTCATTCAGCGAAGTTTTGTTTTTGGATTTCATACTTCCATCGAAAACCACTCGCAACTTTGTAGTCTTACTATCTTGGTTAAATACAGCATGATGTGCTAAAAAGTAAACAGAACCATTATTAAGATCATAAGAATTTATATCAACTTCCTTGGCGTGCCCTAATGCTACATATTGTTCTATGAATTTTTTGTATTCTTCCAAGAATATTGGATTTTGTTTAAGTTTTTTTTCCAAACTTAAAAATCTTTGCAGGGCGACCGAGAAAGAGTCTCCCAGCTGTAGCTCATGTTTAGGAACTATAAGCGGCATATCTACATGGAATGTGCTGTCAACAATTTGAAGGGACTCTTTAAAAATATTTTCAGTTTTTTGAAATTCATCTGTAACTTTTTTTAATGGAAGTTCAGACACTTTCTCAGTCAACCAAAAATTTTCCATAACATTCTCTAATTTTCTTTCATCGAAGATTGCAAAATTTGAAACTAGATGTGAACATACATTGTTACCGCTTACGCAGGATTTACCAGCAACCACATAGCCAAAAACAGTATTTTGCAATACAAGACCATCCAATAATTTAAAACAACCACTTAACAAAGAATCAAAATAAATGTCAGCTCCTATTAATATAGAAATTTCAGTAGGGATGTTAAATTCTTTATCTGATAAAATAATATTTTCTGGAATGGACAATTTAGAAATGTCTAATATTTGCTGCGGCTGTGGTGCTGTAATTGTATCTACTACATAGCAATTGACATTAAATATAATATTATTATATACCGTTGAATTTACAGGTACCTTAACAACCTGATTTATATTTGTAGTTTTATTACCAATACCAATAATATTAGTAGATTGCAAAGTAGGAACAATTGATAACTTTTTCACTAAAGAGTCAGTTATAAAGGAAGCCTGGCTCCCACTGTCGAGCAGGGCCCGTACAAATATGTCACGACCATATTTGTCAGTGACTTTAACCTTAACTGTAGGTAATAAAACATTACAATTTGAAATGTTACTATTTGAACATAATGAGACTGAAGCTTCTTTCTTATTTTCATGTAAAAGTGTATTGTGAGATTCCTTACAAACTTTACATTTAAATTTGTACTTACAGTCATTGACATTATGTAATCTTAAACATATTGAGCACAATTTGTGATCTTTTACAAAGGTCAGACGTGTTTCTATAGGAACCATCTTGAACTTGGGACAAGTAAAAATTACATGATCAGTTTTATCACAATAGGCGCACAATCTATTGGATTGCGCAGCAATATTGGAGACTCGCACTGTACTCTTTGATTTATTTTCAGTAGTATGACCTTTCAGGGGAATAGTACCCTCCAGCGCCATAGCACGCTTTTCTAAAAAGTCTAAAAACTCTGTCATAGTTGGTAAAACTCTAGCATCTCTATCGAAATGAAATGATCTGTGTGTATATAAATCAAGCTTTTTAGAGAGTAGACACAATAGAAGACGATCCCAGCTATCCACTGGTTCATCGAGATTTTTTAATGCATATAACTGTTGTTTAACTTGAGAAACAAAGGTTCTTATAGAAGCCGCCGTTCCCTTCTGCATTGTTGGTATATCCAAAATTAAATTAATGTGGTTACATATTAAGCGTGTCTTATTATCATAACGCTTTCTCAACAATTCTAAAGCTTCTTTATAAGAATGACTAACTAACGGTAGGTTAACTATTATTGACAAAGCGTCATGAAACTAGGTACTTTCTTAAATAAAATAGCTTTTGGACATCCGTCAATGTACGGTTGTTGTCTATTACCGCTATACACAATACCGCTATAAAAAGTTCATAAAAAGGTTTGAATTTTGTAAAATCCTTGCCGTCATAAGTAGGAATTTCTACAGTAGGTAACTTAGAAGTTGAAGTACATGTGGATTGTGAAGACTCCGATTGGGTAAGCATACGTATAGTTTCATTGATCTTAGCAAGGGTTTTAAAAAATCGTTCCTCAAAAATACCTACATCTTCAGAATCATTTTCGTCCAAACTTAATATATCTAACTGAAGAGCTTCAAACTGTTTTAATGAAGTAACAAGTTTATCCTTCCTTGCCTCCAAAAGGTCTATTGTAGCCGAGGCGAGGTTTATCGGATCCTCTACAAAGTTTTGAATGCGCGTCAAAGTTGCTTTGCATGACGCTCGCGACAATTTGAGCTTCTTTAAATCAGCCATTTTATTATAACAGTATATTAACCGCTCGTAATTAGTATGATTAGACCGCACAAACACTTTTATCACTTTGTTTTTGTATTTTATTAACACAACTTGGATTTAATAACACTTTGTATTTGTTTACTTCGATGAGCTGTGAAAGTCGAATGACATTTGACAAGACGTCACGAGTGTCAAACTCAAATGACGTTGATGGAATATGACAGTGACACTTGATGTTTTGTATTGACAGACCAAGTGCCAACTTTACGACGAATGAATGAAGAACGATGATGACGTCAATTTTTGAAATTGCTAGAATAAATTCACGTACATACCTACCAGAGTGGGTATAAGAATTTACCCACATCCACAAAAATGTTGATGAAAATCCAAATTCCAACTCAAAATCGCACCAATTTTGCGATTTTCCTCGATTTCACAAGTATGCCGGGAAACTGAAGTAGAATCTTCGTAAATCTTCGTATATCACCCAGAATATGGTCAGGGTGAGGGCTTCCAAATCGCACCAATTTTGCGATGTTTCACGATTATTGACGTGAAACCGGTATAAAATCTTCGTGATTCGATGTGATCACCCAGAATATTGTCAGGGTGAGGTTGCGCCGGGGCATTGAGACATTGTCCCAGCCTGCACAAGCCAGGGCGTGCACACAGTACACTACTCTCCACCTAAAAATCACTTATAATCGAAGAAAAACTTATACTGACACCCGAAGGCCCGAAGGACCACTTCTCTGTATGAAATAAAACAGAGAGAGAACTTGTAAATTATAGAATTTACTTGAATAAAAAATAAAAGTTAAAACAATGGCGAGTTACACTCAACGACATTATTCGAAGACAAAGAAAAAAGTGTGTTGCCACACAACATAAATATTTTTACAGCATACAAATGTTGCACACATAAAAAAAAACAAAGAAAAACAAAAAACATTAAATTTGATTCTGAACTATTACAAATCACTGCAATTAATTGCAATAATTTATAATAATTCAGAATATAAAAATATATGTTCACATTGTATTGAACATAGTTGGGGGGGGAAGCTTACAAGCTTAAGCAGTGGGAAAATTATAACATTATTCCACTGGCAGAGGACATAATTTGGCAATGGATCTTAAATAAATTTTATTTTTAAATTTTATTTCAGCTACTCTTACATTGTTGTCTGGCCCAGGAAACACTTTGACAATCATTGCCATAGGCCATTGTAAAGGAGAGGCATTTACATCCTTAACAAGAACAAGATCACCTACCTTTAGGTTATCAGAGCTATGTTTCCACTTGGGACGGCTCTGGAGTTGAGTGAGATAGTCTGCTGACCATGCCTTCCAAAAATGTTGTTTAAGTTTAGACACAATTTTCCAAAATTTCAGTCTACTTATTGGAATTTCCAGTAAATCAACATCAGGATAACTAGACAAAGCCGTACCAATTAGAAAATGACCTGGAGTTAAATATCCACCTTCATTGGGGCTGGAAAGTAGAGGTCTAGAGTTCAAAACACCCTCTATCTGTACTATCACCGTGTTAAACTCTTCATAAGTTAGGCACAGAGTGCCGATGACACGTCTCAGATGATGCTTTACGCTCTTTACCCCGGCTTCCCAAAGACCACCAAATTCAGGGGAGTAGCTAGGAATGTACATAAATTTTATGTACTTAAGTTTACAATAACTATATATAGAGTCTCTATGAGCTCTGGAAGCTTGTACATTGTATAATTCCCTTAGCTGATTTTCAGCTCCCTTAAAGGTTTTTGCATTATCACAATACACTTTAGACGGTATACCACGCCTAGAAATAAAGCGATCAAAGCATGCCAAGAAAGTTGGGGTTGTAAGGTCCGACACAACTTCTGCATGTATAGCCTTAGTGGAAAAACAAACAAATAGAGCTACATACCCTTTTGTTATGAGTGGTTTCCGGATTCTTGATACCTTTAAATTAAATGGACCACAAAAGTCGATGCCGACATGCTGAAAGGGCCTAGTTGGTGTGACTCGTTCCTTTGGAAGTGAACCCATGAGCTGCTTAGCAGTGTCAGCTTTCAAACGAAAACATTTCAAGCATTTATGCACTACCTTTTTTACCTCTCGAATGCCATTGATTATCCAGAATTTCTGTGATAACGAACTGAGCACCAACCTAGGACCTGCATGCAATAATCGTAAATGCTCTCTTTCTATAATTAAAGAAGTTATGTTAGAATGTTTTGGCAAAATAATAGGGTGCATTTTATCTTGGGGAATGCCTGCATTTTGCAGCCTGCCGCCCACACGGAGCAAACCGTGTGCATCAATAAATGGATGAAGATTGGCCAGCCCTGACTTGATTTTTTTATTATTAATAATTGAATTAACTTCTTCTGAAAATGAGATTCTTTGTATGGAACGAATTATAAATTCCAAAGCTAGCTGTAACTCTTTAGGAGTTAAATTTTTATCTTTTATAATGTTTTTTCCCAGAGAATTATTTACAAACCTATACATATATGCGACAACGCTTTGTAACTTATTTATGTTTGAATATTTTTCTAATAAATAGGTTGGTAGGGAAGGCTCTTCATTAATTATAAGACAAGATTCGTCTGGTACCGTTTCTGGTTCAGTAAAACTTTGCTGCTTATGAGCTAGATCTGGGTTTAATAAGTATTGTGGACCATGCCACCATAAATGATTTTCTTGCAACTTTTGTGGCTCTATCCCGCGGGAGATAATATCAGCAGGGTTTTGAGAAGAGCGAACATAGTACCAGGATGACCTATCGGTATAAGAAACAATTTGTTGAACTCTATTATTCACGTAAGTATTAGCTCTGACTCTACCTGACTGTATCCACGCTAGTACTATTTGAGAATCACTGTGCAAGCGTGTGTAATGTGAAAATCTAGAGCCAATTATATCACTGACTCTTTTTGTGAGTTGGGCAAGCAATAACGCACTATTCAACTCTAACTGAGGTATAGTAAGTACCTTGGCTAGAGGTGCCACACGTGACTTTGAACAAAGAAGGTTTACTTCAACACTCCCATTAGATTTTAAAATTCTTATGTAAAGGCAGGCACCATAAGCTTTTGATGATGCGTCTGCAAAACCCACTAACTCAATAGATAAAAAATCTTTACATTGAACGTACCGAGGCACAATAATTTTATTCATTAAATTTAAGTTATTTAGAAATTTTTCCCACAGCTGGGAATATTTTGTTGGAAGAATATCATCCCAACCTATCTTAATACTCCATAATTCCTGCATAATCATTTTTGCAACAATTATAATTGGACTAATAAGACCCAATGGGTCAAAAAATTTTCCTATGTAACTAAGAATCTTTCTTTTAGAGTTCATTTGTTCATTAGGTTGTATTAGAGGAGTCTGAAAATAGAAATTATCATCTACAACATCATACTTCAATCCTAGAGTTTTAATAATATTATCCTTATTCAAGTCAATTTCTTCAAAATATTTATATTCACTTGGGATATCTTCCAAAACCATAGGATGATTTGAACACCATTTGTGTAATTTAAAATTACCAAATTTAAGTAATTCAATTAGCTGATTCTTTAATAAATTAAGTTGCTCTATATCTTCACAACCTGCAAGTACGTCATTGACGTATGTGTTTGAAAGCATGGCTTCTGCAGCAAGAGGTAATTCATTCTTATGCCTATTTGCAAGTTCTATTAGGCATCGAGTGGCCAAAAAGGTAGAGGCTTTCAATCCATAAGTTACTGTCTGCAACTGCAAACAACTTATGGGCGTATTAGGATCATCCCTCCAAAGTATGTTCTGTAAGCTAGTGTGATGTTCATTAATATAAACACCACGGAACATTTTTTGTATATCACAAATTAAAATAAATAAATATGTTCGAAATAAAAGAAGAATATCAAAGAGCTCACTTTGTACCACAGGCCCATTCAGCATGACGTCATTCAGCGAAGTTTTGTTTTTGGATTTCATACTTCCATCGAAAACCACTCGCAACTTTGTAGTCTTACTATCTTGGTTAAATACAGCATGATGTGCTAAAAAGTAAACAGAACCATTATTAAGATCATAAGAATTTATATCAACTTCCTTGGCGTGCCCTAATGCTACATATTGTTCTATGAATTTTTTGTATTCTTCCAAGAATATTGGATTTTGTTTAAGTTTTTTTTCCAAACTTAAAAATCTTTGCAGGGCGACCGAGAAAGAGTCTCCCAGCTGTAGCTCATGTTTAGGAACTATAAGCGGCATATCTACATGGAATGTGCTGTCAACAATTTGAAGGGACTCTTTAAAAATATTTTCAGTTTTTTGAAATTCATCTGTAACTTTTTTTAATGGAAGTTCAGACACTTTCTCAGTCAACCAAAAATTTTCCATAACATTCTCTAATTTTCTTTCATCGAAGATTGCAAAATTTGAAACTAGATGTGAACATACATTGTTACCGCTTACGCAGGATTTACCAGCAACCACATAGCCAAAAACAGTATTTTGCAATACAAGACCATCCAATAATTTAAAACAACCACTTAACAAAGAATCAAAATAAATGTCAGCTCCTATTAATATAGAAATTTCAGTAGGGATGTTAAATTCTTTATCTGATAAAATAATATTTTCTGGAATGGACAATTTAGAAATGTCTAATATTTGCTGCGGCTGTGGTGCTGTAATTGTATCTACTACATAGCAATTGACATTAAATATAATATTATTATATACCGTTGAATTTACAGGTACCTTAACAACCTGATTTATATTTGTAGTTTTATTACCAATACCAATAATATTAGTAGATTGCAAAGTAGGAACAATTGATAACTTTTTCACTAAAGAGTCAGTTATAAAGGAAGCCTGGCTCCCACTGTCGAGCAGGGCCCGTACAAATATGTCACGACCATATTTGTCAGTGACTTTAACCTTAACTGTAGGTAATAAAACATTACAATTTGAAATGTTACTATTTGAACATAATGAGACTGAAGCTTCTTTCTTATTTTCATGTAAAAGTGTATTGTGAGATTCCTTACAAACTTTACATTTAAATTTGTACTTACAGTCATTGACATTATGTAATCTTAAACATATTGAGCACAATTTGTGATCTTTTACAAAGGTCAGACGTGTTTCTATAGGAACCATCTTGAACTTGGGACAAGTAAAAATTACATGATCAGTTTTATCACAATAGGCGCACAATCTATTGGATTGCGCAGCAATATTGGAGACTCGCACTGTACTCTTTGATTTATTTTCAGTAGTATGACCTTTCAGGGGAATAGTACCCTCCAGCGCCATAGCACGCTTTTCTAAAAAGTCTAAAAACTCTGTCATAGTTGGTAAAACTCTAGCATCTCTATCGAAATGAAATGATCTGTGTGTATATAAATCAAGCTTTTTAGAGAGTAGACACAATAGAAGACGATCCCAGCTATCCACTGGTTCATCGAGATTTTTTAATGCATATAACTGTTGTTTAACTTGAGAAACAAAGGTTCTTATAGAAGCCGCCGTTCCCTTCTGCATTGTTGGTATATCCAAAATTAAATTAATGTGGTTACATATTAAGCGTGTCTTATTATCATAACGCTTTCTCAACAATTCTAAAGCTTCTTTATAAGAATGACTAACTAACGGTAGGTTAACTATTATTGACAAAGCGTCATGAAACTAGGTACTTTCTTAAATAAAATAGCTTTTGGACATCCGTCAATGTACGGTTGTTGTCTATTACCGCTATACACAATACCGCTATAAAAAGTTCATAAAAAGGTTTGAATTTTGTAAAATCCTTGCCGTCATAAGTAGGAATTTCTACAGTAGGTAACTTAGAAGTTGAAGTACATGTGGATTGTGAAGACTCCGATTGGGTAAGCATACGTATAGTTTCATTGATCTTAGCAAGGGTTTTAAAAAATCGTTCCTCAAAAATACCTACATCTTCAGAATCATTTTCGTCCAAACTTAATATATCTAACTGAAGAGCTTCAAACTGTTTTAATGAAGTAACAAGTTTATCCTTCCTTGCCTCCAAAAGGTCTATTGTAGCCGAGGCGAGGTTTATCGGATCCTCTACAAAGTTTTGAATGCGCGTCAAAGTTGCTTTGCATGACGCTCGCGACAATTTGAGCTTCTTTAAATCAGCCATTTTATTATAACAGTATATTAACCGCTCGTAATTAGTATGATTAGACCGCACAAACACTTTTATCACTTTGTTTTTGTATTTTATTAACACAACTTGGATTTAATAACACTTTGTATTTGTTTACTTCGATGAGCTGTGAAAGTCGAATGACATTTGACAAGACGTCACGAGTGTCAAACTCAAATGACGTTGATGGAATATGACAGTGACACTTGATGTTTTGTATTGACAGACCAAGTGCCAACTTTACGACGAATGAATGAAGAACGATGATGACGTCAATTTTTGAAATTGCTAGAATAAATTCACGTACATACCTACCAGAGTGGGTATAAGAATTTACCCACATCCACAAAAATGTTGATGAAAATCCAAATTCCAACTCAAAATCGCACCAATTTTGCGATTTTCCTCGATTTCACAAGTATGCCGGGAAACTGAAGTAGAATCTTCGTAAATCTTCGTATATCACCCAGAATATGGTCAGGGTGAGGGCTTCCAAATCGCACCAATTTTGCGATGTTTCACGATTATTGACGTGAAACCGGTATAAAATCTTCGTGATTCGATGTGATCACCCAGAATATTGTCAGGGTGAGGTTGCGCCGGGGCATTGAGACATTGTCCCAGCCTGCACAAGCCAGGGCGTGCACACAGTACACTACTCTCCACCTAAAAATCACTTATAATCGAAGAAAAACTTATACTGACACCCGAAGGCCCGAAGGACCACTTCTCTGTATGAAATAAAACAGAGAGAGAACTTGTAAATTATAGAATTTACTTGAATAAAAAATAAAAGTTAAAACAATGGCGAGTTACACTCAACGACATTATTCGAAGACAAAGAAAAAAGTGTGTTGCCACACAACATAAATATTTTTACAGCATACAAATGTTGCACACATAAAAAAAACAAAGAAAAACAAAAAACATTAAATTTGATTCTGAACTATTACAAATCACTGCAATTAATTGCAATAATTTATAATAATTCAGAATATAAAAATATATGTTCACATTGTATTGAACATAACATTTATTTTTGTGTAATCTATATCTATAAAAGGAAAGCGTTACTGACTGACTGACTGACTGACTGACTGACTGACTGACTGACTGACTGACTGACTGATCTATCAACACACAGCTGAAACCACTGAACGGATTGGGCTGAAATTTGGAACACAGGTAGCTATTATGACCTAGGCATCCGCTAAGAAAGGGTTTTTGGAAATTTGACCTTTAAGGCGGTAAAAAGGGGGGATATTGTTTGTATGAAAAATCTTATTCCTTGAGTTAATAAACTTGGAACTTGGCACGAATATTTATCTAAGTAAATTATGATTTTTGTGATTTTTTGTTTTTCTAAACTACCCCCTAAAGGGGAACTGGGGGGTCTCAAAGTTTGTATGGAAAAAATTTAACGCGCAATCCGATTAATTCAAAACTCAGTATTTATACTAAAAACCAAAAATAAAGAATAATTTGTATCAAGGTTTTTCGAAAATCTACCTCTAACGGGGTGAAAAGGGGTAGTCAATTTTACAGGGGAGGATTTTACTGCGTGGCTTGATTAACTCAAAAATTGGTGTAAATAATCTTTCAGTCAAGTTGTAGAAATATCTCAAACCATTTTTTTTAATTCCACCCCTGTGGGGGTGAAAACAGGGATACAATTTACATGAAAAATGTTATTCATTTGGTTTTAATTGACTTGAAACTTGGCACAAATATTTGCCTAAGTTTGTCATTATTAGTTTTTTAAAACTACCCCGGCGGGAGGGTTAGAGGGGGAGAGGGAAGGGAAGGAGTGGTGAGGAGGGTGAGGGGGAGGATGATGGACGCAGGGAGAAAGGGGCAGGACTTGGTGAGGAGAGGAGGAAGACGTGGTGAAGGCTGAGGGGGAGGTTAAGGGTTGGTGAGCCGGAGGTGGAGGATAGGGGGAGAGGGAGGGGATGGCGTGGTGAGGGAGAGAGAGGGAAGGGGAAGGGCGAAGGGGGTGTGAGAGTGAGTGAGAGGGGGAGGGAGAGGTAGCGGAAGGGGATATGGTGAAGGAACGACCTAATCTCTGGAACTACCCTACCAGTCGGATTTTAAAAAATCTTTTTGCATTAATGATAGCCCAAATCTTATAGAAGGCATATTTAACATCACTCTAGGACCCTTAGGTGCCAAGCAAAAAGAAAAAAAGTCTGAAAGAACGCTAAGTGAAAACGAAGTAATAGCGCGGGTAGGCAATGCGATGCGACGGGGTGGGTCGAGCAAAAAAGAAATTTCACGCGGACGAAGTCGCGGGCAGAAGCTAGTCTTTACATAAACTTCTATCACATAGAATAGATTTAGATTTTTTCTCTATGCAAACTTCGGAGATAAGGGGGGGGGGGGGACGGTATTTTTTAAACTTTTTTCATTAAAAGTCGAAAACAGGCGGCCTAAAAAAAAATAAAAAAATGTTTGAGAATGTGCAAACAGCGTTCTTTTATATGATACCCCACATGCCCCAGTAGCCTCACTTTTAATTTTTAAGACCCCCTTTCAGTCCCTGTTGCAAAAAAATAAAAATATTTTGATATCTTTCTTATTTGCAAATTAGTTGGATAAACGTCAGCTAAAACTGTTCCAAATTTCAAGTTGACAGCATTATTAGTTCGTGAGATATCCAGCTGTGACCGACAGACAGACAAACTGAGTCTCACCATAAGGGTTCCTTTTTACAATTTTGGTACGGAACCCTAGAAATGATCAGAGCGTATGACCCACTTAAACGAGAAAACCATTTTATTTTTAAATATTATGAAAATCTGCATGAAACGATTGATTCTATTGTATTCGCCACGGAAAACGAGATTATAAAAATGGTCCTTTTTATAACGAATATACGATATAAAAACATTTATAACACGTGTTTCATATTGACGACTTCAATATAATTATTTCATTACTCGTCAATGGCAATTCATTAGTACAAACTGAACGATAAAAGTTTAATTTCATTGATAACGTTAATTAATTAAATTCATTCATCGCTTTACCATCTCTTTTTATAGCTAAAAGCGAGCTTTTATCTTTTGAGTTCAGGGTTTGGTTGCTATTTTGAGTACATCTAGTTAGTCTTCAATGTTTTGTCACTTTTTCAATGTTTTTCGTTGTTATTTTCATCTTACCACTAGCTCACCCGACAGATGTTGTCCTGTCTGTGACTGTGCATATTTTAATGTAAACGCGCGAAGTTAAAATAGTCGTTAAGTTTTCTGAAATTTTCCAATTTTCTGCGAAATTTTCTTATTTTTTTATTTCATAAGAACCTTCTCCTCACAATAATAAACACAACAAAAAAAGAATTAGTGAAATTGTTCCATCCATTCACGCGTGATGCGATGACCAAGGGAAATAGGGATTCATTTTTATATATTATACAGATTACAACAATTATTTACTAATTAAAATGTCTGATCTAATCGTCAAACACAACGAAATCTCGATTACATTACGAGTCTGATAAAGGAAGAATCTTCACGAAATAAATTAAATGTGGGCACCGATTGTTCTCGAAAAACTTTGTTTTTAATTTTCTACAAAGAAAAAAGACTTACGTCTTTAATTAATTAAGAAGGGTCGTTTTTTAAAACACAATCAAGTGTCTAATTACTGTTTTTTTTTTCTTTCTTCGTATAGCTGTAAGAGTTTCTCTGACGCGACAGAATTCTAATTGGAAGGAATCTTTACATTTTGTCGTTGATTTATTTTTATCCCTAGTTTTTAGGAAGATTGATCTTTTGTTCCTCAATAGAATAGAATAGAATAGAATAGGACATTTATTCCAGACATAAGTAGTCCATAAATTGTTAGTAACACAAAAAACCTTAATGCTATTGTTAGTAGGTACATACAAAACAAAGCCACAGAAAGAAATAAAAATCACAAAGTGGCACAGCACAGGAGTACCAGTTCATGGCAAGCCTTGGTCGCATCCAGTGCCTCCACATGGGCGAGTCCCAGCGGCCCACGAACACGCTCAGAAGGCTGTTCGAGCTGACCCGCATGCGCTTCATAAGAAACGCACAACGCTTCCGCATGATGGCATGAAAACCATCCACGCTCTTCATCGCAAACATTGCTGAAGCGCTGCAGTGGCGCGGCAGCCCGAACAGTATCCTGAACGCGTTGTTGTACTGTACACGCAGGGCACTGTATGTACGCTACGTGTACTTAGTCCACAGGCTGCAGGTGTAAAAATATTGACAGAAGGCCTTAAATAATGTCACTTTGACTTACTCAGTACACCGTGCAAACCTGCGGGCCAGCATGTTACAGCGCACAGACAGCGCCCTGCGCTTCCCTCTCCAAGTCAACGTTATCACATAGATCCTCAGAGACCCAGTGACCCAGATATTTAAAATTAGACACTCAGTTTAAGCTGGCACCGCAAAGATACAAAGGAGGCACGTTAGCGAAGGATTTAGTACCAGCCTTAAACACCAAATCAAATCAAATCAAATCAAATAATCTTAATCGAAGTACTCGTCCGCATCGATGTCATACGGAAACGTGCCCAGAAGTTGAATGCTAATTCTTTGGCCAAAGAACGAGCCACTCCTCTGGTCAAGTGAAGTCTCGACCAGTCGGCAAAAAAAAATCTTAAAAAGTAGACGCTCATTTGGGCCCCGGCGAGCATTTCTTCCCCAAACGGCTCAAAACTGTAGTTACCTATAAGGTTACAGTATTTGCGCCGCTTGAGGGTCTTAATTAAAATGATATTTTAGTTAATATTTTAACTAATTTAAGTTAGTTAGGAGTATGTAAGGATTGTACCAGATGGCGTTCTGTAGTTTCTGCCTACCCCCATGGGAAGAAGGCGTAAGTTTATGTACCTATGTGTGATTTAAGTTACGAAAACAGCAGCAATATCAAACTCTTGATAGGAACTCTCGGATATACTCTCAATATTCCATAAAAATAATATAGGAGAAGGAAAATTCATATAAATATAATATGAACCGAGTTTGAAAACACTCCGCTAAGGGTTTTACCCGATGCAGTACTTTTTCTATAAAAAATATTATGAATAACGAAATATCCTGTTTACCGTAAGAGAAAATGTTTACGTAGAAAATGAGCTTCCAATACTTGTTGAGAAATAGCGGCAAACAAAGTTGGTAGAAAAACTAAAAATATACTCTTTTGAAGATTGCACCTAATCAAATATTCTTCTCTTGCTTCTTCGCAGAATTTAAGAATAATTTGAAGAACTTTCTTTGATTTGGTACTATGAGTGAGAAAGTCTAAAACGAACCTTCTGTTAGAAGTATTGATTAATTTTGATAGCTAGGTAGATTTTTGAAGATTAGAGAAAATCCATACTAATATTATAAATGAGAACTGTGTGTATAAGTGAGGTCTGTCAGTGTGTTACCTTTTCACAAATGGCTGAATGGATTTGCATGAAATTCGGCGCACGGATAGATCATGGCCTGGCTTAGCACAAAGGATATTTCTTATCCCGTTTGTACGTTTCCGTGGGATACTTCCCGACATTTTAGTAAACTTAAAAAATACTTTGAAAGCGGCTAAGAATTGAAAGAAGTATTGAGCTAAGTGCTAGGATTTAGAGACTACACTATCAACGCAGCTATTTAAGTGCTAACACAAAATACACGAATAAAACCTAAAAAGCTGAAACCTAAATTGCCCAGCATTTGATCAATCCTACGTAGAAGCTAGCTACAAAAATCTTGATCTCGAACGATTTGCTTCTCTAACCGACTTAAAAAAAAGGAGGTTATCAATTCGACATGTATGTATGTAATATTATTGAAACTGCAATATATTCATATAACTATAACAATCTATTAGAGCATCCAAACAAATATACAACATTTTATAGGTGTATGTATGTTTTTCCACGCATTTCTCCGAAACTATTAATTGGATCGTGACCATTTTTTGTTATTGGCTTACATTTACTTTTACTTAGGGAACAGTGCAAGTTTCATCAGAATCGGTTCAGCAGTTTTCAAGATATGGACTAATACGTGTAAGTGTGACGGCCTGGCTTATTGATACGAGCTACGGGTGTGGTATCAAAGGGAAAACATTTCAAAACCTTGGTCAAATTCTAGTTCTATTCTAGCAATATTTACAACAAAACTATTAACTAATTAATGCAAACAAATACGAGTATTGTAGGTTTTACTTAAAACTAAAAATTACTAAATAAAAAAGTATTAATTAGTTAGGATTAAGCGTTGCTTTTGATTACAATAATGACAAATCATAATAACAGTTTTAAAAGTCACTAAAATCATAATTATATCTGCGCCTGAAATACTAATCGGTAAAATACCTATACATACATAAATTCAGCACTAGTTTCGCGAAACGAAAAAGTTCAATGATCTACGTCACTTGACAACTAACTGATAAGAAGCCAAATATAAGACGCTCTAATTCCGAAATAAGACGTAGGCTTAACTCTAATGTATCCACTTATCTAGCCTAAAAGCTAGCCACAATAAGACTTGATCCATCGATTATCGAGTCATTTTTCGGAATAGCATCGTTCTTCCAGCTATTTATAAACGTTTGGTCACGAATACCGAATCGATCCGTTTAGCAAATGGATTCACATACTCACACCTAGGTGTATAGAATACTAGCGACGCGTGCCTGCTTCGAACGGTTTTTAACACGCTTTTATTAGCTTCCCCTGTATGGATGTTTGTATGTAACGGAATCTTTGAACTCGATTTTTAACCACTTTAAATGGTAAAATAAAACGACTCTAAAAATAATGATTTATTATATGAATAGATAGAAGTAAAAGTAAGTAGGGGGGCTTGTGGCTAAGTAATAACAGCCGCACGGGTAGATCCATCAGGTTAAGCTACGCTTGCTGAGGTTGGTTGGTACGTGGGTGGGTGACCATCTTTACATACCGAGACTTTCTCCGTGCCTCGAAAAGCACGTTAAGCCGTTGGTCCCGGCTGTCATTCGGGGATCTTTGACAGTCGTTACGGGTCGTTAAAAGCCCGAAAGTCTGACAACCAGTTCTACCAAGGGGTATCGTATTACCCAATAACTGGGTTGTAGAGATCAGATAGGTAGTCGCTCCATGTTAAATATTGGTATTCAGCTGCATCCGGTTAGACTGGAAGCCGACCCCAACATAGTTGCGAAAGGCTAGGCAGATTGATTTTATAGAAGTAGAAATCACAGAAAAAATAATCATAATTATCAACACGTCAAATAACCGGGTAGGGGCGGGTTATTTCACGTGTTGATATGATTATTTTTATGACTTTTCCTGACGCAAAGGTGCCCATAACACTTGTAGCATTGCCACGTTGGATGGCAATAGCTAACCTCTGCACCAAGAACGAGCCGGAGTCACCCGTTTACTCACGGAGAAAAAAATTTAAAAATAAATTAGGTACGAGTAGGTATAAAAAATAAATTTTTCAATATAAGAATAAAGTGATTGGCGAGAAAATTAATGTCACTGTAAAAAAAGCGTCGGGTGCTTTGTACGACATTCTTACACTAACTCTGTAATTCGAAAGCTCCCCACGCTTTTTATGGTTCCGTACCTCAAAAGGAAAAAACGGAACCCCTATAGGATTGTTTCACTTTGTTGTCCGTCTGTCTGTCTGTCAGTCTGTCAAGACCCTTTTTCTCAGGAACGCGTGAAGATATCAAGTTAAAATTAATATCAAATACGTAAGTTTATGGTCCCTTGGAGTTCTAAAAATTTCATACTTCTAAGTCAACGTAATAAAAAGATACGGCTATTTATGCGACATATTTTGATACTCGCAAGTAAATGAAAACCTATTGGGTACTTCCCGTTGATCTAGAATCATGAAATTTGGCAAGAAGCAAGGCCTTACTACACAAGTAATGGAAAAAGTCCGAAAATTGATAATTTGTAATTTTATCATATAAAAAAATATGTTCAAGTATGTCAGTCTGTCAAGACCCTTTTTCTCAGGATCGCGTGAAGATATCAAGTTGAAATTAATATCAAATACGTAAGGCTATAGACCCTTACGGTTCTAAAAAAATCAAGCTTCTAAGTCAACGTAACAAAAAATACGGCAATTTATGCGACATATTTTGATACTCGCAAGTAAATCAAAACCTATAGGGTACTTTCTGTTGACCTAGAATCATGAAATTTGGCAAGAAGCAAGGTCTCACAGCACAAGTAATGGAAAAAGTTCTTAAATTGATAATTTGTAATTTTATCATATAAAAAAATATGTTCAAGTATGTCAGTCTGTCAAGACCCTTTTTCTCAGGATCACGTGAAGATATCAAGTTGAAATTAATATCAAATACGTAAAGCTATAGACCCTTACTGTTCTAAAAAAATCAAGCTTCTAAGTCAAGGCAATAAAAAATACGGCCATTTATGCGACATATTTTGATACTCGCAAGTAAATCAAAACCTATAGGGTACTTACCGTTGACCTAGAGTCATGAAATTTGGCAAGAAGCAAGGTCTCACAGCACAAGTAAAGGAAAAAGTCCAAAAATAAATGGTTAATTTGTAATTTTATCACGTAAGAAAATATTTTTTTGGGATTACAATGTTAAGTTTGTTTTTGGGATAAATTCTTTTCAGCTACGGAACCCTTCATTATGCGTGTTCCGACACGCACTTGGTCGGCTTTTTTTTAGTTCAGTTTAATGGTTAGTATTAAAGCGTGTTTTTTTAGTTTTTATATACTATAATTTATTATGACTTGACAAATACGAGATTTCTTTATTATATCAATCAACTCAGCTTAGTCCACTGCTGGACCCAGGCCTCTCCCAGTCTGCGCCACAACACCCTGTCCTCCGCCTTCCGCACCCAGTCTGTCCCAGACAACTTTCTAAGGTCGTCGGTCCATTTAGCTGGGGGGCTTTATTATGCAAGTTTAATATTAATGTTAAGTTTGATTATTGCGTCGACTTAGCTCCAAGGGAACGTTAACTTACGTATTTGATATGAATGTCAACTTGATACCTCCACGCATTCCTGACAAAAAGGGTCTTGACAGACTGACAGAATAACTGACAACGAAGTGATCCTATATGGGATTCGTTTTTGCTTTTGAGGTACGGAACCCTAAAAAAGTCGCCAGCCATGTCTTCAGAAAAAAAAATGTTTACTTAGCCTAACAAGTTAAATCACCAAAATAACTTATTCCCCCAGTTGACTCGTCCAACTTAAACGGAATAATAAGCGGATCTTGTCAATATTCCTCCGTTTTTCCGTCCTGAAATCGACGGAGACATTTTATTTACTTATTCTGAAGGAAATAAGACCTCGTTATAATTACGGCGAACGTAACTGGTATCGTCAAAGTTAGATTGGTGTTCCGATTATTTTATAATATTCTTGTTAAGTACTTCGTTTTAATGAGTCTGTTTCTTTGGGATTGCTTGTCGGTTTTATAGGAACAAGGATTGATATTGAGTTTTATTGTAGGTAAAAGATTTCTTAAGTGTTAGCTCATTTAATAGGATTTAACACTACGTTAAATCCTATTAAATGAGCCGCTAAATAATTTGTTCAAGCCGCTGCAATGACGACATTAATTTGACACGCATGTGCGGTTCCGCGTTTTCGTTTTATTTATTTATTTAAATACAATTTTCTAAAATAGCATCTAGGAGCAACCTGTTGTGCAGAGATGAGATTCAAATGAACGAGAAAAAAAAAGGCCACGCCACTCGAGATTTTTTCTCTGGGTTTTGCAAAAAATCATTCATGAAGCTACCAGCTGTATCAGAACAATTAAGATAAACGACGAACCAAAAAAAAGGTGTCGACAATTGCCATTTTCCAGCTGGCACAGAACAATAGCTTCAGGAATGAGTCCTTTGCATAGAGTGATCCTTATTTTGGTTATTATTTTATTATTTAACTTTATATAAAAAAAAACTTTATTGCTAAATTAGTGTACAAAGATTTTACATTGGCCCCAAACTAGGCAAGCCTGTATCTTACTTCTACTTGTTTCTTTCTTCTTTTTGTTTTACTTTGTTTGACTTTTTTTTTCAATTTACGAATTATTTTATCATAATTTTTATGATTACTGGCCACTAGTCCTATCTGTGCCACTAGCCCTCGGTCGAGCAGGTGCTGACATTGTTAAATATAGTGTTTACTGATCTTTCGCTAATTCAAACGCAAACATAGAGAAAAAAAAGAGACTCTTGCGATCTTCTCAAATTTTGAACACATTCTTTTTTCTTACAACTCCAGAGCTAGGTTAGAGTACCTGTATTTCAGAAGAAAGCCATATCGAAACAAAATATAATTTATGATCTGAAAACCAAATTAAAAGACCAATTAATTAATGAAAAGACCAACAAAACAGGGGCCATTTATCCGCTAAGCGTATCAGGTAATCTCTTACGTAACACATTAATTATACCTAGACACATTATTCATACCGTACAAATTATACTAACGAAATACTTTCACCCTGACAAACTACTTGCAAACTATTTAATTAGTCGGGAAACTGTTATCTTTGATCTCACCACCTCTATCGCTATCCACATAAGGTTTAATTTTGTTCAGTAAGTTATGTTAAAAGCTGCAAATATTTATTGGTAGCCAGCTACAATTTTCTGAAGTGTCCGTGGCAATTTTCCCCTACAGTATGCTGTAATGTAATGGGAAGATTGACGTTTAAACACTCGCTTGCTGGCATCAGCCCCTAGCGATGTAAAAAGTTCGATTACGTTACTCTGTGGGTAATATGCTGGGTTTATTAACACGTTTTGGCTGACGTGGCAGTAATTGATGTTTTGGTCGTGTGCTTGACTGGTACGCCGTGGATTTTACGCGTGTTTTTCAATGCTTATTTTCTTGTGTCGGCTCATGCTGGGTAAAATTATTGGTCATTCAGCGAGGTACGCTAATGTGGTTGATCAGTCATGGAGGGTTTTAATGTGTGTGTAGTTTATCAGATAAAACTGAGGTAAGTATATAATATATACATTTTATTTTATATTTCTAGGTTGCCTTATTTGTCATCCTTATCAATAGATGAAGCCGCTTTTACGATGAAAGACCACGGCTCGTATCTTTAACCAGTAACGCTCCGTTAAAAAAATAACTTTACAAACTTTAAGAGGTGCTTTAGACCATCAAACTAATAACTTTTATTATGGGACCAACTTTGAAATCGCGAAAAAATACAGCTGCTATTCACTGAGATAATATACTACGTATAGAGAATACGTAGTATATTATCTCAGTGAATAGCAGCTGTTTTTTTTCGCGATTTCAAAGTTGAGAGAGGCTGACCGAAGCAAAAACAGTGTCACAACCAGTCACAACGGGATAACAGCCGGGGTGGCTGTGCGCTGCAGCGCTTAAACATTAGGTATCGTCTCACCAAACTATAAAACAAAAAGCGCTAGACCGGTTAAAACGTAGTGTGAGTGACTAAATGAGTTGGTGCCGGTCGGCAACAAAGCATTTATGCCCGGTTGATGGCAATATTATAGGCTCGCTCCTTATTACATGAGACTTAAACATAACCACACCTCTCACCTCTCTCTCATACCTTGGAAGATTATAGGCGTAATGTTATATATGTCATTATATAATATGAGGTTCAGAGCCTCCGTAAAATATAAGGACCAGTCTGCCCAAGCTCCAAAGATTCTATCGAGGTCTATAGATTCAATCCTAGATACCCTCCACACGTAACAGTTTTATGTAAATAGTTCAAAGCCTAGTTTTGGCTGGTTGCCAGGGTCGTACGTCTGGCGGTGCGTTAGTGACCATTAATGTCAATCAGTATCACTTAGTTAAGGGTTAGTTAATGGCATGGTGATCGCTGTGGTTAAATGTGGCTGTTATTATAATGGGGTGCAAAATTTTTACATTAAATTTTCCAGGAAACTTTTGTAGGACACAGCAGATTTTTGTGTATAATAACTGACTTTTGTATAATTTTTGGACTTTTTCCTTTATTTGTGTTGTACGACCTTGCTTCATGCCAAATTTCATGATTCTAGAACAACGGGAAGTACCCTCTAGGTTTTGATTTACTTGCAAGTATCAAAATATGTCGCATAAATGGCCCTATGTTATTATTGCATTGACTTAGAAGATTGAGTTTTTTAGGACGCCAAGGGGCCAAAGACATACGTATTTGATATTAATTTCAACTTGATACCTCCACGCGTTCCTGAGAAAAAGGGTCTTGACAGACTGACAGACAGACAGACAGACGGACAAACAGTTGATCCTATAAGGGTTCCGTTTTTTCCTTTTGCGGTACGGAACCCTAAAAAGTAAAAAATCTTCGTCAACCAGGAAAGCACTTCTTTATTTGCGACATCCGAACGGCTTCTGTACTAAAAACTGTCCGTTCATCGGTTTTTTCACTAATACCTCAAATGTAAAATCACACTAATATTATAAAGACGAAAGTTTGTGAGCGTGTGTATGTTTGTTTGTTACTTCTTCACGCTCAAACGGCTGGACCGATTTCGATAAAATTTGGTATGTAGGTTTGGTTTTTGTTTGCTTGGTAGCTACCAATACCATACCATACCCTTTTTTTTTTTTTTTTTTTGAGGGTGGGAAATCATCAAATAACTTCTCCCGCTCTGGGTGGAGCGGAAGGGCGTGTCAGACTTTTACTGACTAAAACCCACCCGTGTTCCTTCAGTTGCCTATGCCAGGGCCGCGGTAACCTCTTCAGACAACCCGCGACCCCAGCGGCGTCGGCCCTATTGGACCCCGTCACTTGCTGACATCTCTTTGATGCGCGCGTGGAACACAACGCGCCGTCGACTCGGGCCTGGTCCTTACCGGACTTTTTATCCCGGTCTACGCGGGTGAAACCGCGGGGCGCCGCTAATAAAATATAATACTAACAATGCTGAATATTGCCGATCTTAGGTAGAAGTGTGAACCGCACTTCATTTAGTCGTACTTGAACTATTTGGGGTCCTTTGATTAAGCATTCAAATTACTTAATGCAAACACTTTACTCCTTTGAGTCGCTCGTTAATATTGATCAAGTTTAAGTTACTGGAGATACTTAAATATGAATCAAGTAGCAAGCACGAATCAAGTTATTGTGGTTTATCTGATCGAGTGTGTGTTTAAATTCAAATTGTTATAAATGTATGATTCTTCTGTTAAGTGCTATTTTTAGAACTGCTTATTGTTCTGCTAATTACGATGACACTGGCACCACAGAGACACCGTACGGGTTGATTTACTATATTTAGGAAACTTAACTTTGGCAGTAAACGTTTATTATTATGGGAAATAACGATATTTATTATACTGCTGTATCGCACCTTAGGTATGTGTGAGGCGAGACCGCCCATTCGTCAAAGCACACGGTGTCCCGCCCCCAGCGGTAAAGCGGTATCGGTCAACTATGACCATACTATAACTAAACCATTTAACTCTCAATTTATGCTAATCAATTTACAATATCACTCAGCATTTTGCCAGAATAACCTATACAGGGCGTCCCTTAATTAAGAGATAATTTCTTCTTTCTTAAGGGGTCATTGTACTCATCATTATGAACAGGGACCAAATCTGAAATCGCAAAAAAAAATCATATGTTCCCTACATTTAGAACTAGTCAAAATGTAAGGAACAGTTGTTTTTTTTTTCGCGATTTCAGGTTTGTTTCTGTAGTGAAAGTTGTTCATAATGATGAGTACAATGACACCTTAAGAGGTTGTGCATTATTTAAGTTACACCTTGTCTAAGAAATGTTTTACTTTTAAACTAGGTATATACTAGTACTTACCCCGTACAGCTATTGTAGGCAACATAGCAAAGCCATGTATGAGCGTCCAGAATAACTTCCTATAAATCTTCATGTCTGTAATATAATTGTCACTTTTCCCATGTTTCACTTAGCACTAGTATTTTGATTGCACTTCACTGCTGTTATTATGGTTTTTCAGCATCTGAAACAATGAAAAAACCACACGTTACTTTAAATTATTAAGAAACTAGTGACCTGCCCCTGCTTCACACAGTTTTTACGGCTTGAGAAAACATCGAGCTTTCTTATGTACCTAAGTTTAATTTTATAGTACTATACAGGGTGTATTAGAAAAGTTTGGTCAATTTTAAGGTATGGTACAGTCCTTCAAACTGAACAACTTCTTCCATGGGACCAACATCGAAATAGCGAAAAAAAAAAAGAAAAGTGTTTTATTGACATAAAAAATGGAGTAACATTTTCAATTGAAAATGAATGAATGAATGATGATTTTGAATTTTTGGATTGAATATTAACTGTCCCATACAAAAATTCAATACGTACTCGACCCAAATGTATGGGACGGCTGATTATTTTTTCACGATTACAAAAATTGTTCAGCTTGATTGTCTGTCTGTCCCTTCAATTTAACCGCATCTTTCTGATACACCCTATACAACGTGCTGCCGCTATGGCGACATTAATAAAAGACACAGTTAGGGCTAGTGGCCCGTAATCGTAAAAATTATAAAAAGAATAATTTAAAAAAAAAATCAAACAAACTAAATAACAAAATAATAACCAAAATTACGATCACCCTATGCAAACGACTCATTCATGAAGCTATTTCTATGTGTCCCTGTATATATTATAGTGCTAACTTGTGTAATGTATTTAAGATAACCAGCTATTGATCTAGATAAAGTACATTACTTAGGTGAAGAAGTGAGCATAACCCAAGTAAAGCCACGTTTATAACTTATACATATTGAAGTTTACGTAATCGAGGCACGCAACACCACCGTGCCTTCTTCACGCTCACTCTTCGTACTAGTAAAGTCAAACAAGTCAGCGCACGCAACGCGATTATGTTCACCAAGCTGTTACGCAAACATGTCGATATATTCATGGTCTTTATACTTATACTTATGCATCAATTGCACGTCGAGCCACATTTGAATCGGTGATTTCTAGAACCCCACATGTTACACAGACCACATTTCTCGGGAGATAATAAAAACTACTTAATTATGAATGCAGTGATTATTTTGTACTTTTTTTTAGTTTATTTGTTGCATATAGAGGCTAATAAAGTATATATAGGTACATTACATAATTTAAAATTATTTAAATAGTATGAATTTACAAGATAAACTTGCATTACATGTGGGGTTTTCGAAAAAAAAAAGCAATTTTGTTTATGAAACACAGTAAAATTATTTTGAGTTGAAGACTCTTCAATGATTGTGTATATTATTTCTTCCATTGAATACAGACATTTATTCATATCACGGAGTTTGCGTTTGGCAAGGCTAAAATTTTGATCACAGTAAAAAAGAGTGAAGAGTGAGTTTAGGACCGTACTATGACGTGAAAACAGATCAAGGATTCATCATGATTCCAGTGTGAGAGAGAGACGGATCTATATATGACCTACAACACCATCCTTTTTAGGGTTCCGTACCAAAATGGTAAAAAAGGAACCCTTATGGTGTGACTCAGTCTGTCTGTCTGTCAGTCTGTCTGTCACAGCTGGATATCTCAAGAACTACTAGTGCTATCAACTTGAAATTTGGAACAGTTTTAGATGACGTTTACCCAACTATTTTGCAAATAAGAAAAAAATAAAAATATATGTATTTTTTTGCAACATGGGATGAAAGGGGGTCTTAAAAATTCAAAGTGGAGCTACTAGGTCATGTGGGGTATCATATAAAAGAGTGCTGTTTGCATATTCTCAAACATATTTTTATTTTTTTTTAGGCCGCACAGTGTTCGACAATTGATGAAAAATGTAAAAAAAAATACCGTTCCACCCCCCTTATCTCCGAAGTTTGCAAAGATAAAAATCTGAAATTATTCTATGTGATAGAAGTTTATGTAAAGATTACAGGAAAAATAAAACGATGTCTCTAAATTGCACACTTTTTCAGAAATCGGAACGGAACCCTCGGTGCGCGAGTCCGACTCGCTGTTGACCGGTTTTTTCTCAACGCAACCATGATGGGTTCAAGATCTTTTTTCACGTCATAGTACGGTCCCTGAAACACATGTTATGTACACTTGGTGGTGTTTTTGAAATGATTGAGTTATTTCCACCTTTAGAGTAGTGTTAGCTGTGGGTTTTTGCGCGAATCGATAGGTTGACGTTTATAGACTGTGATGTCGGTGCTAACTCAATTCTGAAAAAAAAAATGTAACATGGTGTTTTAGAAATCACTGATTCATTTACACCAGACATGAATAAGCTAGTAAAATCATAAGAAATAACCAATAGGTTTTGACTCGCTCTATGACTTGCAAGCGATAGTCTGAGATTAGTGGCTTCGTGACCGAAAAGTTGTTTGGATATCTGGGGCCGTACTATGACGTGAAAAAAGATTATGGATCCGTTGACAAAAAAGGATGGTGCTCTATGTCGTATATAGCTCCGTCTCTCTCTCACACTGGAACAATTCAACTTCTGCCCTGCTATAAGAGTTCATAGTAAGCCCCCTGTCGTCATGTGATGCAGAGGAAAAGGAGGTGGTGTAGGTTTTGAATATGATTTAGACGGCACATGGACGGCACAAAGAAAAGACATAGCATAGACACGGCTGGGGTCAGAAAAGGCAATAACCATAATAATGGGTCTTTTACATAGGAAAATGCCGATTTTTGATACTGGCTAGTGTGAAGATCAATATCTTTCATTATATTTAGAATTCGAATTTCAAATTCATTTTATAATATAGCTTGATATTTAAAAAAATCAGTTGTTCATGTGTTTTCCCGCCGTTCGATTTTTCTTTGATATCGATGTTTTTGTATAAATCGAAATAGCTCGCTATTTTCGAATAAGAGTTCCGTCGTGGCACGAACGCAGCATAAACAGCACGCAATATTAATGACGTGTATGGACAAAGTACTGCATTGGATTGATCGCTTCCATTCTGGAAATTTTGATTTCAACAATGAGTCCCGGGGAAAAATTTCAAATCCAATGAGAAGGAGAAAATTTCCTTTAAAGAATTCATCGATTCCCGTCCCCAGGATTTCTATTGCAGAGGCATCAACGAGCTATCATTAAAATGGCAACAGTGCACTGACAATGTTTCTTTAAAAAACATTACCTAACTAACAGACCTAATAATATCTACTATCAGATCGCACCACTACTGCTGAATGACATTATAAATAAAATAAATATCCTTGGACATTTCACACAACGCCATCTAGTCCCAAGCTAAGCAACCTAATGCTTGTGTTGTAACGAGATGGCTGATAAACTACTTATATACATTTTTTTTTTTTGTAAATACATACATATTATAGATAGAAAAACACCCAGACTCGGAACAAATACTTGTAGGTCATACAAATATTTGTTCCGTGCGGGAATCGAACCCGCGACATGCTACGCAGCAGTCAATCACTCAACCACTGCGCTAACCGTGCCGCCACATTGTGCCAGACACAGTGCCTGTTTCATGCAGGACATGCCTCACCTTCTATCTTCTGTCTTACCCACCATGCACAACCAGCTTCATATTCCAGGGGGCCTAAACCGGCCACATTAAGCAATTCCTCTAAAAGCGATTCATTTCCTGAATTTATTATGATTGTGCTATTTGACGTATTTGACATTAAACTTCTACAGTATAACAATTCATAATTTGTGGAACATTTAACGAATCTCCATACAAAACTGTCAAACAGATGAATTGCGTGCTATGAACTGTACGCAGATAGATTATGAATTGTCAGTTTGTGACCGTTTTACGATTTTAAATATGATTCAAAAATACCTATTATCACATTATGATTCTGCCAAAGTTTTAGTCCCACTGTATTTAAACGAGGCGAATGACAAAGCTGTCCTGGTAGCTTCTTACTGCTCGGACAAAGTTTGAGAAGTACTCAATCGACTCGAAAAAACCAGTCAATAGCGAGTCGGACTCGCACACCGAGGGTTCTGTTCCGATTTCTGGAAAAGTGTGCTATTTAGAGACATCGTTTTATTTTTCCTGTTATCTTTATAATATAAACTTCTATCACATTGAATAATTTCAGATTTTTCTCAATGCAAACTTCGGAGATAAGGGGAGGGGGGATGGTATTTCTTTTTACATTTTTCATCAAAACTGGATAACTGTGCGGCCTAAAAAAAGAAAAAAAATGTTTGAGAATGTGCAAACAGCGCTCTTTTATATGGTGGGGTATTCACATATGCCCTAGTAGACTCACTTCAATTTTTTAAGAACCAAAGGGTCCTTAAAAATCAGCTCCTGTTTAAAAAAAAATACATAATATATTTCTATTTTATTCACATTTTCAAAATAGTTGGGCAAACGTAATCTAAAACTGTTCCAAACAAGTTGATAGCGTTAGTAGTTCTTGAGATATCCAGCTGTGACAGACGGTCAGACAGACAGACAGAGTCGCACTATAAGTGTTCCTTTTTACCATTTTGGTACGGAACCCTAAACAGAAGAAGATTGCTGAACGTAGCCTTTCTAAAAACAGCTACAATAGACGAACAAAGGCGTGAAGTGTGACTAGTGATGACGAATTTCGCTTAGATCTAAACGAGGCTTCTGATAAATGTCATTCCGATGCAAACCCTTTACTCAACTCTGACATCACTCGCGACGTAAAGTAATAATAGTTTTCATAGCGACGACTACATGGCGGCGTTGCAGTAAAAGTCAAATAAAGTTACATCGTACTCTGGCTGCTATTCCAGTTAACTGCTAGGTTTACCGCATTCACAACACATAAGACTATATTGAGGACAAAAAGGCTTGGGATTGAGCTGCTCCAATAAATTTACACAATTAATGTTGATTTAAATACCTTTTTACATATTCTATACAATGACATGAATATTTACTTTGTAAAGTATTACTTATACTATTTTTAATTATTGTGAATGTGAAGACTACGTGGATCATTGTTTTTTATTTATTTTATCCTTTTCTTAGTTTTAGTCATATATAGTCTGACAGTTTGAGTAATTTATGCGGCCTACCCAAATGTCTTTTCTTTGGTATTGTTCGTCGAATCGTTAAGCTCGTTAAGTTTTGAGTTGAGCTGCACGATTACTGACAAATGCGTGCACTGACTGGACAGGTCCACTCAATCTGTGTGGCTCTTTCCTCAAAAGACCATTTCAGACTTCAATCTACATGGTCTTCACATGATCTGACCAAGATTATGTCTGGACTTTAAAAGAGACTGTGACCTCTGAGTTTGTTTCGGCGTTTCTTCTCAGAGTAGTCAGATAGGAAACGTCGAACTCATCTAGTTTAAAAAAAAATATGCTTGACGTGTAAAAGTGTTTGTACAAACCTACTTACAGAAAATAAATCATTTATCATTTATCATACGTAACATCATAGTTTTGTAGTCCAATAGGGGGGGGGGGGGGAGTTGTTAGGTACTAGAACGCAGTAATGCGGATTCTAATATTTGCTCCAATAAAACGAAAATGAACAAGCTCGTGTAATGATTTTCTAGTATCTGTAAAACATTATCATTAAGTATGCTAAATAAACTTGGGTGATGACCAGTTCTGAATTTAATTTTTTGGTAAATTTATTTGCTGTCAAATATTTTATCAACTTTCAGTACCCATCACTTCTTTAAAATCAATAAATACCTACCTTTCATAGCCTAAAAGAAAAAACAATGAAGCTGGGTCCACACCTGACGATCCAAAGGATCGGCACTCCACCATCGGAGATTTTTTCGCACGATCCGTTTTAGGAAACCCGTGATCCTGCTTCGTGTTCCTGTACCGATCCACGTTTTAGCATTACTCTCCCATCAAAAATGTTTGCTAGGTAATGGTCTATTTTCCATTTTACGACTAATGTTACCCCTATTTGAATATTTTTTACCATTTGGATATTAAACGGTGAGTTTGCACATTATCCATATTGCCCGATCCCCCGATCCACACACACTGAGTGCGCCAAACAACTGAGGCACCTTAGAGCATTGTCAAAAAACCAACAGCGGTTGGATCAGCTGCTTCAAGCGTGCGCTTCACCATGTGTGCTTGGATCACGCGCGGCTTGTCCACACCGACCACGCATTTGGATCACGCTCCTGCCACGCCCGATCGGAGCGTACAGGATCGTTCGATAGTGATTTCCAATAAAAAATAAAGAAAATTGCATGTCATTCGAAAAAAGAACACGTCAAATCCGTATGTCGACCTAAAGGAGGACACGTAACTAATATACCTCGTAACTCCTATAAAACGCTTCCCTGTTGAGGAAAAATCTTCAGCAATAAATAAAAGTTAGACTGCGTTTTTGCCGCCACGCCACGGCCACGGACCACGGAGTTCCCACACGTGGTGAGAGGGAACATTGATCACTAGCGTGTTGTGTTTCTAAGTTTTTTCTATTGTGTATTTTCTGTTAGAAAATTGTGTTTTTAAGTTTCCGTACCTCAAAAGGAAAACACGGAACCCTTATACGATCACTTCGTTGTCCGTCTGTCTGTCTGTCAGTCTGTCAAGACCCTTTCGCGAGGAGGTATCAAGTTAGTTTTAAAGTCAAATACGCAGGGCCCATGGAGGTCTAAAAAAAATCAAGCTTTTAAGTCAACGCAGTAAATAAATACGGCCATATTGACATATTTTGATACTCAAAAGTAAATCAAACTTTCCATTGTCCTAGAATTATGAAATTTGACAAGAACCAAGGTCTTACAGCACAAGTAAAGGAAAAAGTCCGAAAATTTTTAATTTGTAATTTTATCACATAAAAAAATATTTTGGAATTATAAACTTTGCAGTGACGTATACTACAATGTTAAGTTTGTTTTTGGGATAAATTCATTTTAACTACGGAACCCTTGATACGCACTTGACCGGTTTTTTTTGTCATTGAATTAATAGTAGAAGTTAATTTCTTGTTTAGCAATTTTTTTTTAAATTAAATTATTTAGAGGGTGGAACTACGCGACACTGCGCTGGCCTGTATTGCGCCAATCATCCCGAAACTAAAACTACACTCGACTTATTTCCATCTTACTGCCGAAAGCCAAAAAGCATTTTGCACTATTTCTAATTTAGGTACTTTACTCAGTGTTCACAAACATAAACACCTCCCATCACACGTTTATAAATTGTTTTATTTCATACAAATATTTAACTAAAACTTCAAATTCCATACATTGACTACGTGTTGCCGGTACCACAGCCACGCCACACGCGATTCACACAAACGCCGGTTAACCGCGTTCACGGCCTATGATTAATCTCTTTATCCCGAAGCTTTGTGGCAACACCCTTTATGTAATACTCCGTGCATTCTGGTACCTATATGTGTATGGTATTGTTTTGAGTTGTAGTTTTGTGAAGTGGAATGTATGGCTAGAAAAAAAGTGGTGGAAAGAATGGAGTCATGTTAAGGAATTTGATTTGAGGAATTTGAGGATTTTTTTTTATTTGTTTTTGGACCTTTTACTTAAGGCGACGATGGTCGACTTTTAATTATTTTAAACCGAATATCATGTATAAAAGAGTAGCATTAATGATTTGAAAAATAAACATGTTAAATTAGAGTAATTTTTAATAAATTCTATGTTTATGTTTAGATTTTCATAGAGTAATTAATTTGTAAAGTTATGTCTAACGCGGATAAAAAACTGAGAATCGCGCAAAAACTATCAAGCGTATTTTTATGAAACCTTCACCATTTTAATGTTAATTTAATTATTTATCTTTTAGTATACGTTTTTTTATTAAAATATCTTTTTTATGTCTAATAAATGAATAATTCGTCTAATTTGGGACAGCGCTTCTTTACGGGCGAGTCATATTACTGGCTGGACATACAACGCGTAGTGGAAGCTCTGCACAGAACACGCAAGCTAAACACTCAAGGTCATTGGCATATGTCTGCGTCTTCAAAGGCTGCAACTTGCTGACTAACTGACCGACACCTTGACAATTCAAGTGCCTGTGGTTTAATAGGGATGATGACCAAAAATTTATTTTTTGTCCGTCATAGAGATTATTAAAAAATATTGGACACGTATTTTTTCTTTTTTTATGTAATCAAAAAATTACGGCGATACATTGAGTTAAAATATGGCATGACGTCACGCGTAGCTAGGTTTTATACGTACAAGTGACGTAGCGAGCCCCCACTCCCCAACTTTAATGCGTGATAGCTAAGTATTTTTTTATTAATACGATAAAGCAAAAAATACGTGTCTAATATTTTTTTATTATCTGACTGACGGACTAAATAGAATTTCTTTTTTTTTACCCAGGCATCATCCCTATTCAAGTGCCTGTGGTTTAATTAAATGATAATTTTTAAAAAATGCTTCGAGTTTGAGTTGAGTCAGTTTGTACAACTCGATCATGTTCCTCCTTTGTAAAAACCAATCGATTGTAATGTTTGGAGATGCCTTTGCTTACCTATGTTGGGGTATTGCAGCAGGGCTGGTTCATGCAGGTATTCGATGGTGTGGAAACAGAAATAAAAAACCGGTCAAGAGCGAGTCGGACTCGCGCACCGAGGGTTCCGTTCCGATTTCTGAAAAAGTGTGCTACTTAGATACATCGTTTTATTTTTCCTGTAATTTTTACTTAAACTTCTATCACATAGAATAATTACAGATTTTTCTCTTTGCAAACTTCGGAGATAAGGGGCGGGACGGTATTTTTTTTACATATCTCATCAAAAGTCGAAAACTGTACGGCCTAAAAAAAAAATTAAAAATAGTTTGAGAATGTGCAAACAGCGTTCTTTCATATGATACCCCACATGCCCCAGTAGCCCCACTTTAATTTTTTAAGACCCCCCTTTCAGTCCCTGTTGCAAAAAAAATATAAATATTTTTATTTATTTCTTATTTGAAAAATAGTTGGGTGAACATAATCTAAAACTATTCCAAATTTCAAGTTGATAGCATCAGTAGTTCCTGAGATATCCAGCTGTGACAGACAGACAGACAGACAGACTGAGTCACACCATAAGGGTTCCTTTTTTACCATTTTGGTACGGAACCCTAAAAGCAGGCTTTTGGCGTTACGTGAATGGAGCGGTTTTATTTGCCGACTGACCAAATGACAGTATTTTGACATTAGGTACAGATAAAAATTATATATAAAAAATATAGTTTGTTGGAGTTGCCAACAACCTACCCTGACGACTAGGTAGATGAGGAAACCAGGGTACAATGAAATCCTGGTTTCATCTGTAAGTTCATTGAATTGATTCCACTAAAGTCTATTCCTTAAGATTAGACATTTAAACAAACCTTTTTTACAGTCCGTTCAACCGATTTTGACGTCTATTGCGTTGGTGGCATGACAAATGGCAGCCGCAGTAAACAGTTGATATTGTAACCACTTTTTTGCTTTTAATGCCATCCTTAAGCTTATGGAATAGAATTCAAAATCGGTTGAACGGACTGTAATAATCTTATTGTAAATGAAATATAGTTATACTTTGATGTTGATGTTTTCAGATTTTTTGTCATCCTAATGCAAAGTAATAGTTATTTATGCAACTGACGTATAATAAGAGGTATTAACACACGAATGTGGGTTTATCACACTCGGCTTCGCCTCGTGTGATAATAGTATCACATGAGTGTTTTAATACCTAATTATGTACAGTTGCATACAAGACTTTATCTACATCCCTGTTATGAATCCTCTAAAAAAGGTTCTGAAACAGTTTTTTGCAATACTAATACTCGTATCGAACATGGCGGCCGGCGTCATAGTATACGACGTGAATTCGAATAAGTTCTTTTTTTAAATTACGGCGCTGTTGTAGTGAAACGCGCGTGCATTACAATGTTCTTTTTTTGAAAACGAGTTGCATTATGAAATTCAGTACAACATTAAAACACCCGTTTGGATGCTATTATGGTTACCATGGTTACTATGACACTGGCTGTTTTAATGTTGGCAATAAGCTAACTGTTTCAGGAACTTTTATAAAGGATTTATAGCATGGGTGTAGATAAAATATGTTACTTAACCAGAAAATCGAATAAGAAGTAAAACTCTAACACTCTTCAGTACTTACTTTGATGACGTCACTAGGTATACTAAGAAAACTGCCACAATTACGTTTACCTACGTCCTACGTCATAAAATAAAACCTTTTACGACAACGGCAAACATTTACGATCATATTCTTATAATTTTCTTTTACTAGGAACAGGGAATGAGATTTTTCGGGAAAAGCACGACCTGTACAGGGAACTGGGAACAACTGCAGACACTTTATCAACTACATAATTATTAATTCTAGGTCCTCAAAGTTATATTGTGAATGATAGGTTTTTTTCTTTCCTATAAAGACGGGCGATGTTTAAATGAAAAAAAATATTTCAGAAATAATTTTCTTAATTTAAATATCATCCGTCTTATGCCAAAACAAGGTTTTTTTTTAATTCTTTATTTTCCACTGGCACCTCCCGCGCGGCTTCGCCCGCGTGGATGTCGAAAAATATTCTACGGGAACGAAAACCCCTCTTTATTCCTTGTCTACATTATAAAGGGAACCTCTGTGCAAAATTTCAGCTTTCTAGGTCCAATGGTTTGGGCTGGGCGTTGATGAGTCAGTCAGTCAGTCAGTCAGCACTTTTCTAGAAGTAAATTAAGATTTTCGAATTTTGAACTTAATTCTGAGAAAATTATAGTTCTAATTACAAAAAAATGACGTCAAACCCGAGTTTCAGTTGTCAATTTTGTAATAAGAACTTTATTTTTACTATTTTTTATAATATTACTAGCGGCCCTCACAGACGTTGTTGAAATTTCATCTAAATCGGTCATGTCCTTGTACTGGTTCTAAGCTACCTCGCCACCAATTTTCAGTCAAATCGGTTTAGCCGTTCTTGAGTTATATTGACGACACGGTTGGCGCAGTGGTTGAGCGAGTGACTGCTGCGCAGCATGTCGCGGGTTCGATTCCCGCACGGAACAAATATTTGTACGACCTACAAGTATTTGTTCCGAGTCTGGGTGTTTTTCTATCTATAATATGTATGTATTTACAAAAAAAAAATATATATATATATAAGTAGTTTATCAGCCACCTCGTTACCATAACACAAGCATTAGGTTGCTTAGCTTGGGACTAGATGGCGTTGTGTGAAATGTCCAAGGATATTTATTATTTATTTATTATTTATTATATAGTGTAACTATTTATTTGTGCTCGGAATTAAGTTCAAAATACAATGACTGGTTCAATTGTTTACTGTTTGGACCAAAGTTAGAATTTGTCCTGTAACGCTGTTTACATAAAGACGCTGCGGTAAGACGCGTAGAAGCGACGTCCTTCGCAGCGAAACTAGAGCGGTAAGCGTTATAATTAATTGATCATCTTTTGCAAATGCGTCTGCGTTCCTGCTCCGTGGGTATCGTAATAAGTGCCAAAAAATTATACAGGGTGGTCAAAAAATCGTGGATCAAACGAAATAGGAAGATAAAGGAGGTCATTTCCAACAAAAAATCTTTCTACAGCATGACCATAATTCAATTGCCCTAAAAATTATTTGCTCTTGAAAGTAGGTACCCAGAGCCGCAGCATTTGCAGTGCTGATACATTATCTAGTAATAATACAACACCGTTTGTTTTATTGTTTTGTATCACATTGTTTTAAATTAGTCTAATTGCGGCTCTGGCTACCAAATTTTAAGAGCAATTTATTTGTAGGGCCAATTGAATTATGGCCATGCTGTAGAAAGATTTTTTGTTGGAAATGACCTCCTTTATCTCCCTATTTCGTTTGATCCACGAATTTTTGACCACCCTGTATAACAGGATCAACAGAAGTGTCCTCCTTTTCACTAACTGTGCAGGATTGGTCCAGGTATAATTATGGGAATAATGAAAAAATACGTTGCTTGATGTGAACGTGTGCAATTTCATTCTCACAATATTACAGATTTAGGTAGCCGGTCAACAATGTTAAAAACCGGCCAAGTGCGTGTCGGATCACGCACAATGAAGGGTTCCGTAGTTGAAAAGTATTAATCCCAAAAACAAATTTGACATTGGATACCAAATAAAAAACTTTTATGTCATAAAATTACAAATTCACAATTTTCGGACTTTTTCCTTTACTTGTGCTGGGAGACGTTGCTTCTTGCCAAATTTCATTATTCTAGGTCAACGGGAAGTACCCTATAGCTTTTGATTTACTTGCGACTGTTGCGAGTATCAGAATGTGTCGCAAAATGGCCGTATTTTTTTTATTGCGTTGACTTAGAAGCTTGATTTTTTTAGAACTGTAAGAGACCATAGACTTACATGTTTAATATAAATTTCAACTTGATATCTCCACGTGTCCTTGAGAAAAAGGGTCTTGACAGACTGACAGACTTGAACATTTTTTTTATGTGATAGAAATACAAATTAACAATTTTCGGACTTTTTCCTTTATTTGTGTTGTATGACCTTGCTTCATGCCAAATTTCATGATTCTAGAACAACGGGAAGTACCCTATAGGTTTTGATTTACTTGCGGGTATCAAAATATGTCACATAAATGGCCGTATATTTTTAATGCATTGACTTAGAAGCTTGAGTTTTTTAGGACTCCAAGGGGCCACAGACTTGCGTACGTGATATTAATTTCAACTTGATACCTTCAAGCGTTCCTGAGAAAAAGGGTCTTGACAGACTGACAGACAGACAGACAGACAAAAGGGTTCCGTTTTTCCTTTTGAGGTACGGAACCCTAAAAATGAAAACAATTAGCCACAATCTACGTAGCCTCAACATTAAACTCTACAGTTTAATGTTGAGGCTACGTATGCGAATTTCTGTAGGCGCTTGCGGGAATACTAATAGCAACTAAAGCTGCTCATCAATTTGTCAACTAAACGTGTTCATTATAGCAATTGAACACCATTGACCTTGTTAAGCATTGTTCTATCACTCTGTTAGGTTATGGAAACTCTTTTTATATGTAACTTAAGCCAACAAACAGCCTTAAAATATAAACTTTTCTCTATTTTCCTACAAATCTGAAACCAAAATAATTTCGTAACACCACCTCACAAATACCTCTCACACCTAAACAACATTACGTGAGTATGGTGTTTATTTTGCGCAGAAACTTTGACTTAAATCAAGTCGCAACATGCACTATTCATACTCCGTTGAATGCTTGGCACTCGATCTAAGTTGCACCGGCGGTCTTGCCCATTCCAACCAAGTCTTAGTGTAGAACATTCTATAGAAAATTTTCGTGTTTTCTCAAAACGTTTTCTTCGGAATCGTTTCGAAATTGCTCGAAAGCACGGCATTGCATTTCGATTTCTTAAGAAACAGTCGACTCAGAAATGTTATTTTCGGAAATACGGTTCACTTTACCTTAAATTACTGGAGTTACCTTGTCAATGATATAAAAAGCTGTCTATCGTGAGTTACTGCGAACTTTGTAATTGAATTTCACTGTAGAAACTGTATAAGGTTGAGTAATTCTACCCAAAAATAATATTACGAGTCTTCTGGCCATAGTGACCTCTGCACGAGTAGCATGACCACTATTGAAACGGGTTTTGTCGATGGAAAAAACTTTTTACAAAAAAATACAACCGACTTCCAAAAACAATACTGCAAAGTGAAAAATAACTTTAATTACAAACACAACAAAAAGTTTGCCAAGTAGGTGCAACCGTTCTGAAGTGATGCGCGTACGCACGGCTACAGATCAAGCTATACATTTCCAGTATAAGCTGATCTCGCATTGTATAGGATTTCCTTACAGTGAGAGGTCAGTGTAAACTGGAAATGTATAGCTTGATGTGTAGCCGTGTGTACATACATTCGGGAATTGATTTTTATTTATATGTATACTTACATAGATTATAGTTCATCATCATCATCATCTTCCTGCCCTTATCCCATATTTCTTGGGGTCGGCGCAACACGTTTTCTTCTTCCATTCTCGCCTGTCAACCGTCACGCTATCATTCACTTCCTTCTCTTTCATATCATTCCTCATACAATCCATCCATAATAATAGTTTATGGGAAATTATAAGTGCAGCATCAAAAGTTTTCTTTAGCACCTGCAACCTAGCGTCTTTTTTGTATGTAAGCAACGAGTTAATAGAACAGCCTCTATTATAATAAGTCATCATCTTTACTATTCCAACAGAATATCAAAAAACCAGCGTCAATTTAATATGACTCAGAGCTACCGATAAATATATTTACTTCTGAATTAATAACTCAGCCACTAATGTTGTAAGTGGGCTACTTTATATATTTTAGAGCCGCGAGTATTTTTTTGTCTGCTAATAAAGTTACAGGTAAAATTAATAGATCTACATGAAATTAGAGCTTTCATTGACTATTATTTGGTGACAATAATAAGGTAATTTTATGTTCAATTTTTATTTCAAAAGATTCACTCATCAATTACTTATGCTAACGTATAAAAATATAGGTGACCATATGAAATTAGAGTACGTTGAAATTATTTTATAGATGCAGTTGATATACTTATTAGAAGCTGTCAATGCGTAGACATATCAAAAATTTTGTTGCTCAAAAATGATCACGATGCTGCGTCATAATAACAGTGGCTTGTTTTACAATATACAGTCGCTTGAAAAGCATTTATTAGACGCAAAAGATTAGTCGCTGACCTATTATTTAAAAAAAAATGTATTTAAGTAGTTTATCAGCCATCTCGTTACCATAACACAAGTATTAGGTTGCTTAGCTTGGAACTAGATGGCGTTGTGTGAAATGTCCAAGCATATTTATATTTTTTTATTTATTTTATTAATTCATTAGACAACTAATTATATTTGAAGACGAGAATGACATTTTAAAGAAGCTGCATTAATTAGCACCCATAGTTTATCATCATTATCACAACCATCCTTATGCTCAGAGCAACACGTCTTCTTCTTCTATCTTACTCTTCCACAGATTTCTATTAGCCGTAATCTCAATTGTCACTCCCATTCTGCCATATCATCCAACCATCGTTTCTTTGGTTTTGCCTAACTCCTATAGCCATCCAAATTCATACTTAAAAACTTTCCTCCCATGTTTCTCATTACTTTGTATGATAATTCTATTAGAAAGAAAGAAAGAAAGAAAATGCGTTTATTTGCGGTAAAAATAAATATAAATAAACATAAATATAAACATCCTTGGACATTTCACACAACGCCATCTATTCCCAAGCTAAGCAACCTAATGCTTGTGTTATGGTAACGAGATGGCTGATAAACTACTTATAAACTTTTTTTTTTTTGTAAATACATACATATTATAGATAAAAAAACACCCAGACTCGGAACAAATACTTGTAGGTCGTACAAATATTTGTTCCGTGCGGGAATCGAACCCGCGACATGCTGCGCAGCAGTCAATCTCTCAACCACTGCGCCAACCGTGTCGTCAAATGACGCAACGAACAACAAAATAAAATAACTATTTATAAAACAAGTTCTATACCTACAAAAACAAGACACAACAACAACAACACACAAGTTCTTTTCCTTGTTAAAGCTTTGAAGGACACTATGCGGCCATAAGTAATAACAGTAAAAGAAAGAAAGAAAGAAAAACTGTTTATTCACGTGAAAATGACGCACGTACCTACATAAAATTGTTTCAATTGTTTGTTTGTTTTGTTTTGTTTTTTTGTTTGGTTTTTTTTTTGTTTAACATTTTTTTTTAACTTCTATTTCGTCTCGTAAAGCATTAACAATACAAAGTTACTACACATACACGTAGGTATACAACATTAAATTTTGTTTACCCTAAACCCGAAAAGGGGTCATTGTACTCATCATTTTGAACAACTTTTTCTATGGGACCAACCTTGAAATCGCGAAAAAAAATCAGCTGTTCCATACATTTTGTCGATTTAAGTAAACACAAATGTAAACGAATTTTTCACGAAAATGAGATAATAACGCCATCTTACTTATATCGGCAAAATCTACATACTAATTAAATTATATTATGACTACACACCATAAAAGAAACCAATAATTTAACAAATAATGCCAGAAATATCTCATAAGTGTTCATTACTATTTTATTAAGAGGTAAAAATCGTAATTTTTTTGTTTAGTAACATTTTCGAAATGATGGTGCGGTATGGAACAGCTGATTTTTTTTTCGCGATTTCAAGGATGGTCCCATAAAAAACATTGTTCAAAATGATGAGTACAATGACCCCTTTTCGGGTTACGTGTAAACAAAAACTAATGTTGTACAGCTAACCAACCCGCACGGAGGTGATTGCCTAATTTGTTTGCAGACACAACAAGCCGATAATGGCCCACGTCTAAGCTTCGAAATGGCAATCAAGAGGTTGTAAGTGCAAACCCAACTCATTGAATTAGTGTTGTGAATTAACTCAGACATACATTTAGGCTTAATAGGTACTATACGTATATGTAGACGCAAAACATAGACTTAATTATAATCCTATATTATATATAGGGTGACTGGTAATTAGTGACCGATACCTAAACACATGATTGTGCTTATGATAACAAACAACTTTTACTATGGTACCAAACCTGAAATCGCGAAAAAAAAATCAGCTGCCCCATACATTCGTGTTCGCAGAACTCGTCAAAACGTAAGGAGCAGCTGATTTTTTTTTCGCGATTTCAGGTTTGGTCCCATAGTAAAAGTTGTTTGTTATCATGAGCACAATCATGTGTTTAGGTATCGGTCACTAATTACCAGTCACCCTATATACTACAAAAATAATGTTTTTTTTTTGGGCAGAAGGGTGGCCTATTTTTAGCCCAAAGAAGTATCATTGCCATCCAACGTGGCAAGGCTGCCAGCCTTTTGGCCACTTTTGGCATTGACAGCGATGCGGAATAATTTTTTGTTGGCCAATGAGCTCTTCCCCTTTTTATTTTTGTTTTATACTATCTGACTTGACAGACGTTGTCCTGTCCAATTATATAATAATTCATTCAAAAATCCCATAGAAAATACACTTTAAATTTTCCTGGCAACTTTTCCAATTTTTCTCTTCATAAAAACCATACTTGTACTCATTAATATTTGAAAACAAAAATTGCCGAATTGGTTCAGCCATTCTCGAGTTTTGCGTTCAGCAACACTTTTAGCCATTGATATAGATTATATACTTGTACATAATATATGTATAGCTTGTATGTATATTGTACTTATAGAAATAACTACTTTTTCTATTATGTCTAAAAATAATTTAATGATATCTTTTGTCCGTCATCCGCTTTTATTGTAGTCACTTGATATATCAATTTAAAAAAATTGTTTTTTTTTTTTGTTTAAAACTTAACACATGTGATAGGTATCGATATCTGATCACGATAAAACATAAGAAAAAAGTTTTTCTCAACACATACTTTAAGAGTGGTGGTGGTGGTTAACATTGGTCGACCTCCCAAAAAACAACATCAAATCTATTTCTTTTTTATTTTATCGTGCTTAGATATCGGTACGCATCGAGTATGCGGAGTTTAGCTAGCCAATTTAAAATAACCCTGTATTTAGTACCATAAAAGCAAGAACAATATTTTTAGCTTGGTTAACGCCTCAAATGTCAAATGCACCTCACGTGTGCATAAGGAAAAACCTTTACATAATAGGTATACAACCTTATATCACATATATAAACGTAAAAAAACCGGTAAAGAGCTAGTTGGACTCGCGCACCGAGGGTTCCGTTCTGATTTCTGAAAAAGTGTGCTATTTAGAGACATCGTTTTATTTTTCCTGTAATCTTTACATAAACCTCTATCACATAGAATAATTTCATATTTTTCTCTTTGCAAACTTTGGAGATAAGGGGCGGAACGGTATTTTTTTTACATTGAATGTAAAAAAAGATACCGTTCCCCCGTTCATCAGAAGTCGAAAACTATGCGGCCTAAAAAAAAGAAAAAAAATGTTTGAGAATGTGCCCATATGCCTTAGTAGCCCCACTTTGATTTTTTATGACCCCCTTTCAGTCCCTGTTGCAAAAAAAATATAAATATTTTAATTTATTTCTTATTTGCAAAATAGTTGAGTCAACGTCATGTAAAACTATTCTAAATTTCAAGTTGATAGCATTAGCAGTTCTTGAGATATCCAGCTGTGACAGACAGACAGACAGACTGAGTGACACCATAAGGGTTCCTTTTTTACCATTATGGTACGGAACCTAAAAACATCACTCCATGGAAAAGAAATCATCATCAGTAAGTAGTTGTGAACCTATGGAGCTCGCAACTAACCCCCAAACCCCCCACCCCCCACCACCCCACCGCCGCGTGTCAAATGCACCCCATGTGTGTCTAAGGACAAAACTATACATAACTAGTTGTGAACCTATGGGTTTCGCAACTAACACCCCCCAATTACGGGGGTTTTGCGTCTAAAATTAGCCTATCTCAGACATCTGAGGAGAAAAGTGTGTGCCTTATAGGATCATCGCCATTGGCCTAACCCTCCGGAAAAAACAGGCCCAATATTAAGTCTGTGAAAACAAAATAACCAAAGCTCAATAACCAGCAGAAATGCCAGCTCCACAAATCTTTTCTGAATACAAAAGCGTTAAACCAAAATGCAAATGAACGGCCACAAATAAACTAGTTATAAACACTGCAGTCTTATCAAAAACCGTAACAAAACCAAAGTCTCTTCGGCAATTATTCAGTGTTTTGGGGTAACTCCGCCGTACCAGTACTTTCGCGAACAGACAAATTTATTCTTCAGCCAGAATCGCTTGACGCAACAAATCACGCCCCGGAAAGCACTTGCGTGAGGTTAACAATCTTATTAATGAATTAGCAAACGATTCTGAACTTTATCTCTTGTGTGCTAAGTTTGATATTCGTTTTCGGATATTTCTGCTCGGATACGATTCGTATCAAGGTAGGTTTTGTTTCGAAATCAGGATGTTTACTAACGATTACACGTAAGCACGGCTGGGTACTGACAATATAATTTATACAGTTGAGTTATACTTGATTAACCTTGGGAGGAACACAGGAAACTTCGTGAAATACGCCGTTGGTGCAAGGTTAGAGATAGATCCTAATTTAGGGTCTTCTCTCAAGGGTATTGAACGAGCTGATGCCTAGAACGTTAATGGCATGCGTCCTTGGTTTGATGATGTCTATTAACTAGGTTACTGATGACTATCATTGTGTTGGGGACTCCCAAAATTTAAATTAACCGTTGACCGATGACTGGGCACGCTAAATATGCGTTTACACTAGAATTCAACATGAGATGTTTCGATACTTGTCATGTCAAACAAATCTCACAATTTGTTTTGTTGAATTTGCGTTCGCACTGCACAAAACCTGAGTAAGACAGATGTCAAGATTTGTTGTGAAAATGTGGTGGAAACATGTCGTGATATGAAACGTCAAACATATTTCGCGTCAACATGTTGTGTGACAGTGCGAACGCGAGTTGATACATTGACAGGAAACCATGGAAACGGAGATTTCAACATGTTTTTTTTGTAAAAGTTTTGCCAGTGCATACGCACAGTTACCTATAGCAATATTAGAGGCTGTGTAAGGGTCTTTTAGGCTGCCTCAAAAAAAAAAAAAAAAGGTTTAAGCAGGACAGGTGGTGGTACTTTGACGTTGCGGTGTTATTGTCACATTTGTGTCTCCTGGATCCTGATGAGGCTAAGAGGTACCTACACCTGACCCCCTTAAATTAAAAATTCTTGTAAAGGAGTGATTTCATTGATTCTACATAATGAATTAATAAGACTTTGGTATAAATTCTTTTCAACTACGGAACCCTTTATTGTGCGTGGTCCGACACGCACTTGGCCGCTTTTTTTGATACTCCAAGGAACCATAAATATACGTGTTTCATATTAATTTCAACTTGATACCACCACGCATTCCTGAGGAAAAGGGTCTTGACAGTTTGACAGACAGACAGACGGACAACGAAGTGATCCTATAAGGGTTTTGTTTTTTCCTTGTGAGGTACGGAACCCTTAAAATACGTATTATTAAAGCTAACTCAAAAACTACCCAAGCAAATTTAATACACTTTATAAGGTACCACCTTTTTTTTTTTTTGAGGGTTGGAAATCATCAAATAACTTCTCCCGTTCTAGATGGAGCGGAAGGGCGTGTCAGACTTTTACTGACTAAAACCCACCCGTGTTCCTTCAGTTGCCTATGCCAAGGCCGCGGTATCTTCTTAAAACTACCCGCGACCCCAGCGGCATGATAAGGTACCACCTTGACGAACCTATCGATGAATATAGTTACATAAAAAATAAACAGACAAATTGAGAACCTTCTCCTTTTTTAAGAAAATTACAATTGGGTACGAAAAATACGAGATCCCTCTTGACCTTTAATTAAAACAATCCTACACAAAAATAGCCTTCTTTATCGTAATTCTACGAAACAACGAGATCAATTAGAAAAGGCTATCTTTAAAAAAATAAACAAAGAAAATAATCTTGTTAATTTAGCACCAGAAAAAAGTCTGGCAGAATGAGAAAACGCCTTGTTTCGCTACGAATAAAAAATACAACTAATTAATGACACTATTTCATTAGAGTCAGTTTTAATTACAGAGCAAATAATTCACTTTGTGAAATAATTGTTTGTGTACCTTTTTGTTGCAACATAACAAATAAGGGTCATTTTTCATTGTAATGTAATTGTTGTTTTAGGAAGTTTAAATATTTATTATATTTGGTTTGTAACTTTTCAATCTACCTAGCCTTTTCCCAACTATGTTGGTGCCAGCTTCCAGTCAAACTGGATGCAGCTGAATACCAGTATTTTACATCAAGTGACTGCCTATCTTACCTTAACATCCCAGTAACTGGGTAATACGATACCCCTTGGTAAGACTGGTTGTCTGACTTTTGGTCTTCTGACGACCATAACGAATGTCAAAGATCCTCGAATGACAGCCGGGACCAACGGCTTAACGTGCTTTCCGAAGTTCAGAGGAGTCTCTGTAGGTAAAGATGGTCACCCATCCATGGACCAACCCCGGCAAGCGTAACTTAACCTGATGGATCGACCCGTGCGGCTGTTATTACTTAGCCACGAGCTCCTCTTTTACTCTCTCCTGTTTGTTACCTTTCACTGTCAAAATTGGATGTTTGCTATTGTTATTGGTTGACCAAAATAAAACACAATCATGATAACATAACATAGCGACGTAAGCCAATTATGAATTGTAATTAAAATAATCATCTGCACGCGTAGCATGACCAACATAGAAACGGGTTTTGTCAGTGGAAGAATAGACAAAATGATCGCCATGCTTAGACGTTAGAAATCTTTCTACAATCTGTAATTTTGTCTATTCTTCCGCCGACAAACCCCGTTTCTATGGCGGTCATGCTACGCGTGCTGAAGCTAGACATGATCAGTTGGATTGTTTTATAAGGATATAGGTAGTCATCTATTAGGGTTACGTACCAAAATGGTAAAAAAGGAACCCTTATGGTCTCACTCAGTCTGTCTGGTTTGTCTGTCTGTCTGTCTGTCTGTCTGTCACAGCTGGATATCTCAAGAACTACTAATGCTATCAACTTGAAATTTGGAATAGTTTTATATGACGTTTACCCAACTATTTTGCAGATAAGAAAAAAATAAAAATATTTATATTTTTTTTGTAACAGGTGCTGAAAGGGGGTCTTCAAAATTCAAAGTGGGGCTACTAGGGCATGTGGGCTATCATATGAAAGAACACTGTTTGCACATTCTTAAACATTTTTTAATTTTTTTTAGGCCGCATAGTTTTCGATTTTTGATGAAAAATGTAAAAAAAATACCGTTCCCCCCCTTATCTCCGAAGTTTACAAAGGGAAAAATCTGAAATTATTCTATGTGATAGAAGTTTATGTAAATATTACAGGAAAAATAAAATGATGTCTGTAAATAGCACACTTTTTCAGAAATTGGAACGGAACCCTCGGTGCGCGAGTCCGACTTTTTTTTTCAGTTTCTTATGCAACCATACTATTTTATTTATTTTCTTAAACACCACTAGATATTTAATTATCTATAATTATTTTTACACAAATATCTAATCGAGTTTAATATTATTTGCTAAACTTATGTATATATTTTTTATTTAAATATTTACACACACTTTATAACTGTAAGGTCCAGTTGAAAACCAGCGTCGGACACTGGCATTTATGCTGATACTATTTTATGTTTTTATGTGAATATTGTGTGACTTGCCCTTAAATTAATTTATTTCCTTTTTTTTTCTTTTTAATCGGATAAAATTAATAATGCTTTAATCCGCACGTTTGACTCCCGGGAGTAATGTAATAATAGCTAATTAATTATATCTCATTAGTCAAGACTTGACTGGATAAACGGGGAGTGACTACCTTATGAACAGACGGACTGAAGAAGCCATTATCTGACTAGTGTTTTCCCAACTATGTGAGGGTTGGATTACAGTCTAACCGACGCCAATGACGGCCTCAAGAAGTACCTAAGGGTTATTTTCTGGATGCAGGAGGCTTATAATTGAGTGCTGTTACACAATTTGGTAGAGGTAGCTCAGCGGTAGACTCTCGGTAAGACAGCTGGAGTGGCAGTGGGCTGGCCATGTTTGTAGAAGGACCGATGGCTGGTGGAGTAGAGGAGTCAAGAAGGCCAATTCTCATACCTAAAAACGTTCAAATTCATGTCGCAATCTCATGCTTGGAAGACACGGTTGGCGCAGTGGTTGAGCGATTGACTGCTGCGCAGCATGTCGAGGGTTCGATTCCCGCACGGAACAAATATTTGTACGACCTACAAGTATTTGTTTCGAGTCTGGGTGTTTTTCTATCTATAATATGTATGTATTTACAAAAAAAAAATGTATATAAGTAGCTTAGCTTGGGACTAGATGGCGTTGTGTGAAATGTCCAAGGATATTTTATTTATTTATTTTATTTATTTATTTATGCTAGTGACAATAAAAAATGTGGGTAAATACAATACAATATATATAATACAATTTTTGACAGATGAGATTGCGAACGTTGTTAAAAATATAGGAATTGCCACTCTGAAGTGGAGACCGCGTAGCGGCAACCGTAATGTGGGGACGTCTCTCAGCTAGATGGATCGATGACTTTAAAAAAGTGGCTGGGACAGACTGGATGCGGAAGGCGGAGGACAGAGTGTTGTGGCGCAGCCTGGGAGAGGCCTATGTCCAGCAGTGGACTGCGATAGGCTGAGTTGATTGAGACTCTTGGTTCAAGTTGCTTTGAGGTTAAGGTATCTTAAACCTGCTTTTTTATAAATTAAAACCTCACTAAGGGAACGAAAAAATACAGTATCGCCGAAAAGCAGGCAGCAGCATCAGGTTGTGAAATTCAGGGTAACAATTTGATATTGGAACGATGCCCAGTAAACTCGCTCACCCAGAATCAATTGGCTCTAATAGTTTTGTTACCTACATTGTATAAAACTGGGGGAATACTTGTAACTGAAGTAGAGGTTGGAACTGTGAATGTGTTTTATGCTTACTGATAATTCGAGTCGGTTTTCATCAATTGCGCGATAAGTTTGAATTGCATAACCTCACGTACACCACCGATCCACGTTTCCAATCATTGGGTTAATATTGTCACTTCTCAATAATTGTTCAATCAAATTAGGTATAATAGTAAAGTTAAATAGGTACTTTTTGCTAAAATTAAAAGAAGCATTGTAGTCTATGTTGTGTTACTATTGAAATTTGTTTTTTTGATAGACTAGAAATCAGATTAGATTTTTTTTTTAATTAAGTTTTTTTTTACGAAATTGTCTTTATTTTAATATGAATTCCTAAATATTAGGTCTTTACCTATGAAATTGCCGTTCTGCAGTAATGGCCATTTCAAATCAAAATAATTTTTGTTTGGCAAAGAATTCTAATTTCAAATTAATTTTATTTTAAAAACATGGATTTTTTTTTCCAAAAGTAGTCATTTGTTTATTGATTAGTGTTACATTTTCATCGCATTTCAATCTTTTTCGTCATCATGGATACGTTAAAAATTCGAGTAATTATGGAATATGAGTACCGTCGTGGCAGCAACGCGGCACAAGCGCCACGCAACATCAACGACGTTTACGGAGCTAACACTACAAACCAACGCACCACCTGTTATTGGTTTGCTCGCTTCCGTTCTGGAAATTTCGACCTGAAAAATGAACCTCGCGGTCGTCCGAAGACTTTGGTCGACAATTACGAATTAAAGGCGATTGTGGAAGCTGATGATACACAATATACGGCTGCATTAGCAGCAGCTTTCGACGTTAGCGTCAAAACAATATTGGTCCATTTGTGTCAAATTGGCAAGGTAAAAAAGCTTGACAAATGGGTGCCCCACGAACTCAATGATCGCCAGCGCGAAGTACGCGTCGAGACGTGCCTTGCACTGCTCAACAGACACACAAATGAAGGAATTTTGAACCGCATTGTTACCTGCGATGAAAAATGGATTCTGTTTGATAACCGCAAGCGCTCAGCAAGTTGGTTGGATCCTGGTTCAGCACCTAAACAATGCCCTAAACGAAAACTTACCCCTAGAAAAGTGATGGTCACTGTTTGGTGGTCTAGCGCCGGTGTGATTCATCACAGCTTCTTACCAAACGGGGTGAGCATTACTGCAGATGTGTACTGTGAAGAACTGAACACAATGATGGAGAAGCTGGCACATCTCCAACCAGCATTGGTCAATCGCTCGTCTCCGCTGCTCCTGCACGACAACGCGCGACCTCATACTGCACAGCAGACGGTCTCCAAGTTGCAAGAACTGGGGTTGGAAGCTCTCCGTCATCCGCCCTACTCACCAGACCTTGCGCCTACAGACTACTACTTTTTCCAGAATTTGGATAACTTCTTGGCGGGAAAAAAATTCAATACCCGAGAGGCAGTACAAAATGCCTTTGAAGAATTTGTTGCCTCCCGACCAGCTGATTTCTTTAAGAAGGGCATCAATAAACTGCCACTGCGTTGGCAAAGATGCATTGATTGCATGGGAGATTACTTCGATTAATACAAATAAAAAATACATGAAAAACATTCGTTTAAATTTTTTCATACAAAACGGCAATTTCATAGGTAAAGACCTATTATACTTATTGCCTGCTGATAAGGGTACTGAATTTTACTCACTATAACGTCAAAAAATAATTATGCATAGGTACAAAATGCCTATGGGTGGGTATACAAAAATAGATATTTTGTAAATTCAAATTATGTACTTTACTTTCCAATTTCCAAATAACAAGATCCAATTGTTAGTTTCACAACTATATTTTATTGTATATTTCAGAATTTTTACATCATAATCTCATCAATTTAAAAAGCTCTTTTGGTAAAAAGAAGCTACAGAAAAATATTTACTTTAAATCTCTCTTTCGGGAAGAAACACGACAATCCTTTGGTACGGTACACCGCGCAACGTTGCAACTTCTAAAGTATATATTTTTACTACAACACTTGTTTGTGCCCCGCTTTCCGTAAGGATTAAAAGTGTATTGCTGAGGCGTATATTTTATGTATGTTGGTTGATACATAGATAGCGGCGGTTACATAAGTGAACTTTGTAAATGATTAAGTAAGTGCATCTTTGAAAACGGTTTTATAAGCGAAAGTTTGGATTTGAACGCAGATATTTTTATAGTTTAAAAAAAAAACATCACCTATAAAGATATTACATAATGTCTTAAAATTTAAATGAGAAGCGAATGTCAGTGTTTGGTAAATTCAAAAGAATAAAAAGTCTCATGTATCTACTGCGACAGCGTGGCATACTTGCATAACTACACGGTCGCTGCGCCGCCGGCTTTACTATCGCAAATTTATCATACAGAACCTAAAATAGAAAAGCACAAAAAAATCTCATGTATCTGTTACGACAGCGTAGCTACACAGTCGCTACGCCGTAGCTCGTAGCAGCTTTACTATCAGCCAGAACCTGAAATTCAAAAGATCAAAAAATCTCATGTAGCTGTTACGACAGCGTAGTATACTGTCGTAGCTACACAGTCGCTACGCCGTAGCTCGTAGCAGCTTTACTATCAGCCAGAACCTGAAATTCAAAAGATCAAAAAATCTCATGTAGCTGTTACGACAGCGTAGCATACTGTCGTAGCTATATGGTCGTTACGCCGTAGCTCGTAGCAGCTTTACTATTAGCCAGAACCTAAAATACAAAAGCACAAAAAATCTCATGTATCTGTTACGACAGCGTAGCTACACAGTCGCTACGCCGTAGCTCGTAGCAGCTTTACTATTAGCCAGAACCTAAAATTCAAAAAAACAAATAATCTCATGTATCTGTTACAACAGCGTAGCTACACAGTCGCTACGCCGTAGCTCGTAGCAGCTTTACTATCAGCCAGAATCTCATATAGCTCATATATAGCTGCTTTGACAGCGTAGCATACTGGCGTAGGTACATGATCACTACGCCGTAGCTCGTAGCAGCTTACCTATCAGCCAGAACCTAAAATTCAAAAGAACTTAATAATCTCAGTAGCTGCTACGACAGCGTAGCATCCTGGCGTAGCTACATGGTCGCTACGCCGTAGCTCGTAGCAGCTTTACTATCAGCCAGAACCTAAATTTATACAAAAGAACAAAAAATCTCATGTAGCTGCTACTACAGCGTAGCATACTGGCGTAGCTACACGGTCGCTACGCCGTAGCTCGTAGCAGCTTTACTATCAACCTGAACCTAAAATTCAATAAGTGTTTAGCAATGCACAGTAACAGCCAGAAGTCGACTAGCAATCTCACAAAACCATGGCATAGCAATATTAGTTTACTTATGACCTTCTTCGGCGCCGCAGCCCGTATAGCGCAGGCGATAATGGTCATTGCGGTGTAAGTGGACTTCTGGCCGTTGACTGTACATATAATTTTGTTACAAATAAAAACCAGAGTAAAAACGTAACGTCCATGAACCCTTTATCAGCAAAACACCGGTCACCCCCAAAGATCACAACATAAAACGCACAAATTAGAGCATATTACGTAAATATCAACCTTCAAATTAAACATGTCGGTAATTAAAACGCAACAGGCGCCTGAAAATGAAACAAAAATTACGAAAAACACCAATAACATTACGGGAATTTAGACTGACAGCGGTCGAAAAAAAAATTCGCCCATTAGCCTTTGGCAAAAAGGTTAATCACGTGAATTAACGCGAATGGGGAGTCGCGTGCCTGTAATTGGCTTTAGGCAGGGCATTTGGGCACAGTATGGCTGATGCAGATGTCCAAATAAATTGATCGATAAAATAAATTGATTGGGTAATATTTTTAGGTTAGCATTTCGCTGTATTTTTAAGGTAGAATGTTTTCGACGTCTTTTCGGTGTTAAGAGAAGTGTATTTTAATGTTTTCACAGCCACTCCCGAGGATCAACTGTGTTCTAATACGTATTGAATCCACATTGTGTATCATAATATTATATATCCTGTCGTAGTTGTTTACATAGCCAAGTAGTGGTATAAGAATTGATGTGGGGTAAGTACCATTAGCTAAAAAGTGAAAAATAAAAAAACTTTTTTACAAAAAAAAACCAACCAACGACGGCGACGTCAAAGGACAAAAAACACTACAAAGTGAAAAGTAACTTTAATTTTGGAAGTTGGTGGCAAAAAACTACAGTAAACATCGAAAGAAACCGACTTTCGAAATTAAAGTTATTTTTCACTATGATGTGTTTTTTTTTTTGGAAGTCGGTTGTTTTTCTTTTGTCAAAAAGTTTTTTGGTACTTACGTGCTGACCAGGATATGCCACTCCTAAAAGCTATTTTATTGCACATGTGTTTATTCAACCCGTGGCAATTTCATGTTGTTTTGATCTTAATAAAAATTCCGTCGTGTCATCGACGTCATGTGGGCTTAAATCGGATTTGATGCTTAATCGATGGTAAATTTATTTTTAAACTTTATTTTTAGAGATTTTTGTAGAAAAATGTTAAACCCTGGATTTGATGCAATTTGCGTTTTTAATACCTATCTGCTTTTAAACATTTAAAAATTGGTATCCTCTGTATTATAAATGCGAAAGTGAGTTTTTTTGTTTGTTTGTAATACTTTCACGCTAAAACGGCTCAACGGATTTAGATTAAATTTGGCACACGGGTACACCATAACCTGGAAAAGGACATTAGTGACTTTTTACCACGTGGGCGAAGCCGCGAGCGAAAGGTTGTCCGTTATATTTTAGTAAAAGTTATGGCTAAGCCACGAGCTCCACAACACAAACACAATTTTATCACCAACGATGATAAATGAACATCCTCCTTAATTGAAAAGTAAATATCTCGGCGGGTAGAAAAAGTGGAGTTTCAAACTGCTGACGTATAACTGCAAGAACGCTCGATTAAACTTTTACTCTGCTGTTATTAACAGTTACGTACTACACAATATTCTTGTTGGTTACCTTTTGAAAACTTTTATCAAGCTGAGGTATCGCGTAGTTGCTTACATTCATTAAAATAAACGTATTTGGTTTAATTTTGGTCATTACCAAATTTTTGTTCTATATAAAAAATGTTTTTTATGGTTCCGTACCTCAAAAGGAAAAAACGGATCACTCGTGTGTCTGTAACACATTTTGACGGAGCACTGAATAAGAACCGCGCGTCTGAAAAACGATTAACGATGTGATTTAGAAGAATTGATTTGAAAGAAGTTTTTATGAACGTACTACCTAGAACATTTTGATTTGGTTCTTGTACTTTTTTTACATAGAGGAAAGTGTTCGTAAGGCTTCTCTAGTGTTATTTACTCTAATATAATTAATGATATTCCCACTGATTAACGATTGTCCAATCTGAGAATTGTGACAATTGGCATATTTACTCAATTTTAACAGACTTCAAAATGGAGGAGGTTTTCAATTTTAAGGGACACTATATTGCCTTAGAGATGTTAAGTACCAAAAAAGAAAATAAAAAAATAAAAAGTGACAAAAGTGTGGAAAATAATAGGCCATAGACCTTTTCACCTGTGCGTATCATAAAAACAACGAAGAGATTATGTCAGGGGACAGCGACGTTTTCCTGTGCCCCGTTTTTAACGATAATTACTCGCTTGCCAACCGTGATAATTACGGTAATATTTGCTTATCTTTTTCTTTCTTTTACCAGTCAGGAAGAGTCCTATGTTAAACGTTGATTATTATCGGTTAAACATTGGTTATTATCGGACTTATATCATAACATCACGGCAGAATTCCTGAAGAGGTATACAGAGGTGTGCACTGTAGGTACACCCCATTTCGCCAATAGTTTTTAAGCCCTCTATAATACGGGCGAGCCTTTTTTTTTTTTTTTTTGAGGGTGGGAAATCATCAAATAACTTCTCCCGCTCTGGGTGGAGCGGAAGGGCGTGTCAGACTTGTACTGACTAAAACCCACCCGTGTTCCTTCAGTTGCCTATGCCAGAGCCGCGGTATCTTCTTCAAACAACCCGCGACCCCAGCGGCGTCGGCCCTATTGGACCCCATCACTTGCTGACATCTCTTTGAGGCGCGCGTGGAACACAACGCGCCGGCGACTCGGGCCTTGTCCTTACCGGACGGCGAGCTACCCGCTGCTCACCGTCCGCAGGCCCGCGCCTATGGTGGAATACGGGCGAGCCTATTGCCACAATAAATTTAAGAACTGTAAGGGAACTACGAACAAACAGTCGAGCTACTAGCATGGCAAATTATGAGCGTTATTTCTATGTAAAAATAATGTGGAAAGTTCTAGAAAAAAAGCATGGAGTTTGAAAGTGCCGAGGAGTACTTACAGTGTAACTCTAGAGTACACTCGATTAAACTTTTACTTCGATGTTATTAACTGTTGCCAACTGGGGAATATTCTTGTTGGTAGATTTTTATCGCCGTCTCGTGATGGGGCACCTGGTATAGCTGTGGATAAGATGAGATAAAAAGCCAGGAATATTGACGATTTTGATACTCGGTGTTGCTGCAAAAGTATGTTGTGAGGAGGAGGTTATGTGGAGATCATAGGATGATGACCACATAACCAAACTTTATCGGGTACCAAATACCAAAAGATTATTTTGAAACACAGTCTGGCAATTAAATACATCTGCTAAGATTAAGCTTTTTGAAATCATAATTTCATGGAGGGTTCAAGAAGAGTCTCCAAGAGATATGATACCAGCGCTACGGATTTCTTTTTTTTAAGTATCGCAGCATGCTCAGATAGGAGCCTTTTTGGCCTCGCACTTACTTAAGTGCCTACTGGGGTAGCTACTGGGCTATTTGTTACATATTGCTCATTTTTTTATTATTTATTTATTCAGTGTTTATTGTGTTATATATCGCTTATTTTGTTATTTTTAAATGCTCCTTTTTTTTAGGATTCCGTACCGAAAAGGTGCCAAACGGAACCCTATTACTATATAAGCCTCCGCTGTCCGCCTGTCTGTCTGTCAACGGGCTGTATCTCATGAACCATTTAATAGGTTGACAGTTAGAATTTTCATAGATTTTGCGTTATAACAACAAACTTTCTTATATATATAAAAATCAATTTCTGTCCGTTAGGCTCGCTAAACTTCAAAAACCGGTCAAGAGCGAGTCGGACTCGCGCACCGAGGGTTCCGTTCCGATTTCTGAAAAAGTGTGCTATATAGAGACATCGTTTTATTTTTCCTGTAATCTTTACAAAAATTTCTATCACATAGAATAATTTCAGATTTTTCTCTTTGCAAACTTCGGAGATAAGGGGGGAACGGTATTTTTTTACATTTTTCATCAGAAGTCGAAAACTATGCGGCCTAAAAAAAGAAAAAAACTGTTTGAGAATGTGCAAACAGCGTTCTTTCATATGATACCCCACATGCCCTAGTAGCCTCACTTTGATTTTTTAAGACCCCCTTTCAGTCCCTGTTGCAAAAAAAAACATAAATATTTTAATTTCTTTCTAATTTGCAAAATTGTTGGGTCACCGTCATCTAAAACTGTTCTAAATTTCAAGTTGATAGCATTAGTGGTTCTTGAGATATCCAGCTGTGACAGACAGACAGACAGACTGAGTGACACCATAAGGGTTCCTTTTTTACCATTTTGGTACGGAACCCTAATAAAGCTTCACTGATATTTATTTATTGTTTTATCCTACTCTTTATTGGGGTGGTTTGAAATAAAGGTGGTCAGCTAGTAATAAAAATAAAATAAAGTCAAATATTAAATTAAAAAATTAAATTACAAGGAACGTATTTTTTAAACCGAAGTTACCGTAAATATTATACGGTGGTACGGAACCCTACGTGTCTGAGTCCGACTCGCACTTGGGCAGTTTTTATACTTCATCTGCCATTATTTCTTTACTGTTCACTAAACGAAAAATATTCCTATACCTCCTTCAAAACTCGCCCAAATAAACCGCGACCCGACTTCCCATCGGGCTCAAGTATTCATCTATAAACGTCAGACTCAGGTACAGCCGTCCGCTGAACATCGCCGCCCATCAAGAGGATATGTTCAAACGGGCGGCATGCGACGAAATTGGCTGTCCCATCTCTGAAAATAGATCTGTACTCTTACACACTTATAATACAATCGATTTACACTCTATTCCATTGGGGCAAAGACGAGTTTTCTTTGTCTGGTGACTGTCGTAAGTTGGTAAAACTATACGTAATGGTTAACAATACAGGGTGAATTTGAAATAGATATGTCAGTTTGATGTGTGAATAGTTTTAGGGTTGATATATTTTACATGGAGCGACTGCCTATCTGACCTCCACAACCCAGTTACTGGGTAACACGATACCCCTGGGTAAGACTGGTTGTCAGACTTTTGGGTTTCTGACGACCCGTAATTAACGACTGTCAAAGATCCAAGAATGACAGCCGGGACCATAGATCTAAGAAAGAAGATGTGCCCATTATGTTAAAATGTATCGGAACCCTGTGTCTCCACTGTGTCCCTCACTTTCATGATTTTAAAGACAAATCAGTAAAATACTTGTACTTACATATGGAAAGTGATTCCATGATTTACATAGTTTTTGTTTTGGCTTCGGTTTTTACAAGAAACCACTGAACAACACGGCATTCTTATAAATTGTCACGGTCACAGTCGAAAGCGCACTAGTTCGCGGAGACGGCCATTTGACTATGAACGGCTCATACTGAGCATGTCGCGCGGACACAAATTCACACTTCTAGCCGGGACCAACGGCTTAACGTGCTTTCCGAAGCACGGAGGGGTCTCGGTATCTAAAGATGGTCACCCATCTACGGACCGCCGCGGCAAGCGTAGCTTAATCTGATCGATCGACCCGTGCGGCTTTATTACTTAGCCACGAGCCCCATAAGATATGTTTAATTTTTATCAAATTGAATATACTTAGTCATGTTGCCTCATTGGTTTCGTGGTCATAAGCGCGACTGCTAAGCATGTAGTCCAGTGTTCGATTCCCAGGTCGGGCAAAGTGTTATTGGGTTTTCCATCTGGAATTTCTCAGTAGCAGCCCGGAGTCTGGGTTTGTGCCCGGTTGATGGCAACAGGCTTGCCCCCTATTACATGGGACCTAACATAACTGGGGAAATGTGGGTGTACTGTAGGTACACCTCTGCCTAACCCTTCGGGGATTACAGGCGTGATGTTATGAATATATTCATCCAATTTTATTGGAACAGTCTAAATCAACAAACACGTCAGCTAATCTTAATCCTAACCGTCCTAACTAATATTATAAATGCGAACGTGAGTTTGTTTGTTTGTTACGCTTTCACGCTAAAACGACTGAACGGATTTAGATGAAATTTAGCACATAGGTAGACCATGACTTGTATTAGGACATAGGATACTTTTTATCCCGATAATACCCTGGCACGCGGTTGAAGCCGCTGGCGAAAGCTAGTTAACAATAAATAAACATTTATTCCGCATATATTTCACTAGTTGCGCCCCGCAGTTTCACCTCCGTAGACCGGAACAAAAAGTAGTATATGTGTTATAATCCAAGGTATAATCTATCTACATACCAAATTTCGTCCAAATCGGTCTAGCCGTTTGAGCGTGAAGAAGTAACAAACATACAAACACTCACAAATTTTCGCCTTTATGATATTAGTGTGAAGTGATTTAGACCGCCTATTGTGTCACCTTAAGTAAAATTTCAACATTTATATCTGTATTTTTTTGGTGTGCATAATAAAGAGTATTCTATCTATCTATTTACTTATTTAGTTATTTATTTCTATAGGCTTACCAACTAATCATATACACAGAATTAACCCAGCGTCTTTGTCACAATATAAATCTCGCATGTATCTAAATTTTTGGGGAAGCACGGCATTATCAATTAGCGTACTAAAACATTATATATATACACATACATAAAAACACACACCCCCACACAACACACACACACACATATATACACATACACACGTATACGTATATATACATTATATATATATGTCGGAGAAAGTAAACAAAGAGTTGATTGTTGGTTGCATACGAATAGATAATATTGATGGCTAATTAAGTCTTAATTTAATTTGATTTGTTACATTTTTACATTGTGTAAAACCGAACCGATTTATTAAAAGTCACTGCATTGTATAACGTCCAATCAGAGCAAAGGATAGACCTAGAGTGGGGTCGAGGCGCCATCTTAACGTTCACCGGGTGGAGCGTGCAGTCTTGTATCAGTGGTTGATCGAGGTGGATCACAAGTGGTGAAGTTAGATCGGTGCCGCGAACCTGCTGCTCCTTTATAGTTAAAATTACCTACCTAGTGATTCAAATTGTAGAACTTTAATAAAATCTCGCGTGTGTGTATGCAAATAGTGTTTTGTGCTCGCATATCCCTATGACGCCCACTAGACCCAACGTGAACACTAAAAACGATGTCGAGGAGGACGGTGTTTCTCCGACATATATTTTTTTTTGTATTTATTGTACCTATGTTAACAAATGATTAAATGACTTATGTATGACTTATTAAACAGAAAATAAGAAAATAAACACTAAAACAAAGTAAAACAATTAAAAAATAATTTTAATACTATGAAACTACCTACACTACACTAAAGTAAACTAAATTATTCATTTATCGAAAGCAAATCGTAAAACATTGTATCTATTCTGCATTTGTTAAGATGCACAACACATAAAATAAAATCGATATTAACGGTTGGAGTCGCCTTACAAAACCAGGCACAGCTAATAGAAGCTCTTTACAAAAAACCTAGAGAAAAAACTATGTACTATTCAGCTACAGCAATTATTTCCCCGGTCTCATCTCTCATTTCCAAGATAAAAGTCAGACATCGAAAACAGGATGGGATCGAGACGAAGCCATGATAATTGGACTGTCAAACCATCGGGACTATTGTTATATTGTTTTAATTCAACGTCAAAAGCTAGGGGATGCTGATTTTTAGTTTTTGCGTACTGCTGGTTTTTCAATTGTTTTTAGGACAGTTTTACGTGGAAATCAAGCTGACGGTTGCCTTTTTTGGTAATACGTTTTTAGGCGAAATAAAAAAGTGGTTGTCAGACTTTCGGGCTTCTGACGACCCGTAAAGGCTGTCAAAGATCCACGAAAGACAGCCGGGACCAACGGCTTAACGTGTATGCTGGAATGAGTGACCACCCATCCACGGACCAACCCCGGCAAACGTAGTTTAACCTGATGGATCGACCCGTGCGGCTGTTATTATTTAGCCACAAGCTCCTAGCCACAAGCACTAATAAATTACAATAAATGCCAAACATAATTATATTTCTGTCAGTGGTTTGAATTACTTTTTAATTATGTTGCTTTTTATAGCGAACTGCCATAGAAGTGGTCCTTGGTCCGGCAAAATTACTAGAATTGATCACAGAGATCGCCTAATGGTTTTACCATAAAATAATAATGTTACAGTAGTTAATATCCTCACACTAATAATATATTATGAAGGCGAAAGTTTGTGAATATGTGTATTTTTGTTACTTATTCACGCTCAAACGGCTTGACCAATTTTAATACAATTTAGTATGGAGATAGGTCACACCCTAGATTTACACATAGTCTACTTTTTATTCCGATATTCTTACGGGTTTGAGACTTACGCGGGTGAAACCGCGGGGCGCTGCAAGTCAATTATATTTTTGTAAAGGCACAAAAACAACAATACAATACAATTACAAAAAACAAAACAATTACAAATTTACAATTTTTAGTTCAAAAATATTAGTTTTGTATCAATAGTTCAATTCATTTTATCTGTTGCATTATTCATGTTAGATAGGTAGTAAGGGTAGACAACTGTCATTTGAAATGTTATAAAAAGTCGTGTAACTTTATTTATACCATTCCCCCTCTAAAAAGCTTATTTTATTCACTGAAAACAGTGAATAAAAAGCACTTTTACTCACTGTTTTGATGTTTGAAAATGGAACACACCAATGTATTCGACCACAGATTTAGAGCACCTAGGCTAGATACGGCATATTATTAGATAGTATGAAAACCGAACGTGTCATCTTTTTTATACCTACGATAACTTCACCCCAGCCATTCAGTGATGTGCTCAATGTAAACAGAATTGTTTCAATCGCTAAGCGTCACTGAGCTAACAAACTTTTTTTAGTACGAACAGTCGAACATGCAGACCACGCTTGGTCGTGGCTTGCCATATCTAGTGTAAGTGTAATCTTTGTATTCGACCTATATTGATATTATGTTCTAAATTCAGTTTGATTGGTCGACATTTTCGACAAGGAGTTTAGCATTAGAATAAAAACTGTTTTATGTTCTTTGCTGTCCTTAGTAAATTGGCGCTATTTTGAATACTGTAAGTTGTACGAACACAAAGTTTAGTGTTACTTTAATCTTTAATTTTGTGTTTGTTTAGTGTTGTTCTAATCGATTAAAAATGCATTCTAGTGATGAAGATGTGTTAACACCTGAGTTTATGAAAGAGAGGGCGGCCGATATAGTGGAAAACTTGCTACCCAAAAATCACGGCTGGTTTACATCAAAGCCAATTTAACTTTCCTTTTTCTTCATTATATGTCTATTTTCACTTAAATCTTTCTTTTTCTCGTAGTCATGGTATAAAGTATAGTACGCAACTCTTGAATAAAATGGATTTATATCGAGGGCCATGAATCACTCGCGTCGCTCAGGATTCTAACACTTGAATCACTCGCTACGCTCGTGATTCAATCATCATGAATCACTCCCTACGGTCGTGATTCAATCGTTAGACTCCTTCACTAGCTCGTGATTCATCTATGGCCCTCGCTTTAAATCCGTCCTTTATTCACTAATTGCATAATATACTATTATACCATTCCCCCTCTAAAAAGCTTATTTTATTCACTGAAAACAGTGAATAAAAAGCACTTTTACTCACTGTTTTGATGTTTGAAAATGGAACACACCAATGTATTCGACCACAGATTTAGAGTACCTAGGCTAGATACGGCATGTTATTAGATAGTATGAAAACCGAACGTGTCATCTTTTTTATACCTACGATAACTTCACCCCAGCCATTTAGTGATGTGCTCAAAGTAAACAGAACTGTTTAAATCGCTAAGCATCACTGAGCTAACTGACTTTTTTTTAGTACGAACAGTCAAACATGCAGGGCACGCTTGGTCGTGGCTTGCCGTATCTAGTGTAAGTGTAATCTTTGTATTCGACCTAAACTCCTTTGCAAAAAAAACGGGCACCTTACAGTCATTGGCTTTTCTATGGATAATATTAATATTTTTAGTATGTCATTAGCATAAATGATTAGAAATTTCTTATTATCATTGAGAATATAGTTTTTAACCCTTAAATCCTGGAATCGGTGTTTTAGTCAATGTAAACAGAGAGTCGTGTTAAAATGGATTTTTTTAGGGTATAATTAAATGAAGACTACGAGTATTTTTATGGTATTTTAATAAAAAAACGACATTAAAAAATAAAAATTAATAACGAGTATGACCTCCTCTTGCATCGATTAAGGCATGTAATCGTCTTGGCATGCTTTCCACCAGGCTTTTGATGGTGTCCTGTGGAATGTGTTCCCACTCAGCCGAAATCACACGTTTAAGCTCCCTGATGTTTTGTGGAAGGGGTTGGACAGATCGTACTCGCCTTTTTAGGAGGTCCCAGACGTGCTCAATAGTGTTAAGGTCGGGGCTCCGCGCTAGCCAGTCCAGACGACGAATACCGACCTCTTGCATATAAGCATCTACGTCGCCAGAACGGTGGTCCCGAGCATTATCGTCCATGTAAATGGCATCTTCACCAATTACAGTCAGTGCGGGCTGTGCATGTTGACAAATTATTCCTGTTATGTACCTTTGCGCATTTAGTGAGCCATTTTCAATGAACACTATCTCGGTACGATAGCTGGAAGTTACGCCCGCTCAAAACATAACGGACCTTCCACCATAAGGGGTGATTTCTTCAAAACACACGTCGGTATAGCGTTCCCCTGGTCTTCGTAACACTCGCCGACATCGGTCCTCACCATTAAGACAAATCCGAGCCTCATCGAAGAAGAGTACGCTACTCGAGCTACCTAGTGTCCAAGATAGACAATTTCTAGTGAACCTCAGTCGAGCAATCCGGTGCTCACGGAGTAACTTGGCGGCCCGCGCTGGTCGTCGACTGCGTATATCAACCGCTAAAAGCCTTCTCCTCACTGTCCATAGGCTAACTTGTGCTCCTCGTACCTCTTCAAGGTTTCTTTTGAGGTCTTTGTAACTGCATTTACGGTTCCTCAGCGCCTGAGTCACTAAAAAGCGGTCGTCTCGTGGTTGTGTGCAACGTTTTCTCCCAGAACCTTGCCTTCTTTGAACGGAACCTGTCTCTAGGTATCGAGTCCAGGTTCTTTGGACGGTGGAACGGCTCACGTTTAACCGCTGTGAGCCGTAACATTGGCTACACCCCTCTTCCAGCAGCGCTATAATTTTACTGGCTCTTATTGCTTTTTCTGCCATCACAATCGACACAAAGATATCTGTTTTAAGTCACAATAAGGCAGGATTATGCGACAAACATAAATTATTCTAATAAAAATAACGATAAGTTAGTTTTAGTTGCCTGATAACCTTTTAACCGCAAACCCGTGAATAGTAAGTAAAAAGTCATAAACTGAAAAAGGCATTATTACTTTTAAAAACAACTGTTTCGAATTTGAAATTAACTTTTTTTTCATACCCAGACTCTTTATTAAGTGCCAGTAACATATTTTGGCTATTAAAACCTCTGTAGAACTAAATGATTACAAATAATGTAGAAAAATCCAAACTGCCCGTTTTTTTTGCAAAGGAGTGTATATTGATGTGTTCTAAATTCAATTTGATTGGTCGACATTTTCGACAAGGAGTTTAGCATTAGAATAAAAACTGTTTTATGTTCTTTGCTGTCCTTAGTAAATTGGCGCTATTTTGAATACTGTAAGTTGTACGAACACAAAGTTTAGTGTTACTTTAATCTTTAATTTTGTGTTTGTTTAGTGTTGTTCTAATCGATTAAAAGTGATGAAGATGTGTTAACACCTGAGTTTTTGAAAGAGAGGGTGGCCGATATAGTGGAAAACTTGCTACCCAAAAAATCACGGCTGGCTTACATCAAAGCCAATTTAACTTTCCTTTTTCTTCATTATATTATTATGTCTATTTTAACTTAAATCTTTCTTTTTCTCGTAGTCATGGTATAAAGTATAGTATGCAACTCTTGAATAAAACGGATTTATATCGAGGGCCATGGATCACTCGCGTCGCTCAGAATTCTAATTGCATAATATACTATTTTGGTCTCTTTTCTGTAGGTATATGTCGCTGGACTGGTAACACTATACACGGTTGAAGTAATCCTAACTAATATTAGGTCTTTACATGAAATTTACGTTTGACATAGAAAAAATTAAATATTTTTTTTAAAAAGAAACATTTTCGATGCACTTTTGCCATTTTAATGAAAGTTCGTTGATGCCTCTGCTATAGAAATCCTGGGGACGGAAATTGATGAATTTAAAAATTTTTCCCCGGTGCTCATTGTTGAGATCAAAATTTCCAGAACGGAAGCGATCAAACCAAAAACGCACCGTGCGTTCACTTGTGGCACCTTGTCCATACAAGTCGTTAATATTGCGTGCTGTCTGTGCTGCGTTTTTATCTCGGTAGTACGTTCCCGTGGCATAATTTCAGACCCCCACGCGGGCGAAGCCGCGAGCAAAAGCTAGTTGATTATAATACGGTATTTTACTCTATATGAAAAAAAAAATATAAATATATTATTTAGATAGCTTAGGCAAAAAGCAGTCGGAAAATGTAAGTTTTAGTTCATAAAATAGCAATATAAATTTTAAAATTAAATTCAAAGTTTTCAGTTTTTTTAATCTGTTTTCTAACACCATGAAATTAGCGGCCATGTTATTACGCCAGAGGAGCTCGTGGCTAAGTAATAACAGCCGCACGGGTCGATCCATCAGGTTAAGCTACGCTTGCCGGGGTTGGTCAGTGGATGGGTGACCAACTTTACATACCGAGACTCCTCCGTGCCTCGGAAAGCACGTTAAGCCGTTGGTCCCGGCTGTCATTCGTGGATCTTTGACAGTCGTTACGGGCCGTCAGAAGCCCGAAAGTCTGACAACCAGTCTTACCAAGGGGTATCGTATTACCCAGTTACTGGGTTGTGGAGGTCAGATAGGCAGTCGCTCCATTTAAAATACTGGTATTCAGCTGCATCCGGTTAGACTGGAAGCCGACCCCAACATACTTGGGAAAAGGCTAGGCAGATTGATTGTTATTACGCCATACCGATGTGTAAATTAAAAAGTTTCAATGTCAACTGTCCTGATCAGCGTGTAAAAAGTGTTTGTTTGCATAACCAACTGACGTCATAACCACAGACCAATATGGCGTCCACTGCGTCCAGCGTTTTCACGCGAGATTTGAAAATATAAAATTTAAATGCATTTTTATTGCACTTACCGATTGAGTAAAAATTTTGTGTTTTTTTTAGTGGCTCATTAGCACTATAGAATCTAATTGAGACACTTTTCAATAATTAGTGTAATACCCTATTTATCATCAAGCTCCTTCTCAACACCTACATAACTATTCTTATTTTTCTACATTTAAAAATATCAATATGAAACACACTTTTACGTCAAAGCAAAGCTTTACCAAAAAGTTTCTTCATGAATAAATTCAACGCAGAAATCCTTCACGGAGATTTCATAGAAAATAGCCTTATTTTTTTCCGCAGCTATGCGCCATTTGGTTCATTCGTTCGTTCATGCGGTCGTTGAACTGATAAATCATTCATCGTGCAGGGAATGACTGGTGATACGAATCAAAATGTAAGTACGAATATTGCTTGAGGTTATATTTATTTACAATAGATACGGTTTTTATTTTATAGGTAGATAGGTGTTGCAAGAAAGCCAGTGGCTAAGTAATAACAGCCGCACGGGTCGATCCATAAGGTTAAGCTACGCTTGCCGGGGTACCCGTGGATGGGTGCCCATCTTTAAATACCGACACTCCTCCGTGCTTCGGACAGCAAGCTAAGCTTTTGGTCCGGCTGTCATTCGTGGATCTTTAACAGTCGTTACGGGTCCTCAGAAGCCTGAAAGTCTGACAGTCTTACCAAGGAGTATCGTATTACCCAAGTTAATGGGTTGTGGAGGTCAGATAGGCAGTCGCTCCATGCTACATGCATGTCACTGCATGCATACTTGTATTCAGCTGCATCTGGTTAGACTGGAAGCCGACCCCAACATATTTGGGAAAAGGCTAGGCCGACTAACTTTGCCTATATAATTTTAACTGACTCTAAAATCGAGCTCACCGCTACTTTGATACCTTGGCTCTAATTATCAAAGGTTCAGTTTTTACGCTGTAATAATTAAAGCCTCAACCAGTATAACGATAACAATTTATCATTATGTAACAAACTCCACATTAAAACCTCCATACCTCAACGGCTTATAGCATAAACAGCATGTTCAATTAAAAGTTACACATCGCTCAAAGAGTAACAATGTATAAAGATCCGGTAAGTGGCACAACCCTAGCGTTTAGGGGTGGCGCACGACAAATATGAATATTTTACTAAGTCTTTTGTAAACGTTCACGCGACTCGCCCACTTAAGCTTCTCTGTCTCGGTATTTCTCCACAAAACATTGCTTTTCATACAATACACTGTTTATGTGACAGCAAGCCCTTATTGACAACAACTCTTAGTCCCCGGTAAGAGTTTATGCATAACACTATCTTAGTCTGAAAAATTTTGTTGCCGTTCATGATATTTCATTTAAAAGTAGTGGTAAAGTTATGCATTAAGTAGTTGTTTTGATATAAATTGGCTATAAGATCGAAAAATGTTTGCAAGCGACTACTGACCCAAATAAGTAAATTATATCTGGGATTAAAATCAGACAGGGAAATTAAAAACTCGCCAAGTGCGAGGTGGACTCGCACACGAAGGATTCCGTACCATCGTTTCATGTCTACCTATTACGGTTCAAGAGATACAGCGATTATTAAGGTATAGCAAAAAACGCCGAAAAAAACACGTTTCTTGTATGAGGCCCCCTTTAATTTTTAGTTTAATTTAATTTTTTATTATTTGTTGTTATAGTGGCAACAGAAATACATACTCTGTGAAAATTTTAAGGTACAAAATATACACTTCTAACAAAAGAATAAGTAATATTCAAAAATAACTTTAGAAAATCAATTCAAAACGTAAAAATTGGAGCATAATTTAACATTCGGAATTAAGACATTTCAATATTTAAATGAAAACGACCTTTGACCAGCACCCAGCGAATTATGATGGGGTCGCTAAGACTATCCGCTTCTAAGACAGCATGAATTAATTATAGCGTTGAACTTGGCGTGGTTTGGACCGCGGTTTGGATTTCATTGGGACTGGAATAACATTTGGGCTTCATCCATGGTAAGGGGCTTGCGCGGAGGCGAAATATCTAATATGAAATCGCCGATAAACTGATATTCCGCTTTAGTTTTTGTTCATTTCTGCGCTTCATTCGGTATTTTTCACTCGAAGTGAATCGTCTGAACACTAAATGAATCAAAAGTGCAAAGAATTTATTCATCAGAGAAACGATCGAATGATGTCGAGAATGTTCGCCATAGCATCTTACATAGCATCGCCTACCTCGCCTCGCCTATTATAATTTGAAGTTCCAATTTTATTAGTTTCATTTATTAAACTAATATATTATATTGCATGCTAGTTTTATCGAATTGTTTTAGAAACTGTTAAAACACCCGTTTATCTTTATACTACAATTCTAAAACTCTTGCAATTGAATTTTATTTCATTTTACCGAACGATCAAAAAATGAAATGGTGAAAAGAGGAGATGAACGTTCATTCCTATTTATAATTGTGCCGATGTCGAGTGAACGTGGAATGAAAAACAATGAACCTTCACTCAAAAGAATCGTCTGATATTGGCATTATAGTTTGACCGAAAGCGCTGTACCGCTAGGGGTGGGACGACGTAAGCGTTGATGAATGAGCGGCCTGCACTATGTATGTGCGCGACGAGATATAGGGGGCCCCCTATATCTCGTCACGCACATACATAGTATGGGATCCACACCAGGCCAAGTACGCTTTTTTAATTGAACGAGTCCAGAGGAAGTTTGCTCGATTTATTTTCAAGCGGGTGTACTACTACCCTTACCTGTATTCATCTTTGTTTGTTGAAGCCATGGTGGGATTAGTCACTCTCGAACTCAGGCGTAAATTACTTTTACTAGTTCACTACCACTGTCTCCTAACAAAGACCCACCAGCTCCAGAGTGGTTGCACTCCGTTTCCTAGTCGTATAATATTTATATTTATTTCTAAGTAAATAGTATCGTAAGTTAGTATAAGTTTTTTGTTGTATTTTTTTTCTAATTAAAGTTTTAGCTACTAAAATATAAGTGATTTGGTCGTAAGCACTGACACTTATATTTTAAATAAATAAATACCTTTTTTTTTTTTTTTTTTTTTTGAGGGTGGGAAATCATCCAATAACTTCTCCCGCTCTGGGTGGAGCGGGAGGGCGTGTCAGACTTTTACTGACTAAAACCCACCCGTGTTCCTTCAGTTGCCTATGCCAGGGCCGCGGTAACCCCTTCAGACAACCCGCGACCCCAGCGGCAAATAAATAAATAAATACCTAAGGCGCGGTACAGTGGTATTGGTCAAGCTATAGCTAGCGAGCGACTGCCTATTGTTTTACCCTCAATCAATCAATCAATCAAATAATTTATTTGCAACGAATGTAGGTTACAGTAAATTACAGGTGGAGTAGATAAAAGTGAGCCATGTACATTCTGCCTGGAAATAGGCACGCAAAATTTATAAAAATTAGCTATTTAAAAAAAAATAAAATTACAAATTAAAATGTCACAGTTACAATTATTACAATGTACAAACATTAAATTAATATTAAAAAATGTCAAATCAAAATGTCACTTAGAATAAAATAAAAAAAAATAATAAAAAATGTAGTTATACTAGGTCCATATGTTCAAAATAATATTTTATATTTTATTATACACATTGCTGATTAAAAAGTTTTGTCCATTAAAAAATCATTAATCGAGTAATAACATTTTTCTATTAGGAAGGCCACTAATTTCTTTTTAAAGTTTTTAATTGTATCATTTTTCATTACATCTGGCAGTTTATTGTATATGGTAGGACCCATACAAATAACGCTTTTCCTCATTAACGCTGTGTTACCGGACTCGATTTGTAATAAATTTTTGTATTGATTTCTGACAGGTCGTTTTCTAGTTTCTGACATCGTAGGAAATAGGTTTTTATTGGTCTTTACAAACATGGCCATTTCCAGAATATACAATGACGGAAATGTGAGCACTTTTAGGGACTTAAACTTTGGTTCGCAACTGTCAGTGGTCTTCAAACCACACATCGCTCTAATGCAACGTTTTTGCGCCTTGAATATGTATTCCCTTGAGCTGCAATTTCCCCAGAAAATTATACCAAATCTTAGAACTGATGCAACTAGACCATGATAAGCTACTAAAATAGTTTGAATGTCAACTTTTTTGGCCAACTTTGAAAGGACATATGCCGCTGTATTCATCCTTTTACAAATTTCCTCTGCTTGTGGTTGCCAATTTAGTTGTCTGTCAATGTAAATCCCCAAAAATTTAGCTACTTTAACTTGGTTAATTTGTTGTTTATTGTAGTCTACAGATACTTCTTTTAAAATCGTGCGTTGATGGAAGTGCATTATGTTAGTTTTTTGTAAGTTTATCACTAAATTGTTTTTTTCAAGCCAATGTACGATATCTTCCAAGGTCTTATTTATGTCCTGTTCATAGCTATCGGGATGTTCACATTTTACTAATGCGGTGCTGTCATCGGCAAATAATACCATTGGATTATCAACATGACGTGGCAAATCGTTGATATAAATTAAAAAAAGGGGTGGCCCAAGTACGCTGCCTTGTGGTACACCATATTTTATTATTCGTCCTTCGGATCGGTATTTCCTTTCACTCTTCATCTTAGGGCAAATTCTAGTTATCTCCGTGTACTGTTTACGATCGCTAAGGTATGACTTTATAAGACTGAGTACATTTCCCCTTATTCCATAAACGCTCAACTTGTTTAGTAGTATGTCGTGATGGACGCAATCAAATGCTTTCGTCATATCAGTGAAGATTGCGCAAATAGGTACTTTGCTATCTACGTTTCTTATGATAGTATTGAGTAACTCGAAAATAGCTGTATTAATGCTTTTGTTTTTCCTAAAACCTTTTTGTTCATTACATAAAATTTCGTATTTAGATAAGAAATTGTAAAGTAATTCATAAATTAACTTCTCTACTACTTTGGATAATACCGGAATTAAGGCTACTGGTCTGTAACTAGCTATTTCTTCTTTTTTATTCTTCTTCTTGTAAAGTGGTTTAACTATAACAGTTTTTAAGCTATCAGGGAACACACCAGAGTTAATGATGAGATTAACAATATGGCTAAGAGGTACAGCTATATTTTCCTCCTACTACAACACGATGCACTGTGGTCACATAATCGCGCCGCCACCGGTCCCGCTACCACTTCAGTCACCGTCAGTCTTGACGAGGCCTTGGGATCAAATGTACACAAATTGTATTATCAATGAGCTTGAAACATGACCTTTGTTTCCTCTTGTAATCTCTAAAGGGGTGCGGAGGTATGCTTTTAGGTATCCATGACCCAAAAGCGGAATCCACTACACTGAGCAATAATTGGTTTTCTGGAAACTGTGAAGCGAAGTCGAAAAAGTATATGCGTGTGGTGTGAGGGCCACTTTATTGAAACTCTTTGAAAATATGCTTAGGATTTAGTGAACATTCCCAAAGAATTGTGAAAGTTGGAATCAGATTTTGTGAAAGTCAACTTTGCGAGATATGGACTGTAAAGTGGGGCCCTCAGTTCTCACATAGAGGATTGAGGGCCCACCTGTACCTGATAAACTATGGACACTACAGATAAAGTCTTTATGCCAAAATCTAAGCTTATACCAAACAAAATTTGTGAAAACAAGATATTATCGCAAAACGCTGTCCTACTTGGTATATCTTCGTTCAAAATGGGCCCTCAATCCTCACACACGTAAAAGTTTATCACGCAAATAAAATGAAACCATTAACTTATAGCTACTGTTTGTAATCCTATAAGATACTAAATAAATTGTGAAAATTTGTGAAAGCAAGAGCAGGTCACCTTTTTTTGTTGTTTGAAAGTTATGACCTTGACAAAATTCGGGCCCTCAATCCTCCATTTATTTTGTTTTCCGTTTTATACGCTTATCGTATGAAAGATTAAACAAATACAAAATAGTCTCTTTTTGTGAAAAAAATTGTGCAACAAATTCGATACCAGAAAGAAATTAAAAGACCCTTTATTGTAAATAAAAATCGAGTTTTATTTTTGTTCCCTGAATTAGGAAATAGGGTGACCACAATACGGTATTTTACTCTATATGAGCAAAAATCTAAAAATATATTATTTAGATAGATTAGGCCAAAAGCAGTCAGAAAATATTAGTTTTAGTTCAATAACAATATAAATATTAAAATTAAATTCAAAGTTTTCAAGTTTTTTTAATGTTTTCTCAAACCATGAAATAGTAGCCGCCATTTTATGACGTCATTCGGCTGTGTAAATTAAAAAAGTGTCAACTATTAATTGATCAGCGTATCTCTTACAGCAGCTATAGCTTTCACTTAAAAATCATAATCTTTACCGTCCATACGTTTGTGTATAGAGTCATGAGGAACAGGGTGTAAAGTTCACTCATCCTCTATTGAAAAGGGAGGACTCTCCGACCAGATGGGTGTTGTGTCTGGTGGGCAACTGCCCCACGGTTAATGTCGGGTTGTTGTATATCTAAATGCCAGTCGCGCGGTAAACTATCATTGCGCGATGCAGGTTGCGGGACGTCATGTCTTTGTGATGCGTAGTTCGCATGTGGCGATGTAGATGCCACCACATGTGTATTACAAGAAGTAACAGGCTAGAATGGAGATGTTACAAGGATTAAAACAACAAATGTGAAAATAAACTTTTTAATCACTATTTATAAATTACCAGATACCAAAAAAATTAAAATCCTAAAACCCTAATAAAAAAAAAAAAACTTTTTTTGGGCACTCGTGGTAACACGTTAAGGTAATTGCGCTTTGGTAGCCCGCAAAATTCATATTTTCTTGCGATTCGCGACATTAATAATTATGTATTTACATAATACATAATTATTAATTTTTACAATAAAATCATTATCTATATTATCAATATCATCGGCTTTTAACAATAAAATCATTAATTACCTATGTACGCGGCCTTTTATAATGTGTGAGAACGTGCCTTTAAGCGCGGAAACGGGAGTCCCGCCCGCGCCTGAGGACCTGCGTCAGGCGAAATGCGAGGACGCCGTGGCACCTCTCTAACCACTCCTCAAAGAGGGGACTTATCGTCGCAATTGTGGCGTGCCCAGCGCTGGGTTGCGACAGTCGCACTCTCAATGTCGCCATGATCCCGCCGGAGGTCTGTCCGCTGTGCCGTGATTTCTCGCGGCAGCGGAGTTACGCCCCGCCGTTTCGCCTCCTCGCGCCACTCCCACACGGCACGGTAGTGCACGCAGGGCCTTACCGGTAAAATCTAAGGTTTACCGACTGAACACCGGTAAAAGTTTTAGAATAATTCGGAGTTTTACCGGTGAGATTTGGTAAATATTAGAATTTACGGGTAAATCCTAATATTTACCGCAGTTCGGGCTTTTACAGTAACATATAGGTAGATGAGTATGTATCAAAACTAACTTACATGCACTTATTTGTATGACTATTTCAGTAACTATTTTCGTAGTTTTCTCAATCAATTGACATGACATATTATTGTAATAAAAAGAACATCACTATACTTTTTCTTTGTAGTAGTCGCATAGACAAACTAATGAGGTTGAACTCCAAAACTCCTCCTCGATTATATGTGAAAATGTTTGGAACATAATAATCGTTAAATAAAATTAAATATCAACATTCACTACTCCAAGATAATTACCCATACAACTATATGTATAATAAATAATATATGCTTTGCATTGTTCTCTGAGCACCTTATGTCAAAAATTATTGTCACCCTACCCTACTACAAAATTCAAAAATAGTCGATTTCGGTATCTATTATGATATTTAGTTTAATCGTTATTCTTATTAGTAACAAATAACACCAATTTGTTGCACAATTTTTTTCACAAAAAGAGACTATTTTGTATTTGTCTAATCTTTCATACGATAAGCGTATTAAAACGGAAAACAAAATAAATGGAGGATTGAGGGCCCGAATTTTGTCAAGGTCATATCTTTCAAACAACAAGAAATGGTGACCTGGTCTTCCTTTCACAAATTTTCACAATTTATTTAGTATCTTATAGGATTACAAACAGTAGCTATAAGTTAATGGTTTCATTTTATTTGCGTGATAAACTTTTACGTGTGTGAGGATTGAGGGCCCATTTTGAACGAAGATATACCAAGTAGGACAGCGTTTTGCGATAATATCTTGTTTTCACAAATTTTGTTTGGTATAAGCTTAGATTTTGGCATAAAGACTTTATCTGTAATGTCCATAGTTTATCAGGTACAGGTGGGCCCTCAATCCTCTATGTGAGAACTGAGGGCCCCACTTTACAGTCCATATCTCGCAAAGTTGACTTTCACAAAATCTGATTTCAACTTTCACAATTCTTTGGGAATGTTCACTAAATCCTAAGCATATTTTCAAAGAGTTTTAAAAAAGTGGCCCTCACACCACACGCAAATGAAAAAGTTTACTGGTGAAAAAGTATTATATAGATAATGAACAATATTAACATGCTATAGATAAAATGAAATAAATAAAGGGTTCCGTAATTCCGTAGTTGGGATGAATTTATCCCAAGAACAAACTTTATATTTGAAAAAGTTCTCCCATAGATCGCTATACGTTACGGTCAATTCTCCAACTGCAAATGTAAGTTTGTCATCGCAAAAATATGTGATAAAACTACAAATTAAAACTATAAACGACGAATCGATAAACGATTTTCGGACTTTTTCCTTTACTTGTGCTGTGAGACCTCTTCTTGCCGTATGATTCTAGGCCAACTGGAATTACCCTATTAGGTTTTGATTTATTTGCGAGTACGTCGCATAAATGGCCGTATTTTGTATGGCGTTGTCTAAGAAGCTTCATTGTCTTAGAGCTCCAAGGCACCGTAGACTTACGTAGGTATTTTATATTAATTTCGACTTGATACCTCCACGCGTTCCTGAGAAAAAGGGTCTTGACAGACAGACGGACGGACGACGAAGTGATCCTATAAGTGATCCGTTTTTCCCTTTTCAGGTACGGAACCCTAAAAAACGTAGACCCCGTCGCTAATTATCTATTGTTAGATAGATAGGATACTCTTTATTATGTACGCCATAAAAAAAACACTGACACTCATTGTAAGTAGATATTTGACTATAATTATCTGAGATTTGAGAAACAATATACAGAAATATATCATACTAGCTTTTGCCCGCGGCTTCGCTCGCGATAATTTAGAATTTGACAATCAATTCGGGTTGTACTCCGATTGTAATAATTATAATTCAATCATGATTCGAAGGACACGTTGTGGCGCCATCTATGATAAGAACGTTATTGTTGCTTTCCTCGGGAACAGTACTTTTTGTCGGGATGAAAGATACCCTAAGTCCGTTTCTGTACACCTGACAACGTTTATGCAAAATTTCATGATGATCGGTTCAGTGGTTTAGACGAGAAAAGGTACCAAACAAACAAACTTACTTTTGCATTTGTAATATTACTTAGGATTATAAACATTTGTAGTACTAATGGCAACATAATTTGTAGAATTTTAGCCTACTTAATTAAGTTTGCACCAAAGCCACTAGTAAAGTTTTTGCGCATTATCATTACAAAACTCCCACCAGACAATTACACCCAAAACGTACCCACCATTATCACAGAATTACTTTAAAGTTCAAGTATTAACAACGAAATCGTAATATATAGTGGCTTAGACTTTTTAAATATCCAGAAGGCGAAAATTTTGACGCTGATCCGAGGGAGGTATCAAAGTATTTTCATTAGTCTAAAGTGAAATTCATTTCCCCAAAGCCAATAGCCGAGTTCAAACTTTAGATATTCAAAGTCGACTAAGAATATTAAAGGAATTTTCATAATCCATCAATTTACTAGTAGGTATAAAGTCCGTTTTAGCTGGTTCACGTTCAATTGCGCAGATAATTTCACGAATGAATCTATTTTCAGCTCTAGGACTTCATTGATGATGAAGTTCCTTAAAGTTTGGATTTTGTTCGCAAATAACACTATTATTATGTCCTTCCTTAGGTGTTTTTCGGTCGTTGACTTTTGTTTGAAGTTTATTGGAAGACAGACTGTGTTTCTAAAATCCAAATCGCGTTTCCGAGTATTTAAAAATTGATATAAGATGTAAGACAATCTCCGAGATTAGTTCCGAAATTATCCGCTACATACAAATTCACAACAATTATTTTTCAGTAAGACAAGTACATATAGACTAAATAATGAAAGAATCACACTAGTATTATAGAGGCTCAAACGGCTGGACCAATTTAAGTGATATTTGGTATGTAGATAGCTTATACCCTGGATTAACACATAGGCTACTTTTTATACCCGTCTACGCGGGTGAAACCGCGGGGCGCAGCTAGCATCATATAATGTAAAAACAATTTAAAAGTAGTAGATTAAAGGCTTTTTTATTTTGTATTATTGTATAGATTGAATCAGTATGTTGTCCAAAATAAATGGAAATAAAATTACAATCCCAAAACCTCACTCAAAAACCACAAAGATAAAGCCAAAAGCATTCCTACCGCGTCCAGTAACAGTTCAATACATACAGCATTTGAATCAATTTGTTGGTCCAATACCGCCCGATCACATAAATCACAAATCGCCACTATATATTACTGTTATGTGCGTACACATGACGGTTGGAACGGTTGCTGCCCAACGACAGTAATTTGTTGAATTTTATGCATCGCGTGGACTATTGTATGACGTGATTCAGAATATGTTGCGAGCTATCATTTGTTTGGCGTTATCAGTGCCTTGTTAGTTGGTATTCAGTTATTTAGATTTGTGGTACCTATTTTCAAAATGGATAGATGGATTTATAGTTTTGCATTAGTAACAAACTTCTATAGAAATTGAAACATATACATAAATAAAAAGAGAAGTCCTGACTGACTGACTCATCAACACCCAGCCCAAACCCTTGAACCTACAAAGCTGAAATTTTGCAACTTTTTACATTGAGAGGTTCCCTTTATAATGAAAACAAGGAATAAGGAAGGAATTCTCTGTAGTACGTTCCTGTGGGATATTTAACGACATCCACGCGGGCGAACCCGCTGGCAAAAGCTGTTGAAGAAAAAATTAGTAAATCTTGTTGTCAAGCTGACGATTATACTATGACAGTGCATTAATTTCAACATAGGTACTCTGAGTATGGTCTGGCATGGTTCAATTAAATCAATTAGAGATGGGGTTTTACGTCATCCTTTGACATAAAAATTGTTAAATTAGGGAAAACAAAACTACCGTCATTTTGTTTTCTTACCCCTTTCATAAAAACTAAGACGCTCTACAGTCCGTAAGGCGTAAGGTGGGCTTTACATTTGTGTGAGTGATCACCAAAATGGTACGAGAACCCATGACCAAAATTTTTGTTTTATCGTTTTACGTAAGACAAAATCTTCAATCGTCTTATCGTTTTACGTTTTACAAGGATGAGATATGGTTTTGGGCATGGCCTCTCGTACTAAAAGAACAAAAGCCGATTGCCAAAAAGCAGTATAAACCGGTTCTAAACCAAGCAAAAGACGAATCGCGCTCTATGCCGGACGTCACACCTACACTATCTATGTGCAATCACACAAATGCAAAGCTCAGGTTAAACCTCACGGACTATACAAACCTATTTTAGTTAAAATAGTGTTTAATTTGTAATATTTTTTTCTAAGTATGGTTTGAGTTTATAGAAGAAGACAAAACAATAGTTTAACTAAAATAAGTTTGTAGAGTGTTTTAGTTGTTTTATGAATAAGCGGGTTAGTATTTACATTATTGGGCTCACATACTCTCAATACAACAATTTCAATTTTTATTTTGTATTTTAGCAGACTCGTCTTGTTAAAAAAAATAGGGAAAGCATCGGTTGCTTATGAATGGCATTGAATTGATTTCTAAAGATCGTGAGGGTAGCTCAATGATACTTGTAGCGATGACCCAGCCAGCAGTCATTACGGAGCTATTGAGAACATTCAATACCCGGCGCATACGTATCTCTGAAGTAGGTACCGATCTCGACATACTATTGGTATCTTTTCATACTATATACGTAGTTTGTATGTCTGTCTCACGTTGTGTGGGTATCGTATCTTCATTCTCAGAACTCATGAATTACTAGGGTCAAATATACTATACCTAGCCACAACATAACTAAAGAATTGATTTTAAAGCTTTTAATTTGAGTAGATTACCAACGGAATTAGCAAATTACAAGTATCATACATAACATAAACCCACGACTTCTTCCCATGGGGTTAGGCAGAAACTACAGAACGCCACCTGCTACGATCCTTACATACTCCTTTTGCTTCGTTTACGTTCATAAATGAGACTAAGCCCCAAGGGGGCTTAGTGCGAATTTTTATATTTATTCGATCGCGTTTACGTTAACGTTACCTTACGTCAATTTTTATGGAATAATTTTCTTTCTTATTATAGTCACCAGGCGGCGCTTATTCATTTTCAGTACAAACTGACGTTTACGTTACCGTGATCGAGTAAGTATGAAAACTCGCACTAAGCCCTCTGGTCATACACACACGCTGGTTACGAGTACTACGCACCTGACCTTTCTGAAGAACGTCACCAATAAGGTCACTATAATAATAATATAATAATATAATATCCTTGGACATTTTACACAACGCCATCTAGTCCCAAGCTAAGCAACCTAATGCTTGTGTTATGGTAACGAGATGGCTGATAAACTACTTACATACATTTTTTTTTGTAAATACATACATATTATAGATAGAAAAACACCCAGACTCGGAACAAATACTTGTAGGTCGTACAAATATTTGTTCCGTGCGGGAATCGAACCCGCGACATGCTGCGCAGCAGTCAATCGCTCAACCACTGCGCCAACCGTGTCGTCAAATATCTACTATATGTCTTCCTAGGGCGTCCCGTCGTTTCCACTCACATCTACCTTGGGCGTCCCCTCCCGTCGTTTCGACTCACATCTACCTTTTGTTAGTCGCCTTTTGAATGAAAGGCGACTTCTATGGTTTGGTACCAAAGTACCAAACCATCTAAGCATTACTCTTTTCAATTTTTGTCGCTACATCTTCTTTTATATCGCACCGTTGCCGTACCACATCATTCCTCAGCCTATCATTCATAGTCACACCACACATGCTTCGCAAGAAACGCATTTCCAAAATACAAGTACAGTAGTGCTCAACTAATAAGGCGCGTCGTGAATCTTCGTTCGCACAGAAAAGAAAGTATGGCTCCGAAGATTAACGAGAATACTTAAAACTTACAATCAACCTTACATCACTAATATAAGGTTCATAATACACTGCAGCTGTTAGTTCTGTCTCACTCGCAAGTATGGCGGCTGTCAAGCGGCCCGCGTTAACATGGCGGCAGCTACCGACCAATAGCGGTACAGGAAAAAGCGTGGAGCGTGTCGATTGGTCAATAGCATTTCCCGCGCTTTGAAAATTCATCTTCTGCGCAGGTACATCCATATGCCATATTACTTGGGTTTTACTGTATCACATTTAGTATATTACCTACCTAGTTAGTTACCCAAGAAGGGTTAAATCGAGGTGGACGTGACTCACTGTGTTTTTTAGGGTTCCGTTCCTCAAAAGAAAAAGACGGAACACTTATATTATTACTTCGTTGTCCGTCTGTCTGTCTGTCAGTCTGTCAAGACCTTTTTTCTCAGGAACGCGTGGAGGTATCAAGTTGAAATTAATATCAAATACGTAGATCTATCACACAAAAAAATAAACTTTTTGGGGTTACAATGTTAAGTTTGTTTTTGTGATAAATTCTTTTCAGCCACGGAACCCTTCATTGTGCATGGTCCGACACGCACTTGGCCAGTTTTAATTTGAACGGAATCCAGCCCTTGAACCCAGCCCTTCAAACAAGGCACACTTGCTTGACATTAGCAATAGGAGTGGTAGTACCACCGACAAACAAGAACACACAAGAAGTGACACAGTTGAACGAACTACAGCTTCAATCGAATTCGTCCAACGGTGCAAGCTTTACGTGCTGTGACTTCGAAGATGCAAACTATCAGAGAGTCGCAGAACAATGCTGCTTGTAACAATTGTAGCCCTTTTCAATCCAATGGTTTTAGACATTAGGAAGATGGTTTTAGACTTTAGGAAGATGGTTTTAGACTTTAGGAAGATGGTTTTAGACATTAGGAAGATGGTTTTAGACTTTAGGAAGATGGTTTTAGACATTAGGAAGATGGTTTTAGACTTTAGGAAGATGGTTTTAGACTTTAGGAAGATGGTTTTAGACTTGAGGAAGATGGTTTTAGACATTAAGAAGATGGTTTTAGACTTTAGGAAGATGGTTTTAGACATTAGGAAGATGGTTTTAGACTTTAGGAAGATGGTTTTAGACTTTAGGAAGATGGATTTAGACTTTAGGAAGATGGTTTTAGATATTAGGAAGATGGTTTTAGACTTTAGGAAGATGGTTTTAGACTTTAGGAAGATGGTTTTAGACATTAGGAAGATGGTTTTAGACATTAGGAAGATGGGTTTACAGTTTAGAAAGATGGTTGTAGACTTTAACAGAACCCAGGGTTTATCCTTAACAATATTTACATTATTCAGAAGTAGTCTTATTCTTCTTCTTGTGTCGATGTATGTGTGTTCTCGTGGGTGATGACTTAATATTTTACTCGACCTGGATAGTTCTTTCGTTTGCCTCTTTTAAGTTCTGTAGGGAAGGTTGTGCACGACGGGTGCGGCAAAACTCGGAAGTAGTAAAAACGTGGTTTATTTCAGCTGAAAAGTGTTACGGAATTTCTCACGTATTTACAAAATGGAGCATGCTAATCACGACCAAAACCTTTAAACCATTACCGCACATGTAGATCCATGATTGATGAACCATCGAACATTTTATCTTTATCTCGAACATAGCCAACAAACATACAAATCCGAAACGTTGTTCCATTCAATCGGGAGTGGGAAATGTATGCGCATACATTCAACCTCGTTAGAGTCCCACTTTCAATGGACCACGGATAGCGATGTGCAAGATGAGATATTGTTACTGTGCTTGAGTGATTGAGCGTTTGAATAGAGATTGCATAAATCATCCTCTCTGCTTTGACGGCGGCCATTTTTCGCTAATCGGCGCACTTGTGACGGTACTTGTGAGTGGTCTCGCGAGGTATCGGTGCGTGGGATTAAAATGACGATATCTCTAAAGTTTTTTATGGGAGCTGTATTTATAGCGTATGTCGTTGGAATCCTTGTAAAATATGTTAAGACATTAAAAATGGATTAGTCCTAGTTAAATTAATCAAATTGACTAAACAAATTAGGTTAATATGGCTGAGCGAATTTTTAAACAACTATTAATAATTGGCCTGTTAATAAAAAATGTAATTTATTATTATAAATGCAATAATGAGTTTTCTTGTTTGTTACGCTTTCACGCTAAAATGGCTGAACGGATTTAGATGAAATTTGTCACAGGCCATCACCTGGGCTAGGGTATGGGATACTTTTATCCCGGTAGTACGTTCCAGTGGGATAATTTCCTACATGCACGCGGGCGAAGTCGCGAGCAAAAGCTATATAAATAAGACTTAACTTCGAAACCTCAAATACTTCGTATAAGTACTGCAAAGGAAGGATCAGGAAGAAGAAGAGAGAAGCGAACAACACTGGGACTAATGCGGGAAGACTTGTTTCTCACTTTAGTTTCTCATATTAGAAGACAGATACTTCATTCAAGCAGGTGGTGGTGGTGGTGGTTATTAAATATAGCAACCTTAAGATCTAAGAAACCACATATAGCAACTCTATAAAAATAAAACCCAAAGAAAAATAATCAAGCCCTATCCAGTATTCCCAGTTCTTTTACATCAGATTATTCCAAAGAATATCGGGAATTTATATTCTAACGATGGCTAGTAATTGGAATTTTATATTGGATCGTGTTCGATAGCGTCAAGCCCCATTCTGTATAATTAGGGGCAACCAAATTTTTACTAGATTATAGAAGGGGGTGTGGAGACAGAATGTGTTTTATATCATTAATTATTTTGTAATAACTTTTTTTAAGAGGATATACCGAAGCGTGGTTAAGCTCGGTAAGTAAGTGAAATGGCGTTATGGCTGTCTAGTTTGATGTGTGAAATAGAAGACTCACGCGCACAGGAATTTAAACACGCTTCGTTTAAATGTAGATTTATGACAAAATGCTATACTTAAATCAATTTTTAGCTTAGTAAGTTTGTAACATATTTATATACCTTCGATTTAAAGCAAATTTTATTGCGCAATAAGGAATTGTTTACGTATAATCATATAAAATAGAAAATAGACAGTGCTACTTTGGATTTTTTTCTATCGAAAAAATTTCAAGTAAGTAGGTAATCGTGTTTCGGTTTTAGTACAACAGTAGACAATAAAGTCAACACATATGGAAAATCTAAATGACTTAACCATATACATTTGGTTGCCTTAACTTGGAAAAAGAAATAAAATAGATATAGGATTTAGTTAGGTAGGTACTTTTCTTCGTCTCCGAACTTGACACCTACCAAAAAAACTGGCCCGCAATGGCAGAAGTCACACATATGAGAAAAGGGAGAGGGTAGGCCTTTGCCTAGCTGGGGTAATTAATGGGGTTATTATTTAAGTATGAGGCCAGATAGGTTTGTAGGAGGTAGGTAGTCATCACCCCTAAAACGTCTAACTTAAAGCAATTGAATCATTATAAAAAGTATGTTGTTCATTAACCCTTCGTACGAGCCTTTCAACATATCCACGCCACGACGTCGTCACCGTGGAACGGTGCGGTGACGCGACACGGTGCGTTGACATAACGTGCAAATTTACGTCACCGAATCGTAAAAATGCACGTCGCGAATGAATTCTGTAAATAGCGATATTGCCGCTGGGGTCGCGGGTAGTTTCAAGAAGATACCGCGGCCCTGGCATAGGCAACTGAAGGAACACGGGTAGGTTTTAGTCAGTAAAAGTCTGACACGCCCTTCCGCTCCACCCAGAGCGGGAGAAGTTATTTGATGATTTCCCACACTCAAAAAAAAAAAAAAAAAAGTAAAAAAAAGCGATATTGGAGCACTTAGTTGGCAATTAACTAAAATATAAATAACCCACTTCAAACGTGGTTCGTTCTACGATAAGAGGTATTTTTTTTTTTCAAAAAAATATTTGAAATTATTTTTATAGCCACTCATAGTTTATTTATATTGAAATTTACCTGCTAAACACGCCGTTCCACGTTGACGATGTCGTGACGTGGAGATGTGGACAGGCCCTAAGCCGGAACGCAAGACACAATGACTTTTTATTTTTTCTGTAATAAAATTATAAACTCAAATGCCCTTCACTTAACATACCTACTGTCCATTTCCACAACCCAAGCCAAACCTCACAAGAAAAATAAACACTCGTCTCACCCCATTTTCTTTTACACAGCAATGAATCCCAAAATCATCAAGTTTGTAAAAAAATATGGCCCTTAAATATATCTATCGTATTGATAAGTAATACGTGCTTACGTGTTATGGTTAGAAAAGTCCATATGTTCGGAGTTTTCATGAAACTTTTATCAAGGGAACGGAAGCGGGTAAATCCATAAATAATTTATTACCAGAACGTTTTAATACCTACATTTTTATGGTTGTACTCTTTTTTATATTCGAGTTTGGAAGTTTTTTATTCGGATCTGAATCGTTCTATCAAAAGGTCGTTATGTCGTTCGGTTTTGGTAGTCTTTAAAGCGTGTGTTGTATTTATTATTTATTACTAGTAACGTGTCTACTCTAATTATAACTCAAGATTTCTTAAGGTATCTTGTTGAAATTGGTTGACATTGCCTGAACATCGGTTGGAGGAAATAAAGATCTTCAGTAGCAATATTTTTATGTACTTATTGTGTCTGTGTAATTAGGAATTACTAAAACAACATGTGTTAAATATCGTCAACAACTATTACTATTAATAATTACCACAAAAAAAAATCTGTTTCAATTTCCTTTTTGAAGCCTTTTTTCTCAGTCCCATAATATCAAACTCAAACTCAAAGCATTTATGTCAAATAAACCAATTACAGGGGCCTTTTGAATTGTCAAAGGGTACCGACCACCGTAGGCGCGGACTTGCGGGTGGCGAGTAGTGGGTAGCTCGCTGTCCGGTAAGGACCAGGCCCGGGTCGACGGCGCGTTGTGTTCCACGCGCGCCTCAAAGAGATGTCAGCAAAATGATGGGGTCCGATAGGGCCGATGCCGCCGGGGTCGCGGGTTGTTCGAAACAGATACCGTGGCCCTGGCATAGGCAACTGAAGGAACACGGGTGGGTTTTAGTCAGTAAAAGTCTGACACGCCTTTCCGCTGCACCCAGAGCGGGAGAAGTCATTTGATGATTTCCCATCCACAAACAAAAAGGGGGCCCGTTCTAAAGCATAGTAGGTTCAAAAGGAGAAGAACGAGCAAGAAACTCCACTGATGCTTAAATCAATCAAAATATACAGGGTGTAACGGACAGCCCTCCGCAAACTAACAGGGTGCATTCAGCTCCTCATTTTGAATCATATTCCACCGGAAATTTTCTCAGGAAAATTTTCATTTTTTCAAATATTTTTTCAGTTACATTTTCATTATTTCAACGTAAAATTGCATTGTGTGTTCGCAGCACTCCATTTATGTAAAAAAAACTGCGAAAAAAAACAGCAAAAAAAAAAACCAGCAATGGATGTTGAAATACTCTAACCAACGACGCGTGAAATCAGCTGTTCACTTTCTGTCTAGCTACAAAGTTCATCGAAGTCACCGCATACCTATTACCTTCCCCACCCAACCAGTAATAGACGCTCCGATTTGTGCACAAAAACACAAACAAATCAGGTTTATTGGATTCCCTTAACGTTTCTGAAAAAATTTCATGTACCGGTCATCTTAGTATGACATACTGAATTCACCCTATCAGTTTGCGGAGGGCTGTCCCTTACACCCTGTATGTGTAGGTACATGTGAGAACAATGTAAAAAGACGTGCACGTTAAAAGCGTCCGTAATAAAAACTAAAAACAATTAATTTCAACACCTATACCTCTTCCATACCTACACCATTTATCAAAACACCTGCTGTCCCAATCGGCAAGAGTCCCGATATTGAGTTGGAACTTTTTTTAATATAACTGTGTTCTTATAGAGAGCAGCCGAAGCACTTTTTCCACAATTTCCATGACTGAATATTCGGGAAGAGATAAATCGTCCGCACGTGATTCTGCGGAACCCAGTGGTGACATACGAAAAATTGTTACGTAGTAAATTGAAATTATTTCGTTGAGTTTTTTAAGTTATTGGTCATGTGTCTTTGAGGAGCCCGTGGGTAAGTAATAACAGCCGCAAGGGTCAATCCATCAGGTTAAGCTACGCTTGCTGGGGTTGGTTCGTCGATCGGTGACCGTTTTTACATACCGAGACTTCTCCGTGCCTCGGAAAGCACGTTAAGCCGTTGGTCGCGGCTGTTATTCGTGGATCTTTGACAGTCGTTAAGGATCGCCAGAAGCCCGAAAGTCTGACAACCAGTGTTACCAAGGGGTATCGTATTACCCAGTAACTGGGTTGTGGACGTCATATAGGCAGTCGCTCCATGTAAAATACTGGTATTCAGCTGCATCCGGTTAGACTGGAAACCGACTACAACATAGTTGGGAAAAGGCTATGCAGATTATGATGGTCATGTGTGTCTTTCAAGATATCGCAGATTTTCTATGTGTCGACAGTGTCGGTAATTGACCCCTTTCATCGTCTCCTTTTATCATGACCTATTGTGCCTTTCAAGACTCCTTCTTCGTGGTGTCTATGGCACGACAGTGTATTAAATCTCATTGGCCCATAACTTCGCTACATTCACGGCACCGTCCGTGGCACGGCGCAGGGCTATGGTTGCATTTTTTGGGGCTTAGAGGGCAGGAGTTGGGATATAGTATGCTGCGCCATAGCTCCACATCCTCACCCTGCAGCTGTACCGTCCTTGCCTTTCACAAGTCAATAATATAATTTAATTAAGTTAAAAATAAAACCGGCCAAGTGCGTGTCTGACTACGCACAATGAAGGGTTCCGTAGTTGAAAAGAATTTGTCCCAAATCAAACTTACAAAAATGATGATATATGTATATGATTGAATTACAAATTAACCCTTGCTTCTTGCCAAATTTCATTGTTCTAGGTCAACGGGAAGTACCCTATAGGTTTTGATTTACTGGTGATTATCAAAGTATGTCGCATAAATGGCCGTATTTTTTTATTGCGTTGACATAGAAGCTTGATTTTTTTATAACAACAAGGGACGTACGTACGTACGTACGGACGTACGTACGTACGTCGTCGTGGTTGCTCGTACTAACGAAGACAGAAGTGCATGGAGAATTCCAAACCAAAATCGTTTCTACAGGGTTTCATATTTCTTAGTATTATTATTTCTTAGTAATTATTTTAGGTATTAAAAACCTTATTATGTACCTCTGCATAATAAGGTTTTAAGCTTTGCAGTGTTATTTTCATGTTTGAACAGCGCCATCTAGTCGTCTCTTGAAAAGTAATGAAACGTAATGCAAAACCTCACAGTCAAAAGTCGACCTTAGGTCATCATCTTAGGTCATTAATCTCGGTATGTAAAGATGGTCACCCATCCACTGACCAATCCCGGCAAGCTTAGCTTAACCTGACGGATCGACCCGTGCGGCTGGTATTACTTAGCCACGAGCTCTTCATACCAACCTTTGTATGTAAGTAGGGAATGTTATTCAGGGTAAGCTGATTATTATCAACCCACATGTCTTATCAAAGGTTATGGCACATAGGATTGTTCAACAAGAAGTACTTGCTCGGCGTAAGTAGGTACTATACTATCCTCAAATACAGGAGATATTTTAGATGATTTGTTTTCCCTCATTTTTCTGGTTTGGTCCCCTAGTAAAAGTTGTTCATAATGATGAGTACAATGACCCCTTAAAAGATTGCCACTGTTTACAATTACACCCTGTATAATTACTAGTTCTGCGAACAGTATACCTCGCGAGTACAATCTTTTTTGCAACAATTAATATTACTACTAAAGTTATTTAAAACGGGATTATTTTCCATGTTTTTTTTTCATCAGACATTTCAAATAAAAAAAAACCATCGAAATCGGATCTTTTAAGGCGGAGATATCCAGTAGCCCTCTTTTTGCCCCTTTTTGGAGGAAGTACCCCTCGAATCAAAAATCCCCGACGACAAAAAATTCTATAAAGTTGTAAACCTGTATACCAAGTTTCGTCCAGATCGGTTACAAAATACGACCTGTAGAGTAGGTACCAAAAAACTGACAGACAAAAGCAAATTTTGCTAGACTTGAAAGAAAGACGCTCGGTCAACAAATAAATCCTACCTTTTATTCTTATCTCTCGTACTAGAATTCGTTACAATTACGTGTCCAAACCCTGCCTAAAATATTCTGTATCAACCGACCTCGGTTTTATATATTCTAGGATACCTCACCTTATAGCCACAAGTCTTTAGGCACTTAACTCTAACCACAGGCTTTTAAAGTAGAGATTTTGTTACGAAAAAGAAAAATAAGATTACTCATAAACTTATCCTCATTTCCAGCTCTCGTTATTCAAATACACCCGTTATTCAGATCTATGTAATTATATAAGTTGTATCTATTCATACACGAAATCTCTTAAGTTATCATTGTGCTCATCAATATGAACAACTTTTACTGTTGGTTTTACTGTTGAAAGTGCGGACTTCATCAATAGCATGGCAAGGCAACAGACAGAAGTCACTTTTTTGTCCTGTTGATGACGTCATCATCATCATTATTCATTGAGCCCAATTTATTAAGGGACGCCACAACATGTCTTCCTTTTTCCAAATAATTTTCACATAATCCATCCATCGTTTCTTTAGTCTTCCCCTACTCTTAAGCAACATACTGAATACCTACTCAAAACTTTCCAAACAACATGTTCTATATTTCTCCGCTTCACAACTTTCAGACTTCACCTTACTTTTTGTACTGGTTTCTTTAAATCCTTTTCATTCGCGTAAGCAATATCTACCAACTTATTCAACAGCCCAAGCACCAATCTTTCTGCCAGTAAACTATTTTAGTTATTTTGCATCAACCATATTTTTATTGATATACAGGCTACTACTATACAGGTGAATTTTTCAAGCGGTCGTGGATGGCCAAATCTGAAACTATGAGGAATAGTGGATTGTATTCAAAGGAGTCTCGGGCTCGATTTTGATGAAAGCTATAACTGCATCATTGGATTTCTGAATTTCTAGCCATGAATCGAACCCGTTGATTTTGAAAAAAAATTACACACACTGTATTACACCATTCGATAGTGTCGCTAATAAGGATCGAATTCTGGGAAGTAATGACATACGGCAAACTAAAGGAAAGAGCTCATTTTTAAGAAAATAGTTTATTTTTTTATTTTACTTATGTTACCTACCTATTAAACCTTAACTGACTAATTGTTCAAAATAGTGAACATTGTTTTTTTTTTTTTGTTTTAGCTGATTTTGACGTCTCCAAGGATTGTACTGCATTCAGCATTACAATATTCTTCATAGTTTCGAATTTGGCCATCCACGCCCACTTGAAAAATTCACCTGTATTTGACCCAATCTCTCAAGTGCTAAAAACATAAAACACAGTATATCCATGACCAGATATTACACAAAAGAGGAGTTAGCAAGCTAATACAGATTAAGTTGTTGATTGAAGTTAAACTTTCTGTTAACCGACTAGCTTTAGTAAATTCTCGCATACAGTTTTAAATTATGTGAGAATTTCCTCGAATTTTAACAGTTTGACGTAGGTAAAACTTTCATGAACATTGTATAGGATTAGCATTTTAAAAATGGTGTAAAAGTATTTTTATTACCTAAGAATCTTTCTGTAGGTCAAAAAAGCTGTGGATGATGACGATAATTTCGTTGATGGTGATACTGGTTCGGAGAAACAAAAAATTTTTGTTGACTAGAGCTACTGATATTCTTGAGGAAACACTAAATCGTTCAACATAATTATGAAAAAATTAAGCTAGCTTCCAGAGTTGACAATTATGACTTTGGCAAAAATACTGTGCTACCAGAATCTTGTGAAGATGAATACAAATAATTATTATAAAATAAATATGCAGCTGTTTTACAGCATTTTCATAGTCTCCTACGATACAGGCCATCCCAAGTTTAGGAGACAGGATTTAATAAAGTTTTGTTAATACAGACAATTATTTTTCTCCCCTTGTGTCCATTGTTAGTTGATTAAGTCTTAGCATATAACTAGTACACAACCTGTGTCTATATATATCTTTGGATTATTAACTTACTATTTATTTATTTACTTTTAAATATAAAACAATTTTTGCTTTAAAAAAATCTTCATCCATAATGTTCCACATTACCTGCCCCACACCATCTTCCTGAACCCAATATTCAATGCAATTCAAACATATTCTACACACGTCACAATAGGGTGCCCGTTGTCCTTTCCAGAAACGCAACCTAAGGGCCTAAAAGGGAACCCTTTCACCAGCCCAATAGAGTAATTACATCTGGAGGGTGCCGCGAAAAACCCTAATTCCGGCCGATGAAAAATACTGAGCAAAAGACCGTTCATTTGTTGCTCCTAAGTAAACAAGTTTAATCAAATCGCTGTATTTTTTTTTCTACCTTAAATATTTGCACGGAAAAGTGTACTCGAAATGCGTCGTGCCCAAATATAAGTACGCGTACCTAGAACAGAAAACATAAATGTTTTTCTTTTAAAGATGACTCATTAGTTTTTTCCCGGAACTTTGTTCCGAAGAATGGAGTCTTATCTTGAAAAGATTTTACAGTTCTGAGAGAAGGTTAACTTTTGTTATAATTCAGTTTAGATCTAATGGATAAATTGAATTAGAGCAAGTTAAGGTTTTAAGATTTCCCGTTTTCTCGCTCTTTATGAAGACGACGCTCATTTAGTGTCAGTTCTTACTATAGTTCCGATAATTGACACGGAAACTTTAGTTAAGTTTTATTTTAAAAATTTTTCAAGTATTGACTTGCAGGTTTAAGCAGTCCTATTAGGTCTGAATTAACACTACCATTAGGGTGTTTTTCCACCAGATGGATGCGTACTATGGATAGTTGCGAGTGGTGTAGTTATGTTCAGAGTTCCCCGTGCCTTCCCCTTATTGTCGATACGTCGCATAGCTCGAGCAGGTAGCTTCCTCGCATATCACATCTTCCTCGCTCCGCTGAGTAGCTTAGCGTCAGTGGAAACGGTCACATAGTTTCGTAGATTAGCTTATAGATTCTTGCAGCATAGCTGCATAGCACATCTTTGGTGGAAAAACACCCTGGACCCTGATATTTTGCATCAATAGAACGTATAGGTATGAGGTGAGGGATAGGGGTGAGGGGCTTGTGGCTAAGTTAAGCTACGCTTGCCATGGTTGGTGCATGGGTGGGTGACCATCTTTACATACCAAAACTCCTCTGTGCATCGGAAAGCACGTTAAGCCGTTGGTCCCGGCTGTCATTAGTGGATCTTTGATAGTCGTTACGGATCGTCAGAAGATGGAAAGTCTTACAACTAGTCTTACCAAGTAACTGGGTTGTGGAGGTCAGATAGGCAGTCGTTCCATGTAAAATGTTAATGTTAGACTCGAAGCTAACTCAAACATACTTGGGAAATGCTAGGTAGATGATAATTAGGTCAGAATTTAAACTACGTTTGAAGGAATTACCCTGATTTTGAATATAGCATTAACAAAACTTATATAGGTATATGCATAGCCTAAACATAGGCCTAATAAACCGCTTCAAAGAAAGGTTGTGAGAAAATATTGCAATAATTCATGTTTGGCAGATTGCGGTTCCGATATATCTTTTACGACACGGGAAGAGAAGGCTTCCTCTTTCTAAGGGTCGGTAGTGATACCTATTGTGTAAAGATCATTTCGAACCTTCGGAGTCACACTTGCGGATTCTCATTTCGACACCTATGTACCTATCTACGTACGAATTTCAATGTGAGAAGAATGTGTTTGGACAATTCATCCGAGCCGAATCCGAGAAATGACAGTTGGATTAAAGTGTTCTAAATTCGAACGGATGGAATTCGGATCTAGTGCGCAACTTTTCATGCAAATAATATTACGGGCACTTTGAACCGTCCGCGTCCTTTCACAAATTCGTTTCTGATGCAGTGCGCAAATGCTCAAACAGTACAATACCTTCTGTTAGTTTCTATGATGATGTGCTTATTTTTATTTACTAACCAACTTTTCAAAGAAAAGGAGAAGGTTCTCAATTCGTCACGTATAAAAAAAAAATAGATGGACACATTTTCAGCAGATTTTTTTTTTCGCGATTTCAGAGTTGTTCCCATAGTGAAAGTTGTTCATATTCATGGGTAGAACACTGTGTGAAAATTTGTCTATCTATTTTAATGGGACCTTATATATTTTTATTGAAAACCACAGCGTACACAATCAACCTATAATGCTCCCACTGCTGGGACACAGGCCTCCTCTCGATGAGAAAAAGTGGTCCGTAATACACCACGCGGGCCCAGTGCGGGTTAGTAGATTTCACATGTCTTTGAATTTTACGTTCTAGTTTTGAGAGCAGTGGTGATGAAATTATTTACACAAAGTAAAGCGTCTGCCTGGGTTCGAACCCACGACCTACAACTCGGTAAGTCGGGCCGGTACCACTGGGCCACCACTGCACTGCTCCCAAAAAAAACTGGTACTAGAAACACACACCGTATCTTTCCCAAAGCACACAAAATCGTGAAAACTGTCATATTACATTAGTAAACTAGTCAATTCTACACCCACCCGATTTGCCTACGCCCTTTATAACTAGGTACCACAAATTGTGGTATAAATAGATAGAGAAAATAGATCTTGACTAACATGTCATGTTAGTCAAGATCTATTTTAATCTGAAAACACAGCGTCTAATAAATTAAGTACAATAAACCCTGTTTCCTCAAACTCGGAGTATAATGGTTAATTTAAAGACCAATTAATTTTAAACTCTTCAACGAATTACCTTCTTAAACCTGAGACGATATGAAGTTACAGAGAAAACCTACACCTTTATGTACACACCTATTATGAGTAACCTACTTATGAAGCTTATAATTATGAGAGGTTAGATACCTACTTCTAATCTTTATGTGCCTTTGAATATATTGCCGAAGTTAGGGACGTGAGATTAAGACCCGCGTCCACGACTTTACTCAAAAGTAACGTGTTACAAACTCAAATCACCAATGTGTAGTTTCGCGGTTCGTACATGACGCAACCAATCACAAACTGTTAGACGCGTCGTGTACATGTCGCAGCCAACTAAACTAGCGACCTGAATGATATTCATTACAGGTTAGGTTGGAACTGTAACCAACCACGCGTGAACCAAATTGGTCGCAGTAACCGGGCCACACAGACCAAATGGATTAGGTTAGGTTAGAACTATGACCAACCGCGCGCGAGCCGAGCGAGCATAACAAAATAATGCCGAGCAAATTAAGATGGATATTCTCGCATCACACCACGCTGACAAAAATTTCAAAAGCTTTTGGAAAGGAACGAGAAAACTAAATAGTAGACGCACTGTCCCTCTTAATGTTAACGGAGTAACCGAGCCGCGTGACATTGCGAACATATTTAAAAGTCTTTTTCAGATAGAACCTCCTTCCTGTGTGCAGGGGACTTCCATGCTTCCATGCGATCCTCAGAAAGAGAGCTGCATCATTGCTAAGTCGTGCCCGCGGCAGTGGCAACAGCATTCTCAGCGTTGTTGCTGCCAGAATTGACTGACCAATATTGTGGCATTGTGTACAGTTGCATATAAAAAAGAACAGGAACTGACTGATGGACGAATATTGTTTTTACTTGTTTTATTTTTCATTATTTTGTTGTTTTATTATTTAATGAATTTTAATATTAAAATGAATTTCTTCCTTATGAATAATATTGTTGATTTTACACTATATAATGAATTTAATGTACTTCTGCATGATATATAATATAATTTAATAATTAAATATTTACTAACATAATTCTTAAGTATATCTACTAACAAAAATATGGATAATAATTGTCGGATTTAAATAAATAAATAAATAAAATAACTTCCAAAGGCTAGGCTGTTAACTGAACGGCTAATTTTGGTGCGACATACATACCACCACTGAAATATAGGTACTAGTGCTGTGAAATTTTGTCTACTTATTGGTGATTTGAGTTTGTAACACGTTACTTTTGAGTAACGTCGTGGATGATGGCCTTAAGATTTTACAAATTATGTTCGGTACTATGTAGAAATTAGGCAATCTTGTTCTATAATATTGGCACGAACTGTATGAAAATAGCTCATCGTTACAATATTATCCAATAAAGGGTAATAGCAGGGCTAGCTGCGAACTGCGATAGGTTTTAATTTACCAGGTAGGGTTCAAGCCTAGCCCGTATTCTAGAACACATCCAAGCTCATAAAGATCTCAATGTTTAAAGTAAGAAAGTTTTAAAAAGAGATTCATGACTAAGCAATCTTCTACTGCTACTTTATAGGGTTAGACACCCGAAGAATTACTAAATTATTACTAACTCTCCGACATCCGTCCGTCTGTCTGTCAGGGGGCTGTATCTCATGAACCGTCTTATGTAGACAATTGAAATTTTAACAGGTTGTGTATTTCTATTGTCGCTATAACAATAAATAATAAAAATTAGTTAAAGAATTTAAAATATTTAATTGAAAATTACACGGGTCCCCCATACTTACAAGAAACGAGTTTTTTTTTAACTGAAGTGTGTTAAATATTTTACGGTGGTACAGAATCCTTTGTGTGCGAGTCCCACTCGCACTTGACCGATTTTTCTAAAATGACTTATCTTAATATTCATTCAAAATAATTTAGTATATGTCGGTACCAAAAAAGAGACATACAAATCGAAAACAAGGAATTTAATTAATTTTTGACAATTAAACGCTTTGTATTGCATTCACGCATGAGGAGGTGAGCACAAAAGCGGGGAAAATATTCCGAGTGGGCCATAATGAAAGACCGAGCATTGCACACATTTATAATTTATGTTATGGATTTTAAAAGATTTTAAGGATGGCATGTGCAGATCTTTGTTTACTGTTCCGATTATGCGTTCCAGGTTTTTGTTCATAATTTTCAATGTATCAGAATTAAAATAGCTCGTCGTTTATCTATTTACTTGCCTGATAAATAATAACATAAATAAAGTTCCTGACTAACTGGAAATTAATTAGGAAAAGGTATATCCTAACTAATATTATGAATGCGAAAGTAAGTTTGTTTGTTTGTTACCTTTTCGAACCTAAGCCATTGAACCGATCATCCTGAAATTTTGCATATACGTTGTCAGATGTACAGAAACGGACATAGGGTACCTTTCATCCCGAATAAAAGTACTGTTCCTGAAGAAAACAGCAATAACGTTGTTATGATAATAGATGGCGCCAAAATCTAGTAGGTAATATAGTAATGTAATATTTATAGAAGGCACTTTACCTCAAAATCTTTTAGGTACTTTTACGTACTTAACTTTAAGGGGAAATAATAACGTAACCCGTAGGTATATATTAGGATGTAATATTATAGCAGTCTTTATATTATTGTTTCGGTAACAGAAATTAATGTTTCCGAAGCACACATTACCGGAAATATAATTAAACGAAACGTTGACTTGATATAAACAATAATTTCGCTTTTCGCTGATAATTTATATTTAATTACCAAAAAAGTTCAAAAACTAAAACCCGACTACTCTCTAAAAACGCTCTAAAAAGTATGAAGCAAGAAAATATTCTGATCTGAAATTTGAATAAGATAGACTAATTAAAAATCTGGAGTTATACGTAATCTGTTCGATTTATGGGCCTAACATTACGCTGTGACTCCAGATTATAAATTTGTGTGTAGAAGATCTTGTGGCTAAATAATAACAGCCGCACGGGTCGATCCGTCAGGTTAAGCTTCGCTTGCTGGGGTTAGTCCGTGAATAGATCTGTGGCGGCATCTACATCGCCACATATGAACTACGCATCAATGACATGACGTCACGCAAACCTGCATCGCGCAATTAGAGTTTACCACGCGATTAGAATATATACAAAGTCCCGACATCAACGGTCGGGCAGTAGCCCACCAGACACAACACCCGTCTGGTCGGAGGATCCTCCCTTTTCAATAGAGGATGAGTGAACTTTACACCCTGTTCCTCATGCCTCTAAAGATCTTTACATAACGAGACTCCTCCTTGCCTCGGAAAACATGTTAAGCCGTTGGTCCCGGCTGTCATTCGTGGATCTTTGACAGTCGTTACGGATCGTCAAAAACCCGAAAGTCTGACAACCAGTCTTACCAAGAGGTATCGTATTACAAAGTTACTGGTATTCAGTTGCATCCGGTTAGACTGGAAGCCGACCCCAACATAGTTGGGAAAAGGCTATTCAGATTGATTTTGAGTTTAGAAGTTATTATGGAACAGATGAACATACATACACACACACACACCTACATACATACCGGTCAAAATCATAACCCTCCTTTTTGCTTCGCCGTAGTCGGGTCACAAAAAACATCACGGCAACACGGGGATTCACGAGCCACTAGATCTACGCTTCAAAACCTGTCAAATCACCAATCACCAATAAGACTTTTCAAGCACCATAATTTATTGTTTCTCACTTGGTTAGTTAATCTGGCGCTCCGTAAAAGTATACCAGCACGGGAAACCATCACAGCAAACCGTGGTTGCTGAGTCTGGTGATGATACTTGGACACAGTCTGGTTGCAACCACTGCTGGTCACTGACAATTATTATTTCTTTTATTTCATTTTACACATATTTTTTACATTTTTAAATATTAGAATAAAAAGAATATAAAAACATTTAAAAATATAAAAATAGTAGCCCACCGGTATCGGGAACAGGGTCCAAGCTACAGGGTCAGGGCTCCAGAGAGAGGAACCTCCTAACAATGCATATTATTTATAATTTATTATACATTATTATATTATTATTTATTTATACATTATATTATTATCAAGCATTTTATTTCAGAAAAATCCATAAATTGTTAGTAATTACTTGAAACTATGTTAGCAAAACTTACTTATATCTAAAATTAAAAACTGTTGGCCTGGAACCCGTGTGCACGCTGTTCCAGTACCGCACAAGACGGCAATCAACCCTTTCTATAATGGTGTTTAAGATACTGCTGGCACTGTCGCGCACTCGCAGCATCAGGGAGGCTATACGTTTGCGTACGATTGTTTTGAAACAATCAGTTCTAGCCTCTGCAAACATTCCTGACGCGCTACAGAAGCGCACAGAGAAGAAATATGAGCCATTGTCATGCGCAGCATTAGCAGTATGACTCAGATTGACTTTGACAACAGACTAAACCAGTATATTCGTCAGTTTGTTACTCAAGCGACCGCCAACAAATTCAAAACTTAATTTACTTGTTTTTAAATTGAACCATCGCGGATTCACACCTCGACACCATTCGAATTTCAAAGTGATGTTTAGAGAATCAAAATCAATTTAGCGGCTTCTGGCTAAGTTTATAACAGCCGCACGGGTCGATCGATCAGGTTAAGCTACCCTTGCCGCGGTTGTTCCGCGGATGGGTGGCCATACCAAGACCCCTCTGTGCCTCAGGAAGCCCGTTATTCGTGGTTCTTTGACAGTCGTTACGGGTCGTCAGAAGCCCGAAAGTCTGACAACCAGTCTTACCAAGGGGTATCGTATTACCCAGTAACTGGGTCATGGAGGTCAGATAGGCAGTCGCTCCATGTAAAATACTGGTACTCAGCTGCATCCGGTTAGACTAAGCCAACCCCAACATAGTTGGGAAAAGGCTAGGCAGATGATGATGATGTTTAAAGAATCAAACTGCAGATATGGCTGAATAACATTTACACAAGGATTGACTGCCAGGACCTGCCTCACACCATTAATAAGCAATAGCAATATCCCGAGGGTACTGATACTGGTAAGACTGTTAATCAGGTTCACAGGCCTCTTAAGACCTGTCACTCGTGTTCCTATGGCAACTAAGACAATATTTACGAAGCCGCGAAGTTCTGAAGCAGGCTAGTGTTCTTCGGGTACTTAACTACAAGCTATGATCACCTTACTTGCCCCAACAAATCTAAAATGTAAGACCGTCTCGAAAAAACCGGTCAAGAGCGAATCGAACTCGCGCACCGAGCGTTCCGTGAAAGTGTGCTATCTATAGACATCGTTTTATTTTTCCTGCAATCTTTACAGAAACTCCTATCAAATATCAATAATTTCAGATATTTCTCTATGAAAACTTCGGAGATAAGGGGGCGACGGTATTTGTTTTACATTTTTCATCAAAAGTCGAAAACTATGCGGCCTAAAAAATAAAAACAATGTTTGAGAATGTGCAAACAGCGCTCTTTCATATGATACCCCACGTGCCCAAGTAGCCCAACTTCGACATTTTAAGACCGTTTCAGTCTCTGTTGCAAAAAAAATGTTTCTTATTTTGCAAAATAGTTGGGCAAACGTCATCTGAACCTGTACCAAATTTCAAGTTGATAGCATTAGTAGCTCTTGAGATATCCAGCTGTAACAGACCTTCCTTTTTAATATTTTGATACGGAACCCTAAAAAGAACTGACGACAAATGATACTGCAACCTGCAATCTCTGAATTAGTACCTCTAGCTAGGTTCTGACCTATGTGCATAATTGATTCCTACATACCTAACAATGACTGAGGAAAAAAATCACCAACATAATATATTTTTGTTCTAAAAATATGCCATAAGAAAAACATTATTATAAATACATGAAAGCTACTAGTATATATCCAATTATCCAAACACAGAAAACGTCAAATTAAATGTGGAATGGAAAATGACGAACGTAAATAAAATATAACGCAAAACACATTCCATTCGATTGAACTTTGGGAACCCATTAAAATAAATGTTTAACACATTCCACTTTAATGGTATGACCTCAATGGAAATCCTCACATAAACGATAAAATATAATTCGCCTTACCTTATTTCCGATTTCAAAATCGAAAGGAAGGAACCGAATACCGCTACATAATCACGACTTCTCACTGTTTTTTTAACACAACCTTTGACTCACTATAACCTTTATAAATTTAGAACGTATTGTTGTAATGAATAGATAGGTTTTTCTCACATATTTTCTATTTACCGGCATTGTCACATTGTTCCAAGTTTATGTAATACCAGCGTAGCAGCGCCGTAGACTCGTAGCAACGCTACGACGGCTCGTAGCGGACTGAAGTACTGAGGCTGTCGTAGCATACATATAATATAGTACAAAGTATACTGATGTGTATATAAAAGTTTAACTTTTTGTGTATTTAGTTGTGGCTAAAAAAAATCGTTTGTACGTTTTCCGTGGTAGATTAACTGCTTTGGTACAAGTAACGCCATCTGTTACCAGGTGCAGTAATTACATGTTCAGTTGCGAAAGTAGGTTGCGAATGTGTGTGTTTGAAAGAGGTTAGTTCGTGATTTCTGAGAATAGCCGAAAGTTTTGTGCAAATATTACTGTATGAATGTTTGCTGTTTGAGGGAATCGTTTTTAATGCTTGCGGTCAAAAGGAGACTAACTAAATTATTTAGTTAACGTTAGCAAATGGCGCTTTCTGAGGAACTGTTTAGTAAAACTAATTGAATTAAGAACGATTATCTCTTTCCGACTTAGCTGTACATCTTACTTGTGTGATATGTCCAAGGATATTATCATTATCATTATTATCTATAAAAAGTGAAAAACAGTAAAAAAAACCGTTGGTCTTGGCGCTGCAGCTAAAATCCAATTTATAAAGAAGTCTAAAATATTCATGTAACTCAAAAAAAAAACATGAATGAAGACAAGCTGTTATAATGATAAATGATTTTATTTGTGTAAGTAGGTTTATACAAATACTTTTACACGTTAATCATATTAACTGGCTGTTGCCCGCGGCTCCGCCCGCGTGGATGTCGGAAAATATCCCTCGGGAACAAAAATCCTTCCTTATTCCGTGTCTACATTATAAAGGGAACCTCTGAGCAAAATTTCAGCTTTCTAGGTCCAAGGGTTTGGGCTGGGAGTTGATGAGTCAGTCAGTCAGTCAGAACTTCTCTTGTTATATTTAAAACTAGATGAGGGCAGCGTTTCACTACTCTGAGAAGAAAAGCCGAAACAATCTGAGAGGTCAGTCTCTTTTAAACTCCCAACATAATCTTAGTCAGATAATTTGAACACCATGTAAATTGGTCCTAAAATGGTCTTTTAAGGAAAAAACCACATAGATTGAGTGGACCTGTCCCGCTACACAAAATCATTTTTTGTAAGCTTTTACGCCAAGGGAAACATCAAAATTGTATGGAGTTGTCATTAGCTTCAGAGATGTCACGTGACTGCTGCTGTCAACTACCTATAGTTTGATCAATGACATTATACATCTAGACGTTGCCATGACTACAGTATAAAGTGTGGAAGTGAGATACATACAGGGTGGCCGGAACATTGACGTCCAAAAATAAAATTTCGGTCCCTCGTATCGTGGGGTATTCGAATTACCCCCATGTATGTTCCGCGACTTTTCATAGTTTTCGAGTTATGAATTTTTTTCTGAATGTTTGAAAATTTTCGACCTGACCAACCTAAAAAAATTCTAAAAAAAAAAGTATCGGGTTTTATCGAGTTTCTTTTTTTGCAACTGAATTTTCATAAGTAGTACTTTTATGCATAAAATAATCAGCTTCGTAACTGTGATGAAAGTTATGAAAATGTTGATCTAAAGTGAAAAATTTACGTTCGGTAAATTATGACTCAAATTTTCAACTTTAAATTAAAAATCTTAACAGGTGACTTCATAATTCCTAAGTAGGCTTCAAGAATGCGCCAGACTCTCAGCTTTCATAATCATAAAAAAAATGAAGTACTTAATAGGGCTACTTTGTTTAAAATCGGCCTTCAAAGACAGCGAGGTGGAAAAATTCTTAAAATTACCCATCTGAGTAATTATTTTTTTTTGGCTATTTTCTCGTTCCTAAGGTTAATTAATGATAAGAATACTGAAAACTAACCAACAAATAGTTTCAGAGTTGGGTAAGAAAAGTTTTACGTAAAAAGTGGTTTTGAATAAAACACAGATGATAATGTGAAAAAAGTACTTAATTTATTTTTAACATTTACAAAAGGTTTTCAAAGTGGCCACCACCAGCAGCAATACACATTCTACACCTACGTAAGAAATTGTCTGGCAATCGTCTAAAAGCGTCTCTGTTCTCTCTCACAACACGTTCAGCTTCTGCAATCAACTGCCTCAGCTCTTGTTCACTTGAACAGTCTCGGGCGTATGCTATTTCCTTGTAATAGCCCCAAATAAAGAAATCGATGGGGTTGAGATCAGGTGAGCGTGGAGGCCACCTAATTGGTCCGCTGCGTCCGATCCATCTGTTGGGGTATGTTTCATCTAAGTAATTTCGGACCTGGGTTGCATAGTGACACGGGCGCCGTCATTTTGCAACACCATGGTTCGTCTGAGTTCGAGATTCACATCTGCCAGCAACAATGGAAGTTCATTTTCCAAAAAGTTTTTGTATGTTTCTCCATCAAGTCTGGACGGCAGTTCAAACGGACCAATTAGTTCGCCATTGAGGATACCAGACCACAAGTTAACGCTGAAGCGATGTTGAAATGTCGAAGCTCTCACTTCGAGTGGATTTTCATTCGCCCACGTGTGGTAATTATGAATATTGAATATAATGTGGTTAGTTTTCAGTATTCTTATCATTAATTAACCTTAGGAACGAGAAAATAGCCAAAAAAAAATAATTACTCAGATGGGTAATTTTAAGAATTTTTCCACCTCGCTGTCTTTGAAGGCCGATTTTAAACAAAGTAGCCCTATTAAGTACTTCATTTTTTTATGATTATGAAAGCTGAGAGTCTGGCGCATTCTTGAAGCCTACTTAGGAATTATGAAGTCACCTGTTAAGATTTTTAATTTAAAGTTGAAAATTTGAGTCATAATTTACCGAACGTAAATTTTTCACTTTAGATCAACATTTTCATAACTTTCATCACAGTTACGAAGCTGATTATTTTATGCATAAAAGTACTACTTATGAAAATTCAGTTGCAAAAAAAGGAACTCGATAAAACCCTCTACTTTTTTTTTAGAATTTTTTTAGGTTGGTCAGGTCGAAAATTTTCAAACATTCAGAAAAAAATTCATAACTCGAAAACTATGAAAAGTCGCGGAACATACATGGGGGTGATTCGAATATCCCACGATACGAGGGACCGAAATTTTATTTTTGGACGTCAATGTTCCGGCCACCCTGTATATACGAAAGAATTAGGAAAATTGAGACAAAGCATCGTATCTTCTGTCCCTTACGGCGTGCCGTATTTTTGCATGGCAAAGTTTAAAGTACTTTCACTGTTACAAAATTTATTTTGCGTCGATTAATTTAACATTTTTGGACAATTTTTGCATTGTGCGAATGTATTGACATGGGTTTCAGTTCGAATGAAAGATTTCTTACGTTAAACCTCATTTCTCATACCACACCACCTAGAAAAAGTATAATATTGCTGTCTCATGACCGGCCACGCGGTGGCTCGATCTAGATGTATTTATTATCTAAGAGTTTGATCTTTCCGTTGACGTTAACGCTTACAGAAAAGGGATTTTGTCTAGTTCCCCTATCCAGCCAGTACACCCATTTGTCAGTAATCGTGCAGGTCAACTCAGAACGGAGCTCAACGATTCAACGAACAATACCAAAGACAGGACATTTAGGTAGGTCGCATAAATTACTCAAACAGCCAGACCATGATTTAAACTAACTGAGAAAAAAAACCGGCCAAGTGCGTGTCAGACCACGCACAATGAAGGGTTCCGTAGTTGAAAAGAATTTATCCCAAAAACAAAAACATTCTTACAGAAAAAAAAAATATGTGATAAAACTACAAATTAATCATTTTCGGACTTTTTCCTTTACTTGTGCTGTGAGACCTTGCTTCTTGTCAAAAGATAGTGGGCCAATGTGGTCCAAGCGTCGCCAAGGATGAATCATATACCAAATGAAAGGGTACAATGTACTGTTCAAACATGCAGAAGGGCATCAAAATCTGTCCTAGAGATTTCGAGAAATGATAGCTTATTTTTGCCTTAGAAGTTATTACTGACTTTTATTATTTTGCTTCACTGTCAATGTCTTTGACATATCTCGGGACCCTGGGGTCCCGGACCTTTGGAAGCCGTACAAGGGGCCGAAGGAAACTATACTGTGCGCTGCGTACTGTGCGCTCTCATATCACAGGATAGTCCGGTTAAGTAGTCTCGACCTCAATAGTCAACTACGAGACGCCATAAACAAAAAAAAAATGTGCGCTTGGCTCTTTTGTTTGTCAGATCAGATTTTAGTGTTATTTAGTTATACTAGGGCATGTGGGGTATCATATGAAAGAGCGCTGTTTGCACATTCTCAAACATTTTTTGTCTTTTTTTTTTAGGCAGCATTGTTTTCGACTTTTGATGAAAAATGAAAAAAAAAATACCGTTTCCCCCCTTATCTCCGAAGTTTGCATAGAGAAAAATCTGAAATTATTCAATGTGACAGAAGTTTATGTATAGATCACAGGAAAATAAAACGATGTCTCTAAATAGCACAGTTTTCAGAAATAATCAAAAAAAAATTACATCTCGACCCAGTTCTCGAAAATAGAAATATCACATTCACATTGTACTGGGAGCGATTCATCATCACTGACAGAACTATTGTTGCCAATAAACTTGATATAGTGGTGGTGGATCGAATAGAGCGGCGCGCAATGATTATTGACATAACGGTCCCGTAGGGACCATAGACTTACGTATTTGATATTAATTTCAACTTGATACCTCCACGCGTTCCTGAGAAAAAGGGTCTTGACAGACAGACAGACAGACAGACAGACATACGGACAACCAGTAGTAGACGCTCCGATTTGTGCACAAAAACACAAACAAATCAGGTTTATTGGATTCCCTTAACGTTCCTGAAAAAAATTTCATGTACCGGTCATCTTAGAATGACATACTGAATTCACCCTATTAGTTTGCGGAGGGCTGTCCCTTACACCCTGTATATGTAAGGTCTTCTTCTTCTTCATACACGAAATCTCTTAAGGGGTCATAGTAGGTACTCATCATTATGAACATGTTTTACTATGGGAAAAAAAATCTGCTGTTCAGTACCTACTATGTTCGCATAATTCGTCAAAATGTAGGGAACAGCTGATTTTTTTTTCGCAATTTCAGGTTTTGGTCCCGTATTAAAAGTTGTTCATAATGATGAGTATAATGACCCCTTAAAAGATTGCCACTGTTTACACTTACATCTTGTATATATTTAAAGAAAAGAAAGAAAGAAAGAAAATACATTTATTTAGCACAGACTAAAAGGCACACAACATAATAGGTATAACAATAGGTACCTACTTAATAAAAAATAAAAAGTAATAAAAAAATAAAACAAAATAACAGAGCGATGAGTGTGTTTAGAAACGATACGTCGATATGTTTAGAAACAGTACCAGTACAGCGTAAAAATAGTAATTGAATATAAATATTTTACACGAAGCGATTGCCGTGTGACCTCCGCAACCCAGATACAGGACAAGACCAATGTCCTGTGATTGTCGCAGCGTCGTTTTTATAACATAGCATAGTATAGAAGTTTTTTTATCTTAAGCTCAAACTCAAAGCATTTATTTCAATTAAACCAATTACAGGCACTTTTGAACTGTCAAAGAGTCATATTCATATTCTTTATTGTGGATCATAGGTAAGTACACAATACATACAATGTTCTTATAGTAAAATAGGATCAGCTATGTCCCGCCGCTTAGGCATACAATAACAATCATAATAATAATTGAGATTAATGAATTTAAATACGTCAAGATTACACAAATTCGAATAAATGTCACAAAAATAAATGTCAAACTATAGCTATTATACATTGAAATATTATTATTATAAAGATACTAGTAGATAAATATTCAATTATTGTATCTTGCGACAGTTACCGTACGCATCATGTTTGAGGACAACTATAATGTGCAAGCGATTTGTCAGTTAGGAAATCATTTACAGAATAGTAACATTTATCTACTAACATGTCATGCAGCTTCCTTTTAAACATTTTTATTTCTTGAATATTTCTATTAATACCCGGGATTTTATTAAATATACGTGGAGCCGCACAAAATATACTTTCGTAGAAGAAATGTGTCTTGCTAGCAACTGTGTTTAACTTATCGCGATGTCGCATTCGGGTACAAAATTCAAACAGATTAATATTTAATTTTACAAATACTGCGCTTTCAAATATATATAGGCTCGGTAATGTTAATATTTCCATGCACTTAAAAAATGGTTTACAGGAGTCAGTTTGTTGCAGGTTACACATAGACCTGACACAGCGTTTTTGAGCAATAAATGCACGTTGTTTGTCAACACTATTGCCCCAAAATATTACACCGTATCTTAGAGTTGAACTAACATAGGCGTGATACGCCGTTAAGAGGGCTGAGGTATTGGCAACTTTTCTCAATCTGTAGAGTGCATAAGAGAACCTGCCCAGCGTCTTACATAAATGGTCAATATGTGATTTCCACTTAAGGTTGCTGTCAATATGCAACCCTAGGAATTTGGTTACTGCAGTTTCTTCTATATTACTGTCTAAATATCGAATAGTCATAGGAGCAATACGATTAGTTCTTATTTTAAAATTCATAATTTTAGTCTTGTCAATATTTATCATTAGATTATTTTTAATTAGCCAGTCTATAATTAATACTAAAGTTTGATTAATGTCAGCTTCAAAATTAATGTTATTATTATTTCTAAATAAAATCGTACTGTCATCCGCAAATAATGTCATGTCATTATTCGTAACCAAAGGCATGTCATTTACATAAATAAGGAAAAACAAGCCGCCTACAATACTCCCTTGTGGAACACCAAACATAACAGTTCCAGTTTCCGATGTGTACACTTCTTCTATTTTATTTATTGGGTTTACCATTTTGACCTCGGTATACTGTTTTCTGTTGGATAGATATGATTTTATTAGATTGTACACATTACCTCTCACACCGTAAGCATACAACTTGTCTAAGAGAATACTGTGATCAACACGGTCAAAAGCCTTTGACATATCCATATATAACGCTACAGCTGGTTGTCCTTTGTCCAAGTTGATCATTACTTTATTCAGAAAGTTGTATATCGCTACATTTATTGTTTTGTTTTGTCTAAAGCCATATTGGCTAAGCGTTAATATATCATGACTCTCAAAAAATGTGTATAAACATTTAAATATTATCTTTTCAAATATTTTAGCAAAAATAGTTATCAATGCAATAGGTCTATAATTATTCATATTTGATTTGTCACCTTTTTTAAATACTGATATTTTATTACTGATATTTTTAGTTTGTCAGGAAAGATACCCTCTTCAATACATAAATTAACAACATAGGTTATTGGCGGAGAGATAATTCTAGCTACATCTTTAATTATACTTGTTACTATTCCATCATAGCCCGAACTGTTCGTATTTTTTAAAGTTTTTACAATGTTATCTATGTCATCAGGAACTACCGGTTTCATAAAAATTGAGTTTGAGTTATATGTCACTTTGTTTGGAAGTAGATGTGCATTCATGTTTAGTGGTTTATTATTAATATTGATATTGAGGAAAAAGTCGTTAAGGGATTGTGCGATATCTTTAGGATTATTAATTAATACATCATTGTTGATTAATTGATTTATACTTTGTATAGGGTACTTACATTTCATATCATTTATTACTTTCCATGTCGCTTTACATTTATTTGCAGCAGTATTAATGTAGTAGTCATTTTGTGACTTTTTAGTTAGCCCGATTATGGTTTTATACCTCTTTGCGTATGATTTAAACGTGGTTTTGCTTATTTGGGTCGGTTTCCTTCTATATTGCCAGAAAAGTTCACGTTTACGCTTACTACATAACTTTATCCCTCGCGAAATCCATTTTGGCCTTGGCCTGTTGTGTATTTTAATTTTTACTACAGGAAAGCAGAGATCATAGAGCAAAACAAAATTGTCCTGGAATATGCTAAAGGCTCTATTTGGATCTGTACATTCATATACATCACTATTGGTTAATTGTTTTAAATATTTTACAAATACTGCCCTATTATCTTTAGAATAGTCACGTTTTAGTATGTACCAATACTTTATAGTGCATGTTTTCTTAACCGGAATTTTAATCATTTGGGCACTATGATCTGATATTGCTAATTCTTTAATTATTCCCTTACACCCTTTTATATTATGAGTTATATTGTCTATGCAAGTTTTACTAGCAAATCTTGTTATTTGATCAAATTGTAGTGTCATATTGTAACCATATAGAAGTTCTTTGAATTCTCTTGAGAGTCGAGTTTGTTTTAAGGTATCTATGTTAAAATCTCCACATACCACGATTTTCTTTCCCTTTGCGCATATAATTGATAGTATTTTATTTAACGTACTGAAACATCTGCTAACCGCTACTGCAGATTGGTTTGGCGGTCTGTAAATACATACTATAGTTATTTGATGTTCCAGTAGTTCAATCGCTGAGCATTCTATGATATTAGGAATTGAGAGTTTTGTGATATCATGGAGGGGCCTGAATTTCAATGTGTGTTTAATCAAGATACAAGAACCACCATGTCTGTTATCTCGCATAAAATAAGACGCTAGTGTATAATTTGGAATGTTCAGATACCCTTCGTCACCATCAGCCATGTTATGTTCAGTAACGCACAGTATGTCTACAAAACCATGCTGAGGCGCTAGCTCCTCTAGGCAAATACATATCAAATCAGATTTATTTAGTAGTCCATTGACATTTTGATGGAGAATAGTAATGTAGTTATACACGAAATAAATTATTTGAATTTGCCTCGGTTAGACAAGGCTCTTCAGAAACGCTATTTAATTCAACAATAACATTCTCATCACTATTAGCTACTACATTTTGATCGATGTCCATACTAACTTGTGTACATTTGTCTTTACAGGATCTTTTATATTTAAATTTTGATATTTGTTCATATTGTAATACTTTAAAATGGTAATTTAAACACAATATTTCCTTTAATAATGATCTTGCTAGATTTAGTACATATTTTTCTTAGCATGGTAAATATCTGGAATAGTTCATGTCCATATACAATACATTTCTATATTTATTACAAATAAACCTTAACAAATAATTTATTTTTGATTCCTTAAGGTACCTATTCTTCGGAACTTCACTTATAATCACATTCGTGTTAGCGGTCAATGCGAACCAACGATGTAGATTTATATCAATATTATTTGGATTTTTTTCCGAGCACCCTCCCAATACAATCACATAGTCACTCTTAGTAAGGGTACTGATCTCGTTTTTCGGGCATCTAAGGATTTCATTTAGGGTAGCACCTGGTTTTATATAGGAGATTACCATGTACTCCGATCCAAGTAGATTTTGTAATGTATGTCGCAAACCCTGGCCTTGTCCGTCACCTAGAATAATTACTTTATTTCGCTTTATACCCATACTGTGTTTGTCACTATCACTGCGCAATGTAATTGGTCCGCTTTTCATAGCCGGGCTCTGTACTCCCTCATACATTTTGCTTTCACTAGAATATCTCAGTACATCAGCTTGGGTCATACTATTCTGATCAGATTGGTCCTGGTTTGTTGTCCTTGTACTAGGTCGTTTAGTTATACTATTTGTGCACACACTTTTATCCAGGTGAAGGGGAGATATGCGTGAAGTATTTATCCTCATATTCAGCATTCTTTCTGAGATAGGTGATGAATTATTATTTTTACGTGGTGAGACATTAGAAGTATTTTTTTTTAATAGTTCAATTTGTCGCTGTTGATCCTGTATATTCCTCTTTAGCTGACTATTTTCACTTATTAGGTTATCAATTTCATTATCCACACTTTTTAATTTTTGATTGATTGTGTTTATTTCTCTCTTTAATTCCTCAGTAAATGATTGGTCAATATGTTGTATAGCACTCTGTGTGCTCAAAATAGTCGAGTCTAACATGGTTGAGTTTAATAAATCTTGGTTATGTACATAGGATAAGTTAACTTCTGATTGTGATCTTCGCAGTTTATTTCGTATAGTTACATTTTCCATCTTGTCTAAAAGGTAGATATTTTGTATGAACGTAAAACAAAATAAATATCGTGTCAATATTTGTGCGACGAAAAGCAGTAATGTATCCCAGAAAATCAGCAAAAATGAAAACAAAAGTTAAACAAAAAGTCAATGTTTCAATTAGACGCGAACCCGCGACTCGTCCAGTTAGCAGTAACTCGTTACAAACTGTTTTGTTTGTTTTCCATTAAATACATTTCTTTTCCATTCTTCTTTTTTCCATTAATACAAATTAGATAATTGAGCTAAAAGTATCTAAATGCTGTAGTTTAGTAGAACAGAAATTGTGAGTCGGTCAGTAAGCAAGAAAGTTGAAGCTAGTTGCCCATTCTAAAACGTAGATCTCTATGGAAAAGAACGGGCAAGAAGCTCCACGGACACTCTTTTAAATCAAAATATGGTTACAAAATATTGGTTACATCATTCATGTTGAATGTGAGAACAATGAACGTTAAAAGCGTCCGTAATATAAACAAAAAAAAAAAAAAAAAAAATAAGCCGTGGCAGCTAAGGTATGACCAGCCTCCACCAACAGCGCCCGTTCACGAACCTGACGCATGGATTAGTTAAATATATGGTCCAACACACGCGCCACTATCAGCGAGGCATTAGAGTGAGCATGACACACTCTCAGCCGCCAGGGCACATTCAAGTCAAATAAAGATATACCCAGTAAATGGTAGCTTCAGAGTAGGTACATAGTACTCACACATGTGCTAAGCAATTATATAATACAAAGGTGATTGAGTTTATACCTATTTGACTCCGTCCGATATGGAATCCTTAAATATCACCGTGCTGCAGCACGGTGATATTTAAGGATTCCATCGTAAATTCGTCGAACATCGATCGTTTTCGAACTATACGCGGTGAATTTTTAATAGCTTAACTTAGAGGTTTTTTTATCTATTTGACTCCGTTGCAGCACGGTGATATTTAAGGATTCTATCGTAAATTCGTCGAACATCGATCGTTTTCGAACTATACGCGGTGAATTTTTAATAGCTTAATATAGAAGTTTTTTTATCTATTTGACTCCGTTGCAGCACGGTGATATTTAAGGATTCCATCGTAAATTCGTCGAACATCGATCGTTTTCGAACTATAGTTCGCGGTGAATTTTTAACCGCCTTACAACCTATACAGTAATAAGCAAGAATGTTGTTGGTCTGAAACAAAAAACAAATGGAAGTTTTTGTTGTTGCGTTGTTCGTATGCGCATCTAAACATGATATATTAAAAACAAATTATTTGGTGATGCATTTTTTTGGGTCAACGACTGTAGTTAGTGTAGTTACTTGACATGTCATGAATTCCGTACCTCAAAGGAAAAAACGGAACCCATTTAGGATCACTTTGTGGCGGTATCTACATCACCACATATGAACTACGCATCAATGACATGACGTCACGCAAAACCTGCATCGCGCAATTAGAGTTTACCACGCGATTAGCATATATACAACGTCCCGACATCAACAGTCCCTTGTTTGTATCATATCCTAATTTATATTAATCCAATCTAATTTTAATTTATTTAATAGTAATATAATTCAATAGTCTCGATGCATGAATCCATAATTTATTTTAACCGAGTATTTCGCACTTACCATTTCTTATTGATCTCATTTGTGTGTCCGAGTCTTTGTCATCATTCACATCTAACACAAATTCACTGTAACTACGTCGGAAATGCCTCCTCAATCACCCAATACACCCGTTGTTACATAATATCATCAAAATCAAAACATTGATTGCATAATTGCTACGCCATGTTTAAAATATACAGTACAGTACAGTAAAAGTCTAATATTTCCGCTGACAGCTGCGCGCACAGATAACGCATTCTGCGGCGTGGGAGTCGGTGCTGTCGCGGAACGGAATGCGGGAATGTTGCCATTTTTGGTATATGTTATCCATACTTTTAGAAGCGTTTTTTTAATTATTTTATTTATACACATATTTTCATTTATTTTATATTTGTATATTATTTGTTACATGCTGCACCGGTCGACGTTACCGCGTCAACGCCGGCCGGCTATCGGGTCGCGGCATTATGCTGAGCGGTGGCCGTTTTGCGTAGATGTGACGCATATTTTCCCCAATATTGTATTTAAATAGTTATTTTATTTTATTGTAGTTTGTGTCATGTTTACCGCAAACAAACGTTTTTTCTTTCTTTCAACCGTCGGGCAGTTGCCCACCAGACACGACACCCGTCTGGTCGAAGGATCCCCCCTTTTCTATGGAGGATGAGTGAACTTTACACCCTGTTCCTCATGCCTCTAAACTGGTGACCCCGAGCATGAACGTCAGCGCAGCCTTCGTGCAACTACATCAGCGTGACGTCATCAGCATCACTTCCTCAAGCTTCCGAGCGGCGAGTCACACAGCCAGCCAGCATCCATGGCTTCAACAGGTATACTGACCACCAGCATGCAGCTGACGCGCATTCCTGGTCATCACCTTCAGCCTCAACCCAGCGCTGTACACTCCGACTCACTGGAGCATAACGCAGCGCCACCCCGACTCACTGGCTTATCACCGCAGACAGTTCCGAATCACCGTGAACTACGCGGCACCCGGTTCCGACTCACTGGAACCACAACTGGCACTGGCAAACATCGCAAGATACACTACTCACCCCACTATCGACCTCCGGTCTCCGAAGGGGAGTGATGTGGCGGCATCTACATCGCCACATATGAACTACGCATCAATGACATGACGTCACGCAAAACCTGCATCGCGCAATTAGAGTTTACTACGCGATTAGCATATATACAACGTCCCGACATCAACCGTCGGGCAGTTGCCCACCAGACACGACGTCTGGTCGGAGGATCCTCCCTTTTCTATGGAGGATGAGTGAACTTTACACCCTGTTCCTCATGCCTCTAAAACTTTGTTGTCCGTCTGTCTGTCAGTCTGTCAAGACCCTTTTTCTCAGGGACGCGTGGAGGTATCAAGTTGAAATTAATATCATATACGTACATATACGGTCTCTTAGAGCTCTAAAAAAACCAAGGTTCTAAGTCAACGCATTAAAAAAATACGGCCATTTATGCGACATATTTTGATATTCGCAAGTAAATCAAAACCTAACCTAACCTAGAATCATGAAATTTGTCAAGAAACAAGGTCCCACAGCACAAGTAAAGGAAAAAATCTAAAAATTGTTAGTTTGTAATATTATCTCGTAAAAAAAATTTTTGGGATTACAATGCTAACAGTTTGTTTTTGGGATAAATTATTTTCAACTACAGAACCTTTCAATGTGCGTGGTCCGACACGCACTTGGCCGGTATTTTTTGTGGTAAACTTCACAGACATAATGGGTATTGATATCTAAACACGATAAAATAAACAATAAACTCATTTTCTCAACTCCTGCTTCAAGTTACTACAATACCAGTGGTTGTTGGCCCCAAAAAAGACATAGAATCATATTATTATTTGTTTTATTACATTTATACAACGTGTAACGTTAAATGCGCAAAACCTCTTAAGGGGTCATTGTACTCATCATTATGAACAACTTTTACTATGGGACCAAACCTGAAATCGCGAAAAAAAATCAGCTGTTCAGTACATTTATGTTCGCATAATTTGTCAAAATGTACTGAACAGCTGATTTTTTTTTCGCGATTTCATGTTTGGTCCCATAGTAAAAGTTGTTCATAATGATGAGTACAATGACCCCTTAAGAGGTTTTGCGCATTTAACGTTACACGTTGTATAACGAAAGCCATCACTTCTGTCGAGTTTTGCTAACTTTAGTAATATTTTGTAACAGTACTCCCAGTCTTATTTATTTATTTAAACTTATCGCACTAAGAGCAGTACAAAGGTGGACTTAATGCCTCAGGCATTCTCTACCAGTCAACCAAGGGCGGTGAAGAGATTGATGACAGGTGGAGGTATGAGTCTTACTAAGGGGTATCGCATTACCTAGTTACTGGGTTGTGCAGGTCAGATAGGCAGTCGCTCCATGTAAAATACTGGTATTCAGCTGCATCCGGTTAGACTGGAAGCCGACCCCAACATAGTTGGGAAAAGGCTAGGCAGATTGATTTTTGAGTAATATTTTGTAAGGGTCACAGATTTTCATTTGTTCCAAAATCTAGTAGACCATGTTAAAAAGTCTGCGGAACCGTTTTTAAGGACCACTGAGGCAATAATTAGCAAATTACCTATATCATTAGGCAAGCAATGGATCAAAATAAATCTTCTACAAGTATACCTACACAACACAAAAGATAAAACACCCAACATCACATTCAAAATTCAAAAGCTTTTCTTCATAAATAAAGTTAAATCCCCCTATAAATACTTCGATTTGAGACTACATATCGCCGAATACCCCGGGGACCAACCTTATCCAAACTTTGGGGAATTATATCTATCTAGTGAACCATCTGCTAACTTTTAAACTTACAAAGGGGAAATGGGGGAATTCCGTATCAGTTTTCAGATTTGGAAGTATCTTGGTTGAATTCGTTGTGGATAAGTTATGTCGTGTCAATGGGTGAATGGACCAGTGTGACTATTTTATTAGGAGGTGTATTCTAAGGACTGAACGAGCGAAGCGTCTCGGCTTCAAATCTGGAAAAATTTGCTTTCCTCTGTCAGCTTGTTGGTACTCTACAGGTCGTAATTTACAAGTGATCTGGACGAAACTTGATATACAGGTTTTACGACTTTATAGATTTTTTTTGCCGTCGGGGATTTTTGATTGGAGGGGTACTTCCTTCAAAAAGAGACAAAAAGGGGGCTACTGGATATTTCAGCCTTATAAGATCCGAATTCGATGCCTCTTTTTTTATTTGAAAGCTTTAAGTTGGAAACTTTGTGAAGATCTAACGTAAAAAAACAAAATGATAAATATCCCGTTTTAAATAACTTTCAAGCGAGAGCAGTGGTGGCCCAGTGATAACGGCCTCGACTTACGAGTCAAGTCGTAGGTTCGAAACCAGCCAGGCGCTTCAGAATGTATAAATAATTTCACTGCCCTCTCAAAAACGGTGAAGGGAAACATCGTGAGGAAACCGGCATGTCTTAGAACCAAAAATTCGAAGACATGTGACATCTACCAACCCGCACTGGGCCCGCGCGGTGGATGACAGGCCTGTGTCCAGCAGTGGGAACATTATAGGCTGATTATGTGTTATGTGTTATGTGTGTAATAACTTTAGTGGTAGGTATATTCTTCGCTCGCGAGGCTTACTGTTCGCAGAACTACCTACTAGTAACTGTCTATAAGATAATAGGTTAAGATAATATAATTGTCCAAAACATGAGTATTTTATTCTTAATACTGGGGTGGTTTAGGAAACACCCAAAGGAACAGCTGAAAAATCGAAAAAACATTTAAATTTTCTCTCAAGTGGACCAAAAGTTTGTCAGTGTGTGTGTATGTTTGTTACTTCTTCATGCTCAAACGGCTGGACAGATTTGAATGAAATTTCATATGTAGATAGCCTGGATTAACACATAGGCTACTTTTTATCCCGGTCTACGCGTGTGAAATCGCGGGGCGCAGCTAGTAATACTATAAGTTAAAGTCGCTTTTCGTGTCTGTCTATGCAACCGCGTCATTCTTCTAAACTACGCAACACATTTTGATGCGGTTTTGACCATCATGTAGAAAATTTATTCCAGAAGATTTTTACATATACTAGTATCAAACTTGCAAAATATAATAAAGAAATCTCGACGTTTAGTGAAGTCGTCCTACACATGTTAGTATATTATATGTTTGTTACAAAGTAATCCTTCTATTGACTGACATTTAATAAACATGCTAGACGTCGACGAGATACTATATTAAAACGAAGTCTTATAAAATATTTGCAATTGAAAATTTCGGGTCAAGGTACAGACGAGCAACGAGTAACGAGTAAATACTTTAACTTTTTTTATTGTACGTAATCAATTAGGATAGAACTCTATTCTGTCTTGAGCATGTTAAGGCGCTACCCCGACCAAAACTTTGCAATAGTCCGTTATTCAGAGGGTATTAACTCATTAATTAAGAGTAATACATTACATCTAAAAGCACGTTATTAATGAACGATATCCTATCATCACATTGCGCATTCTTATTTGTTTTTATGTGTTATATTATACATCTGTAAAAAGTGATTAAAATAATTAATTGCATGCATGTTTTGCTAAAGTTGACGTTCTAATCATTTGAGGATTATATTAATGGATAGATGATTTAAAAATCTAAATAATTCACGTTTTGTTTTATTTCAAAAGATAGCTATTATTTATTTAATGAAATAATTCCAAAAAAATTGCGAATTTTATGATAAAAGGACGTACGCAGGGAGCTGCGGGACAGAAAGGGACCGAACGCTCAAAGTCGTTTGGTCGGGGAAGTGCCTTAAAGGGAAGAACCGTGTACAATACGCGCCACGAAAGACGAGACTTGACGAGCGCCGTACCGCGACTCGCGCTGCGCGATAACACCCAGTCACTTCCTATCTCAGACTCTAGTCTCTATAGCGGTATAAGCGCTATAGAGACGTGGTGTCTCATCTTTAATGGCACGTATCGTACTGTAGCGTAGCGACATACGCCTCCCGCAGATTGGTCACAAGTGTGACCGTTTCTAAGTCGGCATTCCCACGAGCGTAAAAAAATCGCAGCGGGATTTTATCGCGCACTGGATTTTCAACTCTCGTTGTTGAGTCGAGCGTTGAGAATCCAACCTAACAAAAACATAGTGCATCCCAGCGCGACGAAAAACACACTGTTGGATTTTCAACTCCCGGCGCTAAGCAGAGAGTTGAAAATCCAGTGCGCGATAAAATCCCGCCGCGATTTTATCACGCTCGTGGAAACGCCGACTAAGTATAAACCTACGTATTTTCCTTTTCAGCTGTTGCCAGGTATTCAATTGTACCAATATTATACCGATATTTAGTCTACTAAAAATATTCTGTCGTTATTCTTCGGAGTCTCAAATATATCAATTTAGTACTAAAAATACCAAAAACGGTCACACTGTTGGTCAATTGCTTGGTAGCGCCCGAACGATGCGGACGTGTAACTTCTGCTGTTGTACAGTGAATTTCTGTTTAATTTCAATACTTCCTATAATGTGATGAACACCACAGGTTCCATTTATTTCGTTGCAACAATTAGTGACAATAGTATTCTTCACTTTTTTACGTCGGTATATATATAAAGTACCCACTAAAATAACAATACGTATTTATTTTATAAATAAGCAAGGAGCAACTTCACATAACAAGTACTCAGGATAACTTAAATGATAGCAAATACGTCGTCTAATTCAACTCAGACGAGTAAATAAACAGATGTAAGTTGTCTCTTCATTACAATTTAAATAACCTTCTACTCATTTCACGCTTGCTTTGCTTTACTAAGCGTGTATGGTTACATAAGTAGAATAATGAATGTACGAAGAGCATCTTCTTTAACTCAACTCAACTCAAAGCATTTATTTCAATTAAACCAATTACTGGCACTTTTGAATTGTCAAAGAGTCGGTCAGTTAGTCAGAAAGTTGAAGCTAGTTGCCCATTCCAAAACGTAGATCTATGGAGAAGAACGGGCAAGAAACTCCACGGACACTCTTTTGGATCAAGATAAGTATTACAACATCATCATCTGCCTAGCCTTTTCCCAACTATGTTGGGGTCGGCTTCCAGTCTAACCGGATGCAGCTGAATACCAGTATTTTACATGGAGCGACTGCCTATCTGACCTCCACAACCCAGTTACTGGGTAATACGATACCCCTTGGTAAGACTGGTTGTCAGACTTTCGGGCTTCTGACGACCCGTAACGACTGTCAAAGATCCTCGAATAACAGCCGGGACCAATGGCTTAACGTGCTTTCCGAGGCACGGAGGAATCTCGGTATGTAAAGATGGTCACCCATCTTTACATACCGAGATTCCTCCGTGCCTCGGAATCTCGGTATGTATTACAACATCATGGGTACATTATATTTGTTGCTTCTACATGTGAGAACAATGTAAAAAAATATACTTAAAACCAAGTTAAAATATAAAATTAAAAATAAGGCCTGGCAGATAAGAGATGACCAGTCTCAACTGACGGCGCCCGTTCACGAACATGACGCGTGGATCAGCACCATCCAGCTCAACCATTTTGTAGGGAACCGAATGATCCAACACACGTGCCACCATCAGCGAGACATTTAAGTGAGAATGACAAACTCTCAACTGCCATGCTCTTTCAAGTCAAACTTACCTACATCATAATACACTAATAAACGGTCACATTCTTATAAATTTTAAAAAAATGCTTCTAATTTACACAAAGCTATATTTGGCAATGAATTGACGTGAATAAAAATTTTACTACTTACCAAAAGGTAATAAAATCATTAATATTAACGAATTCTTGTATGAAGGTCAAAATCGGAGGTGGGTGTAAAGTCAAAGTCAAAACCAAATCATTTTATTTCGAGAAGAATGAAACTCCACAGTTACTCTTACAAAATGTTTTACAAATATTTTGAACAACTTACGGGAACTTATTACCTGGATAAATGTATCTTGTTCTAATCCAGATCATGTTCTACTCATCTGCTAAATTCTATCCAAATCCGTTCAGCCGTTTTAGTGTGAAAGCGTAACAAACAAACTATTACAAACTCACTTTCGCACTTTTGTTAGGATTAGAATTGTAAAGAAAGTAAAGAATAAGTCACAACAAAAGGTTCCATTGGACAAGATTATAGACCCACTAGCTTTTGCCAGCGGCTTAACCCGTGTGGAAGTCGCAAAATATCCCACGGAAAGTACGTTTCCGTGGGATATTTTGCGACTTCCGGGAATTCCTTCCTTATTCCTTGTCTACATTATAAAGGGAACCTTTGTGAAAAATTTCAGCTTTCTAGGTCCAAGGGTTTGGGCTGGGCGTTGATGAGTCAGTCAGTCAGTCAGGACTTCTCTTTTTATTTATATAGATAACTTATTATCAATCTTTTTCAAATATGATATCCATCAGCTTTTCACTTCGCCCACACCACACAAGTAAAATAACGATGTTGGGTGCGAAATCAAAACGATGGCGGGGTCGTTAACGTCGACTTTGCAAGGAGATCGGCAGGTGCCTTATTAAAGTATATTCCTTTGATGATTACATGTCACGCATCAATAACATACATCTTTGAACTTATAATTGACAGTTGACTAGAAGAATTTATAATTGTTTTCTGGTTTTAATTTCCGGGTAATTTTGGCAAAATATTCTTCCACGTTTAAATATTAAATAAAGCTGCGTCTCTCCGTCTGTTTGTCCGTTACTGCGCTTTTATTACGAGAATCATATTCGACTTATACAGGGTGGCCGGAACATTGACGTCCAAAAATAAAATTTCGGTCCCTCGTATCGTGGGTTATTCGAATCACCCCCATGTATGTTCCGCGACTTTTCATAGTTTTCGAGTTATGAATTTTTTTCTGAATGTTTGAAAATTTTCGACCTGACCAACCTAAAAAAATTCTAAAAAAAAAAGTAGAGGGTTTTATCGAGTTTCTTTTTTTGCAACTGAATTTTCATAAGTAGTACTTTTATGCATAAAATAATCAGCTTCGTAACTGTGATGAAAGTTATGAAAATGTTGATCTAAAGTGAAAAATTTACGTTCGGTAAATTATGACTTAAATTTTCAACTTCAAATTAAAAATCTAAACAGGTGACTTCATGGTTCTCAAGTAGGCTTCAAGAATGCGCCAGACTTTCAGCTTTCATAATCATTAAAAAACGTAGGACTTAATGGGGCTAACTTTGGCCTTAATCGGCCTTCAAAGACTGCGAGGTGGAAAATTCTTAAAATTAGCTATCTGATTAATAATTTTTTTTTCCATTTTCTCGCTCCTAAGGTTATTTAGTTTGCTAACCAAAAATGACTGCAGGAAAGCTAAGATTTAAACACGGAGATTTTTTTAAATGTTAGTTTAATGAATTTTGCGCGATCCGTTCTCGTGGACTATGGGTTGTAAACGAGGGTGCAACTCTTTTACCTGCAATAACAATGGACCGAGAGGAAAAGAGACCGAATTATTGCTATCTCTCTCACGCCAGGCGCGCAACCGAAGCCAACGCAAAACAAGTACCTCAGTCGTACTCACATTGTGTTTACTGCTATACGCGTGTCGCCATTTTGTCTTTACCACACTCGCTTTGCCCACGGACTCCGCTGCCTACTTGTTTGACTACTTTGCTCGTTTATTGGACTGTGTTTTGCATTCTGATTTGGACTTTTTTTACGTGGAAGTGTAAAAAATGAGTTACACGTTAAGTGAATATGCAGAAATGCATTATTTTTATGGAGTTGCACAAGGAAACGGCCATGAAGCAGCGCGACTGTATCGCGAACAACTTCAACGTCGTGGTGGGCCGCAACCTGAGCGATATCCCGACCATCGTGTTTTTATTAACACGCACAACACTTTGATGGCAGGCCGCATTCCTGGTCGACGCGGCAGTCATGAAGGAATCCCTAGAGCTAACCCGGATCGCAGAGAAATGGTGCTGGAAGAAGTTCAGCGAAATCCGTCTACGAGTACGAGAAGTATGGCTCGTGCTCTGAACATCCCAAGGACTTCTATCCAAGACATTCTTCACGATGAAGAATACCACGCGTTCCACATCCGACGAGTCCAAGCTTTACTGCCTACAGATCACCAATTGCGCGTTGATTTTTGCCAAACCATGTTACGAAAAGAGCAAGAGGATCCTGGATTTTTGAATAAAGTTTTATGGTCAGATGAGTCACGATTTGAGCGATCCGGAATATTCAATATTCATAATTACCACACGTGGGCGAATGAAAATCCACTCGAAGTGAGAGCTTCGACATTTCAACATCGCTTCAGCGTTAACTTGTATCCTCAATGGCGAACTAATTGGTCCGTTTGAACTGCCGTCCAGACTTGATGGAGAAACATACAAAAACTTTTTGGAAAATGAACTTCCATTGTTGCTGGCAGATGTGAATCTCGAACTCAGACGAACCATGGTGTTGCAAAATGACGGCGCCACGTGTCACTATGCAACCCAGGTCCGAAATTACTTAGATGAAACATACCCCAACAGATGGATCGGACGCAGCGGACCAATTAGGTGGCCTCCACGCTCACCTGATCTCAACCCCATCGATTTCTTTATTTGGGGCTATTACAAGGAAATAGCATACGCCCGAGACTGTTCAAGTGAACAAGAGCTGAGGCAGTTGATTGCAGAAGCTGAACGTGTTGTGAGAGAGAACAGAGACGCTTTTAGACGATTGCCAGACAATTTCTTACGTAGGTGTAGAATGTGTATTGCTGCTGGTGGTGGCCACTTTGAAAACCTTTTGTAAATGTTAAAAATAAATTAAGTACTTTTTTCACATTATCATCTGTGTTTTATTCAAAACCACTTTTTACGTAAAACTTTTCTTACCCAACTCTGAAACTATTTGTTGGTTAGTTTTCAGTATTCTTATCATTAATTAACCTTAGGAAGTAGAAAATAGCCAAAAAAAAATAATTACTCAGATGGGTAATTTTAAGAATTTTTCCACCTCGCTGTCTTTGAAGGCCGATTTTAAACAAAGTAGCCCTATTAAGTACTTCATTTTTTTTATGATTATGAAAGCTGAGAGTCTGGCGCATTCTTGAAGCTTACTTAGGAATTATGAAGTCACCTGTTAAGGTTTTTAATTTAAAGTTGAAAATTTGAGTCATAATTTACCGAACGTAAATTTTTCACTTTAGATCAACATTTTCATAACTTTCATCACAGTTACGAAGCTGATTATTTTATGCATAAAAGAACTACTTATGAAAATTTAGTTGCAAAAAAAGAAACTCGATAAAACCCTCTACTTTTTTTTTTAGAATTTTTTTAGGTTGGTCAGGTCGAAAATTTTCAAACATTCAGAAAAAAATTCATAACTCGAAAACTATGAAAAGTCGCGGAACATACATGGGGGTGATTCGAATACCCCACAATACGAGGGACCGAAATTTTATTTTTGGACGTCAATGTTCCGGCCACCCTGTATATATTTTTTAATTCGTATATCATTTTGTCTGGCCAATTTCAGAAAACACATATAAATATAACTGAAACGCAAGTAGCGCTCAGAACCAAGCTAGTTCTGAAGAAGCTAGTTTTCAGTCTCATTATGATCATCTGCCTAGCCTTTTCCCAACTATGTTGGCGTCGGCTTCCAGTTTAACCGAATCTGACCTGACCGCAATCTAACCTCTACAACCCAGTTACTGGGTAAACACGATACCCCTTGGTAAGACTGCTTGTCAGACTTTAGGGCTGCTGACGATCCGTAACGACTATCAAAGATCCACAAATGACAGCCTATACCAAGGCAAGACCCCTCTCTTGCACGGAGGGGTCAAACATTAATAGGTATTTCGAAACGGAGATTACTTGCAATCTAAACTGATTATGGATAGACCAGTCAGTAACATACCTCGCTAATACATAATTATAATTTAATTAATGAGTTTAATTATATCTGCAATAATAAGCCCGACATCCTAAGCACAATAGGCGCCTTGCAACGGCCAGTTTGTCTTTCTAAAGTATACCTTTATTTCGTCTTACATTATTACTTTCAAGTACATATATGATAGTTTGTTAATGTTTATTCAGAATTAAAATAATTCAATCAATAAATCTGCCTAGCCTATTCCCAACTATGTTGGGGTCAGCTTCCTGTACAACCGGGTGCAGCTGAATACCAGTAATCTATATACCTGATCTTCACAACCAGTTACTGGGTAATAATTATATACCACATGGGAATACTGGTTGTCAGACTTTCAGGCTTCTGGCTACCTGTCCCTTTTCACGAACATGACGCGTGAATCAGCACCATCCAGCTCTCAACCTTACTTTAGAGTACTTACATGCATTCAAAATCTCAGATACCAACCTACAGTTACCTACTGAAAAAATAAGTCACACAATACTGTAAAAGCCAATCGCACAAAAACTAGGCTCGTAAAGTATTCCGTGGTGGTTTCACAACCTTTTTTATAAATCTCTGCAGGTAACGCGGCGAATGGTCAGCAAAGCCTAAAATAATGGTCTCGTTTCGACTCCCAGGTTTTCAACCCCTGATATAGAAAACTTTGGAGTCGCCGCCTAACTTTAGCAATGTTATTTTTTTGGGACTGAGTTTGAGATTAAAGGGACTGGGACTTTTTGAGTTGTAGAGTCAAGGTTTTGTTAGGAGTTCTGAACAGGTCTTATTTTACAAATGTCGGCTATAAATGGTATAAATTTCTAAAAGTTTCGCCGTTTAAGTAAATATTCTTGGTACTTTACACAATAAATAAAGAAAATAAAAGAAAGCTCGCATATTCATCATTGAAGCGATATTTTCAATGGCTACAAAAGGGTTTGATTATTACCTATATCACAAAATAGTGATATGATTACCGACGACGTTTGCACGTTAGAAACTACTTTTTAGTAGCTAAAATATTTTTTTAGTTCCCTATGATGATGCTTATAAACACCACCTTCTCCCTCAGTTACCTTTAACTCCAATGAAAATCAAAAACTAAATATTTTATTTCACAGAAACCTTCATGGGCACTTATGAAACGTCAGAATCTAGGTGCACGGTTCCAATTGGTAATTTCCTATGGAGAGGAGCCGGCAAGAAACTCCACGGTTACTCTTTTAAAAATAATTGTCTTTTACAATATTTTCAAGTAACAGTTTTAATAGATATGGGAGGACAGTGCAGGCCTTTCAACAAGTACAATGCGTTTCAAATAAGAATAGGATCGAAACAGCGCCATGTTGTGACGTCATAGCTGTCAAATCGAATAAATTGGGTGAGGTGAGCAAAACAAGATATTTTTTAAATAACATTTATTTACGAATTATGAACGAAAAAGAATTTGAAAAAAATGAAAAAAATTGGTGCCAACAATGAAAATATGAAAGAAAGAAGTATAATTTATAATAATATATAATTAATAATATAAAAAACTAATTATGAATAATTTTTGATGTCTTTTTCACTTTGATTTTAACTGAGACTCGCTTAAACAAAAAAAAAAAACGTTATTGATACGCAAATAAGTTTTCTTTGCAAACCGTACTTTTTAATCAACATTTGACAGATAGAGGTCATTGACGTTCCTATTCTTATTTGAAACGCATTGTACTTACCAGTATCTTTTAGGTACCTCCAAAAACTTCTCCAACCTACATCCCTGTCTTGATTAAATGATCCATAGAAGTCAAACTAGCGCTCACTTAAAGAATGTCGCCTCCTTTCTATATTCACGACCCAACAGGTGCAACAAAGAGCTTCGTTAGTCTGGTACCGCCGCGCCGCGCCGCCATTTTGACGCCTGTGTGAAAAGCGCGCGAGTCGGACGTGTTTTGTCGAATAGTACAAGATTTTTTGCCAAATCTGTGATCGAGTAATGGGGATTTATTGTAGTTTTTTTTTTGTGGATTTTTTATTTTATTGTATTGTTTTTATTTTTGTTGATCTGAGTGTTTTTTTAAGTGAAAATTTTTTTAGGCGCGTTGAGCGTTTTTTGGTAGGGGGAAATCATACGTGTTCGCGTCACCGCGACACCGCATTTAAGTTTTCACTTCAGTCGGCAGTCCCCCGATGACTGCCTATTTTTTATTGTTATTACCTTTTGTAGCTATCGACAACCATAAGAATATGTGTTTAATAGCTCCCAATAGATCAGGCGGAGGCATTAGTTCAAAAAAAATATTTCATACCGGCTGAAAATTATAACAATAATACTTTTCCCGTGCATAAGAAATCTGACCGTCAGCTGCGCCAGCATCTTTGGATCCCCTCTTGTGTGCGGTGGCTCAGCAGTAGGTCCGTACTACAAAGCCAGCAAGACAGAAAGGGAAATGTTGAATTCTAAAACATAATCTTTACAGCCATTCTGATTTCGATACAAGATAGATTGTCAGCAAAAAACTCAGTAAACAACTGGCAACTATCAACAGAAGTTTGCAATAGCATTTAGCCATATACAAGGACTGCAGGTATCTTCCCTATTTCGCTCTCCAACTCGGAATTCTCAATGTGTAGGTTGTTGATAAATTCACTACGTTGACTACCAACTGAAGTCTGCAAGACCTGGTAACCTGGGACCTATTTTAATATAACTGACAATGCGACCTACACATTTTCATGAGATATGGTGTTTAATAAAACTAATAAATCTATATAAACAAAAAGAGAAGTCCTGAGTTCCTGACTGACTGATTGACTGACTCATCAACGCCCAGCCCAAACCCTTGGACCTAGAAAGCTGAAATTTTGCACAGAGGCTCCCTTTATAATGTAGACAAGGAATAAGGAAGGAATTCCCGGTAACAGGTTCCCTTGGGATATTTTCCGACATCCACGCGGGCGAAGCCGCGGGAAAAAGCTAGTAAACATACAAAATTGTCGGACTGTCGCTTGTCACCTTGGTTGGTTTTATTAAATAAGCCTTTAGTTGCAGCCTCCAAAATCAGTAACCACTTTCTACCAACAAAAATAGCTGGAGCACCTGGTAGCCATTAAGCATAGCTCAGCAACACATAATCGAGATCTTAAATGCGGCACGTATCCCTCGTGAATCGCGACTTGTCCCGGCTCTCGGAAGGTTGACGAAGACCCCTACTACCGTACCAAAGAGACTTTACTAATGTGACTTACATCCCCGGGCAGTCCAAGGGAGCACTTCCCATGATTGACGGTCGCCTTACGATACAGGTTCTCCGACTTACTAAGTGCTCATATACACGAGCGGCACGTTGCAGTCGACGCCTTGGCGGCTGCCGTCGTGGACGTGTCGATGGCCAGACTGCCGTCAACATGTCGAGAACTGGACTGCCTTTGATGAGTCGACGACTGCCGCTGACGAGAATCGACGGCTGCAGTTACCTGTGCCGTTGGCAACGTGCCACTCGTGTATTTGAGCAAACAACAATTGCGTATAGTTACAGCAGCCATAACCGGCCATGGGTCATTTAATAAACTCTTCTTTGTCATGAGGCAGCCCACTGTGCAGGGCCTGTATGGAGGAAGACGAGACAGCAGTGCATGTGCTTCTAAGCTGATGGTGGTTGCCACATACCGGGCAAAGTTATACTTTGGAAACCCAGGTCGTAGTATTATATTATCTGTGCCCAGGTCCTTGAGATTGTCATTATCACCAAGATAATGCGTTGCTGGCTTGAGGAGCTAGGGTGCAACGAATGATTGATTTTCCCACCATTTTTAACCGACTTCTAAAAAAGGAGGAGGTTCTCAATTCGGATGTTTGTATTTTTTTTTTTTTATGTTTGTTCGCGCATAACTCCGTCGCTTGCCAACCGATTTCAAAAATTATTTTTTTGTTGGAAAGGGTATACTTTCCAAATGGTCCCATTTTTGTCAAAATCCAGTTCTGATGATAGGATCCTGGAGAAATTGAAGGAACTCTTCAAATATTATAGGCACACCTATAGCGATTTGGGTATTTTTTATAGTAGCTCATGCATTTGCTCTCGGAAAGCACCACTTGGTGAAGTGGAACTGATGATGAAGACCACAGATGGCTACCGGAACTACTCAATGATAAATATTTCACGGGTTGCGATTCGATTACCTTAATATGGTTGCTAAGCAATTTCCGCTCGTCACACAATGCGTGTGGTGAGTGGTTGTTGAGGAGTTCTCCTGGTTCTTACCAGCAGAACTCCTCAACAATTAACGTCCCAGCATAAAAGCAATATTTTGTAACATGTGATGAGCAATTGACATTAGACTATTGTAACTTATACATTATAAACAGACCCACTAAAAAGCGAGAAATAAAAACTTTTTAACAAAAAAAAACCGACTTCCAAAAATCACTACAAAGTGAAAAATAACTTTGATTTCGGAAGTCGGTGGCAAAAAAAAGAAAGTAAATAAAAAACGAAAGACACCGACTTCCGAAATCAAAGTTATTTTTCACTTTGTAGTGATTTTTGGAAGTCGGTTTTTTTTTTGTTAAAAAGTTTTTATTTATTTCTATTTATTGCGTTCCGGGCCAGCTCCTGACCTCAATCTCGTCTGACGGCAAGTGATGGATGAGGTCTATGATGGAACGAGCAAGCCCAGAACATACAGACTTTTTTTTTTGGATTGGAAATCATCAATGCCACCCGTGTTGCTTCAGCTGCCTGGGTCTCTCTTTCGAATGTGATGGGGGCTGCCCCATCACTGCTGACATCTCTGAGATGAGCTGCTGTCTCGTCTTCCTTCATATAGGACCCGCACAGTGGACTGCCTGTAACTCCTAAGGCAAAGAGGCGTCGTCCAGATATGGAAGCTGTAATTGTAAGCAGCTGTTGTTTGCTCAAATACACGAGCGGCACGTTGCCAACCGCAGATTAATAAACTAGTATTAAACAGGTTGAATTCAACATTGTTATCAAAATCACGGCCATCTCAATTTGCTTCTGTTCAAATACATTGTTTTCTCTGTACTAGTTTCAACTTGTATCTACAATTTAACAGCAAAACAAACAGTAGGGGCCGCTGATAAACTTCCGAACTCGTTCCAAAACTAACTTCACCGAATAAATGTACCAGAAACCTTTGAAGGTTTAATCGAAATTCGCGAACCGGCTTGCGAGGTAAAACGAAATTTTACAACAGCCGAGCTGAATGTGATTATGTTCAAGTATTCGAAACACTCATTATTTTGTTTGCTATTATGGAGTGTTTAACTCGGATTTTTTCATTCAATTTTCGTTTACTGGGTCTGTTGTAATGGCAGTTTCAGCTTTTGTAAACAACAATGCTGATTATGTTGAGGGGGCTTGTGGCTAAGTAATAACAGCCTCACGGGACGATCGATCAGGTTAAGCTACGCTTGCTACGGTTGGTCCGTGGATGAGTGACCATCTTTATATATCAAGACTCTCCGTGCCTCTCAGAAAGCACGTTAAGCCGTTGGTCCCGGCTGCCATTCGTGGATCTTTGACAGTCGTTACGGGTCGTCAGAAGCCCGAAAGTCTGACAACCAGTCTTACCAAGGGGTATGCGTATTACCCAAGGTTGTGGAGGTCAGATAGGCAGTCGCTCCATGTATTATACTGGTATTCAGTTGCATCCAGTTAGACTGGAAGCCGACCCCAGCATAGGTGGGAAAAGGCTAGGCAATAATAAAGACATCTCAAACCCGACATATATACTTTCTTAAGCATTTAGTAAAAAGCTGTTATTTTGACATTACAAACAAACAATTTAATTTTATTTATTTGTATGATATACGAGTATGTTTTAAGTTTATAACATGTAAGTATTGATGTTTTCAAATCGGTTTATTCCATTCATAGACTTATAAAAAAAGATGGACTCCGCGCCTCGCATGTCGAAAGTGAAGCACAGTAAGTATGCCGGACCGTTTGTACAAACACGCCTCGCGCACACATTTACATCATAGTATGCCGACCGGCCGCCATTACGTGACACGAGAGACGGCGTCTTTGCAGGTACTCAAATCATGCCCACATAGATCGGTACGGTGCTTCACTTTCGATATGCGCGGCGCGGAGTCCATCTTTTTTTATAAGTCTATGCTTCCATTATAAGTAAGTTCCTTCAGTTGGTGTACTGAGGAAATGTTACTTAATCCAACTAAACACAAAAAATAAAGAAAAACATTTTCCAACAAACATTTATTTTCAAACCATTAGTAGTATTGCTTACAGCAACAAGAAAATACTGAAAAGCACAACAAATCTTAATACAAATAGAATTAATCGTAATAACATCGGGTTTTCCTCTTGTTTTTCTTTGCGCAGCCATATTTTACCGGATGCGAGGTTAATTTTACGCGCAATTTACTTTATTACGTCTCTCGTCCGAATTCTTCTGTCCTTAATATATTGATCAATCTATAAATTGTGTATTTTTTGGCGAAGTAGGTATTGTTTGGGCGAAGTAGATGATATAAAATTATGAGAACTTTCATTCTTTTTAATGGAATTTCTGTTTATCGTTGTTCTGAACTTAGTTACCAAATAGGCGTTCATCAATAGAATGTGTACATTCGTACACGACAGGAAAGATTTTATTTTATTCTAACACTTTCGGACACGTCAGTACGAGGATTGGTCATTTATAAAAAAATATATATATATTTTGGGGACGTTGGGAATTAATGTATGAAAAAACATTTTGGGGAACTTGAAACTTGAGGAGATGTACTCACTAAGGTTCTTACAAAACTCCAAGAACTCAAGTCAATAAATCTGCCTAGCCTTTTCCCTACTATGTTGGGGTCGCCTTCCAGTCCAACCGGATGCATCTGAATACCAATATTTTACATGGAGCGACTTCCTATCTGACCTCCACAACCCAGTCACTGGGTAAGATAATACCCCTTGGTAAGACTGGTTGTTAGAGTTCCGGGACGACCCGTAACGACTGTCAAAGATCCAAGAATGACAGCCGAGACTAACGGCTCTCGATATGTAAAGACCCATCCACGGCCCGACCGCTGCAAGCATAATTTAACCTTATCGATTGATCCATGCGGCTATTAATAATTAGCCACAAGCTCCTTTTTCCTAAATTCCCGTAATTAATCCTAATTATAGCTTTCCACGAATACGAAGAAAGGAACTACCCCTCCGAAGTTCTTGCTCCCAGAAATCTAACAAAACACAATCAATCTGCCTAGCCTTTTCCGCAGCTGAATATCAGTATTTTACATGGAGCGACTACCTATCTGACCTCCACAACTCAGTTACTGGGTAACACGATATCCCTTGGTAAGACTGGTTGTCAGACTTTTGGGCTTCTGACGACCTGTAACGACTGTCAAAAATCCACGAATGACAGCCAGGACCAACGGCTTAACGTGCTTTCCGAGGCACGGAAGAGTCAGTATGTAAAGATGGTCACCCATCCACGGACCGACCGCTGCTAGCGTAGCTTAACCTGAACGATTGATCCGTGCGGCTGTTACCCTTCACGTGTCGCTTTGTACTAATTTATGAACCGAAAACCCCAGGGGTTGTAGTTGCGAACCCCATATGTTCACAACTACTGATGATGATTGGTTTTCCATCGGATGATGTTTTTTTACGCGTATATATATGTGATATAAGCTTATATACCCATCCTTATGCACACCCGTGTGTGCACTTGACATCAATCTGCCTAGCCTTTTCCCAACTATGTTGGGGTCGGCTTCCAGTCTAACCGGATGCAGCTGAATACCAGTATTTTACATGGAGCGACTGCCTATCTGACCTCCACAACCCAGTTACTGGGTAATACGATACCCCTTGGTAAGACTGGTTGTCAGACATTCGGGTTTCTGACGACCCGTAACGACTGTCAAAGATTCACGAATAACAGCCGGGACCAACGGCTTAACGTGCTTTCCGAGGCACGGAGGAATCTCGTTATGTAAAGATGGTCACCCACCCACTGACCAACCAGTAGCCCTAATGTGTAGCTTAACCTGACGGATCGACCCGTGCGGCTGTTATCACTTAGCCACGAGCCCCTCAACTGTGTGTGTGCACTTGACATGTGAGGGGTTAATTAGCCACAAGCCCCTTTTTCCAAAATTCCCGGAAATCATTATAGCTTTCCACGAATACCATAAAAAGGAACTATCACTCCGAGAATACATACTGTTTTGTCAGACTACTGGGAAGTAGTCTAACAAAACACAATACAGGCAAATTCAACAGGCGTAAACCCAGAACTAACGGGTATTGTGATCCCATTATTCCGATAGGATCGTCCTTCACATTACATTGCTTTTCATCATATTTAATCCAGGGGCAGTGAATTATGTAGATCCGAGCATGAAGTATTGTCGACCGATAACAATGGCTGATTGGAAAATGTATTGTAATCGAATTTGCCTATAGTTTCATTTACATATTAAGAGTGTTGTTGAGCTGTTTGGGATACATATAAGCTTATTATGTTTGTAATATACCGTAGAATATACCCATATATTATCTTTTACTATGAAATGAGCGATATTTGTATACATATTTTAGTAATCACGTTCTCCTAAATAGCTCTAACGATTTCGATGAAAGTTGCAAAATAATTCCAAAAATTGTGTGAATTCTATAGTACAGTCACTTGGTGCTCAAAAAGGGATCCAGTCCAGGTCTCCAGAGTTCTACAGCAAAGGTATAAATGACCTTCCCATGAGAGGGTAAAAATGTATAGACAATGAAGGTTAATACTTTGATTAAATAAATATATTTTACTTTAGAAAAAATTGTTTGATTTATTCAGCACAAAACGCCAATTTCATATTTAAACCTAGTACTTTTATTGAGTTCTGCCGGCAAATGTTTCGTAGAAGGAAGAGCGGGGGCCCGACGGGGAGGCAATGCATTCCCTTGTACCTGCATCGCATAGTAAAATATGTTTCGTAAATATACGAAAAACAGTTGTTAGGTGTAGATGAATAATTGCGGCGCTCTTACGCGAAAACTATTGATTTTACAAAAAAATTGTTAGGACAAAAATAGAAAGAAATTTTCTCTAGTCTAATTTTCTAAATCAATGTTTTATCGTAAAATGACTCAGAAAGGAGATAAATTGTTAAAAAACTGCTACTAGGCGCCATTTTTATAATTTGGCGGAGTGAGCGGCAAAGGTGGCAAAGTGAAAATTCGAAGAGAGCACGTCGAACTCAATAAAATCACCAATTTTCAAAACTCCAGGAAAACTTTCCAGACCTAACTACCAAATGAGCGGACTACTAAGTATTATAAAAAAAGTGCGGAGGGAGCGGCATAGAGCAGAGGGGCAATTCCCGTATTTTTAACAACGTTCGCAATCTCATCTCAGTCTCAATCTGTCAAATATTGTATAGCGTTTACCTACATTTTTGACATTTGATTGACGCTGGCATGAGATTGTGACCGTTTTTAGGTACGAGAATTGGGGCCCTGGTCAAAGCGGCGAGACAAAGAAGGACGGAACGCTGAAGGTTGTTCGCTCGGTGAATCGCCTTACGAATTATCACTCCTGGAGGCTATGTTAATTCCATTCCATTTTCTTAATTTTTTTTTCGTAAAGATTTCTATTTTGCTTACCACTATCTAAAAAGTTCAAAATAAGATCTTTCAAGCAGTGTTCGCAGTTCATAGTTCAATTTCAGATATGTTGCCACCAATTGCTTGAAAAGTGATCTTATTTTTAACCGACTGTGTCGGAGCCTAAAAGGAGGGTAATGTTTTTTGAACTTACTTACCTATTTTTCAAGTCACTTCCAACAAAATATCAAGTAACCACTAAAATCTCCAACAATTCCTTTTATAACAGTTGAGCCTGCCTCACATCTTGACAAAGGCCTCCATTTCAATAAACACTATCGATCGCCTACAACTTGGCAGGTATGGCGTGATCACAGACAGTCCGCACTGACAGACAGACATGATTACTGTAATAGCCCCCTTGAGCGTAGCGTGCTCTGTGAAAACTACGATATTTACTTACTTATTTCTAAGTTTCTTCATGGGGTTTGGAATCAAAGGTTACAATTATAAAGGTTGATAACCTCTGAATATGTGATTACTTGTTCTCCTAATGACACCCTTGAAGTGCTAATATTTGTGTAGAGATTCTACTTGTGACGACACATTTTTTTTTATCGTGGAGATATTCTCATGCATTCTGCACTACCACTTGAAGATAGTGCAGTTATGTGGGACTCTAACCCACTAAACTCCACTCCTCTCTGCCGCTTACGGCGGGAACACGGACACCCGTTAGCACTCATCCGTGAACCCGCCGCGGCAGTCCGTCACCGGACCCTCCTCTGGGGAGTACTCCCCATCACCGCCGCACCAGAACACATTGCACGCCGTGACCACCCCATAGACAAAACCAGCACATGGGCGCCAGACGACCCTGTGTCTGGGCACCCTTGGTCCCCCTGCGATGGGTCAGGTCATTAGCCCCGCCGCCAGCCAATTTTCGGTCGCAGAGGATAGGGAAAGCGGCTAACGTCATACCGACACTCCTGCTCCCCTGCGGCCGGCGGCCCCACCGCGTTCGCCATCAGACGGTGTTTTGACGACACCTAAGTTCGTCAGATGCACTTTGGGCAGTGATCTCTAGCTATAAACCTTGCTGATAGGGCTGGCAATACTGACTGAAGACTCTAACCATCTTCTGACAGTAACCAAAAATCATTCTGCCTTACCATTTTCCCAACTATGTTGGAGTCTGCTTCTAGTCTAACCGGATGCAGCTGAATACCACTATTTTACATGGAGCGAATGATGCCTATCTCACCTCCACAACCCAGTAACTGGGTAATACGATATCCATTGGTAAGACTGGTCATCAGACTTTCGGGCTTCTGACAACTCGTAACGACTGGCTTAACGTGATTTTCGAGGCACGGAGGAGTCTCGGTATGTAAAGATGGTCACCCATCCACGGACCAACCCCGGCAAGCGTAGCTTTACCTGATGGATCGACCCGTGCGGCTGTTATTACTTAGCCACGAGCTCCTCTCCTGACATTCACCATAACAAGGTTTTATTTAGCCTCATTATAACGTTTGTTTTTATTGAAGTAGCCATTTTCAAATGAACCTCAAAATGAACAATGAAAATCCGTACCTTTCATTTTGTATAAATAATTAATATCTTAGTTGTTCAAACCAGCTTCATACAACATTATACGGAAATACAAGATATTTAATTAGTCAGTAATCCTTTGTTACGGTTAACTGAACTAGTTAACCTCTGAGTAACTGAGTTAATTACCGGGAATAGCTGTGATGCGATAATTAATATCTCAAAACAATAAGCTTAGACGCTCCTGCCTTTGCATCGACGACGATGTACCTGTGTATGATAGATCAATGTACTACATAGATTAGTAATAATCTGTGCTTGATATACAGCATGTTTAAGTAAAGTTTAGGATTATCGGATATAGAAAAATAATAGTCATGTCTCTTCCTGCCGTAAATGATAGGGTGGAATAATACTAATCTTATTATACAATTTTTCTGTACGTGTGTTTATCACCTAACTCCTCCTAAACGGCTGGACCGATTTAGATGCAATTTTTTGTGTAGGTATATTTCAATGGGTTCCTGGATGGTTTGAAAACACAGTGGCGCTGCAGTCGGGTTCTAGGATCGTTCAGACGGGACAACGTCTGTCGGGTCCGCTGGTAAATAATAATTCCTGGTTCCTGTCTCTGCAGCCCTAACCACCGGTAGCTTGGACCTCTATTTTTTTTAAATTTTAAATGTTCTTTTCATATCATGTTTGTTTAAACGAGCTAATCTCTGGAACCACCAGTCGGATTTGAAAAGTTCTTTTTGCATTTGATAGCTCAATTGTTAAGGAAGGCTATAGGCTATTTAAGCATCACGCTAAAACCAACCAGAGCTGAGCAAAAAGAAAAAAAAGTCAGAAAGAACGCTTAGCGAAACCGAAGTAATAGCGCGGGCAACCATTAATTAATATAATCTATTAGTATAACTTTAATAATAATTTATAATTTTGTGTTTGTTTCTTTTGCATGATGTGATCTCCTATAATTGAGGGAGCACATAGATTTCTGTTCTTGTCCTTTATAATATGCATGTAAGGTGTATTCTTTGTTGCAGATCCTAATAAAATTAAAATTGGCAGTAATGGGGATTAGCGACAGAAGGGAAACCTTAAACGTAAAACATGCATGTCGCTGTGACGCGATATCCGTAAGATTTCCCCCTACCAAAAAATCGTTCAACGCGCCTAAAGAAGTCTTCACTTCTAAAACTCAACCCCTAACATATACTCGACAGCACTCAAGCTAAAACTTCCCGTCACCGCCACTACTGCTCACCCCTTCAACTGAACTAAGCTACATAGCTCCTATTAATCAAAGTCACGGGCATGTACTACTAATAACGTAACGTAATCGACGAGCCGTGCGTGCGTCCTCGCCAGATAACACCCTGTGTAATTTACTACTGTAGCATTCTGTATAATTATTATACCTCCTGATATATCACAATTTGGTGTATTTTTATTGGGTTTTTATAGGTTTATAGGGATTTAACCTTTCGGCCGCCATGGCAACTGAGTTTCGCAACCAGTTGTGAAAAAGGAATTTTTATTCTTTCTTGGTAACTAGTTGCGACGGAAGAATTTTTCTTCTTTATACGCAACCAGTTGCTAACAAAGAATACTTTTGCCACCATGGCAACTGAGTTTCGCAACCAGTTGCAAAATGGGAAGTTTTATTCATTTGTTGGCAATCTTCTCGGTCAATACCTACTGGCCAGCCAGACAATTTTAAATGACGAGGCGGCACCAGCTGACGATTATCCCTTTCTGCACTATGCAAGTGCACCCAAGGACAACTCCCGGATGGTGCAGGACTATTGCAGAACATGGAAACATATTGGGCTATGGGTTTCGGTGGCTATAGTGGATCGGGTACCTTGAACTATGGAAGAACTATGTCCCCTGCCTTACCAATGTTATACACCACTATTTTTTAATTAGTACAAATACTTAAAGGGCTTATTAGAGAAGGTCTTGTTATTATATATGTAAAGTCTCAATAAATAATATTCATAAACAGCAAAGTTATTGGCGTTTGTTGATATCCCAAAATGTCACTCAATGTATGGAAATATTGTACAGGCTATTCATAGCTGTATTTATTTTCTGGCTCTCGCATTCGCGTGCTCTCGCTCGAACTTTCCCCGCCTCCAACAGCTATTATCGTATCATAATCATGAATTTACCAATTATGACAAATTTTCGTGGACAATTTTGGTATTTCGTTTTTTTTACTTTCGACTACACAAATATGATCAGTAACGGGTACGGATAGAGTCGCATTTTTTTTTGTACTAATTAAAAAATAGTGGTGTATAATATACACAGTTAAAATGGCTTGCACACTCAATAATGGGCCCCGGAAACGATCGCTAGCACATAGGAATGCTATAATAATAGCATTCCTATGTGCTAGCGATCGTACCTACATTTATTTGTTTCAATATACCAACCAGGTATAGTACCCGAACTGGACCTCTTAACTAATCGTGAAAAAACGGTGTGACAGAACGGTCCATTAAATAAATAAATTCTTCTATTGGAACTAGCGTTTTTGAAAAATTCTTTGTTGGCAACTGGTTGCGTATAAAGAAAGAAAATTCTTCCGTCGCAACTAGTTGCCAAGAAAGAATAAAAATTCCTTTTTCACAACTGGTTGTGAAACTCAGTTGCCATGGCGGCCGAAAGGGGATTTAAAAGGTTTGTGGGTTAAATAATAAATGAACACTGTGTTTTTCATAGTAGCAAGTTTGCTTAGTTCAAAAAAGAGGTTCTCTAATTATAATAGGTCGGGGAAAAAGTTTTTTCGTATTTTATAGGTATACAGTTGTAATAAAATCTCTTTGGCTCTACTGTTTGTATCTGGCTGGTTTTGATACCATTAAATAGATGACATTTTAGAAAAGAAAAATAAAAAGTAATTTCCCGCCATTTTTCAATTGTTTTTCTGCCCGCCAAAATGAGTGCATTTAACGAACAAATTCGATACATTTTGAAGTCTTATTACAAAAAACCGGTCAAGTGCGAGTCGGACTCGCGCACGAAGGGTTCCGTACCATATTATATGTTTAACAATCGCAAAGATAACTTTTTACTTATTTTATAATGATACTGTGAATTACAAGGTTATTTTTTGCAGTTGCAGAAAATCACCCATGTTTAAACAAAATACCTTATGAATCGCCGTTTTCAGTATTGTTGATTAAATACAGTATACATGGTACCTACATGGTATAAAGAAGTTTCAAATTCCTAATTTGTTGAATTGTTGCGCTAGAGCTCGTACAAAAATGGTCTAAAATTTACAACTTTTGCGGCCCCCTATTTCTTAATTTTAAAAGGTTTAATAAAAATATGTTTGTACTCTACTCAATGAGTTCTAGACGATGACACCCCACATGCTAGATTAAAATTTTTTTTTTTTTTTCAAAATGAAAAGTTTATTGTATGGGGATCGACCCCTTACATTTTTAACTTTGCTTTATTTTTATTATTTGTTGTTATAGCCGTAATAGACAGCGGAGGCTTAGTAAGTTTGTACTGGACTGTACGTGGTTGTCTGATTTCATGGATTTTAATTTCCTTGCGCGGAACCGTAATTATTTTTCTAAAATAAAAATAGCCTAAGTTACTCCTTAAAACATCAGCTATATGTCGTCAAAATCGGTGAAAATTCGTTTGGCAAGTTTCCTAACTTGACTCAAAGTACCATTTTTTTAATCGGACTGCGCTTTAAAATTCTTCTACACAAACTTTAACATCCCTAAACCTCATTTGAGGCGTAGTTTTGAAAAACTAATAATGACAAACATTATTAATTACTTATGCAAGTATTTGTGCTAAGTTTCAAGTTCATTAACCAAATTAATAAGATTTTTCATATAAACTGTATCTCTGTTTTCACGAACACAAATAAATAATTTCAAAAATCGTCTGGTATGTTTCCATAACTTGACTCAAACATTATTTACACCAATTTTAGAGTTAATCAAGCCCCCAATAAAAGCCTCCGCTATAAAATTATTTTTTCACCCCTTAGGGGTAGATTTTTGGAAAACCCTGATACACGTTAGTCTTAATTTTTGGTCTGAAGTATAAAAACTGAGTTTTGAGTTAATCGGACCGCGTGTTAAAGTTCTTCCATACAAACTTTGACACCCCCAATACCTCCTTAGGGGGTAGTTTAGGAAAACTAAAAATTATAAACTTTATAATTTACTTAGATGAATATTCGTGCTAAGTTTCAAGTCTATTAACTCAAGGGATAGGATTTTTCATACAAACTTTCATCCCCTATTTTACCCCCTTAGGGATAGAATTTCCAAAAATCCTTCCTTAGTCCACTATATAAGGTATCTATGTGCAAAATTTCAAGTCTCTAGGTCCATTGGTTTGGGCTGTGCGTTGATATATTAGTCAGTGACTCAGTCAGGACTTTGATTTTTTTATATATATAGATTTACCATGTTATTTTAAGACCACAGACTTCTTATAGGTTTTCCTGTAATCTACGGGTATAGAACTATTTTCTATATTTTTTTCAAAATTTTAGGCTCAGTAGTTTCGGAGATAAGGGGGGGGGAATGGTCAATTTTCGTCAATTTTCTTAAATAACTTTAAAACAATATATTTTACAATTATAAAAAAAATATATATTTGAGACCCTCATAGTAAGCCCTTTCATTTGGTATATCACACGGTACAGTTTACAAAACTTTTTTTTTTAATTTTCTTATTTCCCCCCTAAAAGTGACTCTCATATTCAAAATTCATATATTTACTTTAGCTGTACGTGTTTGGGTCACAGAAATCCATATGTATACCAAATTTGAACTTAATCGGTCCATAAGATTCGGAGCAAATTGGCTGTGACAGACGGACAGACAGACAGACAGACACACGAGTGATCCTATAAGGGTTCCGTTTTTTCCTTTTGAGGTACGGAACCCTAAAAAGGGAAATGCAACACAAACCACGAAAGAAAATTGTGACGTTTATGGACTTAACGCATTGTCAGTAAGAGTAGCACAAAGTTGGTTTAAACGTTTTCAGTCCGGGAATTTTGATGTCAAAGATGCAGCTCGCTCTAGTCACCTCTGGTCTCACCCTGTTACGTATAAAGCCGAAGCCATTTTTGGAAAAGTGGAGCAAGATCCATATTAGTAGTTACGACATAGTTGAAGAGTTAGGGATTGACCACAAAACAGTTTCGACCCATTTGGCAAATGGCACATAACTAAATTATAAACTATGAAAAACAAATGTCTTGAATTTGTCTATAAAATATGAAGAAACTTTTTCCCCGACCTAATATTTTAAAACAAATTTGGATTCGTGCATCAAAATAATTACAATAGGTACACTTATATCGAATCTAAAACTTGAATACACGTATTTATTAACCTATATTTGCAGCTACTGGATGATTCAGAAAGGTATGGTACAGACCATCAAACTGAAGAACTGTCTCCATGGGACCAACATCGTAATCGAGAAAAAATTATCAGCCGTCCCATACATTTGGGTCGAGTAGGTATTGAAGTTTTGTACGGGACAGCTGATAACTTTGTCTCGATTACGATGTTGTTCCTATGGAAAAAGTTGTTCAGTTTGATGGTCTGTACCACACCCTAAAATTTGACCACACTTTATGCATTAATTTTATAAGCATGTAGAATACTGCCATTCTAACGTACTATTTATTCATTATTCAACTCTCTCATTTCGTGACAGGCAGGATGCACTCTAGGTTACGACGAAGATTTGCATGCAGTAAATAGCAGACAGATGGCGGCTAATCCATTACCCATAACAAGCAAAATTCCATGCAACTTTTATGTCTTTCGCCAAAATAGATACATTATTTTTTATTTCTATTATAACTTTGTTGCTGTGGTATGCAGTTGTTATTTAGGAGCAATCTGAAGATAGGTTTGTCCTTTTTATTTTCGAATCAGTGGCGAGTAAATAATTTATATACAAACTTTGAAAAAACTAAAAAAACACGCTTTACTATTTACTATTTAGAAGACATGAATAGGAACGCTAAGACAAATCTAGTCATTCCAAATTCGATATGTACTAGAAGCTATTTAAGAGTTCTATAATCCACCTTCCAACTCGATTTGATCTTTGAATTTTTCTTAGCGTTCCTATTCATGTCTCAATAGTAAATAGTAAATAGTAACAGTAAGCGTGTTTGTAAAATTTGTACGAAACTCGGTTTCTAATATTTTCTTACAGACAAACACACATGCAGGTCGACCTAACCGTGTTAAAAAACAAAAAAAAACGGCATCATAATCGGTTCATTCGTTTAGGACCTACGATGCCACAGTCAGACACACATACACACAGATAGACCCGTGAAACTTATAACACCCCTCTTTTTGTGTCGTGGGTTAAAAATCCGTCTCTTCAAAGACGTAGATAATAATTATGTATGTGCCGTTGGTATGTGCACATGAAAAGTTTTTTAAAGCAATTTTTTTCTTTTTTAAAGAGAAAGAAAGAAAGAGATAGAGGGTAGCTTTTTCACTGTCAAGATATTTACGACTTCTTTATACAGGGTGTAAGTGTAAACAGTGGCAATATTTTAAGGGGTAAATTGTACTCATTATGAACAACTTTTACTATGGGACCAAACCTGAAATCTCGAAAAAAAATCAGCTGTTCAGTACATTTATGTTCGCGTTTTTCGTCAAAATGTAGGGAACAGCTGTTTTTTTTTCGCGATTTCAGGTTTGGTCCCTTAGTAAAAGTTGTCATAATTTAGTTATTTATTTATTTATTTATTTACTCCAAACATACAAATATCCTTACAGGCTAGACCCAATGCGATATTGTAGCACACATACATTAAATATTTCCACTGTTTAAACCATAACAAATTCTATGGGTTGCTATTCTCTCAAATTCACCCAAAGTGCAACAGAATATGTCGACATCATCAGCAATGAGGTTGAGAGTGAGTACAATGACCCCTTAAAAATAATATTGCCACTGTTTACACTTACACCCTGTATAATACTGCAAACATCATAAGTAGAGCTTCTTTGCATTAACTTCTTGCACAGCAGGAAAATGATCTTTAACTGTTATCAACTCCTTTGTAAGAGTCTCCATTCACTGACCTAGGTAGGTATGGTCAGGAACAAAGTCGATTATCACTTCAGTTTTTTACTCTTCTTAACTATTGAGCAAAATATTCATAAAAATCTGAATTGATGTACTTAAATTTAATTTAAGCTATTACAAAGAATACTGAAAAGCAATGTATCGAATCATTTTGTATCAATTTAGATGATATTTAATTCGAATATTTGAGGAGCTCGTGGCTAGGTAATAATAGTCGCACGGGTCGATCCATGAGGTTAAGCTACGCTTGCCGGGGTTGGTCAGTGAATGGATAACCATCTTTATATACCGAGACTCCTCCGTGCCTCGGAAAGCACGTTAAGCCGTTGGTCGCGGCTGACATTCGTGGATCTTTGTCAGTCGTTACGGGTCGTTATAATCCCGAAAGTCTGGCAACCAGTCTTACCAAAGGGGTATGATATTACCCAGTTACTGGGTTGTGGAGGTCAGATAGACAATCGCTCTATGTAAAATACTGGTATTTAGCTGCATCCGGTTAGACTGGAAGCTGACCCCTACATAGTTGGGAAAAGGCTAGGCAGAATGATTTTTGTAATTAAAATATTTGAACGCCGTTGAAGGCAAGACAGCGTTTATTTTTATTACTAGCTTTTGCCCGCGGCTTCGCCCGCGAGGATATCGGAAAAAATCCCACTTGACCGTACTTCGATCAATAAGTGCTATTATTGATCGAAGTGACCGTACTACCGGGAATTCCTTCCTTATTCCTTGTCTACATTATAAAGGGAACCTCTGTGCAAAATTTCAGCTTTCTAGGTCCCAAGGGTTTGGGCTGGGCGTTGATGAGTCAATCAGACAGTCAGTCAGTCAGTCAAGGACTTCTCTTTTTATTTATATACATTATCATCAGTCTGTACTTTTCGTTTAGGTATCTATGTTCTACAAACAAAACATTTGAATTTGTAAAAGTAATCGACTCTTGATGCTGGCTGTACTATTTGCGACAGATAGCTAAAATCAATACTCAATAGGTTATCTTGTTTGAATGGTTTGCAATCAGCAACTGCAATCGCTGCTGTATGGTTATGTAATATCAAACAAATACTACACACGTATAGTGACAGTTAGTATAGAGAGAGGTTTCCTTTCCTATAGAGAGGTTCAACACCTTTGATAAACTTGTGACTTTCATACAGTATCGTCACATAAAGGATAATGTCTAGCAAGACCATCGTCTTTATTTAAAACCAAAACTTTCAACGAGTACATTTGCTCATGGATTGATTGCTTGATTGCTTGTTTATGAACATTGCAAAGTTAAAATAAAAACCGGCCAAGTGAGTGTCGGGCCTGGGGCTACGCGCAGTAATAGGGTTCCGCAGTAAGAGGACTTTTTGTTGTTTCATGAATATTTGACTATTACTCGTAAACTTCAAAAGCCTACTTAGCTGTGATAGTTTTCGTTTTAACTTCGTTATTATATATACTACTACCGTGATTTTTTTCACCCATCCAAAACTAATCGTTTAGCTGGGTGGGCGTGGGGGGGGGACACTTGACTCTAAGAAAAATTAGCACTTTGAAGCTTAATATTTCAGAAACGGATCCCTAAATCGAAAAAATGTTTTCACAAACCCGCATTATTTTTCAAAGACTAATCCAACAACACCCCACACCATGGAGTAGACGAGAAAAAAAATAACATCTCCACTTTACGAGTACAGAAAGGTACCCAAAAAACCAAAAAAACCGTAAAAAATTTCATTTTTTTCTAGATTTTATTTTACCACTGTCGGCGTGATGAATATTATTATGTATATCCATGCCAAATTATAGCTTTCTAGTGCTAAGAGCCTCTGAGCTAAGCTGCGGACGGACAGACAGCCGGACGGACATAGCGAAACTACAAGAATTCCTTGTTGACTACGGAACCCTAATAAAAGCATGTAAAAACAATTGCAGGACACAGCCCAAAAATTGTACAGCCAAAAACCGAACATACCATACACCAAAATAACACTCATGTAGGTAAACATGGGGGTACATATGGGGTGGATATCTGTATCCACCCCCATAAGAAACTATAGCAGCGCGTTATCTATTCCACGTGGCGAGCCATGCTCCATTGTCCCAAGACTATGAGATAATCTTGTGGTCCCTTCATTGTTGCAGAAGATTGCTCGCCCGATAGGCAATGTTTTAGCTTACTATGACACTTTGTTGCTTCTGTTTTGAAGATTTTGTATTGATATTTAGATGTCTTATGTATTTACACCAGGAACGCGTCACTATGTGGGGTACATAGTCAAGAAGAGAGAGAGAGAGAGAGTGATTTGGATGTATTTCGCGTCTTTGGTTTGTAAAATTTCAAGATTTTAGAGTTCGTGACTTAGTAATAACAGCAGCACGGGTCGATCGAGTAGGTTAACTATGCTTACTGCGGTAGATCCGTGGATGGGTGACCATCTTTACATAACAAGATCCCTCCTTGCCTCTGGGAAGCACGTTAAGCCGATAAATACCCCAAAGTTACCCCTTTTCGTAATGTTTTTTCAATCTCATAGCTACAAAACAGTTTTTATCTTGTTTTTTTTTATATAAATGAAAAGGTAGTAAGACTGTTCAGCACAATTCGCTGAGTTTGTCGTGATAAAAAGATTAAAATAATTGCTATGTTTAGATACCTACCAAATGCGAGAGGCAACCACTCGCGAGCCTACTTCAGTTCAGTACGCGGCTCGACAGGATCATAGGGCCTTAACCAATCAATCTGTCTACCCTTTTCCCAACTATGTTGGGGTCGGCTTCCAGTCGAACTGGATGCAGCTGAATCTCTTTACCGTGCTATAATAATCATGTACCTGAACATTAAGGTAGACTGTAAAGCCCGCTTTTCCGATATATTATGGAATTTAGATTTGAAATGCTTCGCTATAGACGGTAAACTACAGCTCGAAAGTAGATTAATTGAAGGAGTACACTCTTCTTTACAACGTACTTAATACGTCGGTTTTTTCCCCAAATTAGGTACAATAGTAATTCTCTAATCTAATAGAGCAACCCATTTTACACAAAGTGAGCAAATTGAATGATTACTTCTTCCTCTTTGTTTGTGTAATAAAGTGCTTTAACAATTACGAACACAAAAGATTCTAGTTATTTAAAGTGCTTTTCCCCTTTTGAACTGTTGTTACTTGACCTCCACTCACTAAGGTCCGATTTCACCAATGAAACTACTAAACGCGGTTAGCACAACTAAACCACGTTCAAGAGAGCTGTCAATGTCATCATTACTGTGGAATATTAACACTGACAACTCTTGAACGCAGTTTAGACTGATCGCGTTCAGTTTCATTCGTGAAATTGGCACTAATTGGTAAACCCTGCACCTATTGTTAATTTAATTCATTGACTACTTATTTGATAAGTACTGTCGTAGAGATATGGCCTGAAACACAGGTTTAAATAAACCTATTGTAGATGGGGCAACGCACTACATTAGCTTCAGAATTGTATTTTTTTTTGCAACTGTAATCATAGATTTGTCATCCCATAGTTTTAATACAGCTTATATTAGTTTTAATACTATTATAAGCCTAGATTAATATTTACTACTGAACCATAAGGCTGGCCGCATACACACGTTTTCCGTATTCGATTTCCTAATGCGGAATTTCGATTTGGAATTCCGTGAGACTAGCGCAAACGTTCGTTTTTCTTCATTCGCCGGAATGTATACACGTCAGTACAGATAGTGATAGCGTGGTGAACGCACGACGATGGAGGACGACGCTTTATTGTGTTCGTTTCACCCGCGCGGCCATGGCGTTAAAAAAAAAAAATATGCCAACATTTTGTAACAATTTGTAAAAGTTGACTCCCAAAACCACAAATTTGTCAAAGCTATGGTTAAAAAGTTAGAAGGGTTTGAACTTGGCCGCGCCATCGAAACGCGGACAACCGCACGGCCACGGAGATCTCAGAAACTAAGCGTTGCACAGACCTGAAATTTTGGTAAATAACAGATTCAATTTGTAAATAGTTTGTAAAAATATAGAAAAAAAATCTAGGTTAATATTTTAGGAGCTGTGAGACTAAAACCCCGTGGCCGCGCCATCGAAACGGTGAAAAAAACGTGATAGCCGATATCTCGCTGAAAAAGCATCGCAGACGTCTAGAGTTTTTTGTAAAACCCAGATTTGAATTTAGCGCGATATATCGGCGACAACGTGTTTTTCACCGTTTCAATGGCGCGGCTCCTGAAATATAAACCTAGGATTTTTTGTTGTATTTTTACAAATTTTGACAAATTCAAATCTAGGTTTTGCAAAAAACTTCAGACCTCTGCGATGCTTTTTCAGTGAGATATCGGCGATAACGTGTTTTTCACCGTTTCAACGGCGTGGCTCCTGAAATGTAAACCTAGAATTTTTTGTTATATTTTTACAAATGTTGACAAATTCAAATGTAGGTTTTACAAACAACTTCAGACGTCTGCGATGCTTTGTCAGGGAGATATCGGCGATAACGTGTTTTTCACCGTTTCAATGTCGCGGCTCCTGAAATATAAACCTAGAATTTTTAGTTGTATTTTTACAAGTTTTGACAAATTCAAATCTAGGTTTTACTTAGGTTTAACTTCAGACCTCTGCGATGCTTTTTCAGCGAGATATCGGTGATAACGTATTTTTCACCGTTTCGATGGCGCGGCCATGAGGTTCTAGTCTTACAGCTCCTGAAATATAAACCTAGGATTTTTTGTTGCATTTTTGTAAGTTTTGACAAATTCAAATCTGGGTTTTACAAAAAACTCTAGACGTCTGCGATGCTTTTTCAGCGAGATATCGGCTATCACGTTTTTTTCAGGGTTTTAGTCTCACAGCTCCTAAAATATTAACCTAGGATTTTTTTCTACATTTTTACAAATTATTTACACATTGAATCTGTTATTTACCAAAATTTCAGGTCTGTGCAACGCTTAGTTTCTGAGATCTCCGTGGCCGCGCGGTTCTCCGCGTTTCGATGGCGTGGCCACGTTCAAACCCTTCTAACTCTTTAACCATAGCTTTGACAAATTTGTGGTTTTGGTAGTCAACTTTTACAAATTGTTGCAAAATGTTGGCATAGTTTTTTTTTTAACGCCATGGCCGGTGGCGTGGTTGAAACGAACACGATTTAGTAGCAATTGCATTTCTGTTAATAATATAGAAGAAAATGAAACGTCGGTATTGGGTACATCCATTGAATACTCGGAGAATCTACGAGAGTCCGTTTTATTTGAAGAGAGGTAAGTTACGAGCGCACACAGATAAATTCTTTGATTTCCACAGGATGTCAATAAATTCTTTTAATGAACTTCGTAATGGCATACGTGATAAATTAATAAAGCAAAATACAGGCGCGGGCGCGATACTGAATAGAAATTTCCGAACGTGTGCGCCGGCACAAACAAAATGTATGCAAGCGCTGCGTTCCGCATGACGTCATTAGAATTTTTCTAGTAGGTTTCTCGTGCCGGCTTGCATTCGAAATACGTTTCGAATGCAAGCCGGCACGAGAAACCTCCGTACCCGTCCGGAAGAATTCCGTACGTACGCGTACGGAATTTGTTCCGTTCGGAAAAAAAACGAACATGTGCGTCAGTTAATGTATTTTCTACTGATTCCATGCCTTCGGATGTCCGAATACGGAAAACGAATTCGGAAATCGAATACGGAAAACGTGTGTATGCGGCCAGCCTAATATGTAGGTACACTTTTTAAAAAATACAATTTTGTGTTTATAAGCTTATTACTTCAATAAAGCTTTTTGAGAGTCACTATATATGTAACGCCGCTATCTCCTGTTGATAAATATCACCCACCTCTTTGTGTTGACGTAAATTTTGTGGAATATCAGTACCTAAAGCCCGCGCCCTATACCCGGTACTTGTTTAATAAAGCAGACTTTGTAGCCATCAACAGGGAAATATCAGCAATTGATTGGCATAATATTTTTGCTGACAAATCCCTTAATGACGCCATAAAATATTTTTATGACACTATTGCTGATATTCGAGGTAAGTTAGTCCCTACAGTATCAGTCTCTCATAGCTCTTATCCAACCTGGTATACCCCTTCACTTAAGCGTTTGTTGAAAGAGAAGGCTAAATATCTTCGTAAATTTAAGTTGTATGGTAGACTCTGTGACGAAGCGACTTTCAAACATTTGCGTGAAAGGGTAAAAAATCTTGAACAGGTTTGCTACTCTAATTACATCGCAGCTACCGAAACCTCAATTGAAAAGAACCCGAAATCTTTTTGGAGATTTGTTAAGCAGCGATCAAAGTCTAATGTCTTACCAAGCTATTTTAAATATAGTGACGTGACAGTATCTTCCCCTGAGTCCATTTGCAATGCTTTTTCTTCTCACTTTTATTCTACGTTTCTCAACCCTGGCAGCTACTCTGACCCAACCCATGGTAATTGTTCTTCCCAAACTACTTCCAATCCTAATATACTCTCTGATATTCATTCCATTGAAATTAATATTGAGGATGTAGGTAAGCTACTTAGTAAGCTAGATCCCTCAAAATCAGCAGGCCCGGACCATTTATCACCTGTGTTCCTGATTGGTTGTGCTAAAACTATTGCCTTACCGATAACGTTATTATTTAAAAAATCCCTATTAACTTGTACGGTGCCTCATATTTGGAAGGCTGCCTTTATAACACCAGTCCATAAAAAAGGCCGCAAAAACGAAATAGTTAATTATAGACCGATTTCCAAACTGTGTATACTGGCTAAAGTTTTTGAACGATTGGTCTATGATCAGGTTTACGCAGCGCTTAGATCATCTTTTAGTCCTTCACAGCACGGATTTTTAAAGGGTCGTTCAACAGTCTCCAACCTAGCTTTGCTAAATGACTTTGTAACTCTTAGTATGGACAAAGGGGCGCAGGTCGACGTCGTTTATACGGACTATAGCAAAGCGTTTGACAGAATTGATCATGACTTACTTAAAACTAAACTATTTAACATCGGTATTAGAGGTGACCTACTTCGCTGGTTTTCGTCTTACTTGGATAACAGGTCTCAAGCTGTAGTGGTCAGCAACTACATTTCGAGCTGGGTTTCGGTTCCCAGTGGTGTTCCCCAAGGTTCCTTGATGGGGCCGTTACTCTTCATCATTTACGTTAATGATAGTGACACGTGTTTCCATAACTCTAATCTTCTTTGTTTTGCTGATGATATGAAGATATTTTCTTCTATATCATCACTTAGTGACATGGATGCTCTCCAATCTGACCTAACAAGACTGGATGATTACTGTCGCCTCAATAAACTAGACCTAAACCCTACTAAATGCTCCGTAATTTCGTTTAGCAGAAAACGCTTTCCACTTCATACCGCCTATACGCTGAAAGGTCAGCTACTACAGAGATGTGACGGTGTTCGTGACCTGGGCGTATATCATGACTCTAAACTGCAGTTTAATGTTCACGTGGAGCAAATAGTGGCTAAAGCATCCAAAGCATTAGGTTTTGTTATGAGACTAGCAGCGTGTTTTAAAAAAGTGAAGACTATCAAGATTTTGTATTGCTCATTTGTGAGGAGTCATTTAGAATATGCTTCTCTTTGGAACCCGCGTTATGGCGTGCACATTGATCGCATAGAGGGTTTGCAAAAAAGATTTGTTCGGTTTCTGTGCTATCGTTTGCGCATACCATATCACAGTTGTGATTATTTAGATCTCTGCAGGAAATTTCACCTACAACCACTTACCAACCGTCGTCGATTAGCAGATTGTACATTTTTGCTCAAAATTATATCAAATGAGGTGGACTGTCCGCAGCTTCTGCGTAAGCTGTACTTTAATGTTCCCCAGCGAACACTCAGATTTAATCCTCCTATAGCTATTCCGTTGTCTTCTTCCAACTACAGGCAAAACTCATATGTAGTGCGAGCGAGTAAAGACTTTAATGCCCTAAGCAAGCAGTTCTCTTTTGATTTGTTTTCAACCAAAGGCTCTAGCGTACGCAATAGGCTGAACCTGGAATTTTTCAAAATTAATTCTTAGTGTTTATAGTAAGCAGTTCTGTTTCTTATTTTATTTTATTTCATTGTAGTCTATTCCTTATGTTTGGTGGTACCGATTTGACGATTGGTGCTCATCTTTTTTTTTGATGTCTTGTCGAGTTTAAGATCTCTTATTATAATTAGTGTATAGCTAGCCGTGAAAACCTGTAATTGGCTTCATGTTTCTTATTGCAGTATATTTATTGTTTTTATGTAAAGCTGTTGGTTTTCCACATGATAAATAAATAAATATCTTTTTTCAAACCACACCGTTGCCTTATCACACCAATCATAGTCACACCACACATGCTTCGCAAAGAACGAATTTCTTCAGCATTTAGGGCGAGCGCGCATTATTGCGGTGCGTTTTTCTACCGCATAATCTGTGAAGTATGGAATGTCTTTGAAGTGCGCGCACTACGGTCATGCGTTTTGTTACTGTAGGCCCCGCACAGACGGCAGAACTACCGGAAACGCACCGCAGTGCGCGCTCGCTCTTATTCTACTTTCATGTTTCTTTTGCCACACGCGCTGAACGGGTAAGGATATAATGTAGAATAGATATATATTTATTTATTGAAATACTCGTGGCAAGTTAAGGTAATTATTTGCATGTGTATTATGCACAAGGAAAAATGTGCTAGCAAATAGATTTATGCAAATTAATTCATAAATTACCTAATACGCATGACCTATAATATTGTAATCAATGATTCGCAAGATCCTTGTTATTCTTATTCTAAAAAACTAAATTTGAAACATAAACATTTAAAAAAAAACCGGTCAAGAGCGAGTCGGACTCGCGCACCGAGGGTTCCGTTCCGATTTCTGAAAAAGTGTGCTATTTAGGGACATCGTTTTATTTTTCCTGTAATCTTTACATAAACTTCTATCACATAGAATAATTTCAGATTTTTATCTTTGCAAACTTCGAAGATAAGGGGATTTTGGAACGGTATTTTTTTACATTTTCATCAAAAGTCGAAAACTATGGGGCCTAAAAAAAATTAAAAAAATTGAGAATGTGCAAACAGTGCTCTTTCATATGATACCCCACATGCCTTAGTAGCCCCACTTTGAATTTTTAAGACCCACTTTCAGTCCCTGTTACAAAAAAAAACATAAATACTTCTTTCTTTTTTGCAAAATAGTTGATTAAACGTCATCTAAAACTGTTCTAAATTTCAAGTTGATAGCATTAGTAGTTCTTGAGATATCCAGCTGTGACAGACAGACAGACAGACTGTGTCACACCATAAATAAGGGTTCCTTTTTTACCATTTTGGTACGGAACCCTAAAAACAAACAAAAAAAACTCCACATACCTGCCAGTATCGTTACGAATCTGTGCCTAATATAAACTACGTTCTAAAAATAATAAATTCACGCTGTATAATCAAACAAGTGAGTTTAAAAATAAATGTTAGATTACATCAGCTATCGCCCGAAAAATAGTACTCTCTTATCTTTTATTTAGGACACCGAAATTCATTGACCTACAGTCATCCTTTACTACAATTCACACTATCATTAAAATAACTAATCATGCTATCAAAAATACTACAATTATTCTCATGCCAATTTAAAAAGCCCCAATGATCTTTGCAGCGCAACAATAAACCTATATCTTTCTCCTTCCCACCCATGCAATCAAAACTGCAAATACACTGCATCGCATTCGCGCAATCAGAACAATATCTCTTCTTATTCAACAGAGTTTAGCCGGTTTTTCTTGTTTATTTTCGTTTCAAACGCATACAAGTTTAGACATCTGCCGGGACCGCTCGTTCAACGAAAAAAAACAACCAACTGGTTTGCAAAAATGAATACGTAAAGAAGTTGAATACGCATGCGTGCGATCTGTCAAAAACGCGAGAAATATTTACGACAAAACTGGGAGATTTCGACGCCGCGTGTCGTAAATTATATTTTTATAAATTAGAATATTAATAAAATCATTCCGAGTGATATTTAAAGTGTTCTAATCAAGGCTGATAATACTATTGTTGTAAAAATGTCGAAGGGAACCACGTTAGTTGGGCTAGATGCGATCCTGAAGGAATTGGGTCCTTTTGGGAAGTACAACATTATAAATTATGCTTTATTTTTATTTCCGTGCTTCTTGGCGGGAATGTATGGTTCTGTGTTCGTCTTTGAGGCCGCAGACATCGACTACAGGTGAGTCAAATTTTTCTATTTCTAGTTTTATGACTTAAACTAGCCAAATCTAAAATCGAAAGTGGTTTCTTTCAAGGCTGTTCATCTATTAACAGTCTAAAATCTTAGGAAATTCTTGTAAATGATTGTGTATCGGTGTGTTTTCATTTTGGGGTTATATTGCTTTAGATTTTGACGTCCGTCACGTCACCCCACGCCACCCTTATTCAAGTTCGCGCATGCGTGATGTCGTCGATGAAAAATTTTGGGTTCCTCGGGCTACTGATTCGACCCACTTTGCAAACTGTCGCATAGAACTAGCAAAAATCAATTTTAGTATTGGTAGTGAAGTTTATCAATAGCATTAAATTATGTCTACCATTGGAGTTTCAATATAGCATGCAAAGGGAAGTATCAAGAGGAAATATCATAGAACATTTGCTAACAACAGGTGTATGACACCAACTGTTGTCATAATGTACCTGTGTAATATTAACTTACTAATCAAGCAAATATTACACCGTAATATGTAGGGTGTACACAGGGTGTAAGGGACAGCCCTCCGCAAACTAACAGGGTGCATTCAGCTCCTCATTTTGAATCATATTCCACCGGAAATTTTCTAAGGAAAATTTTCATTTTTTCAAATTTTTTTTCAGTTACATTTTCATTATTTCAATGTAAAATTGCATTGTGTGTTCGCAGCACTGCATTTATGTAAAAAAACTGCAAAAAAAAAAACCAGCAATGGATGTTGAAATACTCTAACCAACGACGCGTGAAATCAGCTGTTCACTTTCTGTCTAGCTACAGAGTTCATCGAACTCACCGCATACCTATTACCTACCCCTCCCAACCAGTAATAGACGGTCCGATTTGTGCACAAAAACACAAACAAATCAGGTTTATTGGATTCCCTTAACGTTCCTGAAAAAATTTCATGTACCGGTCATCTTAGTATGACATACTGAATTCACCCTATCAGTTTGCGAAGGGCTGTCCCTTACACCCTGTATTATGGAATATTGTGACGTGTTACGAGAAAGGTGTGATCGGTACAGACCAATTACAAACTGAACAACTTTCTCCATGGGACCAAACCAGCATCGTAGTCGCGAAAAAATACATTGGCTTGACCAGTTAATGTCTACAAAATGTTTAATAAATAATTTTTTTTAAAAACCGGCCAAGTGCGTGTCGGACTACGTACAATGAAGAGTTCCGTAGTTGGGATGAAATTGTCCCAAGAACAAGCTTAACATTATAGTTGAAGAACAGGTTCTCCCATACATTCCATCAGTAAATATAAGTTTGTACTCACAATATTGAGAGATTTACCATGTTATTTTAAGACCACAAACTTCTTATAGGTTTTCGCGTAATCTATAGGTATAGAACTATTTTCTGTATTTTTTGTCATAATATGATTCCCTATTTCCCCATTCGATTAATCATGATATCTTACCCATACAATATTATTCCCCAAATTATAGGGAAACAATTTAATAAATAGCAACCCTGTAAACACACATGTATATAAAGATGGCTTCACTTTTGATGTTTGCGGCGCGCCATCTTCCTTTTTTTGTTGATCTGAGGCAGAAACTAAATTGTTGCAAGTTAATCTCGAAATATAAATACTTATAAATACTATGTTTGACCTCTGTTATCGCATCACCTAACTGTTCAATAACCTCATATCACAACGAACACAACATTCGTGATATTCCTACATATATTTTAACATCGTAATATTGGTAGAGTTCGTCAGAAAACGTCCTGGCGACCTTCAAGTCAGTCACCCGAAGACCTTGGTGAATCTAAGATGACATTATTTATGTAAAATGTATTTTAGTGCAGTGACTAATCATAATTTGTATTAGAAATGTTTTTGTAGGTTAACAAGCGCTTGTAGCTTTTTGTTTAGCGTAAAAGAGATACCAAAAGGGAAGTTCATTGCCCTTAAATTATATCGGGCTCAATTCCAAATTCCTTCTGCTTCTAATATTTGTTTTAATTATTACGAATAATGTTATCGAAATTGCAGAAAATAATACTTGTATGCAGATAATTCTAATCCTGAATAATATTACTTTTGTTATAAATGCGGAAGATTGACTGTATGAATGGATGATTGTTACTCAATCACGCCAGAACGGCTGAACGGATCTGGATGAAATTTGACACTGAGATTATAGTCTGGAATATAGGCTACTTTTTATTCTAGAAAAATGTACGGTTCCCGTGGGAAAATTTCCGACATTAACGCGGGCGAAGCGCTGGCAAAAGCAAGTATTATAAATGCGAAAGTGAGTTTGTTTGTTGACGGAAGTTCGTAAGAGGCTTCCGCAAATTTTGATGCTACATGTATGAAAATTGTAATAGAGTCTCCTTGTTATAAATAATAAAAAAACACCCTTTAATAACAAAATAAATAAAGCAACTTACAAAAAGAAATAAAATCACTCCAAAAACATTTTCATGTAAAATGTTGCCAAGACGAAACCATATGGCACGCACTATCAAAAAGTTATCAGATCTCATGTAGAGCCAAGCTTCTAACTTTACACGCCCTAACTCTAGGTACTAGCCCTAATTTCACAAACTCTCACTTTAGTCAAAATGTGTGGCTTGGCCGTTTCGCTACCGTCACATGGGCGTAAAGTGAAAAATTTATTCACTATGCATTACTTTGCTGTTATACAATAGTTCTTGTAGTAAAGAAAAGGCCAAGCCTCATATTTTGACTAAGGTGTAGAGTTTGTGAAGTTAGGGCTTGTAGAGTTAGGTCGTGTAGAGTTAGAAGCTTGGCTCTACATGAGATCTGATAACTTTTTGATAGTGCGAGCCATATGGTAGTCTTGGCAACATTTTACATGAAAATGTTTTTGGTGGGATTAAAGTAGTTTAGGTAACTGAATTGGGAACCATTGTTACTCATTATACTCGTATTATGTTCGGGCTTCCTTCTTCCAAAACAAATAAATTACACAGTGAATAATTGAATACACACATTCCTTGCCTATTAATATTAAGTACAGTCAAGAGCAAAAATATGTACGTAGGAAAAATTTTAATATTTTTGTAGACACGGTTTGTAAAATAACAATGTTCTAGATTCTAGAGCCTTAGTTCCCAAAAGTGGTCCAGGTGGACCGCCGGTGGGACCACTGGAGACTCGACGGGGGTCTACGTTGGCGTGAAAAAAAAATGGGACTTCACAATTCGACATCCACGAAAATTTACCTGCTTTTGATAGTGAAGAACTAAAGTGTTGGCTTGACTTCACCTATCAATGTAGGCAGAGTCTTTCTTCAATTACTATGAGTGAAGTAGCGTCCTATTGCCTGCTGATACTATCACTAAATCAAATTAATATTATCAACAATCAATCAACTCAGCTTAGCGTAGTCCACTGCTGGTGCAACATAAAATCACCGTTTTACAATTGACGTCTTCATGTCGACGCCGGCAGTCGCTGAAAAGCAGCGCTGGGGCTCTGTCTCGCATAGAGTCGCAGCATTATGCTGAGCGATGGCCGTTTTGCGTGGCTGTGACGCATATTTTCAACCAACTTGTTTTTTTTTTGTGTCATGTTTACCGCAAATAAACGTATTTTCTTTCTTTCTTCTTTGTTTATCGTTTCATTTATTCAGTTTTATTTGTTTATAGCTTGTTGCCGTCATATTCAGTACCTATCTAATAAAAATCAAGCCCTAAAAGTTACGATGAAAACATTTCCAAAATTCGCTTATCACTGTGCAAACAAAAAATTGGGTATGACTGTACTTCATTGTTACCGAGCCTCTTTCATTGTTCCAATTAGCAACAATGTAGTTGTGTCATAGGTATTTATACCAGGGACTTGAAACGTTACTCAAAATAACGTTACGCGTAGTTCCAGTACCGATAATTTGTACCGTTCCACCAGGATCGTAACAAAATTAATACCTTGGCTATAACGATATTGACAAACGGAACGAAATCTTAAAGTGTTCACTAACAATATTATCAATATATCGTTATTAGTATAACGATATAATAACGTTATTCATTCATTTCGATACGCAACGTTGCCAGCTTCATGACCATGCTGTGTGCGGTGCGGCCACGCATACGAAACGCGTCGTCGCCGTCTAGTCTAGTAGTAGGTACTTATTTCTATGTGCCGAGGCTACCGGGCGACGACGGAGCGGTAGTCAGCGAGAAAAGTTCTTAAGAATAACGTTACAAATGAATCTGTAACGTTTCACCTGTAACGTTATTACAAGCGGATAAGCTTAATGTTACTGATACCTGTAACGTTACTTAAAATTTTTTTCTACGAAAATGATATTCTTTAACGTTTCTTTCTTGTAACGTTATTGTTATTTTTAAGTTTTAGTATCGTTACAAATTTTGGAACGTTATATGATAACATTAATGATAACGGAACGAAATTCATTTCGTTTTCAAGTCCCTGATTTATACAATTGCTAAGCCCATGTTTAGTTTACGTAGTACCTACTCATTGATAAATAAAAATAAACAATACCTAACCAGAAAAGTCTAATGCCATTTTTTTATTTAATTTTCCTGTAGCTGTAACGTAATTTTTAAACGAACTTTTGGACTCATTACAATCTTTCGGGAGTATTGACCCCATGATATATGCATAAAGCCACAATATTTACATGATGCAATTTTCTTGCCCGTGGCATGCAATCAAATTGCGACGTACAACTATAACAAACTACGTATAAAATCTAGCTAGGCGTGACGTCATGACATATTTCAACTCAATGTATCGTCGTAATCTTTTGATTACGTAAAAAAGAAAAAATACGTGTCCAATATTTTTTAATAATCTAAATAAATATACAAAAAAAATTGAGTCATCATCCCTATTGATCGCAATATCTTTGATTTTGACAGTTCAGACAAGTTTATTGCGTTATTTACTTTGTTGAACAGGAGAAAAAAAAAACATAAAAATCAACAAAAAAAATCTAGAGAAAAATTTGAAATTTTTCCGTGAAACTTTTCTAATTTTTCATTCCTGAAAGGTATTCGGACTATTGTGAACATTTTTAAACAAAATGTCCTAATCCAAATCATGGTCTACCCGTGTGTCAAATTTCATCCAAATACGTTCAGCCGTTTTAGCGTGAAAGCGTAATAAACAAACAGACAGACTCACTTTCGCATTTATAATATTAGTTAGGATGCCTTGACCTTATAACTGCTACACTTAACCTTAATTAAAGTAAATAATCTACTGATAAAGACATTCTGAAGGTCTATTTATCACAAAGAAATATAACTAGACAAATATTAGATTCCTTTCACACGAACAGCTGCAGCGATGCAATCGCGCGATTCCAATTTATACGCGCGACAATATTATGTTTGAAGGCTCTCGACACTGTAAAAGATGGCGGACGCAGATGTCAAATTGCATACAGATTTGTGTATTGAATATATAATATTTATTGTTTGTCTCACAATATGGATGCTTAAAGTGTTGCAGTCCTATCGGAGGGGAACCATTGAATATTTTATTGATTTGACTCTTCTGTAAAAATCAATATTCTTCTTTATTTTTAGAGTTTCGTACCTCAAAAGGAAAAAACGTAACCTTCGTTGTCCGTCTGTCTGTCAGGAACCTTTTTCTCAGGAACGCATGGAGGTATGAAGTTGAAATTAATATCAAATACGTAAGTCTAAATAGTCCTTTGGAGCTCTAAAAAAATCAAGCTTCTAAATCAACGCAATAAAAAAATATAGGCATTTATTTATGCGACATATTTTGACACTCGCAAATAAATCAATACCTTTAGGGTATTTCCCGTTGACTAGAAATTTGGCAAGAAGCAAGGTCTCACAGCACAAGAAAAGGAAAATACTGACAATCGTGAATTTGTACTTTCTTATAATAAAAATTAAAAATTTTAAAAAATGCGATTTTCGTAATCGCATTTTTTTTTTTTTTTTTTTTTTATTTTATATATTTGCAGTTGGAGAATTGACCGTGACGCATATGGGAGAACATGTTTTTCAACTGCAACATTATTTTTTTTTGGGATAAACTCATCCCAACTACGGAACCCTTCATTGTGCATGGTCCGACACGAACTTGGCCGACTAGCCATTTACATGGCCTGTTTTATATATTAATTTGAAAATATTGAATACCGAAAATGGTTATTATTCCGCTTATAATTGGAAGATAAAAGTTGCCAATATTTCTATAGATAAACAGCGAACGTCAATGCAAACTGGCCCTTAAATAAATATTATCGTTAGGTATATTATTTACCCTTCCCCGTAATATCGCAGGCATATTATTAGAATACTAATAAATACGGTTATTTCAATATTATTCAAATACATATTGAGTCAATATTTTGACAAACATTCGCAATAATAATTCATCTATACAGGGTTATTGGTAAAACACCAGCAACCTCTTAAGGGGTCATTGTACTCATCATTATGAACAACTTTTACTATGGGACCAAACCTGAAATCGTGAAAAAAAATCAGCTGTTCAGTACATTTATCTACATCAAACTCGTCAAAATGTAGGGAGCAGCTGATTTTTTTTCGCGATTTCAGGTTTGGTCCCATAGTAAAAGTTGTTCATAATGATGAGTACAATGACCCATTAAGAGGTTGCTGGTGTTTTACCAATAACCCTGTATAAATAATAAAAAGAGAAGTCCTGACTGACTGACTCATCAACGCCCAGCCCAAACCCTTGGACTTAGAAAGCTGAAATTTTGCACAGAGGCTCCCTTTATAATGTAGACAAGGAATAAGACTTTCGGGCTTCTGACGACCGATAACGACTGTCAAAGATCCACGAATGACAGCCGGGACCAACGGCTTAACATGCTTTCTGAGACACGCAGGGGTCTTGGTATGTAGAGATGGTCACCCATCCACTTTCCAACTGCGGCAAGAGTAGCTTAACCTAATCGATCTCTCTCTTCTGATACAGAGAAAGGACGAGCATTTATCACCACACAAGATTGGTTGGCGATTGCAAACTTATATTAACTTTAATAGCTGTCCCGACAGACGTGGTCCTGTCCAAATTTAAAAATTCCGTAGAAAAAAGACGTTCAGTTTTTTCCGAATTCGAACATTTTTCGAGAAACTATTCCAATTTTTCTTACAATAAAAACTTAATGCGGACTCATTTTAATACAAAATTTTATTTAGTTACATTTTGTTTTAAAACGTTCTAAATGTTACATTTTGTCTTTTATATACTAGCTGCGCCCCAAGGTTTCACCCGCCTAGACCGGAATAAAAAAGGAGCCTATGTGTTAAACTTTCGCCTTTATAATAATTAGTGTGATGTAGATAGATTAATCCAGCTTTCCTCACGATGTTTTTCGTTGACCGATGTCAGTAATATCCTGTCAAGTAAAACGTAGAATACCTCGTAATATTTACTTTGTTTATTTACTGATACCGCATGGAAACAACACAAGTTAGATAATAACCCTCATTCCCCGACATCTTACACGTAAATCGTGAAAGCAGTAGATCGAAAGGCACAGTCACTCACAGACTTGCTCTGCACAACATTAGCATATATTTGCATCACTGAAATCATTCCAGCTGTGTTCCGTATTACCGGCGTAGTGTACCATTTTGTGGGGCTTTTGGGACTGAGAAATATGGATGATATTCATATTTTTTACAACTATACAGGGTTATTGGTAAAACACCAGCAACCTCTTAAGGGGTCATTATACTCATCATTCTGAACAACTTTTACTATGGGACCAAACCTAAAATCGCGAAAAAAAAAATCAGCTGTTCAGTACATTTATCTATAACAAACTCGTCAAAATGTAGGGAGCAGCTGATTTTTCTTTCGCGATTTCATGTTTGGTCCCATAGTACAAGTTGTTCATAATGATGAGTACAATGACCCCTTAAGAGGTTGCTGGTGTTTTACCAATAACCCTGTATACCTTTTTTTTTTTTTTTTTGAGGGTGGGAAATCATCAAATAACTTCTCCCGCTCTGGGTGGAGCGGGAGGGCGTGTCAGACTTTTACTGACTAAAACCCACCCGTGTTCCTTCAGTTGCCTATGCCAGGGACGCGGTAACCCCTTCGGACAATCCGCGACCCCAGCGGCGTCGGCCCTATTGGACACCGTCACTTGCTGACATCTCTTTGAGGCGCGCGTGGAACACAACGCGCCGTCGACTCGGGCCTGGTCCTTACCGGACGGCGAGCTACCCGCTCTACGTTTTGGAACTGACACCTATCTTCAACTTTCTGATTAACTGACCGACTCCTTGACAGTTCAAAAGTACCTTTCAAACCGGGTTTTTCCGAGGTTTTTAAACGGAGTTTATCCATTCGATAGTGATTATTGGTTCGATATCGTTTTTCTGAACACTTCGTTATGGAAGAATTTAGCTTATAAGTCGAGTGAATTACTATCGAGGGTTTAGGTATCTGAGGGCCTCAAAAAACCGAACATAACAAAGCAATTCGCTTAAATAGGTAATTTTGTCGAATCAATAGCTATGAGAGTTTAAACTCCGTTTAAGAATTTTTCAGAAACCAGGCATAAACGGCCTTATTACAAAACGAGGCTTTTCTTCTGTCATGGTTTAAACCATCGAGCTAGTTTTTGTAATAAGAACCTAGCTGTGATAGAAATACAGTTCTTACAAAACTGACAACTTAGTCCGGTACTAAGATGTCAGTTTTGTAAAACTGACATCTTAATGTGTCGGAATAAAGTTCCAAATTCAAAAAAGGGTCCATGGTTTAAACCTGGGTTTGAAGATGAACCTTGTTTTGTAATAAGACGGAAATAGTTTAATTTAAATACCTAAATGATTCGACTTCGATTTATATGTATTAGGTACCTAGATATGTGACTTGTGGTAAGTAGGGCCTTTTAGCTAAGTAGGTAATAACAGCCGCACGGGTCGATCAACCAGGTTAAGCTACGCTTGCCACGGTTGTTCCGTAGATGTGTGATCTTTACATACCAAGACCCTTCCGTGCCTCCGGCTGTCATTCGTGGATCTTTGACAGTCGTTACGGGTCGTCAGAAGCCCGAAAAGTAATTAAAGTAAAGTCTGACAACCAGTCCTACCATGGCGTATCGTATTACCCAGTAACTTGGTTGTTGAGGTCAGATAGGCAGTCGCTCACATGTAACATACTAGTATTCAGCTGTATCCGGTTAGACTGGAAGCCGACCCCAACATCGTTGGGAAAAGGCTAGGCAGATGATGGCCTAAGTGTGTGAGTTGTGTGACTGACTCACTGACAGGCAATGCACAACCTGCATAAAATGCAGGAATTTATATCAGGTATGGGCTTTAGATGCTCCAGGGTGCAGTATTGCCTATCAATCACATATGATCAATCACGTGGAAATAAAATAGTTCCTGCAGCTACATTGGTTAAATTACCAGAGGGTCATTGAAGCAAAAAATATCATACAATTTTTGACAGAATCAGACTGAGATGAGAATGCTCAGTCTGTTTCTGTCAAAAATTGTATGAGATTTTTTGCTTCAATGACCCTTAAGGTGAGCATCCATTGGTCCACACTGGCCGTAACGCACGCACGGCACGCAACGGATTCTGGTTTGCTCTGTATGAATTCATGAAGCACTGCGTCCACTACCTGTACCGCCCGCATTTTCAATTCTTCATACAAACAAACCAAAATCCGTTGCGTGCCATGCGTGGGGTGCGGCCGGCGCGGACCAGTGGACGCTCAGCTTTATTCTCCGAGCAATCACGTCATTCCAAAATATACCTCATAATTAGCTTATAATATTCCTACTGCTGAGACACAGGCCTCCTCTCGGTGAGCGGATGTGGGCTGCAATCTACCACGCGGGCCAAGTGCGGGTTATAATGTCACATGTCTTCGAATTTTTGATTCTAGGACACGCCAGTTTCCTCACGATGTTTTCCTTCACCGTTTTCAGAGCAGTGGTGATGAAATAATTTACACAAAGTAAAGCGCCTGTCTGGGTTCGAACCTACGACCTACAAACTCGTAAGTCGTCGTGACCGTTACCACTGGGCCACCACTGCTCTCCGCAAAATATACCTACTAAGTTATAAATACATTTCAAACTTCCTACCCACCTCATACACGGAAACAGAATGAATTTGCAGCAACAATATAGAATAGTGTCCCATATGCCTTCCGTATGTAAATGTTCATCAGAACATTAGCTGAGATTAGGCAGCTGGAGCCCCGGCTTATGTGGATTTGCCCTAGTTTTGAAACCTGGCTCCTGAAGTTGCCCGTTTTAGTTGTGAAGTCATATTACCCTTCTGTCAAAAGACTTATGTTGGATTTTTAGACTTTGAGTAATATTATGACTGGAATTTTGTGGGTGCGTTTATAAAACGTGTCGTTTTGCATCTTCGTCAAATTTCAGGGTGTGATACAGAACATCAAACCGAACAACTTTCTCCATGGGAACAACATCGTAATCGTGAAAAAAATTTCAAATGTCCCATAGAAAACTTTAATACCTACTCGACGCAAATGTGTGGGACAGCTGATTATTTTACCCTTTTTGATGAGGATGCAAAACGGCACGTTGTATAAACGAAGTTTTTCATTTTATCTTACGTTTGTCTATAGTTAAGAATTAATTAAAATGTAATCATCCTAGAACGATGAGATGATTTAAATTAAGTATTAATTCAATTCAATTCAATTCAAATTCTTTATTGCAATCCATAATGTAATATAATTATTATATAATTTTAATGTAATATCATGGTTTTAAATTACTACCTTTCTCCAGCGGCTTCGCCCGCGTGCATGTCGGAAATTATCCCACGGGAACATACTACCGGTATAAAAAGTATCCTTTGTCCTAATACAAGTCATGGTCCACCCGTGTGCCAAATTTCATCCAAATCCGATCAGCCGTTTCAGCGTGAAAGCATAACAAACAAAAAAACTCACTTTCGCATGTACAGCCGCCAGTACATTGTACATCAAGCTACTACAATCTGTCAATTTTTTTTAAACCCTTCGTATACCGTACCTTCGTATCGAACGTGGATCCGCGCGAGACAATGGCTTTTTCATTGTGTCTGTAATTACGGCATTCAACTCTTTAATAGATTTTCATCTTTATCGCTAAAGCATTAGGTTCAAAGTTGATTGGGAAAATTTAACAATGTTTAGGGATTGACCTGCTGGCGTCTGTTTATAATATATATTTATCTCATCTGTACATGCCAAAACTACACGGTCTTCGTGAGATGACAGAATTGTAACACGAAGAAGACAGGCTAGCATCAGACACATGGCTGAAACTAGTTATCAACATACATACATACAATACGGGTCGAATACAGAACCTCCTTTTTTGAAGTGGGTTAAAAATATTTAACTCCTGTAAATTACATGCACCGAATGACAAAAGTATGCCTATACTTTTGTGATTCGGTGCATGTAATTTACAGGAGTTAAATATTTTTTTTTTTTTATTTCAAGCAAAGATCAATCACTTCAAGGTGGTATAAGCAGAATAATACGTTAGTGAATGAAAAAAAATCTCTCCTGTAAAATCACAAAAATTGCTAAGTGCTGTTCAGTAAGCATAGAATGTTATTATTTTTGTTTTGCAAAGGTTTCCTTTGTAATGTAGACAAGGAATAAGGACAAGGATTTCGCGGTAGGACGTTCTCGTGGTATATTTTCCAACATCCACGCGGGTCAAGCCGCAAAAGTTAGTTAATAAATAAATTTGAAATTTCAATTCCTTGACATGTAAGTACCTTAATTTTTTTTGTGTGTATTTTCGTAACTGAAGACAAATATCTAAACAAACAACCGATACGATATCAAAGAACCGGGATGTGGGCCGACGCTCGGTTATCACTATCGAGCAGGTGGGGATCACGACCCAGGTCGTACGATGTAGACCTTGGGTGACACGGACCTAATCAGCTGTGTTTTATTTTATGATAACGAGAAAAAATACCTTTGAAAAATATTTAAAAATAGACTGTCAGTCATTTCTTCGTAGAGATCGTTTATTTTAAAACTGTACGCCCCTCCACTATTTAAAGGTACACGAACATTTAAAAAGTGTATGCAACAAGCAGAGGAGTGCAGTTTTAAAGTAAACGATTTCGACTTAACTACTACTTGGTTTTTTATGATATCTGGATAAAAAAAAATCTATTCAATCCGTCATGCGTCAGTCAGATAATAAAAAAATATTAGACATGTATCTTTTGCTTTATCATAAATACAGGGTCATTGGAAGATAGGTGCAAAGCTTTAAGGCGAAGATAGAACAGACAATTGAGAACCATTTAAGCCATGGTTGTCTTAGACGAAGTCTTACCATTTTTATGATTTATCGAAAATTCACAAAATTTTAACTTAACTGTTTATTTATGGCCAAATTGACTGATAAATGAATTCATTTTTATTTAATTTAATTAAAGTAATGTGTAACCAAACTAGCAAAACATGTTTTAGAGCTTTAAGTAGTCTGCCTAAAATTTAAAATGTCTCCCTCAAATTGGTTTGTAGGTCCTAATTTCAATAATTAGTAAGATATCCACGTAAGTGATACCTCAAAAGAAAGAACGATTATCAAGCATGTTTTCAAAAAGGTTTGAACAAAAAAAGCACCCTCAGTTTTTTTTTTAAATAACGTTTACAAAAAGTATTTATGAATTTTTTATTTTTTTGTGAACTGGCTATAAAAAAAAGTGTCTAACGACACAGAGGCCTAACACATGTTTTGCTAGATTGTTTACACATTAATTGTATTAAATAAAATAAAAATGAATTCATTTATCATTCAATTTGGCCATAAATAAGCAGTTTTGGAGTTTTCGAAAAAAATCATAAAAAAAAGTTAAAAAAAATGGTAAGACTTCGTCTAAGTCAACCATGGCTTAAATAGTTTTAAACTGTCTGTATTATCTTCGCCTTAAAGCTTTGCACCCATCTTCCAATCACCATGTATATTAATAAAAATCAAAGTTGGGGACTGGGGACTCGCTACGTCACTGCTATAACAAACTACTATAAAATCTAGCACGGAGTGACGTCATGCCACATCTTAACTCAATGTATCGCCGTAATCTTCTGATTACGAAAAAAATAAAAAATAGGTCTCCAATATTTTTTAATAATCTACAAAACGGACAGAAAAAAAAATAATGTCATCATCCACAGTATAGGAAGACTTTTTTATTTTATTTTTTGTAGTATAACTGTACTGTACCTACATGTAAAAATAAATCAAAATCAGCTAGGTTTGAGTTCTTTCCCAAAACCCTTCCTACATCTGTCATTATTTTCAGTGATCTCTATACAAGTATTTTATTCCTCTGCCAGGGTTAGGCAAACTGAGTAATTTGACATTTTCCCTGAAAACAGTTATCCATAGCGAGGTCTAAAATATGTAGGTTTACTTTTTCTAACTGACGAAGAAGTTGCTGTTCTATTTTATAGAAGTCGCAATTAGTCAATAAAAAACAGTTCTCCACTTTCTCTTCCCGCCTCCATCTTCGACCAGCCCCCAAATCTTGTACCATCCTGAGACGCCATCACAAACAGCTGGGCGACCTGCAATCAATCATGGCGGGACTGATATTAATTATCATTACGATACGCGATCGACAGACGGATACTTTTCACTAGGTGATTGAGTATCATTTGGTGTACGAAAATTAATGAGAGTAATTTTTTGATGTGAACAAATTAGCCAACGTTTAAGCAGGCATTTTATGCAATGGTCTTTTAAATGTGGGTAACGCGCAGTGATATCAAAAGGTTTATCAAACTATGATGTTTTGAATGCACGTCATAGCACGGTACCAATCTTACCAAGGGGTATCGTATTTCCCAGTATCTAAATGGTTTGTGGGAGTCAAATAGGCAGTCGTTCCATGTAAGATACTGGTATTCAGCTGCATCCGGTTAGACTGGAAGCCAATCCCAACCTTGTAGGAAAGAAAAGGCTAGACAGATAATGTTAATACAGTACATAGGCGGATTTCATGTCATGTTGTATTTTTTCTACCAGTAAACCAAAAGGTAGAAAATTGTCTTTTTTGGGCAAAAGGTCAAAAAAGGCTTATAAAGACAAGGAAAAGTTTTAGAAAATCTAAATAGTTTCCTCATAGAAAAAACTATATTTGTACATTTAGTTTTTCATTAGGTATTACTAGGTTATGAGGGTATTGATAGGTTTTATTATTAGGTTTGTTGAGCGGAAATCTGTTGTCATTTTATGAGCATGTGATGCGGAGGAATGAGGAAAATGTCGTGAGGAAAGTTTTGAGTATGAATGTGGACGGCTACACGAGTAGGGAAAGACCAAAGAAACGATGGATGGACTGTGTGAAAGGTGATATGGCTAGAAAGTGAGTGGCTACTGAGATGACGACTATAATAGAGAAGTATAGAAGAAAAACACATGTTGCGCCGACCCCAAATACATTGGGAAGAACGAACGAGAAACTTCATACGCACTTAGCAACCAAATGCTTTGATTGACCTAATAAATTGTAATATATCAATTGGCACTGAATAGAAGAGGAGCTCGTGGCTAAGTAATAACAGCCGCACGGATCGATCCATCAGGTTAAGCTACGCTTGCCGGGGTTGGTCCGTGGATGGGTGACCTATCTATACATACCGAGACTTCTCCGTGCCTCGGAAAGCACGTTAAGCCGTTGGTCCCGGCTGTCATTCGTGGATCTTTGACAGTCGTTACGGGTCGTCAGAAGCCCGAAAGTCTGACCAAGGGGTATCGCATTACCCAGTTACTGGGTTGTGGAGGTCAGATAGGCAGTCGCTCCATGTGAAATACTGGTATTCAGCTGCATCCGGTTAGACTGGAAGCAGACCCCAACATAGTTGGGAAAAGAACAAATACCGATCATAATTTTATTCAGCGTCAAATTATCTATCTATCTATCTTCTATATAAATAAAAAGAAAAGTCCTGACTGACTGACTGATTGACTGACTCATCAACGCCCAGCCCAAACCATTGGACCTAGAAAGCTGAAATTTTGCACAGAGGCTCCCTTTACAATGTAGATCAGGAATAAGGAAGGAATTCTCGGTAGTACGTTCGCGTGGGCGAAGCCGCGCGGGAAGTGCTAGTCCAGGATAAGTTGAATATTTCCCTGTTGCCAACCAAGCCTCTAAATCTTTATAGTAAAAGAGGTGAAAGATACAATTATAGGACTAGAAAATAGGGACCAATTAGTTCAACCAGGTTTTAGACTGGCTAAAGTATCCAAGATGTTCGTGAACGGGCGCCGTCAGTAGGGACTAGTTCACTGGTCATCTCTTAATTGCCATGGCTTATTATTTTTATTGTTCTAAGGGTTCAATCAATTGTTTTAAGGGTTCCGTACCAAAATAGTAAAAACGGAACCCTTATTTATGGTGTCACTCAGTCTGTCTGTCTGTCTGTATGTCTGTCTGTCTGTCTGTCTGTCTGTCACAGCTGGATATCTCAAGAACTACTGATGCTATTCAATATGACGTTTACCCAACTATTTTGCAAATAAGAAAGAAATAAAAATATTCATATTTTTTTTTGTAACAGGTACTGAAAGCGGGTCTTCAAAATTTAAAGTGGGGCTACTAGGGCATGTGGGGTATTATATGAAAGAGCGCTATTTGCACATTCTTAAACATTTTTATTTTTTTTTAGGCCGCATAGTTTACGACTTTTGATGAAAAATGTAAAAAAATACCGTTTCCCCCCCCCCCCCCCTTATCTCCGAAGTTTGCGAAGGGAAAAATCTGAAATTATTCTATGTGATAGACGTTAATGTAAAGATTACAGGAAAAATAAAATTATGTCTCTAAATAGCACACTTTTTCAGAAATCGGAACGGAACCCTCGGTGCGCGAGTCCGACTCGCTCTTGACCGGTTTTCTATTTTTTTATTACGAACGCTTTTAACGTCTTTCGTTTCGTTTCGTTTTTAGGGTTCCGTACCAAAATGGTAAAAAAGGAACCCTTATGGTGTGACTCAGTCTGTCTGTCTGTCTGTCTGTCTGTCCGTCTGTCCGTCTGTCTGTCTGTCTGTCTGTCTGTCTGTCTGTCTGTCTGTCTGTCTGTCTGTCTGTCTGTCTGTAACAGCTGGATATCTCAAGAACTACTAATGCTATCAACTTGAAATTTGGAACAGTTTTAAATGACGTTTACCCAACTATTTTGAAAATAAGAAAGAAATAGAAATATTTTTTTTGCAGCAGTGACTGAAAGGGGGTCTTAAAAATTCAAAGTAGGGCTACTAGGGCATGTGGGGTATCATATAAAAGAGCGCTGTTTGCACATTCTCAAACATTTTTTTCTTTTTTTTAGGCCGCATAGTTTTCGACTTTTGATGAAAAATGTAAAAAAATACCGTTTCCCCCCCCCCCCCCCTTATCTCCGAAGTTTGCGAAGGGAAAAATCTGAAATTATTCTATGTGATAGACGTTAATGTAAAGATTACAGGAAAAATAAAATTATGTCTCTAAATAGCACACTTTTTCAGAAATCGGAACGGAACCCTCGGTGCGCGAGTCCGACTCGCTCTTGACCGGTTTTTTATTTTTTTATTACGAACGCTTTTAACGTCTTTCGTTTCGTTTCGTTTTTAGGGTTCCGTACCAAAATGGTAAAAAAGGAACCCTTATGGTGTGACTCAGTCTGTCTGTCTGTCTGTCTGTCCGTCTGTCCGTCTGTCTGTCTGTCTGTCTGTCTGTCTGTCTGTCTGTCTGTCTGTCTGTCTGTAACAGCTGGATATCTCAAGAACTACTAATGCTATCAACTTGAAATTTGGAACAGTTTTAAATGACGTTTACCCAACTATTTTGCAAATAAGAAAGAAATAGAAATATTTATATTTTTTTTGCAGCAGTGACTGAAAGGGGGTCTTAAAAATTCAAAGTAGGGCTACTAGGGCATGTGGAGTATCATATAAAAGAGCGCTGTTTGCACATTCTCAAACATTTTTTTCTTTTTTTTAGGCCGCATAGTTTTCGACTTTTGATGAAAAATGTAAAAAAAATACCGTCCCCCCCCCCCTTATCTCCGAAGTTTGCAAAGCGAAAAATCTGAAATTATTTCATGTGATAGAAATTTATGTAAAGATTACAGTAAAAATAAAACGATGTCTCTAAATAGCACACTTTTTCAGAAATCGGAACGGAACCCTCGGTGCGTGAGTCCGACTCACTCTTGACCGATTTTTTTCGTCTTTCTACACTGTTCTCAAATTAATGTATAATTTCAACATGAATGATGTAACCAATATTTTGATTTAAAAGAGTGTCCGCGGAGTTTCTTGCCCGTTCTCCTCCATAGGAAATTAGGACCATCGTGGACATTTGCGGCGAACCACTTTTCAACCTGTGGTTTACCGCAAATGTCCGCGATGGTCCTAGGTTCCTATGGAGGAGCACGGGAAAGATCCCTTATTGCTAAGGTAATAATGCTGAAAAGTGGTTTACCGCAAATGTCCGCGATGGTACCTACTACGCTTTGGCATGGGCGACTAGCTTCATCTTTCTGACTGACCGACCCCTTGACAATTCAAAAGTGCCTGTAATTGGTATTACTTGAAATAAATGCTTTGAGTTTGAGTTTGAACATTGCCTTGACCCTTTCATTTGACAGTTCCTAGAATAATTTATTTGATATCTCCTGAGATTAGAATTTCCAAGTTGATGAAATTCGATATTATTCTGATAGCCTTAATGTCACGAGTTGTAGGTCGTAGGTTCGAACCCAGACAGGTGCTTTACGCTTTACTTTGTGTAAATTACTTAATCACCACTGCTCTCAAAACTCTGAAAGGAAACTGGCATGTCCTAGAACCAAAAATTCGAAGACATGTGACATCCACTAACCCGCACTGGGCCCACGTAGTGGATTACGGCCCACTCCCTCTCACCGAGAGGAGGCCTGTGTCCCAGCAGTGGGAACATTATAGGCTGATTATGTTAAAGAAGTACCTACTGTGAAGTGTGTTGTAAATTTACTAGAACCTAAGTTCAACAATGGGCTTTTCATAGAATTCAGTAAAGCCCAGTGCTGAACATAGGGACATTTCAATAATTCAACCTAAATTAGTCCTTTGCTAAAATAAGTTACTTTGTAGTGTAATAAACTCATAACCTTTGAATGTTCTAATTAATAAATAACATTATTAATTACAACATGCGGAGTATTCGTGTGAGGTAATCATAAACGGTGACACTTTCAGATTATCTTTGTTTTTATTAAATTACTAGCTTCCGCCCGCGGCTTTGCCCGCGTGGTATGTCAATAAAAAGTAGCTAATGTCCTTTTCCAGGTCATGGTCTACTCGTGCACCAAATTTTGTCCAAATCCGTTCAGCCGTTTTATCGTGAAAGCGTTACAAACATACCTACAAACAAACTTTCGCATTTATAATATTAGTTTAGGATATGGAAGGAGTACCTATAGATTAAAAGCAAAATTCTTTTTGTTGAAACAATTCCTAAAACTTTCGAATTTATCTTCTTCAGAAAGCAGTACCTCCTAAGCAGGACACAACATCAACATTATTAAGAAAATAATTCCGTTGGTAAAAGCCCATATCATCCCACCGCTAGCCAATAGCCAAAGGCGATTTTAGATAATTTGTTTTAACTACTGAAATCCTAATAGCATCATGGCTGATGCACCAGTAAAATTGATACCTACTGTAATTTCAAAGGCAAAATATCGAATATTCTAGTTTCGTATTTACCCAATATTTCGAAGCAAACAACATAGAAATAATGAAACGTCATGAATGAAACGTCGATATTTATTCGAGAATTTACATTTCAAACGTAATTAATATAGGAACGCAGCTAATCCTAATTCCTAATTAAAAATAAATATATGGGGAAGGTAACTGTCAAAATGGCGCTGTGATAGCTAGTTCCCAACACAAGCTAATAATACAAGGCGTGAAGTGGTTTTATTTTATTATTGTGAAAATTACGCCTTGTTGTGTTCCTAAATACTCCGAAATTGGAGTCCACCATTTTCACCATTTTCAATATAGATTTATGATAATAATAATAAATAAATGCATGCCACCGTCCGGGGGAATTAATCCGTCACATTATTTCTGGCTGTTCTCGTCTGGCTAACGGAGACTACTTGCATAGGCACAACCTTGTAGCCAAGATTATCCATCAGCAACTTGCTCTGAAATACAGTCTTGTTGAATCGGAAGTACCATACTATAGGTATGTGCCCGTCCCAGTTCTCGAAAATGCCAATATCACGTTGTATTGGGATCGGTCTATCATCACTGACAGGACTATTGTTGCCAATAATCCCGACATAGTGGTGATAGATCGATTAGAGCGTCGCACGGTGATTGTTGATATAGCGGTACCACATGACGAGAACCTCGTGAAAGCCGAAAAAGATAAGCAAATTAAGTATCTTGACCTGGCTCGCGAGGTTTTCGACATGTGGGATGTGGATACAGCAATCATTGTGCCGATAGTCGTGACGGCCAATGGCATAATAGCCAAGAGCCTCGATCAACACCTGAGGAGGCTCTCGTTAGGCGGCTGGATAAAGGGCTTGATCCAGAAAGCGGTACTTCTGGACACGGCGCGTATCGTTAGGAGGTTCCTCTCTCAGCAGCCCTGACCGCCGGTAGCTTGGACCCTGTTCCCGATACTGGTGGGCTACTATTTTTTATATTTTTAAATGTTTTTATACTTTTTATATTTCAACATTTAAAAATGTAATTTATATGTATATACGAATGAAATAAAGGAAATAATAATATAATAATATTAATAATGTTTATTTCCAATAAAATGATAACAAGGTTACAAGTACAGTAATATTATGATACAACATAAAGTACAATAAGTATTATCTCCTGGCACCCAAACTAGGTTTATAGCCTGTGACTTGGGCACCAGTGGTTCCATGAGGGTAGATAGTTGTTCAAAAAGTTTCAATAAAACTGTTTTCACCAGCAACATGGTTAACATAACAATATAATTATTATTTATGTGCATAGAAAAAAAAAGTAAAAATAAAATTAATAATAAAACTGTTTGTAAGTGTTTGAGTGAGTGGATTGGTCGTGGAAGGTGTAGTAGGTATGTTGTGTATGTGTAAGTAATGTGAAGGTGCGGTTTGTATATGGTGTGAATGTGTCCTGGTAGGTGTAGTAATGGTGGATGTGTTAGTAAGTGTGAAAGTGGGGGGAGTGTACGAGTGTTTGTGTGTGAAAATACTTAAATAAGAGGAGATCTGTCTTAAGCATGTGGGAAGAGAAGTTTTTCGGTCTCGTCATATGATTTCTCAATTAGCCATTCTTTAACTGTGCTTTTGCATTGGTAATAATTTAAACTGTGGATATGGAGAAATTTATTGATTTTATTATATAGAATATAGCTGAGGTAGGTGAATTGGTGTTTTGCGAAGGTGGTTTTGTGTCTAGCTGATGGAAGGGCAATGTCTGCGCGACGTTTTGTACTTGCTGTGAACGGCAGCCGATGTTTCCTTAATACACATTGTAGCACATATAAGCCTCTCACTGTCAGAACCCTGCTTTCCCTAAAAAGTTCCAAAGTAGGGTATCTATAGGGCTTGCAGAACATAACTTTGAGAACTGCTCTCTGGGCTCTCTCTAATTTCAGAAAGTATGTTTTGCAAGCGCCACCCCAAGCCGGTAAACAATATAGGAAAAGAGCCTGACAGAGTGAATAATAGACCATCATAAGTGTTTCCGAGTCAGCTGAACAACGGAGTTTCTTAAAGATGGAAATGAGTTTACGCGTTCGGCTGACTAGGTTATCAATATGACTATACCAGTTCAGGTGTTTGTCAATTTGCACGCCCAAGTATTTTATACAAGATGTGGTTGCCAGAGTGGGACAGCTACAGCAGGAGTTTGGAGAACAACTATGTACCTTAACAATAGGCGTTATGTTAGGCTGAGTCTTATTACTTAAAAAAAAAGAAACAAGCTTCGTTTTTTCTGCATTCAGTGTCAATAAATTATTGCTAAACCAGTTCATGACAATGTCCAACACCATCTGAGCATATTTTCCTGTTTCACTCCAATCATTCCCATAAACAAGTAGGGCTGTATCATCAGCGTAGGTGAATATGAAGCAGTTAGTTAATGAAAGTGAACACAGATCATTAATGTAGATGAGGAACAAGGTTGGACCTAGAATGCTTCCTTGTGGGACGCCGTATTCTATTCTAGCTTTATCGCTTATTACCTCATCCAATTGAACATGTTGGAAACGATTCTCCAGATAACTTGAAAAGATGTCAAGTGCAGGACCACGAATACCCATGCGTTCCAGTTTCGACAGAAGTATGGGCGCAGAGACAGTGTCAAAAGCTTTCGAGATATCTAGAAATAAACCAATACACCGCTGCTTCTTATCCATGAGGTGCGTCACTTTTTCAGAGAGTGCAATAACTGCATCCTCTGTTGCAATTCCGGCTCTGAAACCATATTGGTTTCCGGAGAGAAGTTTATGAGCATTATTGTATTTAAGCAAACGGTTGTTCAGTATCTTCTCCAGAATCTTCGAAATGGTTGGTAGAATAGATATAGGTCTGTAATTTTTGACACTGTCTCTGTCCCCTCCCTTATGGATAGGGTGGACTAGAGCTGTTTTGAAACTGTCAGGGAAAACACCGGTAGATATCGAAAGATTGCAGATATGTGTGATGTAGGGGATTAAAATATTGCGCGTTAACTTCAATATATGTCCAGAAATACCGTCAATTCCAGCTACAGAACTTGATTTCAAGTTGATTATAATTCGCTCTACTTCCGAATCGTCGGTTTCCAGGACGCACATTGAGTTACAAGTTGAAGCTGTACTTGATGGGTGAACTGGCCTATTCAGACACTGCTGTGTATTTGTAGATAGGTTTTTGCCTACATTAACAAAGTAATTGTTGACTCGGTTTGCTGATGCAAGTTTGTCAGGTTCGAGTTGTTGCAGTTCTTTCAATGGCGAGGGTGTGGATTTTGAGTGCGTTATAGATTTGATTAGATCCCATGTTGCTTTGGAGTTGTTTTTTCTTTTCATAAATTTCGTTTTCTCGTAATTTATTTTCAATTTCTGGAGCAAAGAATTACAGAAGTTGCGATAGCGAGAATACGTTACTTTGAGGATGGGGTTGTCTGATTGTGTTTTTAAAATAAGATGCATTTTATCCCTGTTTCTGATACAGCGAAGTAAGCCGGGAGTGATCCAGGGCTTGATGTTACGGTTCTTTCGTGAGACTTTGGAGAAGTGAGTGTGATAAAACAATAAAATAAAATAGATAAAATGCTCTACTTAAATCAATTTCTAGCTTAGTAAGTTTTTAACATATTTAAATACCTTCGATTTAAAGCAAATTTTACTGCACAATAAGGAACTGTTCTCGTATAAACGTTTAAAACAGAAAACAGATGGAGCTACTTTCGATATATATATTATAAATATTTTTTTCAAGAAAAAAAACATTTCAAGTAATAGGCAGTATAGACAAATAACACTTATGGAAAATCCAAATGATTTAACTAAGTATATACATTTGGTTTCATAGGAATTTTAAAAACACAACATTTATCGATGTATCCCCTTAAGCGCCAGACGTATGTGCAAACATTCGTACACACGCTCGTTGACATAGCACATGCCTTTGAATTACTACTTCTGTTGCTATTTATTGCACTGCGCATGTTCACAAATACTATCTACAATAGCTACAGGGTGGTTCACGTTAAAATGTTTAAATCTTTCCACGATACGAGTGAGCTCTAGCAATTCATAGTAGTCTACTTATTTACCCATGTCTATGACTTGTATATTACACTAGCTGCGCCCCACGGTTTCACCCGGCTGCGGAGACCGGCGTAAAAAGTAGCCTATGTGTTAATCCAGGGTATAAGCAAAAGAAGCGGTCAAGATACCGTGGGGAAAAGATACCGTGGACCTGGCATAGGCAACTGAAGGAACACGGGTGGATTTTAGTCAGTAAAAGTCTGACATGCCCTTCCGCTCCACCCAGAGCGGGAGAAGTTATTTGATGATTTCCCATCCCCAAAAAAAAAAAAAGGGTATAAGATATCTACATACCAAATTTCATTCAAATCGGTCCAGCCGATTGAGCGTGAAGAAGTAACAAACATACACACACACACACACTCACAAACTTTCGCCTATAAAATATTAGTGTGATTACTTGTCGTAGATACATATGTAGGTACCATTTTTCTTTGCAGAAACAACAAAACGCCACTTGCGATCCACGATCCTTACAATCCTTACATATTTTTTTTTCAGATGACATACCTAAGTATATCATTCATAACATCACGTCTTTATTCCTCGAAAGGTTAAGCAGAGGTGTAGCTATGTATTATGTACATCCACATTTCGCCAGTTATGTTTAAGTCCCATGTAATAGGGAACGAGCCTATTGCCATCAACCGGGCACAAATCCAGACTCCGGGCTGCTACTGAGAAATTCCAGATGGAAAAACCCAATAACACTTTGCTCGACCCGGGAATCGAACCCAGGACCTAGCGTTTGCGACCACTAAGACCAACGAGACAGTCTCAGATATCTTCAGAAAATTTTCTTAAACCAAAGACATTAAAAAATATTACTTAACAATAGACGGGACGGGCGAACAAAATCGTAATAAGATAGTTATGTCCTAGTGGTATATAATTAGGTCCTTTATAATTAGTGCCGCACTGCATGTACACAAGTCTATTAAAAACAGACCTGACTACCAAAGCCTGCTCTCAAAACGTATCTTACATGTCCCTCTTCCTAATGCAAACAGTCTTCTGGCCAGACGGTGCCCCTCTTACTTACACACTCATATCTACAATAAAATAAGCAAGCGCTGTGATACTAAAGGTCTTAACACACACTCATTTAAAATAATGACAAAAAGCTGGCTTCTCTCCCTGTCATACAACGACACTGAGGAAATAGTGAGTTAACACCAAAATCTACTAGCAAGTCATTCACGTAATCATTTAGTTCCTCCACACAAAAATCCACACCTACTACAATACACACACACACACTTCACACACACACACCCCACATACCCTCACACACACACACTGCATGATTATTTAGAATTATTTTATATTGCTCAATTTACTTTATTTTTAACTTGTTATTTCTCTACCCTTAATTAATTATAATTCTTGTATTATGTCCATTTTCAAACATCCTGAAATTAAATTGTTAACACAAAATGTCTCGAATTAAAACTTAAGATAACGCAACTCAGGCCCCCAAGATACAGGCGCTGCCTAGTTTGGGGACCACTGTTCAAATAAATGTTACTTATTCTAGTTACAGCAAGCACTCAATATTATTATTTTTGTAAGTAATTTATTTTGTAACGATGGACCAATAAAATTATTCTTATTCTTATTCTTATAGTGGTCAAAAGTCGCTCAGTCTTGTGTGGTACGCCTGCATGTCAAGTCACATTCGTGTCCACCAAATGTAAATCTTTTTCGAAGAAAATACGCTGAATTGTACATTGTGGTATTGCAAACGTCGTAGTGATAAAATGACTTGATTCAATTACGGTTTATTTTCGTTACTATTTTATAAATTTATCCAGTATTGAGATAAATTAAACATGTCAAACTATCTGACTGTTGCTAAATCAAAGGTGGGTGTCGGTAAAAGTGTATCGGGTATTCATGTCCTACTTGGCTATTATGTAATTTTGCTATATTATGCTAGATGGCGTCACTGAGACATGGGATAACAGTTTTTGTATGACATTTCTTCTGATTGTATCTTGAATCTCTTTGTCTTGAACCTTTAAATTTCTCTTTTTCTTTTTTTTTTTTTTTTTTTTTTTTTTTTTTTTAATTTTTCTTTTTTTTTTAATTTTTTTTTTTCTAAATTTTAATTGAACTTTTATTGATGAGCTTTTCTTTGTTCCAGATGCGCAATCAAAGAATGCGAAAGCACGACAAACACAAGCTTATGGCTACAACATGCTATACCAAAAGAAAAGAATAGATATTCCAAATGTGAAAGACACCCTACTATAGAAAACAATATCACTGTTAGTAATAGTTCTTGTACGGCTGATATATTTAATACTACGTTGAAAAAAAAGTGCTCTTCATATGTTTATAGTGATGAAGACTCGGCTGTTAAAGATGTAAGTATTGACAGTACTGTAATTAAAGAAATAATTAATATTGAAACATTAGACGATCGACCGCATGATCTTCAAATTCACTGATTATTGAAGAAAACTGTCAAAATAGTTCCGCATAGAGTTGGCTACTTTCACTCAGTCGCCAATGGAATTCCTTGCTGAAAACTTTGTCGCAAGATGTCGCTAAGTATTTTTTCTTGTCGCCGATTGGTTGCTTTCTCTTCAAGATGACTTTGACAAGTGACAAACACAAAGCGTTCTCTTGCGGCGAAGATTCCGGGAAACAACTCCATTACCAATTTCTTTACTAACATTCTTAGAGTCACCCAGCCTAACACTGCATCGGCCAGACCTATCCTAAAAGCTATGTTAAACGAATAATAAAATCCACTCACTAGTTTCACTTAAAAACTTTTTACAAAAAAAATCAATTTCGTAAGTTGGTGTCATTGGATCTGTATTTTAGTTTTTTGCCACCGACTAGTTTTTTTTTTTTTGGAAGTAGCATGTTTTTTTTTTTTGTAGGTACTACCTACTTAATTTTTTTTTATTTTTCACTTTTTTGTGGATCATTTCGTAATTTATCTAAGTTACAATAGCTTAGTATCAACTGCTCATCACCAAAATTGATGCACACACAAAAAAGAACATGCAGTCGAATTGAGAACCTCCTCCTTTTTGGAAGTTGTTTAAAACCATCAACACGAAAAGAAAAAATTCAATCACAAAAACAGACCGAAGCCGCCAACCTTATAAGTAAAAACTGATAAACAAAATCAGGCAACAACAAAAATATCCGTCTCCAGTAATTCATCCAATCATTCGAATACTTGGTAACAGAGGATACATTGTCACGCGAGCTGGCAATACTTGGGCCGGGCAGACAGTTATCGAGTTAATCGGCCGATAACGTCGGCTTTGTCGGCCCACCGGTCGTTTATCATAATTTTATTTACATTAAACCACGTGCTGGATGAATGGATTGAATGCATTAATTTTGTGCCGAATGATAAACATTAATTTTATCATTATCCTATCCTAGCAGTCCATTGATTGTAAATTAGGCTTTAGTATAACAAATAATAAGGAACTCAGTCATCTGACCTATTTGGAAAAGATACAAAACTACAAGAAGTATGCATAATCAACCTATCGCGTTCGCTGGGACACAGGCCTCCTCTCTGTGAGAGGGAGTGGGCTGTAATCTACCACGCGGGTCCAGTGCGGGTTGGTATATGTTACATGTCTTCTAATTTTTGGTTCTATGATATGTTTAAATAGTGTAATTGGTTTCGACCGTTCTATTTAAAATAAATAAATAAATGCCGGTTTCCTCACGATGTTTTCCTTCACCGTTTTGAGAGCAGTATGGTGATGAAATTATTTACACAAAGTAAGGCGGCTGCCTGGGTTCGAACCCACGACCTACAACTCGTAAGTTGGGGCCTTTACCACTGGGCCACCACTGCTCTTTGGCCACCTTTGCCTACCCGTTTGGGAAATACAGACATGACGCTATGTAATTGTATTGATAGATCGACATCTAGACACAAATAATGTTATACAGCACTCAGTGAGTCACGAATCTGATGCATGGATATTATTATAGATTGTAATCGACCATGATCATGTTTTGAAGCTATCATTATCATCGATTTTACATAGTGTAATAAAGTATGTTATTGTAGAATTCTAGAACATCTATACCTACATAATTATTAATTAAAGTCGATTTTTGTGTATATCTGTGTGACCGCTTAGATCTTTCGGTTCCAATCCATGCGGTGCGGTGTTCACCATCATTTAGAGAATTTATCCCGGAAGCTGTGCAAAATAAATTAATTTTAAACTTCACAATAATAAAGAAATCTCGATGTTATTTTAAGTCACGAAAACCGTACGAAGCAAGGGCGGGTTGCTAGTAATATGTATACATACAGGAAAAGTTTTTAAGCAGTGCGCAAATTTTCACAGTGTGTTCACAGAATATATGAACAACTTTCACTATGGACCAACTGTGAAATTTTACGAAAAAAACCAGCTTGCTTCATACAAATGTTCAATACCTACTGGACCAAAATGTATAAAACAGCAGTTTTTTTTTCAGAATTGGTCCCATAGTATAAGTTGTTCATATTAATAGGTAGAACATCCTGTGATTTGCGCCCTGCTTAAAAAGAGGAGTCCTGACTGACTGATTGACTGACTCATCAACGCCCAGACCCAACCCTTGGACCTAGAAAGCTGAAATTTTGCACAGAGGTTCCCTTTATAATGTGGACAAGGAACAAGGAAGGAATTCTCGGTATAACGTTCCCGTGGGACATCCACGCGGGCGAAGCCGCTGGCAAAATCTAATTGTAAAATAAAAAGTAAATAATTGTGAGAAGAAAAATGGGAAGACAAATTCTTGGGCTGATCGCAACACATTAGACACGGGACTTATTTATCTTAGCCTCCATTTTTTATTCTAGTCATTAAAAACTTAATTATTTGTTTCAGTTCGATCTCGGCTGTCAAAATTGGAAGAGGACGCTTATAGGCACTATCCATAACTCAGGCCTGTTCCTCTCTCTGCCTCTCACTGGTATCATTTCTGACAGGTTTGGAAGGAAAGTGGCGCTATCTATAGCCGCTCTCATGAACAGTATATTTGGATTCATGAGATCTTTCTCCACTAGTTATATAATGATGGTAGCTTTGGAGTTTATGGAAGCTGGCTTTGGAGCTGGTGCTTATACTACTGCTTTTGTTTTAGGTAAGAATTAATCAATTTGTTCTGAAGTATTTGATATAGCTCAAAACACAAATTGTGATGAGCAATCCTCATGTTAGATGTTCTCCAAATCGAGGACGACTATATACAAATTCATAGCATGTATTAAGATAAATGTGATTGTCAAGATAAACCTCTCATTTCTAAATTGGTCTAGGTTGATAACGTTTTCCCAATTATGTTAAAATTAATATCCCCAAAAGCTTCTGTAATCAAGTGTTGTAATTTATTTTTATCATTAACGCATTACTTTTTCACAGCTATGGAACTTGTGGGACCCAAAGGAAGAGTGTTTGGTAACACCCTCATAAACGTAGTCTATGTTTGTGGCTTGATGTCTCTAGCTGGACTGTCCTGGCTACTGCAAGACTGGAGAACACTCCTCAGAATTATGTACGCGCCATCCTGCTTGATATTCTCCTATTTATGGATCTTGAACGAAAGCATCAGATGGCTGCTGAGCAAAGGCAAACATGATGAAGCTGTAGCAATTATTAGGAAAGCAGCTAAAATGAACAAAGTAGAACTATCAGACCAAGCTTTAGCACCACTGCAAGAGATGGAGAAAAAGACAAAGGAAGATACAGAAGAATTTGTAATTGAAAAGAAGTCGTCAGTACTCCTGCAAGTGATCCGATCAAGCATTATCAGAAGGAGATTGCTTTCATGTTCCTTCTTATGGATTACTTGCACGTTTGTGTACTATGGACTGTCAATAAATTCAGTTTCTCTAGCAGGCAATAAGTACGTCAACTTCATGTTGGTGGCTTTCATAGAGATTCCAGCCAATTTCACTTGTTTGTTCGTGCTGGACAGATTCGGAAGGAAGAGGGTCATGATTATCACTTACATTTTGAGTGCAGTCTTGTGTATCAGTTTATCTTTCCTGCCTAAAGGTGAGTTGAATGCTTACCCCGATATTCATAAACGCTCTATAAACCTATTTTAGTTAAACAAGTGTTTTGTCAATTTCATTCGAATTATGATTTGAGTTTGAAAGAAGAAGACAAATATATTATGAATTAAGGGGGTTTGTAATTAAAGCAACCATTTTATTATTTTCTCTTTAAAAAGGAACCACAATATTTATTCGGAAATTTGATTTTAAATTATGGTTCTGAGTAAACAATGCCCATCTCGCAAGCCGCATGTTTTGTTTGTGCATTTTGATATCAATTCTTAAAAAAGCATTTTAATTTGTTCCAAAAATTCACAAACAATCCAAATTCCTATCTGAAACAACACAGTTTTAACACGAATTTTATAACCAAACGAGTTGTAGTTTGTGTTCACAATTACTTCGCTTACAATCAAACGAACAAACATAATTTGACGGGAACAAAAGGCGAGTTAGATAATCCTGGAACAGTTTACGAGGAGTAGGAGTGTTCCCATTGTGTTGCGTCAAGATGGCTTGCCGTATGGAGCCCTTTGTCCTAGAAGGAGGAAGTAACATTAGTATAGCAAGGGTCGGTGATTATGACAATATCCTCAAAGGAGCTATTATTATAGCGATCTATGTCAGATGGTCCCTTTGCCAAGAGGATATGCACGTACAACCCACGGATGCATAGAGTCAAACAATACGGTATTTTACTTTATAGGAGAAAAAATCTAAAAATACATTATTTAGATAGCTTAGACAAAAAGCAGTCGAAAAATGTTAGTTTAATTCAATTCAAAGTTTTCAGTTTTTTATGTTTCCTAACACAATGAAAGTAGCCGCCATGTTATTTACGTCATACGGCTGTGCAAATTAAAAAGTGTCAATGTCAACTGTCAACTGATCAGCGTATATGAAGTGTTTGTTTACACTGCCAACTGACGTCATGACCACAGAGCAATATATAGCGTCCACCGCGTCCAGCGTTTTCGCGCAAAATTTGAAAATATATTTAAATGCATTTCTATGTCACTTATCGATTGATTTTTTTTTTTGTGGCTTATTAGCATCATAGAATCTAATTGAGACAATTTTAAAAAATGGGTACAATTGACAATACCCTATTATATCCACTAGTATTAGATTTGACACGGGCAGCGCACATTCTCGGATCCGAATGCAGTATCGGACAAACAACATTTTCTCCTGCAGCAGTGAAAACGAACTCTGACACGAGTTTTGAGGGAATTTTGCTCCAGTGTTTATTTAGTAATCACTGCTTGTATAACAGCCTGAATTAATGGAATATTCAAGTTAAACCGATTTCAAAGCCGACGGCACAAATGGCAATAGTAAAACATAAATAATTTTCGCGGTTTTAACAAACTTGGCGTTTTCGAATCGTTTGTTTTGCAAACATTCGGACGAATAAATGAATTCGGATTTCGATTTTAGGAATCGAAAAGTAATTATCATGATCTTTGATTTGCGTTGATAAAGTTTGATTATCTAGTGTTGGTTTTAGGATTAAGTTGAGAGTTTACGTAATTTAAAACAGTGTTGACAGTTCTCAACTGAAATATACACAGACCATCACTATCACTATCACTACATATTATAAAACAAAGTCGCTCCGCTGTCTGTCTGTCCCTATGTATGCTTAAATCTTTAAAACCACGTAACGGATTTTAATGCAGTTTTTTTTATTAGATAGAGTGATTCAAGAGGAAGGTTTATATGTATAATACATGCATAATGTAGTAGAGGAACACTAATAATTTTAGAGGTTTCTAATGTGATGTCGTAAATAAACACATTTTTTTGCGCTTACATTGCAAACGCTGGCTGAACTCAATGAGATAGATCAAAATAATGTACTACAGTATTGTACACCTTAAAAAGTTCTGCAAAAAAGTCCGCAATGGCATATGTCTATCTCTTAGGGATAACCCACAATAACCATTTTTTATCCTTTTCTTTTTACGACAAAAAATGGATTATTTACGAAGCGATTTTAAGCCATACAGCATTAATCCTTATCCAATTAAGTACCTTAAATAAATTGAGCATTTACTATAGATCAATAAGGCCCTTAACAGTATGTCATTTAAATGAATATTTTCGAAGATATTACAGATTTAAAATGCAGGGCGGCGGTACATAAATAGCGCGTCGTACGCCGCGCTTCATGATTAGCAGAGATCGCACGCGTTTATCGGAGCTCTCTAGCGAGGAAAATAACAATTATCCATACTAATATTACAAATACGAAAATAATTATGTCCGTCTGTAACCTTTTCACGCCTAAACCACCGATCAGATTTTGATAAAATTTGGGAAGGCTATAAGGTGGTATCCTAGGGAAGGACTTAGGCTACTTTTTGTATCAAAAATAACGCTAGGGGGGGTGATATAGGGCATGAAAGTTTGTATGGGAAACCCAGCATTTCTTAAGTTAGGGATATGATAATTCAAATTTATGCTTTTGGTAGGAAATAATGAAATAAGTGGTTCAGCGTTTTTGGAAAATCATCCCCAAAGGGTGTAAAATAGGGGTTATTTTAAAATCTACAAAACTGCACGGATATCGATACAATTTGGCAAGGCTACAGATGGCATCCTGGGGACGGACACAGCCTATTTTTTATCTTAAACAATTATCCTACAGGGGGTGATATGGGGGATGAAAGTTTGTAAGGGAAACCCAGCATTACATATGTAAGGGCTATGAAAATACTTTATGGTTTTGGTAGAAATGAAAGAAATGTGTGGTCCAGCGATTTTGAAAAATCATCCCCTAAGGGGTAAAGCAGGGGATGATTTTAAAATTCACAAAACTGCACGGATATCGCTAAAATTTGGCAAGACTATAGCTGGCATCCTGGGGAAGGAAATAACCTATTTTTTGTCTTAAAAAATAATCCTACTGGTGGTGAAAGTTTTATGAGAATCCCAGCATTTCTTAAGTTAGGGATATGAAAATTCAAATTTATGGTTTTGATTTATGAAAAAATCATTCCCTAGGGGGGTAAACTAGCGGTTGATTTTAAAATTCACAAACACCATTAAAAATTTTGTGTAAGAGGGATTGGGTAGTTTGTATCTTGAAGTAACAGTTACTTAGTCTTAATATTTTTTAAATTCCCATAATAAATAGGAATAAAGAGGATTTATATTTTCGCTTTAAAGTTGCTTTCAAAGGCAAGTTGGTAATTTTCCGTTTACTATTGTTTGGTTTTAAGATTTATTATCCTCCAGCAATCATAGGTATTTCGTTCTGCGCGCCGCTCCTCGAGTATTATACAGGATATTTTTTTAAGTAGTGCGCATATTTTCGCAGGATGTTCTACTCATGAATATGAACAACTTTTACTAGAGGACCCAACCTGAAATCGCAAAAAAAAATCAGCTGCTCCCTACATTCTGATGAGTTTGGTGTAGATACATGTACTGAACAGCTGATTTTTTTTGCGCGATTTTAGAGTTAGTCCCATAGTGAAAGTTGTTCATATTCATGAGTAGAACACCCTGTGAAAATTTGCGCACTGCTTAAAAAATTATCCTGTATAAGCAGTGCGAGAAGATATTGTCTAGCCGACGTTCGCACGGGCGTAAAAATATCGCGGCGGGATTTTATCACGAACTGGATTTTCAACTCTCTGCTTAGCGCCGGCAGTTGAAAATCCAACAGTGTGTTTTTCGTCGCGCTGGGATGCACTCTGTTTTTGTTAGGTTGGATTTTCAATGCTCGGTTTAACAACAAGAGTTGAAAATCCAGTGCGCGATAAAATCCCGCCGCGATTTTATTACGCTCGTGGGAACGCCGACTTAGGGTACTTTTAATCCCGGTAGTACATACGGCTACACATCAAGCTATACATTTCCAGTTTACACTGATTTCTCATTGTAAGGAAATCCTACACAATGCGAGATCAGCTTATACTGGAAATGTATAGCTTGATCTGTAGCCGTGCGCACGTTCCCGTGGGATATTTTCCAACATCCACGCGGGCAAAGCCGCGGGCAAAAGCTTGTATATTTTATAAACTATCTTAAATTATCTTAGGTTATCTTTAATTTTAAATAACGCCTGCTAAACGAAGCATTTTGTGCTAGAACTCCACCACAGTTAATTACTGCGAATACCATCACCTCATCATCCCTATAATAGAAGTCAAATTCTGGACCTAAGCTTCACCAATTTCACGCAATTTTATACTATAGTTTGCGCGCAAGAGCTAGTCAGAGAGCTAGACAAACGTCAAACTAACTCAGTCTGTCAATTTTGTCAATCGCACCCTCGTCTTGCACGCGCGCACACTATAATAACCAATTTTATTTTGATCCAATTTGTCGTGTCCAATTGTCCATGTCCTCCCCACTACAGTACTGTTCAAAATTCCCACAAATACATCATGAATTATCTTTTTTCTTCATTCCAACAGGTCAAAGCTGGTGGTCACTTATCTTCTACCTATCCGGCAAGTACTCCATCACAGTGGCCTACAGTTCCGTGTACATATACGTGTCTGAGGTCTTCCCTACCAATGTCAGACAGTCACTGCTAGCCATCTGTTCTTCAACTGGCAGAATTGGGTCTACGTTGGCGCCTTTGACTCCTTTGTTGGTAAGTTGTTTGAAGTTCTTTTTTCGTTTATTACCTGTCATGATTATTGCAATGTTTTAATTAATTTCGTCTGGATCCAATGAATTTTTGTAGACCTCAGAAAACTTCTGAGGAATATCACTCAAATATTTCTGTGGTTTGACCGCAGAAATATTTGGGTGACATAAATTAGTAACATTATTGTGAAAACGGTTTTGTGGTGCGAGCTGACCGAGAGTTGACCGAGCGAGCGAAGCATCTCTGCTTCAAGTCTGGCAAAATTTGCTTTCGTCTGTCAGTTTTTTGTTCTACAGGTCGTGTTTTACAACCGATCTGGACGAAACTTGGTATACAGGTTTTACGACTTTATAGAATTTTTTGTCGTCGGTGATTTTTGATTGGAGGGGTACTTCCTCCAAAAGGGGCAAAAGGAGGGCTACTGGATATCTCCGCCTTAAGAGATCCGATTTCGATGGTTCTTTTTTTATTTGAAACTTTTCATAAAAATTTGGTGAAGATCTGATGAGAATCTTCGTCGTGATGAGCAGAATAGCTCTACAAAATGCAGTAAATTGCTCACTTTTAGATTTCAACCACTGGAATAGGCCTTTAACTACTAGGTAGGGATTGATGGAGCTCCTGAGACCACCTTGTCCTCGAAGTCTACAGTTTGCAGAACTGCTAGTTTTAAGTGTGTATATGTTAATAAAGAAATATAACTTATCGTTAAAATCATCTGTATACCAGATTATTCAATAATGGAGATCATTTATCTCTTTTTTAGAGAAGGCCTATGTCCCAGCAGTGGGAACATTAAGTATAAACTGATTATGCTTTATATGCTATGCATATTTTTTAAAACGTTTTAAGAGTCATGTGACTGTTCCTGTTAATGCCCTAGACTGATAAAATTTTCATTTTTCCTAATCATGTTAAAATTAGTGTTAAGGTTGGCTTCGCCAGAAGCAAACTGAAACTCTGACTAACAGGATTTTTTTGGATCTCAGGCTTTATACTACGACAACTTGCCATCAATATTCTTCGGTACGTTAGCCATCACAGCTGGTCTCCTAGTCTTCACGCTGCCTGAAACCATCAACGTACCTCTGCCAGACTCCATAGAAGAAGCTGAAATGTTATCCAAAGCAAAACGTCGGAAAAACGATGCTTAACAAATAAATGAAGGTTGTTTTCGAAGTTAAGAAAGATTGTGGTCTAGCTTTTGATAAAGGATTTAAGAACTGTGTGACAGAGAGCGATATATTTCTGTTAGCTCACCATTTTGTTTGTCTTGAATTCCGAGGAGTTCTTATGTATTTCGTAACCTAAGGGAGTGCTACAAAGTCTTGCATTTTATACACTATGTTTAGGATTAGTCTGTTATTTGTAACAAATCAATTTCCATTTGTGAATTTATGCGCTTTTAAAGATTTTGATAGCGACATCCATAAGTAATTTTACTTATGAAGACAATATTCAAAGGCTGCATCTTCGGAAAAACCGAACATTGCCGAATTAAATGTGACTGGTCTAATAAGGGAGTGAAGGAATGAGTGCGTCAATCTACATATAATAAAAGTGGGAATATAAATCAATTTTTATTGGTCGATGGTCACATTTTATTCTATATATTTCGGTTTTTCCGAAGATAAACGATGGAAGCTTTGAATGTTGTGGTACTACCTATACCTACTTATATACTCCCAGAATGCTTCGAGGTTTTACTAACCTTCCAATATTTTTAGTCTTCACGAATTCGAAATCATTTCCAAAACACAGTTTAGGTAGATATTGTAATTTATGGCAATTATATTTATTTAGGTTAGTACCTTCGCGCACAAAATCTATTGCTCAGTATAAAAAAAAATAGGTGTAAAAGTTACCAAAAAAGTATATCTAAATACATATTATGTAAGTTTGTGCAAGTTGTTTTTGCGATAAATTTAGTGTATGCTTTCTATGAGTGAGATGTGACGTGAACCTATCCTGCCGATTTATTTTGTAAAAATCTACAATAGTATCAATCCTTAGCATCAGTTGAATCAACGCTCATTAAGCACTCTGTCCCAGGACTGGCAATTAGCGAGAAGCGAATAGAGCTGTTTATTTGTTTCGTTTTTGTTTAGATTTTTGCAAAAAATTCTAGGTTTCAAGATTTGACTTGAAAATATTCACATCTAAAATGATACAAGTTACACAATAGTAATTAATTTTAGGCTTTAATTTATATTTATAAGACTCATAAAATGGTTTGGTAACCCCCAGTGAGTGGCAAGTTGAGAATGTTTGTGCCATAATCATTATAGTTAATTAATGATAATTATTATCATTTAATTATTAAAAATCCTGTTATAATAAATAACTTCAAGTTTAATGGTTATAACCAAGAGCAATAACTAAAGCTAAGAATAAATAATCATTTTATTTTCTTGGAAAGTTTTTTTATCACAATTTCTTAAATGAACCTCAGATAAATAATTAAATAAATAAAGAAATACCTCAGACAGTTTTAAATATGTATTTTATTTATTTCCTACCTTATTAACTTGTGCTCAGATAATGCACTGCCCTAAAAGACGTATTTTATTTTTTAACGTTTTCGTTCCAAAATAGGTAAGATACGATGAATTCAATCAATCTGCCTAACCTTTTCCCAACGGTGGGGAATGTTGGGGTCGGCTTCCAGACAACTAATTTTACACCTTTTTAATCACTATTAAAAATAGTCTGATTTAGTTTGACAATCATTATTTTAGAAGTGAAAAAGGTCAAATTTAAAGTAGCAAAATTGGCATTCCCACTAAATCTATAATATAGGTAGTTAAGTTGTGTCCCTTTAGTCAATGGGAAATCGTCGTTTGACAGGAATAAACTAAATTTTAGTGATTTTAGTCTAGTTTAGAGGCATTTGTGACCAGAGAATCGGCACAAATATCTTTATTTTGTAGTTTAGACCATGTTGTAGTTTTTTCAAAAAACTACAACATGGTCTTGTTTTTTTTTTTTGGGAAGTTGTCCATCTTCTCAATAGGTCCTAGGAACTTCTCTGACATCATCATCATCTTCCTGCACCTATCCCATGTTGCTTAAGGTCGGCGCAACACGTTTTCTTCTTCCATTCTCCCCAGTCAACTGTCACGCTATTAGTAACTCTATAATATTTAGGGCCTATTTCACGATGTCCGAATAGCCACTACTCACCGAAGAAATTCAAGAATGGAACAGAGTTTGTATGAAATTATCTGCCAAGTAAGTTAATAAGAACTTAATCGCAGGTGGTGAAACAGGTAGAAGATAGTGGCTAATGTTGCATAGAACAATGTTGCCACAGTAATTATTCCAAGCGCTCGTGAGTATTTCTCTGACTTTAACGTCGAGTTGCAAGAAACCAACATTAGTTTAACGGAGACTTTAAATTGGTGCTGTCGCTTTCTTTTTGATACAAACTGTAAGGGTTGACATGAATTTAATATCTCCATTATACTAATGTTGGTTTCGTGCAACTCAACGTCAAAGTCAGAAAAATACTCACGAGCGCCTGGAATAATTATTGTAGCAACATTGTCCTATGCAACATTAGCCAGTATCTTCTACTAGTGCACATTAATCAAAATATTACTGCTAATCTAGTACCACGTTCGTCAAAATCAATCAGGAATTCGAAATCTGTTTCAAATCAGAGGCCTTTCTGTCAAAGCTAATTTCAGATTGTGTATGCCATACTGAATGGATTATGAAACGTGCATTCCAGTCGAAAGTCTACTTAGCTACCTACAAAATCTATCAATGCTCTAAGTACGCTTGTACACACGGCTATACATCAAGCTATCCTTTTCCAGTTTAAGCTGATCTCGCAATGCATAGGATTTCCGTACAATGAATGAGAGGTCAGCTGGAAATGTACCTATAGCTTGATTGATATGTAGCCGTGTGAACGTTCTAATAAAAAGCAAGTTGTACTTCGTAATAACGTCCTCTGTATAAGATGCTTTCTACTTATTCGTCATTTATAGATAAGGTATAGTATACTAGTATTAACACAACAAATTGCTATACGAATTTAAACAGGGTATCGCATTTACACAACAATCAATCTACAAAGCATTTTCCAATTAGGGGGGGGGTCGGCTTACAGTCGGAATGCAGCTGAATATCAGTATTACATGGAGTGACTGGCTATCTGACCTCCACAACCCAGTTACTGACTACCCGCAACAACTGTTAAAGATCTACGAATGGCGGCCGGGACCAACGGCTTGACGAGCTTACCGAGGTAGGAAGGACTCTTGGTATTGAAAGATGGTCCACAAGGAAGCAAGCGTAGCTTAACCTTGTAGTTCGACCTGTGCGTCTGTTATTACTTAGACACAAGTCTCACAATATTCAAATGACCTCAATTCAGCAATAAATGTCGATCTTAAATTAATACAATAAATATTACAATAGCATATCAGAGGCGTCGCGCACTAACAAGTCCATTTCTACCGGCTTCCCTTCAGACGATCGGGAGTGCAACTTTAAAATAGCACATTCAGTAGTGTCTACGTTTTCCAAATAATATAGACTAGCTTTTTCCCGCGGCTTTACCCGCCTGTAGGTCGGAAATCATCCCACGGAAACGTATCTACTATAGTAACGCGCACGCCAGTAACGTTTCAAGTCGGTATGATTTTTTCCAACATCTTCAACAATCATCGTCATATTTCAGCCAATTTACAAAAAAGCTTAGTGAAATACACCTAAACCTTCCTCATGAATCACTCCGTTCATTGGTGAAAACCGCCCCGCGTAGACCAGGATAAAAAGTACCTAGTCTATTTTTGTTGTGTTAATCCAGGGTATAAGCTATCTACATACCGAATTTCATCCAAATTGGTACAGCCGTTTGAGGGTGAAGAAGTAACAAACATACAAACACACTCACAAACTTTCGCCTTTATAATATTTGTGTGATTATGTACTACAGGTAAGTACCTACCAGTACAACCGATTTATCTTGGCCAGTCTGAACTTCGCGCAGGAGGCTGCGCAGTAACGTTTTTTAGGAACCAAATGGTGATATGAGGCGAGTGTGAGTGAGAGAACATGCGCGAAAGTTTATAGTGCCTATGTTCAGACTTGCCAAGATATTTCGGCCGTACTGTACTTATATAATATTGAAACAACAAAAACGCATATTCTTAGCTTTGAATACCAACAATAACACAAATAGGAATAATTTATTTATTTTTATTTTTTGTATAGGAAATGTTTTTTTTATTTTTGCGTAAATTAATAAAATTTTGACATAATTGTATGACTATTGGAACTGAACAATTTCTTCTTCGGCTTCCTTCCTATGAAATTTAAAGCCTCGCTACTAATATACCTACCATACAATACAACATACAGTACTGTACAATTGGATTAACAATGACGAACCGTCTAAAATTAGACACACATGGTCAAGGGCCTCATGTATTTAAGGGGCCTCGGATAAAGACAATGGAGCAGAATAATAATAACACATATTGAACTAAGTTTCGGTGAATAAGTTTCGGCCGCTAGATAATAGTGGCCTTCAACTATAATATTATTATTAGGATCATTATAAAGCTATTAGCAACTGTTTTGTTTTGGCCTGATTGTAATGAAAAATTATGACAGTAAACCGGGATAAAAAGTAGCCTATGTGTTAATCTAGGGTATAAGCTATCTACACACCAAATTTCATCCAAATCGGTCTAGCCGTTTGAGCGTGAAGAAGTAACAAACACACACACAATCACAAACTTTCGCCTTTATAATATTAGTGTGAAGTGTGATATTTTGATGTCTGATATCAACTAAAAGTAAGGAACTGATGTGATAGAAATACAAAAAACTCTTTCTTATATCAGATATATGAAAGAGTTTTTTGTATTTCTATAGATTCTACGGATGCGCAACAATAAATAACAACACTTCAATCAGAACAATTTTTAAACGTCTTCCATCGAATGCTGCTGAATATCTCCTTGACCGAATGAAAATAGAGTGAATTATACGGTGGCACTGAAAATTGAGGCTTCTTCTACTCCTGCCTATCCTATTCCTAACTTGGGGTCAGTGGAATATAAAAAAGCATATTAGCAGAAGAGAGTTTTTTTTTGGAAATAAGGACTGTGCTCTATAGGTACATCAGGTACATCATACAGTCGTCCGACGAAGCCCGTGCACATACGAAGTTCGCGAATTTCGTATGTAGCCCGGGCTTCGTCGGACGACTTTATGATGTAGACTGTGCTAGGAGGTTGTCGGCTGCCTGGCTGCTCCAGCCAGGGCATAAGACTTAAAAACTAAGCGACCACTTGCTAAAGCGACGCCCTAAGCCGAGGTCCGTACCTCAGTGGGGTACGGACCTCGGCTTAGGGCGTCGCTGTGGGAGGACAGCAGGGTACAGGCTGGATTGGATTAACCGCTGCTAGTTAGCAGGCTCAGCGGCGCGGGCTTTCTCGAGCAAGGGTCTGGGCAGGGATTCAAATGAAATGCACTTTTGAACGCAAAAATTTACAAAATAAAAATTTTGAAACGAATCTAGTCACCTCTTCCAAAGTTTCGTATGAGAAGAATGGGCAAGAAACTCCACCGTTACCTACTTATATTAATTATATCAATAAATTTGAAGACTATGCACCTAAAATAAAATTGCTTAGCTCAATAAAAGCATGCTTTCGTGCTACTAATGACCATGTGTTTCAGTAACTTAATACGAGAGGGAGTGTATCGGGCGGCCGCCGCAGAAGAGAAATTAACAGAAGTACATAATTATAAAATACCAACATAGCAATCATAGTCAGCTTACAATGTTCCCACTGCTGGGACACAGGCCTCTTCTCCGAGAGAGTGATTCGTGTTGGTGGTTGTGACAATGACTTCTAATTTTAAGTTCTAAGACATGCCGGTTTCCTTTCATCGTTTTGAGAGCAGTTGTGATGAAATACAAAGTAAAGTGCCTGACTGGGTTCGAACCTACGATCTGCTGGGCCATTACTGATCCTACCATCTACCCACATAAACTCAATAATGAAAACACATACCTGATTATATGACGCACCACTTGAATAGACAATATATTTACCGAAACAAGGGCATACACAGACATTGTATATAGACAAGGCTTTACTTGTGTATGTAGTAGTGATGGGTAAATGGTAATTAGGTGACGCTCGTTTTGAGCAAATACATTATGGTACGAAGTGTTCTGTTACTTCGTAATAGAGGAACGTAATTATAGAATAATACTCCATAAAATGCGTGAAAATTGTGTTTTATGCTCATACCTAGTTAAAGTATAATAGAGGTTAAAAGGTGAATAACAGATAGCGTGTGCTACTACAAGAAAAGATAATTACTTATGTTACTAAGAGGATGTAGGGGTACACTAAGCAAGAATTGTCGAAATTGAACCGTTAAATTAAAAGGAAGTTGTAATATTGCATGGGAATGGAGTAGCGAGAAAGCTAACTATTGATAAAGACATGGAATGTATGAAAAAAAACCCGCTGGTCTTGCGTGTCAAGCATTCCGTAGTTGAAAAGAATTTATCCCAAAAACAAACTTAACATTTTAATCCCAAAAAAACATTTTTTTCTGTCATTAAATTAAAAATTAACATTTTTCGAACTTGTTCCTTTACTTGTGCTTCTTGCCAAATTTTGTGGTTGTAGGTCAACGGGAAGTACCCTATAGGTTTTGATTTACTTGCGACAGTTGCGAGTATTAAAATATGTAGCAAAATGGCCGTATTTTTTTTTTGCGTTGACTTAGAAGCCTAATTTTTTTAGAACTCCAAGGGACCATTAGACCTACGTATTTGATATTAATTTCAACTTGATATCTTTACGCGTTCCTGAGAAAAAGGGTCTTCACAGACTGACAGACTTGAAAATGTTTTTTATGTGATAGAATCTACAAATTAACATTTTTCGTACTTTTTCCTTTACTTGTGCTGTGAGACCTTGCTTCTTTCCAAATTTCATGATTCTTGGTCAACGGAAAATACCCATAGGTTTTGATTTACTTGCGAGTATCAAAATATGTCGCATAAATGACCGTATTTTTTAACTGCGTCGACTTAGAAGCTTGATTTTTTAGAGCTCCAAGGGACCACAGACCTACGTATTTGATATTAATTTCAACTTGATACCTCCACGCGTTCTTGTGAAAAAGGGTCTTAACAGACCGACAGATAGACGGACAACGAAGTGATCCTATATTATTCCGTTTTTTTCCTTTTGAGGTAAGAAAATTAGTATGGTAGGAACGAACACTCGGTTGGAACGAAATTCCTTTCACTTTTTTCGCCAAGTGTGCAGAGGAACTTCGAAGAAGGAGGTTATGAACTTCGTTCCAAAAAATCCTCCCAACTCCATGTTACTTAGTTGTTTTGTTTTCGAAAACTTTAGACTTCAGCAAACTATACCAACGAAAACACAATAAGACAACTTGTAAAAACTGAAACTACTGCACGTACCTACTCGTAAACTCCATGTTACTTAGTTGTTTTGTTTTCGAAAACTTTAGACTTCAGCAAACGATACCTACGAAAACACAATAAGACAACTTGTAAAAACTGAACCTACTGCACGTACTCGTATCACAGTTGAACTCCATGTTACTTAGTTGTTTTGTTTTCGGAAACTTTAGACTTCAGCAAACGATACCTACGAAAACACAATAAGACAACTTGTAAAAACTGAAACTACTGCACGTACCTACTCGTAAACTCCATGTTACTTAGTTGTTTTGTTTTCAAAAACTAGACTTCAGCAAACGATACCTACGAAAACACAATAAGACAACTTGTAAAAACTGAAACTACTGCACGTACCTACTCGTAAACTCCATGTTACTTAGTTGTTTTGTTTTCGAAAACTTTAGACTTCAGCAAACGATACCTACGAAAACACAATAAGACAACTTGTAAAAACTGAAACTACTGCACGTACCTACTCGTAAACTCCATGTTACTTAGTTGTTTTGTTTTCGAAAACTTTAGACTTCAGCAAACGATACCTACGAAAACACAATAAGACAACTTGTAAAAACTGAAACTACTGCACGTACCTACTCGTAAACTCCATGTTACTTAGTTGTTTTGTTTTCGAAAACTTTAGACTTCAGCAAACGATACCTACGAAAACACAATAAGACAACTTGTAAAAACTGAAACTACTGCACGTACCTACTCGTAAACTCCATGTTACTTAGTTGTTTTGTTTTCGAAAACTTTAGACTTCAGCAAACGATACCTACGAAAACACAATAAGACAACTTGTAAAAACTGAAACTACTGCACGTACCTACTCGTAAACTCCATGTTACTTAGTTGTTTTGTTTTCGAAAACTTTAGACTTCAGCAAACGATACCTACGAAAACACAATAAGACAACTTGTAAAAACTGAACCTACTGCACGTACTCGTATCACAGTTGAACTCCATGTTACTTAGTTGTTTTGTTTTCGAAAACTTTAGACTTCAGCAAACTATACCTACGAAAACACAATAAGACAACTTGTAAAAACTGAAACTACTGCACGTACCTACTCGTAAACTCCATGTTACTTAGTTGTTTTGTTTTCGAAAACTTTAGACTTCAGCAAACGATACCTACGAAAACACAATAAGACAACTTGTAAAAACTGAAACTACTGCACGTACCTACTCGTAAACTCCATGTTACTTAGTTGTTTTGTTTTCGAAAACTTTAGACTTCAGCAAACGATACCTACGAAAACACAATAAGACATCTTGTAAAAACTGAAACTACTGCACGTACTCGTATCACAGTTGAACTCCATGTTACTTAGTTGTTTTGTTTTCGAAAACTTTAGACTTCAGCAAACGATACTTTGATTTAATGTAGGAGCCAATGGTTGTAGGCACCGTACACTATCACTTTGTTGATGTTGATTTAGTTATGGAGTACACAGAAAGAACCACAAGTTAAGTTTGAAGTTATAATATGATGTTTATGGTTAACAAGGTAAAGTTGTAGGGATTCTTCCTCTTGACCGGTGGTTTGTCTCACAGTTATTGTCTGACTCAATCTTTATTTATTAAAACAGTCTAATTATAGTGTAATATTAGTGACGCACGACATCCAAGTAGGTTGCTGCGTTTGCAAAGTAAATGTACGGTTGATGAGACCGTACATGTTGGCAACCCCACAAAGATGGAAAGGAAAGTAATGAAAGATTGTCAAGAGAAGAATCCCTATTACAAAGAAACAAATAATGTTTGATTTTTTACCAAATCAAGTACTTAGATAGTTTTCGTTATTTTGGACAGCTTGTATGTCGTTGTGGTATTTATCTGCGAACCGTTGATCTAGAATACCGAAGAGGCTGTTAGCGACGTATCCCACTCCATCAATCAGTCCTCGTTTTTTACGATTACTCAAGTGCTTATGACATCCTATTGTGTCGTAATAAATCGGCCGCTCAAGTTCGAAGTTAGTAATTTGAACGCCAGACGTCACGATTTCGCCATATGACCCAGTTATTAACGTAAGTACAATTAATAACATTGTAAGAAGCGTGGAAAAACATTTATTTCCGCCCGTCTTTGGCATGATTGGAGTTTTCTTGTCTGAGTGATCTTGGACGCTGCTCTCGATAGGGAGTGGTGACAGTTTCACGACGGGACGTTTGATGATACCAGATTGAGTTTTAACCGTGGTCACTCGAACATAGCCGTCGGAGCCCGGATGCAGTTCAAGTACGCGTCCCATGGCCCACTTTCCCGGTGGCAAGTTGTTGTCCTTGATCAAGACTATATCGCCTTCCTGGATGTTCCTTTTTGGTTTGTTCCATTTTCCCCTGATCTGGAGTTGTGTTAAGTATTCACTCGACCAGCTCTTCCAAAATTGGGTCAGCATGTGCTCTGTTAGTTGCCACCGTTGACGCAAATTAACGTTATTTGCGTCACAGCATGTTGATATTGGTAGTGACATCGTTGGGCTTCCAGTGAGGAAATGACCAGGTGTTAGATAGTTTTGAAATTCATCGGGATCTTCAGTGAGCGGACAGAGGGGTCTTGAGTTCATACAGGCTTCTATTTTTGCCAGTAGCGTAGTAAACTCCTCGAATGTTAGTTTCTGATCTCCTAGTATGCGGTGAAGATGATGTTTCATCGATTTTACGGCCGCTTCCCACAAACCACCAGCACTTGGCCACGCGGGAGCGTTGAAGTGCCATTCCACCTCCATTTTTCCGTTCTCGTTGAAGAAGTCCGGCGAAAGCTCTTGTTTAAAATATTCAAATTCATTCCGCAACTTCTTCGAAGCTCCAATGAAATTAGTGCCGCAGTCTGAGTACACATGTTTAGGTGTACCACGTCTGGCGCACATGCGCTGAAAAGCGGCAATGAATGTTTCGGTGCTTAAATCAGACACCAGTTCAATGTGTACAGCTTTAGTAGCCATGCACACGAAAATAGCGATGTACCCCTTCGAAGTCTTTACTCCTCTTCCTTTATTTAGTTTGACTTGCACATGTCCAGTGAAGTCTACACCAGTGTGTGTAAAAGGTCGGGATGGGGTAGCTCTCTGTTGAGGTAGGTCCGCCATAAGTTGGTAGTTGTCTGTTGGTTTATAGCGGTGACAGCGCACGCAACGTCGCAGTTGAGTTTTTACAGCTCTGTTGCTTCCGACAATCCAGTATCGCTGTCGGATTTGAGCCAATGTCAGACGCGCACCTCCATGAAGTGTTGTAAGGTGTGCTTGTTCAATTACGAGCTGAGTTAGCCGTCCCGTTCGAGGAAGAATTATAGGATTTTTCATCTCGAAGGGCAAGTAGGAATTTCTCAGTCTCCCACCGACTCTTATAATCCCTTTTTCATCCATATAAGGATTCAATTTGTATATAATGCTCTTGTTGTTTATAGTTCCGTTTGATTTCAGTTGTTTGTATTCATTTTCAAACTCCGTACTCTGCACATATGTAATTACTCGGTCAGCTGATAGCTTGAGTTCGCTCACACTTAGGTATTTGGTTTCAAATTTCATCTTGGAGCGTGCCGTCGCGATAAAGCGCAGTACCTGAGCCGTTACTCGAATTACTTGCGTCAATGAACTATATTTATGTAATAAGTTATTTATAAAATGTTCATTGTTTCTTGTCATCGTTTTGGTTGCCACTGTTAAGTTGACACTTTCCTGGTTGGTTGTAAACAAACATGTGGAGTTTTTCATGAGGTCTGAGTCTTCTGCCCTTTTCAGGAATTCCGGACCTTGCCACCAGAGATCGAAGTTTATTAGTTTGCTCGGCAACATTCCTCTAGATGCACAGTCAGCAGGGTTCTGTGCCGATTTTACGTAGCGCCACTTGTTGGAAGGAATAATTTGTTTTATTTTGTCAACTCTGTTGGACACGTATTTATCCCACCTTGATGCATCTCCTTCCAGCCACGCTAAGACTACTTGAGAGTCACACCATGCTTGTATTGACAAATTGTATCCAGCTAAAGCTTCCGTAGTTTTTTCCATGAGTTTAGCCAACAGTAGTGCGCCACATAGTTCCAATCTCGGCAACGTAGTTTTTTGTGATATCGGCGTAACTCTGGTTTTAGCGACGAGTAAAGTTACAGTAGGTATATCTTGTTCGTTCCTTACTCGGCTGTATATGACACACGCATACGCTTTTTCACTCGCATCGCAAAATCCCAGCAATTCTATTGATTGTTGGGCACCAATCCATCGGTTGAGTTTTATTTTACTGACATTTGGAAGTTCAGTTTTCAACTTGACCCAATCATTTAGTATGTCAGTCGGTAGTTCTTCATCCCAGGCAAGTTTGCTGTTCCATACTCTTTGAAATAATAGTTTTGCCGACACGGTTATGGGAGCCAGCCAACCCAAAGGATCGTATAGTTTCGAAATTTCGGAAAGTAAGTGCCTTTTCGTTGTCCGACCCTTCGACTTTTCTTCCAGACTCCAGTTAAACATGAACGTGTCAATGTTTGGGTTCCAGCCGAGTCCGAGCGTTTTTGTCGAGTCTTCAGTTTTGAAGTCAGATATGCTTTTAGTTGATATTTGATCGTCAGTTAAACTCTCTAGTAGCGCAGGGTGGTTGGCTGACCACTTTCGTAAGTTCATGCCGCCGCCCTTCAGTAGCTTTATAAGGGTACTTTGTAGGTCTCTAGCTTTATCCAGAGAGTAGTGACCGCTGATTACGTCATCAACGTAGAACTCGCTGAGTAATGTATTGGCGGCCTCTGGATATTTATGACCGTCATCCAGGGCTAACTGCTTCATAGTTCTCATAGCTAACCATGGAGCGCACTTGGTCCCGTATGTCACGGTGCAAAGTTGAAATTCTTGTAACCTTTCAGCAGGAGAGTCGCGCCATATTATCTTCTGAAGTAATTGTTGATCTTCAGCTAACCCGATGCATCGGTACATCTTCTCTATGTCGGCGGTAAAAGCATACTTGTAGGACCTCCACTTTAGTATAAGGGCTTGTATGTCCTTCTGTAGGTTTGGACCCTTTTCTATTAAGCTATTCAAGCTGTACCCAGTTGTTGTTTTTTGCGAGGCGTTAAAAACCACCCTTAGTTTGGTAGTAGTGGATTGTTCTCGCAAAACCCCATGGTGCGGAAGGTAGCATTCAGACATAGTAGTTGCTATTGGAGACGCCGGTTTCATGTGCTGTAGTTGTGTATATTCTTTGATGAAGTCCCGGTACATTGTTGCAAGTTTGTTGTTCTTTCCCAGGCGTTTTTCTAATTGGAGAAATTGCGAGATAGCCATTGACCTTGATTTGCCTAATTTGTTTTGCAACTCTGAGCTCATAGGCATCTTAACGATGTATTTGTTATCTGCGTCTCGTTGTACTGTCTTGGTGTAGCATTCTTCACACTGATTATCCTTGGGCATGTCATGGTTGCTGCTAGTTATGTCTTCGTTCTCCCAGAATTTAGTTAATTCGCTTAGGTCGACCAGTGTTACGTGACAGTTATAAGTTTTCAGTTTGCCACATAAGATCCATCCTAAGTGCGTCTGTTGTGCTACAGGAGACTGTTGACTGCCTCTCAAGACTCCGTCCAGGATGATGTCAGAATATACGTCTGCCCCAAGTAGTAGATCTATAGGACCTGTTACGTTGAATTCCGGATCTGCTAGTTTTAAGTTTTCCAGGTGTGGCCAGTGAGCCTTTTCGAACGATGAGTTGGGTAAGTTATTTGTTAGTTTGCTTAAGATGAGTGCCTGAGTTTCGAATGCGTAGTCAGAGTGAATCGATTTACAGGTGAGCTGAAGCCGTCCTTTGCAGTTTCCAGGTGCAGCTCCCACTCCAGTTATGGTTGCGTTCAGCCGTTTCCTTGGTAGTCGTAGCATCTGTGCGGCGTTCTCGGTGATCAAGTTTACTTGCGAACCTTGGTCTAGTAGAGCTCGAAGCGTAATGTATTCCCCATTTCCAGACTTTATCTTAAGCTGCACAGTAGTTAACAAAACCTCCATCTCGTTAGTTGATATATGGTTGGAGCTTTGTTTGTGTGTAGATGTGGTTGGTCGTTGACCTACATTGTCGTTTTTTCTTTCCGTATTCGTTGAGTTGACAGCATTTTCCTTGTCTGCGTTATGCAGTAAAGTGTGATGCTTCATATTGCATTCTTTGCACGTTTTTTCTGACCCACATTCTGTGTTGCCATGACTGTATAAGCAGTTTTTACACAGCTGTAATTTTGCGACTGTGTTATTCCGTTGGAATGTGTCCATTTTGATGAACTTTGGACATTTCATCATTACATGATTTCCTTCACAGTGTGGGCAGTGTCCATATGCTGTATGATAAGTTTTCTTGAAAGATTTTTGTCGCTCGTAGTCATGCAGTTTTGCAGAATTATGTTTGTTAAACGACTTGGACGAGACTTGCTTCTGCTGGTTAGGGACTTCTTTTTTAGCGTTCTTCATAGTTTCATACGCCATGAACCTGTTTTCCAGGAAGTATAACAGCTCGTTCAAGTTTGGTACGTCTCTAGGATCTCGCAGTTCCTTTATGTACTCGCTGTAGGTCGTCGTGTCGAGTTTCTGCGACATCAAGTGTACGATTATTGGGTCCCAGGTTGCGATGTCTAAACCAATGTTTGTTAGTCCGTTCGTACATTCTGTTATGACGTCATGCATATTCTTGAGGTTGAAGCTGTCGGGTTGTTGAATGACAGGCAGGTTGAGCATGGTGTTCAGGAATGACGTTAATTGCAGCCTTCGATTGTCGAAACGCTGAGTCAGTATTTCCCAACAGGATGTGTAGTTCTCTGCGCCAATACTGAGATGTTGCACTAATCTTTCAGCTTCGCCTCTCAACCTCGTTTTCAGATGCTGCATCTTTTGCGCTTTGTTAATCATCGGGTTGTTGTGAATGGTTTCCACGAAGAGATCCTTGAAGGAAATCCATTGAGTGTAGCTACCCGAAAACTCAGGGACCTCAATTTTTGGCGTCGATTTTTCGTAGTGCACTGTCGACCAAATCTTACTGTTCAAGTTTCTCCTTATCTCGTCGTACTTGTCCTCCATATCAACGAACATGTTGTAGTAGTTACCGTTGGAGCCTTTGAGTACCGCTTCCAGCTCCCAGTGTAGTTTGTCGATGACATTCCATTTCGACCTTAAAATGGAGAGATGGTCTTCTAGCTCCCATTTCTCCGTGACAGCTTTTATGTCAATTTTCGACATGGCGCGGTCGAGGGCTTTAAAGTTGCACTCTTGCCTACCCAGCAATGTTTTGGTGGTATCGTCAGTATCTCGATCCAGCATCCCAGTTAAGTCGAATTTCACTAACTTTTTTCCCCGTAGGTGGTCCAGTAAGTTAAGCATGTCTCCTTTTGTAGATTCGTATTGAGCTTGAGTTTTGCTGTACACGTTATCCACGAAGTAATTGATGTTCTTGTCTTCTAAGGTTTGCTCCAGAATAGCATGTCGTTCCTCGAAGTCCTTCCACTGTGCTTCGAGAGATTCCAGACGTTTGATTAAGTACTCTTCAGTTTTTCTTGAGGCGCTATCCTTTTTATAGTTAGAGCACAGAGCTTTGATGTTTTCAAAGCAAGATTGTTGGAGTTGTAGCTTCTCCATAGTGAGTTCTCTTCTCTAGTTGTCGATAAGAGGTAAGTTTAGTTTGATGTATGTAGCTCAGTAGTCCAGCACGTAGTTGACGGTGATAGACGTATAGCTTGGCGTTAGTTCACGACACGAAGACCGCAGTTTGCAGGCTTCTTCTTTCAAATCTCCACGGATCCGTCCTCGTAGTTGTAGTAGAGTTGCGTAATCCTTAGCTTCTTGAAATTGTCGTTTGTTTCTATTTATTGCGTTCGCACTCTATGTACAATATTATGCGCCTTCTCAATCCAACTGGGGCGACCCGCTTGTGGGAGACCAGCTGCACCGATTCGCTATCGTAAATAGAGACACTCCACACAATAAATGTAAGGCTCGAAGGACCATTTAATGTAGGAGCCAATGGTTGTAGGCACCGTACACTATCACTTTGTTGATGTTGATTTAGTTATGGAGTACACAGAAAGAACCACAAGTTAAGTTTGAAGTTATAATATGATGTTTATGGTTAACAAGGTAAAGTTGTAGGGATTCTTCCTCTTGACCGGTGGTTTGTCTCACAGTTATTGTCTGACTCAATCTTTATTTATTAAAACAGTCTAATTATAGTGTAATATTAGTGACGCACGACATCCAAGTAGGTTGCTGCGTTTGCAAAGTAAATGTACGGTTGATGAGACCGTACACTACGAAAACACAATAAGACATCTTGTAAAAACTGAAACTACTGCACGTACTCGTATCACAGTTGAACTCCATGTTACTTAGTTGTTTTGTTTTCGAAAACTTTAGACTTCAGCAAACGATACCTACGAAAACACAATAAGACATCTTGTAAAAACTGAAACTACTGCACGTACTCGTATCACAGTTGAACTCCATGTTACTTAGTTGTTTTGTTTTCGAAAACTTTAGACTTCAGCAAACGATACCTACGAAAACACAATAAGACATCTTGTAAAAACTGAACCTACTGCACGTACTCGTATCACAGTTGAACTCCATGTTACTTAGTTGTTTTGTTTTCGAAAACTTTAGACTTCAGCAAACTATACCAACGAAAACACAATAAGACATCTTGTAAAAACTGAACCTTCTGCACGTATCACAAATGAAATCCCTCTAATTTTATAGGCCAATGACTTTGCTCAGCAAACTGATAAAGAACGTACTATCAATGTTACACAGATGACTCATCTGAAACGCGTCTGTCTACTAGACTGAGTCGGGAACCTTGTCTAGACGTAGCCAGCCAGAAGCACGACGCCATTGCTCATTGCTTGTAACCTTATATGGACGGACAGACGTTCGAGAAAGTTCTCATGGACGCAGTGGGTATACAATGTAGTAGGTACTAGAAACTTGAAATGAACGAATTTGTTCCATATAGGTTTTACGATCTTGATTTGAAGACAAGTTTGTTGAAATCGACGGCGATAGACTACTTGTATATTGGGAGCAAATTGTTATTTGAGTACAAATTATTTTTACTTTCTTTCTAACCTATACAGGGTGGAATTCTGTAATGCCACCTGAAGGGAAAGTACTCTTAATACTGTAGATAGAAAATTTTACTCAAAGAAAACATTCCTTTATTTTTGAATAGAAAGAAAACTGCATTCAAAGATTTTCAAAAATTCGCTTGAAATTTAAGATTTAAAAAATATTAAAAAATTCAAATTGAAGATTTCATGGTTTTCCTATCATTTAATTTATCAAGTTTGTTAGAGAGATTTCATCCTTATTTGATCCTAACGATCAATGCAATAAAAGTACAGGGTGTAATTTTTACAGATTTTAGTCGGTTCGATTCCCGGGTGTGGCAAACGAATTTTCGAAAATCTTTGAATGTAGTTTTCTTTATATTAAAAAATAAAGGAATGTTTTCTTTGAGTAAAATTTTCTATCTACAGTATTAAGAGTACTTTCCCTTCAGGTGGCATTACAAAATTCCACCCTGTATACTCTATACAGGGTGTGAGTGTAAACAATGGCAATCTTTTAAGGGGTACCTACTCATACTCATCATTATGAACAACTTTTACTACCAAACCTGAAATAGCGAAAAAAAAACAGCTGTGTCAAGAAAAAAACAGCAGATTTTTTTATCGCGGTTTCAGGTCTGGTCCCATAATAAAAGTTGTTCATAATGATGAGTACAATGACCCTTTAAAAGATTGCCACTATTTACACTTACACCCTGTATATTGTTGATATTGACAATGACTAGGTATATTGCCATTGTTCTACACAAACCATAAACACAAAGAATCTCGATGGTAAAATTATAGTTGTTACAAAAGGGAAAACAAACAGAGAAGGTAACAAGGACGGGAATATAAAGAGAATGAGTGAGAGTGTTAAACCCGAAACAAATCATTCACAAAACGCTCCAAAACAGAAACAGAAGAAATATATAAATACTGTTCATGTCATTCATCAATATAACGAAAACTAAACTATTATTGGGTAAGTACTTATGCAGTAAAAAAGACCACTAAATCTTTTGTAAGGAATACCTACTTTTGAATTTCTGGGCACCATTTTTCAGATCGTGGCTTATCAGTTCTTGAATAAAACAGGAAAAAAAACTATACTAATGTATTTTTATTCGGTTAAAATGTAGACGACCATTGCATTACATAAAGGTAGGTATTTATGTGTGAATTAAATTATTTTTTCACTTCAGTAGCTCAAACATGTAGGTTTTGCTGCCTGAAATCAGAGAGCAAAATGCGATTTTGGTCACTGAGTGAGACCAAGTAACTTTTTAATATTCTTTTTTCAGAAAGCCGCGAATATCTTACTCAGCCTTTGGTCATACAATTCGAAACATTCACACTCTATCTCTTTCCCGCCATTAGAAAGAGAGAGATACAAAGACCAACGCTTTCGAAGTTCCGATTTTGAATTCGACCTCAAAGACAAACATGTTCGGAATTTCGAACTAACTAAAGAAATTTTGCAAAAAGATAATTATGTCTTTTAATGTAATTTATTGAAACTTATTGTTGTATTTAAACGAAAATAAGTATTTACTGCATATAAAACTGATATTTAACCTGTAAATATTTATTTCTAGGTTCAATAATGTTACGTACCTAATATATTTTGAATAATAAAATATCAGGGGTGCTATTTCCGAACACGCCTCAATGTAAATAAAAGAGCGGGTATAAAATAAAATTTCGTGGCTGGCGTAAAGAGTTGAATAAGTTAAAAAATATTAAAATAATCGTAAAATATGAGTGAAACTAGCGACGAGAACAGTATTTTAACACCGGAAGAGTTAAAACAACAAGTTATTAATACAGAATTAAGTTTCCTACCTGAGAAGTCTCGCGAGAAATATCTGAAAGCAGAACAAGCAGTTTTTCGGAGACGGTGTTGCTATCTTATTTTTTAGATTTATCACAGGCTAGGCGATCATCTACAATGTGGAGTATTTAGGTACTCAATGTTGAAAGCTACTTTAAAAACAAAACATAACGTGCATATTGAAACATACGTAAAACACGTAAGTAGGTACCTATCTTTTCTAAAAAGAATGTCAGTTGAGCCATAAGGCTAAAAAGTCCAATATTTTCAGGGCCCTTAACATAGAAAAATTTCTTAATAATGAAGCTCCGGACTGCAATTTTCTTGCCGCTAAAGTAAGTGGTACCTATGAATCTATGTTGTTAGTTATTAAAATTTGTGTGTAGACTGTTATGTATAAACGTACTTAGTGCCTACTACTAATTTTTGGAGGCGCAATGAATCCTAGTCTGGCTTAGCAATACTGTTAAAATATTTATTACGATATTTTATCTCCTAAAGTGTTCTCGCTGCTGGAGTGAAAAGTTATGTGTGTTACACGAGAGCAAAGTTTTTTTGCATCTCGTGCCTTTGAATCCCTCGCCACACTCAGGACTCAAAATCGGCACTCGCAGCAAAAAACGACTGCTCTCTTGTTGCACAAATAACTATTACATAATTATCTTTACTGAGCCAGTAGGAATAAACAAGGAGTCATCAAAAACATGTGGCTGACGACTTACTAGGACTTCTTTTTTGTAACGATACGGAGTTACCTATTAAGTATTCAACAATGTGCTACATGCGATCAGGAATGTTATTTTTATTAGTACTTAATTATAAATACTTCTGCAAAAATGTCACACTTTAAATTATTGTAAAATTTTTGCATGTTTTCATACAAAATAATTATGTAGGTACTTACATACGTCACGCCACGTGTGAATATAACAAACTTCCTGCTAGCTCATTAACAGCTGATTTGTTAATTTATGGTGTTATACACCCTAACATAAAGTGTTAAAAATCATAATTGTGTGAACATTTCTAACACAAATGGTTTTTCGTACCTACACGATCACGCGACAATCACGCTATCGAGTCGCCTAAAAAATATCTAATGGGGTCATCGTCACTCATTCATTTAGATAGTAAATCAATACTTAATGTAATAGCAGTTGTAGTATTTTTCTCATCGCAGCACAACATGATGAGATTATGTTAAAATGCATTAAACATAAGCGCACATTGCATATCGACCAGAACATCAACAATCTCTAACAGAACAATTGGATTTCTTGAAATTCGCTATCCGATGCCGCTCGCACACTGGAATACGTAAATAAACCGTTAAAGTAAACAGACATGGAGAACGTGCAAGCGATGCCAACGATTGGAAAGGAAAGCGGCGTAAGCGCGTCGTGCGATAAAATGACGTTTGTGTGACGAGCCAACTCGCTCGGAACCAATGCAGTGTCGAGCCCGCTAGACGTTTCGCCTCAGTCCGACGCGCACGCTTCGCCGGCCGGCCATTCTTACCCAAATATCGTACAATAATCCGTGTCAATTTAACTCCAGCTGCTTTTTAAACTTCATTCTTCAATATCGTGTACAAAAAAGGTGCATTTTCAAGTGTTCTCGTGATTGATTTAAGGTTATAAACTGCACATTCCAACGTGGTGTTCTGTGAATTGGGTCATGGTGTAAAATTTATACGTTTCTCTGTAAGTATTACTTTTTAAAAATTTCAAAAATCGAAGGTGAAATCAGAGTAGTGGTGGCGGTGTACCTTAATTTAGTACGGCTCGATAAAATCGATTATTTTTAGTCGATACCGAGTTGAAAATTTTTGTGGCTATTTTTAAAATTCATTCCTTTTACATCCAAGCGTATTTTTTCATTCATAGTTCTGTTAAGTTTCAATTAAATTGGATCACACATTCCACGTAACATCAGGAATGTAACGATCGTCGTAAGTAAGATACGGTTCTTTTTAACCGACAACGAACGTATTCTGTTATATCGCTGTAATAATTTTCAAATTATTTGACCTATTTAAAAGTGCCAATATCTTTTTCTACTGCCACTATTTTAAAAATAAATATCTATTGTCTCCGTGGATCCTTTGTACTTCATCATAACCAATATCTGTCAGTCATTCTTCTGCTATAAATTAGACTGTATTTATGCGTCTATAATTTTTATTAATGACAACTTGAATACACAGATTAACTTTATCTTTTAGTTTAATAATTTAGCGTTGAAAAATCTCTTTTTTGCGTGAACAAACTTCATTGTCTTGGCTAGCGTGTTTCGTCGTATTGTTAAAAATTACCTGACACGTCTTACAATACAAACACGCTGGCCGCTGCACGCTGGGAGTTCTGTTGCGTGGTGAATAGCCATAACAAACGGTCCTAATATGGTTATGGTCATTTAATTAATTTGTATAATGAAATGTGTATTCTTTGTAATTGTTTTGGCTTATTTTATTTAATTATTGATACTTGGCTGGCTTAATTTCTTATTAACTAACATCTGTACGCCCTCTGGCATAACATAGCGCACTCTTTATCAGTTTTACATACCAATAGCTTCCGCCCGCGGCTTCGCCCGCATGGTATGTCGATAAAAAGTAGCCATGTCCTTTTCCAGGTCGTGGTCTACCCGTATGCTAAATTTTATTCGAATCCGTTCAGCTGTTTTAGCGTGAAATCGTTACAAACAAATAAACTCACTTTCGCATTTATAATATTAATTAGGATTATTATTGTACATAGGTACAATAATAATCCTAATTAACATGTTAAACAAATGAATAAATTACCTATGACTTATCAGAGTTACCGTAGAAAGTAAAAACTGTCCAACTGATGAAAATAACTATATAGGTATTATGTATTGCAAAATTTATGCCCACTAAACAACCAAAATTGTTACTTTGAACAAAAGAAGACCAAACTGGTAAAATAAAAGCAACATTTCAAAATGAACCGAAAATGCCCAGAACTTGTGGAGCATCACTATGAAACATTGTGTGCTTGCAAGCTGCAACAATATTGTAAATGAATACCACACCAAAAGCTCTCAACACGTTTAATTTCAAATATCAAGGTTACTTTCTTGCATTTTATGGAACTGTAAAATGTATGTACAAGAGACTATAATTAAAAGGGATTACTAAAGAACTACTTTGTTATCTGTAAAGGTAACTATTTTAATATAGCGTTTCAGTCATTGAAATAAAGTTTTTATTCCGTTAGCAGCTGTTACAAAAATAACTTTGTGATTCACTGTCGCAGGGTAGATAATCCTGAAATGGCAGAATATTGGACGAAGTTTCCTTATTTTTAGTTAAGGGCATTATTATTCACTTAGAAGAATACCATCTTTATTCTCTTTCAACACTTTTTGTTTTAAATTCCGCCGCATCGGATTGGAATTGCAGTTTCATCCGATCGGATTACTTCTAGCAGACTGAAGACTGCTGATACTGTAGTCAAAACAATCACTTACTAGTATCGAAAGCATGTGTACCGTCCAGATAACTAGTGCAATGCTTAGAGCATAACATAAAGCTTAATGGCGCCTGTTCACAATTGGCGATCATAAACTTTCATCCCCTTTATTACCCCCTTTAGGATTATTTTTGAGACAAAAAGTAGCCTATGTCCTTTCCCAGGATACCAACTCCATGCCAAATTTTATCGAAATCCGTTCAGTCGTTTAGTTTAATTTTGCAGGTAATCGTCTATGATCGCCGATTGTGAAGAGCAAACATCACCTTACCATTGATATTATCATGCCAAACATGAAGATGAATAACGATAGGATATTTATCGACACAAAACAGCCAATCGATAAAGATTTTTATTCCATTTGATTTGAAACTTTAGATAAGGACTCGATGTATCGTTATTAGAAAAGATTAGAATCAACGCAAGAATCTTTACGCTCATTATTTTTATCAAAAATTACCAATGTTTCCCAACAGAATACTTACATCAAAAATACTGTTTGCACATGAAAATTTGCATGTCTAAATAAATTAACTTAACGTCAGGTCGACGGAGCCCCGCTGCGGGGCTCCTATTTCTGTCTCCAGGGCTGAAAGGAACCTCACCAAACCGAACCTTGGGGTGCCCAATAATTATAATTTGTACAAGTTTTGATATTAAATTAGTTAATTAGTAGTGCAACAATAAGTTTATTAGATGCGCATTTGTTATTTTTGATGAAAAGTTAGTACCTATTTTTTATATAAAATAAAATTCATTTAATTCAGGCAAAAACCCATAAGTGTTACATGATAAAATAAAATTTCACAATACTGCCCCATAATACATCGGAATAAATTAAATGAATGGACAAATACAAATTGAAAAGGGTCAGAGAATAAAATAAAATAAAATGTCAATGCAATTCAAATAAACAAAGATGTCAACAAAACAATAATACAAAATTACAAAATTATATATAGGTAATTAATATTTTTGTTGGAACTTTGGACAAAAATTGATGTAAGAATAAATAATATTTATTATTTGTACAAGTTTTGAAATTCAATTAATAAATTAGTAGCACAATCATTGATTTGGTGTACATGTATATTATTAGATGTAAAATATTTGATGTAAGAATATTTTTCTGGTGTGCGATTAATAATTTCCCATTATTTTTTATCATGCGAACAAAATTACCGTAAAAATAAAACATTCAACGTACCTTTCCGTTTAATTAAATAATTATTTGTTATGTACACGATATTCGTTCCAACTGAACCATTTGATGAAGGTCTTATGATTTCGAGAAGTTTGTATTGAATACATTAACACAGTTAAAATTTTGTTTAAGTAGGTAAGTACCTGTCTTTGTTTTATTCGACCCGATTGTATCATTTAAACCAAGTCAGAAAAAAATACAAGTAGTGCCGATTGAAGTATTTGTAGTAAAAGTTTTAGATCAGAAACATGAAGAATTAAATACTTTTCGAAAATGATGGAAATGCAAAAGACAGTGCAAAAGAACCAGTAGAAGTATTAGATGCTTAGGATTATGACACAAATGTAATTAGAAAATTAAAAACTGAAAGAATCAAAGAATTGGTTAGTCAAAACTCTGAGAACCACACAACAGATAAGTTGAAATGTGTATAAGATTATTTTCGCAACGTTAATCATACCGATGAATGAATCACAATATTTAGTTTTCGATAAGGAGCGAATGTCAATGCAGTCAAAGAGGACGACTGAGTTTTTTATAGATCAATTTGCTCCGAGAATTGTATCGTTTACGAAACCCAGTCTTAGTTACAGACCCGTGATAAGGGACCATTCTTCTTCTGCCTGCCCTTGACTCAATTAATGGTTATGGGCCCAGCCCGCTTCTCCTACGTCCTCATATTTTACTCCTTTTTATTTTATATCATCCTTCATGCATTTCATTCATCGTTTAGTTGGTCTCCCTCTCAGCTTCTTTCCATTATTGTTATTTTTTACTCTCTTATAATTATCCGTTTCATCCCTTCTTTCTCTTCGTCGTGTCGATCGATCCATCAAAAGACTTGCTCAGACCAACACAATCAATCAATCTGCCTAGCCTTTTCCCAACTATGTTGGGGTCGGCTTCCAGTCTAAACAGATGCAGCTGAATACCAGTATTTTACATGGAGCGACTGCCTATCTGACCTCCACAACCCAGTAACTAGTTATTACGATACCCCTTAGTAAGACTGGTTGTCAGACTTTCAGGCATCTGACGACCCCTAACGACTGTCAAAGATCCACGAATGCCAGCCGAGACCAACACAATCAAGTTCATTTAACTTTGCTGTCAATGGCGCCACTTTCAAACGCTCTCTAATATGTATAATCGTAAGGTGTCTGGAAGGTGTAAATAAAGACAGAACAATCTAGAACAGTCAATACAGTTTGTACGGGTAACGTTGCAGCAATATTTTTGTTTCGCTCGGCATCAATGTTGGCATGTTATTGTCCATTGTCAGCTGTGGATCTTTTGTAACTGTATATGCATACTTTGTGGTTTGGGGTATTGAAACGGATGCGATATCGTTACTGCTAGTTATATTAATGACCCTTGATAATTATTTTAGTTACTTATGACCATAACATGTGACAACTAAATACCTATATTTGCCACTGTAATGCTCATATACTCAAAATAATCGTATGGCAATATTCGCAATGGAACACTTAAATTCTTTGATAACTACAATAATTATTAACCTCGCAATATTGAGTAACTCTGACCAAGTGAACAGACGTTCTATCCCGGACGTGATAATAATAATATAATTTGTCACATGTGGGTACACTTTGATGAGAAATAAACTAACATAGATAATAAAACTAATTTCACAGCATCAATTATGATAATAGTTGTTGAGGAATTTTAAAATTATACTCTTTCACAATGTGAAGCAAATCGCAGCGTGATATTGACCATATGGCCTTCCAAACCGCATCTATCAACCCGGTCGAATGAATAGGCATTCAATAGAGTACATAGATGAGTAGTCTATTTGGGTCTCACTAAAGGCTTTAAATAATTTATTTTTATGTTTTAATCAATTAGAACAAAGCTCCATCACGATAGATCCCTTGACCTACGTTTCATTCAATAAAGCTCTTTCTTCATCAAAATTGTCTTAGTATGTCTTGAAGTCACTGTCGCTTTCACTTCTATTAAAGTATGAGACTCATTCTTAGGGTTCCGTACCTGAAGGGTGCCGAACGGAACCCTATTACTAAGCCTCCAATGTCCGTCTGTTTGTCAGCGGGCTGTATCTCATGAACCGTAAAGGGGATCCCCTTTAATTTTTCCAAGAAACGTGATTCTTTTAACTGAAATATTATTTTGAATAATATTATGTAGTGTTAAATATTCTACTGTGGTACAGAACCCTTCGTGTGTGAGTTCGACTCGCACTTGGCCGGTTTTTATTGTTCTTTGAAATGCCATGTCTGTTCCCACACTTCCCGATTAAGACATTCCCTTCTTTATTCCCGGTTTTAAGCCCCTGATGAGATCGGACCTTACCTGCTCCGTTCATTCCACAAGGGATTATCTTGGGACCCTTTAAGATTGTTCACTGGAAGTATGTATAAGGGCCCAATTTTTAATACATATTAAAAGAGCATTATTGTTGGCTCTGGAAGTTATACTGTATAAAACGATCGCTTCTTTATAACTATGCTCATCGGAGAGTGAAGAAACCGCGGAATGTTTAGACTAGAGCGTGCAATAAACACTGAAGAAATTAATCAATTATTAAACTTCCACTTAGTCGATTGGCTTCATTTTAAACTAATAACTATTATAAAATATTGCTATGACGTTGGTACGATATGGTTTTTTCTTGTCATCAAACAATGGAAGATTTCTAAAGGGGAAATAATATTATAAAGTGCGCTTTGCGTCCTTTCACGTGGACTGATCCCTACTTAAAAGATAAATGATAAAGAAGCCCTACTAATTAGAACTGTCTTTTAAATAACGTAGATAATCAATCTGCCTAGCCTTTTCCCAACTATGTTGGGGTCGGCTTCCAGTCTAACCGGATGCAGCTGAATACCAGTATTTTACATGGAACGACTGCCTGTCTGACCTCCACAACCCAGTAACTGGGTAATACGATACCCCTTGGTAAGACTGGTTGTCAGACTTTCGGGCTTCTGACGACCCGTAACGACTGTCAAAGATCCACGAATGACAACCGGGACCAACGGCTTAACGTGCTTTCCGAGGCACGGAGGAGTCTCGGTATGTAAAGATGGTCACCCATCCACTGACCAACCCCGGCAAGCGTAGCTTAACCTCATGGATCGACCCGTGCGGCTGTTATTACTTAGCCACGAGCTCCTAAATAACGTAGATAAATGAACATAAAACATTAAAGGAAATTTTGAAAAATTTAAATATTTAATAATTATTATTGTTTCGTGAGCATATAATTATTATCATGATGATGCTGTGGAACAGTACATTTTAATCCTTCAGTCATCGATAATAACTGTGAATATTTAAAACTCTTGATTGCGGAATGCAAAAGCAGAAATAATGTTCATTTCGAATTAATACAAAAGCTATTTCCACTCCAGGTAATAACTCATATCGTAAAGTTCAGATTATGAATTCAAAAATATTACTCTAATGACAGACTTTACGCAAGTAAGTACAACTGAAAAAAAAAATTGTTGATTTTACAAAAATTCATTCATCTTTTCTTTGGTCTGTCTCTGTTCTTGTATCCATTCTACTATCATTCATACTAGATCTCGCCATATCCTATGTCCTCCGCATCATATGTCCATACTACGACAGTCGGTACTCCTTTAGCTTATTCGTTCCCACGTCAAACCTAGGGAACCTACAATTTCATTCGTAAACAAAGACTGTGCTTCCGTTTCGAATTGGCCAGCAAAGTTGTAGAATTCACACGGGCGCGGGCAATGTACTACAATAGGTATTTAAATGATCTATGTCATCGCCATATCTATGTCTATCTATGTAATCTGTCATCGCCACTCGGGGCTCTCGAGGTTTTGAAATACAACATTGATATTAAATACAACCAAAATATTCATAGATTTTACATCACATTGTGAAAAAATATTATGTTAAATGAAATAGGAAGTGGAGGTGATGATAAAAATTAAAGCACGTATGACAGACCTTCACAACTATTAATTCTACACCGTCCATAGGCATAGCCATAGCCATAGGCATAGCCATAGCCATAGCCATAGGCATAGCCATAGCCATAGCCATAGGCATAGCCATAGCCATAGCCATAGGCATAGCCATAGCCATAGCCATAGGCATAGCCATAGCCATAGGCATAGCCATAGCCATAGCCATAGCCATAGGCATAGCCATAGCCATAGCCATAGCCATAGGCATAGCCATAGCCATAGCCATAGCCATAGGCATAGCCATAGCCATAGCCATAGCCATAGGCATAGCCATAGGCATAGCCATAGCCATAGCCATAGGCATAGCCATAGCCATAGCCATAGGCATAGCCATAGCCATAGGCATAGCCATAGCCATAGCCATAGCCATAGCCATAGCCATAGCCATAGGCATAGCCATAGCCATAGGCATAGCCATAGCCATAGCCATAGCCATAGGCATAGCCATAGCCATAGCCATAGCCATAGCCATAGGCATAGCCATAGCCATAGCCATAGGCATAGCCATAGCCATAGCCATAGTTACACTTAGCGTGCTTGATGTTCGGTGTCGTTAAGTCTAAGAAACCGAAGTATTTGTACGACAAGCTTAGTTGGATGGCTAGTAGACGAGATTGCGCGCCCAGGCTATGTGCACAACAACTTTCAACACAGTCCCATAGGACAGCAGCTTTTAGAGGCTATTTCCGATACGCTCCATCTAAAGTGTGGAATAATATCCCGCCACCCTTAAGGGTACTGGGCACTATCCACACCTTCCGAACACGCTTACGGCAGTATCTGATAGATTCGTAACAGAAATTGGATATGGTCGCCCTAAATATTTCACATATATAATATTATTTAGTAACTTTTGGCGGCGGTCTGTAGCGTTGTATGAATGTATCGGGCCAGGATCAATCTAGCCAATTGCAAAAACAGGATCTGCTGAGATAGTTCTTGTTGTTTTTGTAATTTTAATTTATTGAGGTACTATTTTTCATATACATTTAAATGCTTAAACACTAAGTATATATATAAAACAACTAGGCATAGCCATAGCCATAGGCATAGCCATAGGCATAGCCATAGGCATAGCCATAGGCATAGCCATAGGCATAGCCATAGGCATAGCCATAGGCATAGCCATAGGCATAGCCATAGGCATAGCCATAGGCATAGCCATAGGCATAGCCATAGGCATAGCCATAGGCATAGCCATAGGCATAGCCATAGGCATAGCCATAGGCATAGCCATAGGCATAGCCATAGGCATAGCCATAGGCATAGCCATAGGCATAGCCATAGGCATAGCCATAGGCATAGCCATAGGCATAGCCATATGCATAGCCATAGGCATAGCCATAGGCATAGCCATAGGCATAGCCATAGGCATAGCCATAGGCATAGCCATAGGCATAGCCATAGGCATAGCCATAGGCATAGCCATAGGCATAGCCATAGGCATAGCCATAGGCATAGCCATAGGCATAGCCATAGGCATAGCCATAGGCATAGCCATAGGCATAGCCATAGGCATAGCCATATCCATAGGCATAGCCATAGCCATAGCCATAGGCATAGCCATAGCCATAGCCATAGGCATAGCCATAGGCATAGCCATAGGCATAGCCATAGGCATAGCCATAGGCATAGCCATAGCCATAGCCATAGCCATAGCCATAGCCATAGCCATAGCCATAGGCATAGCCATAGCCATAGCCATAGGCATAGCCATAGCCATAGCCATAGCCATAGGCATAGGCATAGCCATAGCCATAGGCATAGCCATAGCCATAGGCATAGGCATTATCATAGTCATAGGCATTGTCATAGCCATAGGCATTATCATAGTCATAGGCATTGTCATAGCCATAGGCATTATCATAGTCATAGGCATTGTCATAGCCATAGGCATTATCATAGTCATAGGCATTGTCATAGCCATAGCCATTGTCATAGCCATAGCCATTGTCATAGCCATAGGCATTATCATAGTCATAGGCATTGTCATAGCCATAGGCATTATCATAGTCATAGGCATTGTCATAGCCATAGCCATTGTCATAGCCATAGGCATTGTCATAGCCATAGCCATTGTCATAGCCATAGGCATTATCATAGTCATAGGCATTGTCATAGCCATAGGCATTATCATAGTCATAGGCATTGTCATAGCCATAGCCATTATCATAGCCATAGGTATTGTCATAGCCATAGGCATTTTCATAGCCATAGGCATAGCCATAGGCATAAGCATAGCCATAGGCATAGTCATAGGCATAGGCATATGAATGAATCTTATCAATCAAAGATTATTACATTCACCTTGTTTACAGGTAACAATCTAATGACAAGATAGCTGTATCTAATCGCAAATAGAGGTACTAAGCCTTGTGATCTATTTTCTAAGCAGAGTTAAGAATGGCATTACTGGAGTAAACTTTAATTAATGATAACGTAAATTATAAATGATAAATTGTTTTAGTAGAACCATCATCTGCATAGCCTTTCCCACCTGTGTTAGGGTTGGCTTCCAGTCTACTAGAGCGACTGCCTATCTTACCTCCACAACCCAGTTGCTGAGTAATACGATACCCCTTGGTAAGACTGGTTGTCAGACTTTCGGACTTCTGACGACCCGTAACGACTGTCAACGATCCAAGAATGACAGCCGGGACCAACAGCTTAACGTGATTTCCGAGGCACGGAGGAGTCTTGGTATGTCTTTGTAAAGATGGTCACCTATCCATGGACCGACCTCGGCAATTGACCCGTGTGGCTGTCATTACTTAGCCACGAGCCCCTTAGTATTAGTAGAGTAGTGTTAGTAGAATAAATCAAAAAGCACATTTGAAACTCAAACTAGTTCAGTGGGCACTTTTGAATTGTCAATGCCAATTAGTCAAATCAGAAAGTTAAAGCATTCAAAAACGTAGATTTCTATGGAGAAGAATGGGAAAGAAACCCCGTTGACACTCTTTTAAATCAAGATATTACAAAATCCTGTGTAGATTATTCTTGTTGCTTCTACCTATATGTGAGAACAAAAAAGTCGAGAAGCGTCATGGAACACCCGCAGAAAAGAGCTATCAGTCATTATCGCTGGCGGTTATTACTTAGCCACAAGCCCCCCCCACGTCCCCCTCTCCTCCTTAGGCAAGACCCAACATTTTTTTCCTACCCACAGTACAGAAGTAGTCCGTTAGCCTCGCTACAATAATCTTGCTGACTTGATTAATCTTTCACCACATTTGTGACCACATGTAGCATGACTTATTCAGTTATTCTAATATCACTCGTGCTGATATGTGAGAAGTAACCGTGTGTTTCGATTGAGTGAGCCTTGGCAACAGCTGAATCCACCAAGTCAGGGTGAAGGTCAAATCAAACCGCGTCAGTCGTTAGTTTATAGGTATCTCCTAATGTTTTGTACGTCAAACGCATCAAAGTTAATGCACAATATACCTACATTAGATGAAAAACGCAGCTCTCTGAAGATCGCTTATTTATGAGCTTACACATTCTTTGCTAAGACTACCGGATCAACAGACTGTTGTATTGAGATGACTAGGTATCAACCTGTATAATATAATCGGTCTTTACCAATGACGTAAGGTAATATAGGTATCATTGGTAGGTACCTATGAAATTGCCGATTTTTAGGGTTCCGTACCTCAAAAGGAAAAAACGGAACCCTTATAGGATCACTCGTGTGTCTGTCTGTCTGTCTGTCTGTCCGTCTGTCCGTCTGTCACAGCCAATTTGCTCCGAATCTTATGGACCGATTAAGTTCAAATTTGGTACACATATGGATTTTTGTGACCCAAACACGTACAGGTAAAGTAAATATATGAATTTTGAATATGAGAGTCACTTTTAGGGGGAAAATAAGAAAATTAAAAAAAAAAAGTTTTGTAAACTGTACCGTGTGATATATCAAATGAAAGGGCTTACTATGAGGGTCTCAAATATATTTTTTTTATAATTTTATAATATATTGTTTTAAAGTTATTTAAGAAAATTGACGAAAATTGACCATTCCCCCCCCCCTTATCTCCGAAACTACTGAGCCTAAAATTTTGAAAAAAATATAAAAAATAGTTCTATACCTGTAGATTACAGGAAAACCTATAAGAAGTCTATGTTCTTAAAATAACATGGTAAATCTATATATATAAAAAAATCAAAGTCCTGACTGAGTCACTGACTAATATATCAACGCACAGCCCAAACCAATGGACCTAGAGACTTGAAATTTTGCACATAGATACCTTATATAGTGTAAACATCCACTAAGGAAGGATTTTTGGAAATTCCATCCCTAAGGGGGTAAAATAGGGGATGAAAGTTTGTATGAAAAATCCTATCCCTTGAGTTAATAGACTTGAAACTTAGCACGAATATTCATCTAAGTAAATTATAAAGTTAATCATTTTTAGTTTTCCTAAACTACCCCCTGAGGAGGGATTGGGGTGTCAAAGTTTGTATGGAGGAACTTTAACACGCGGTACGATTAACTCAAAACTCCCTTTTTATACTTGAGACCAAAAATTATGACTAACGTGTATCAGGGTTTTCCAAAAATCTACCCCTAAGGGGTGAAAAGTTAATTTTATAGCGGAGTATTTTATTGGGGGCTTGATTAACTCTAAAATTGGTGTAAATAATGTTTGAGTCAAGTTATGGAAACATACCAGACGATTTTTGAAATTCTTTATTTGTGTTCGTGAAAACAGAGATACAGTTTATATGAAAAATCTTATTAATTTGGTTAATGAACTTGAAACTTAGCACAAATACTTGCATAAGTAAGTAATAATGTTTGTCATCATGAGTTTTTCAAAACTACGCCTCACATGAGGTTTAGGGATGTTAAAGTTTGTATAGAAGTATTTTAAAGCGCAGTCCGATTAAAAAAATGGTACTTTGAGTAAAGTTAGGAAACTTGCCAAACGAATTTTCACCGATTTTGACGGCATATAGCTGATGTTTTAAGGAGTAACTTAGGCTCTTTTTATTTTAGAAAAATAATTTTTGTTCCGCGCAAGAAAATTAAAATCCATGAAATCAGACAACCACGTACAGTCCAGTACAAACTTACTAAGCCTCCGCTGTCTATTACGGCTATAACAACAAATAATAAAAATAAAGCAAAATATAAGGGGTCGGTCCCCATACAATAAACTTTTCATTTTGAAAAAAAAAAAAAAAATTAATCTAGCATGTGGGGTGTCATCGTCTAGAACTCATTGAGTAGAGTACAAACATATTTTTTTTTATCTTTTAAAATTAAGAAATAGCGGGCCGCAAAAGTTGTAAATTTTAGACCATTTTTGTACGAGCTCTAGCGCAACAATTCAACAAATTAGGAATTTGAAACTTCTTTATACCATGTAGGTACCATGAATACTGTATTTAATCAACAATACTGAAAACGGCGATTCATAAGGTATTTTGTTTAAACATGGGTGATTTTCTGCAACTGCAAAAAATAACCTTGTAATTCACAGTATCATTATACAATAAGTAAGAAGTTATCTTTGCGATTGTTAAACATATAATATGGTACGGAACCCTTCGTGCGCGAGTCCGACTCGCACTTGACCGGTTTTTGTTACCGGCTCGGCTAGTGTAAAGATCAATAGGTATCTTTCATTCATTCTATTTAGAATTCTAAATTCAAATTAATTTTATAAAATAGCATGATATTTTAAAAAAAAGAATCAGTTGTTCATTTGTTTTTCTTTGATATCAGTTTTTATGTAACCATGGAAAAATCTAAATAGTGCGCTATTTACGAATACGAGTTCCGTCGTGGCACCAACGCAGCACGCAAAATTAACGACGAGTACAGCAAGTGAACGCACGGTACGTTTTTGGTTCGATCGCTTCCGTTCTGGAAATTTTGATCCCAACAATGAGCCCCGGGGAAAAAATTCAAATCCGGCGGCGAAATACGTCGATTCTCGTGCCCAGAATTTCTTTCTCAACTTTCATTAAAATGACAAAAGTGCATCAACAATTATTCTTTATATATTTTATTTTATTCTGTTCGGTAAACTTACAGCTAACTTATTACAGTGTCATTCCAAAGAGTTTCTCTATCATGAGCATGTTGCTATGTGGTGCATCTAGTCGAATTCTATAGCCTTATTGCATCTTATTCACTTACGACAAAAACTGCCCTTACTATGTTGCAAACAACTACGGAGTACGCTAAGTTATACATAACTGCTAATTTACTTTGAATGAATGAATGAATGAATGAAATGCACCAATCCCAGCGTGGTTTAACCAGACTCGATTTCTCGAATGAACCCAAAGATTCACACTAGCCCCTGTTGCCTCATGTTACATGGTGCAACTGAGACCATTGTATATCAAGGAGTAGACCGGGGGGCGCGGTAATGGTAGGGAAGACATGCCCTTAGGATATGGATAAGGATTATACAGCCTATCCAGTATGCACCGTAAAATAAGCAATGGAATAGTGGAGAGACGGGTAATATAATTATGGATGGGCTTTTTTTAAGACGACGCCGCCATGTTGCTTCAAGTTCAGCTTCACCGGTGAATCTTTTGGCGTTTAAATTGCGTTTTCGACTCTTTTTCTGTCGCTACTATGCTATAATATAGGTAATCTGCCTTCTCGAGTCTTTTCTGCTTCATTCTGATGAGTTGTCAGCAGCAGAATGTCCAGGACGCGGTCGCTCCTCGTTGTTTATTTCCAGCTCCGACTTCAAATAATGTAATTTTTGTTTTTATTCAAAGTTCGACCTACTCCCCGCTGTTCATTTCAGGTTGACGCGATTGCAGATATTACAGTTGTACAGTTCAAAGTAACGCACACAATTCAGCAAATAGTTAATTAAACTCGACCCCGACAAAAAGCGACAATGCGTCGCAAGCGCAGTACTTGAGTTTACTTCTCGAAACAACACACTTCACCACTTGAGCACTCCGATTTTGGGACACAGGAACACACTTTAAGTTTTTTGCCTTGGTTTGGGTTACGCGGAGGTACCTGAAAATGTCTAAGAATGCGCGCTGCACCGAACATAACTTTATTATAACTGTCACACACGTTCACTTGTTGAAAGTTCGATACAAGCACATATAGTACACGTAGGCAGAAAATAACCTGATGACTTAAGATGAATGTAGAGGTGTGTGCTTTGCAGAGAGAAGCGTATCCGTGAAAGACATGAAAAGATCTCACCCAGCTTGTCGCTCGGGAAACTGGATCCTTCGGCAGGCAATTAGTCTCTCGTACTTGCAGGAGACCGTTACAAACTCACTACCTATCATAGAAATAATCACAGTCACACAACACACACGAAATATACACTACACGACACGACCCGACGCTAAACCATAAAAAAACTTTGAGGAGCACTCGAGGAACGACCACCACAGACAACCACTCGGTTCGGCGTCACCCGAGCCAATCTTTTTCTCCACATTATGCTGATAGACGACAAACAAGATGGACAAAGATTTTGTGGACGCGATGTGCCTAAGTGCTTGTAATTATTTATTACACGTGCAAAATCTACCAAAACGTCCGAGAAGGCGCGAATGGATGTGTGAAATGCAACGACATTAAATGACGTTGCCATGATTACAGTCATGTGGAAGTGAGACCCATATTGTATACGAAATTAGTAGGAAAATTGAGGCAAAGCATCGTATGTACTGTCTCTTACGGCGTGCCGTATTTTTGCTTGGCGAACTTTCAAATGTTAGCCAAACAAAGTGCTTTCACTGTTACAAAATTTATCTGGCGTCGATTAATTTAACTTTTTTGGACAGTTTTTGCATTGTGCTAATGTATTGACATGGGTTCTAGTCCAAAATATGGAAGATTTCTAACGTTAAACCTCATTTCTAATACCACATAACCTAGAAAAAGTATTATATTGCTGTCTCATGACCGGCCACGCGGTGGCTCGATCTAGATGTAGGTATTAGCGAACATGAAATGTATCGTAATAGAAAGAAATGCAGTCATAAACAAAACTTCCTACCGCGCACGACCTTTCGCCACAGCAACGGTCGCGCAACTCTATACATAACTGCTAATTTACTTTGACATCAAATTAATTTATTCTCGAACAATCCAAAGTAAAACTTTGCCGATGGCTAGGTAGATACAAATACATATAATTTAATTCTATTCAACATGGATCAACGAACAAATAATTAATAAAGACGAGATTTATGCAAACAGAAATCGCAACTTTATCCAGACGTTAACTTTGCGCAGGCAAATAAAACATTAATAAGTCTTCAGGTTGATAACTGCGTCAATACAGAGTTTACAAGAAGAGAAATACAGAGTTTATCTGTAAAGGAATTTACCAATTTTATTATTTATCCATACAGGGTCAAATTAAATAGCAAAAAAAAAATTGCTAGCAAAACTTGGCAGAAGTGATGAGTATCGAAATTATCGATATATTTTAAACACGACAAAATAAAAAAGATTTGATGATTTTTTTGCGGTCAATAAGCGCTGGTAGTGTTATTATTTGAAGTGTGAGTTGATAAAATCTATTTTATCGTGTTGAGATATAGATATCATCACGTCCGTGAAGTTAAGCTACAAAAAAAAAACTACCGGCGCGGCTGTTGATGACCCAAAAATTTTTTTTTTTAATTTATGTAACTGTTTAAACAAAATACATTTTTTCGTGTGTACTTACCTATATGATATCATTGCTATCATCTCAACAATTTATAGAGCCTTCTCATTGATACGCTGCGATTGATAAATATAGTAGTTATGACGCCTGTCACTTTCTCTCTTATGTCATAATCATATCTAACAGCGTTATAAATAATTACAATAACATCAATACTACATTCATAAACCAAAGTAATAAGCTATCTAAAGATAAATATCAGGGAATAGATAGATATCAGGTGGCGTTCTGTAGTTTCTGGGAAGAAGGTGTGAGTTTATGTATGTATGTAACACAGACTTATAAAAAAAGGAGTACTCCGCGCGACGCATGTCGAAAGTGAAGCACAGTAAGTATGCCGGACCGCTTGTACAAAAACGCCTCGCGCACACATTTACATCATAGTATGCCGACCGGCCGCCATTACGTGACACGAGCGACGGCGTCTTTGCAGGTACTCAAATCACGCACACATAAATTGGTACGGTGCATCACTTTTGATATGCGTGGCGCGGAGTCCTACTTTTTTTTAAGTCTATGGTATGTAAATATGATTGTTAATGAGACATTATACGTTACAAAAGTAAACTTTATGATAATACTTTTATACTATGATGAAAGTAAATAAAAAATAAATAAATATCCTTGGACATTTCACACAACGCCATCTAGTCCCAAGCTAAGCAACCAAGTAAGCAAGCTTATGTTATGGTAACGAGATGGCTGTTAAACTATTTAGATACATTTTTTTTTTGTAAATACATATATTATAGATAAAAAAACACCCAGACTCGGAACAAATACTTGTAGGTCATACAAATATTTGTTTTGTGCGGGAATCGAACCCGCGACATGCTGCGCAGCAGTCAATCGCTCAACCACCGCGCCAACCGCGTCGTCAAAGTCTTATCATTACACCTGAAGTAGGTGCAGAAAAACAGGTAACTTTAACCATTTTAACCTATACTATTGTTCTAGAGGAAAACACGATAATAATTTTCATATTTACCTTGAATACTTGCGATGTATTTTGCAAAAGAATCGGAGGAGGAAAAATTAATAATTATCTGAAACGAAACTGAAGAATTGTTTGCCTTTGAAATGGTTCAACGTTGAACAAGAAAGGATGAATAATTTACGCCCAATAAAATTTCAAATTAATTAAATGATTGTTGAAACACTTGCGGGTAGTTGAATAAGACGTTTGAATCGGAAACAAATACAACAATCAAAACATTCTTCTCAAAAATCCGTTCATAGTTTAATGTTAAGTTTTTTTTTTTTCCACTAAAGTCAAACAGTCTCCTCATTCAAACTCAAGGGAGGAGGAACAGTCCACTTATTCATTTAAACGATAATCTTGAGCTTGTGTCGGCAATTAACGGTAATTAACAAGATAAAGCTTAATTTATTACCTCAGTAAGACATAATTTATGTATGTAAACATGTGTGTATACCTAAATACATAATATTTAAGCCTCATTTTGTGGTAAGGTTAACCATATAATAGCTAGAATACTTTAATCTTTAATTAGGTAAGTACCTTTATAATTTATCATTTGTGTACCCTTTCATCATTCCATTCAGGAGCTCGTGGCTAAGTAATAAAAGCCGCACGAGTTGATCCATCAGGTTAAGCTACGCTTGCCGGCGGTTTCCGTGGATAGGTGACCGTTTTTACATACCCACCGAGATTCCTCCGTGCCTCGAAAAGCACGGATCCCGGCTGTCATTCCTGAAACTTTGACAGTCGTTACGGTACGTCAGAGGCCCGAAAGTCTGACAACCAGTATTAACTACCGAAATTAATAATACGCTGGTTCGTGGTAGTACTAGATGAAAATCAAATTTTAATATGTCAAAAGTAATAAAAAAGACAATAGAAACAAGTAAAAAAACAAAGACAATTATAAAAGAGGTGCGTTCTGCACATTTCTCCCCCTTTTAACACTGAAGACGAATTAGCCTTTTAAGTGGTCGCCTAAGTACTCCGGTCGCCGTGGTCACATCAGCCACTCTTGTTATGCGATCTCTACCCGGGAACAAAGCAGTGATCCGACCTCTAGGCCACGATCCTCTTGGTAGGTTCCCGTCGGCCACAAGCACCAAGTCTCCAACGACGATGTCGGGTATCACTCCCTGGCCACGTCTCGGCGCGAGTGTTGGCAGGTATTCTCTAACCCAGCGCTGCCAGAAGTGGTCTGACAATCTGACGGCCCTCCGCCAACTGCTTCTGCTCACCAAGTCAGCTTCACTTAAGTTTGCTGGAATTGGACGACCTGAAGAAGCGCTAATCAAAAAGTGCATGGGGGTTAAAGCTTCTTCGCTGCCTGGTTCAAGCGATACATGGGTAAGTGGGCGAGCGTTCACCAGTGCCTCAGCTTCAGCCAGCAGTGTACACAGCACTTCATCAGACGGAGTACGCTCCTTGAGTGTCGCTTTTAATGCGATCTTTACGCTCTTAACGAGTCGTTCCCAAGCCCCGCCCATAAAAGGAGCCGATGGGGGAATAAATCTCCAGTTCATCTTCTCGTTTGCTGCAAAATTGGAAATTGCAGCGGAATATAAGGTTCGTAGTTCTCTGTTAGCGCCCACAAATGACGTTCCATTATCTGACCACAGCTCTGTTGGCGTGCCCCTTCGTGCTATAAATCTACGGAGGCTCATTATAGCTGCATCAGTGGAAAGGTTATTCACGACCTCCAGATGTACGGCACGAACGACTAAGCACGTGTAGAGGGCGATCCATCTCTTCTCCCGCCTCCTACCAATGGACACTTGAATTGGCCCAAAATAATCCAGCCCAACAAAGGAAAACGGGCGTTGGTGGTGCGCCAAGCGAGCTTCAGGTAAATCTCCGATAGGCGGATTAAACACCACAGCTTTGCGAAGACGGCATACTTGACAGTTGAATGCTACTGACCGCACAGTACTTCTGAGACTTAATATGAAAAACTGCTGTCGAAGCTCATTCACTATTATTTCTGTATTCGCATGGGCAGCTTTCTGATGATGTCGGTCCACGAGTAAGCGTACAGATGGATGTCTGCCGTCGAGTATGATGGGGTGCTTAGCTTCCTCACGAACTCCTAAAGCTGCGGAGATGCGACTGGACAGGCGAAGCATTCCATCGTTACCGATGATGGCGGATATTTTTAATAAGCGACTGGTGCGTGGCAAAGGTTGACCACCCATAAGATGCGTTACTTCATCCGGGAACGAGTCCAGTTGGGATTGGTGCAATACATGCTCTTCTGCTAAGCGCATGTCATCAGCAATGATTACTCTGGATCGTGACATTGATGGACACGGTATGGAGAACGTATTTACAGGTTGAAACATATAAGTACAAAGACCCCCTTCAAGTCTAACTAGATTAGCAACATCTAAGCCCCGTTGATGGAGACTACGTATGCGCAACAAAGTGATATACTTATGGGCGATTGCTGTAGCACGCACCAACCTTAGCCAAGAGCTAAAACGCTTCGGATCTGCCGAAATTGGTGCCTGCTTCTCGACTTCACTAATGTGATTTACTGCGATATATGATGATGGCTTTAATTCCTCCTGTCCTAAGTTAATTTTGTCATACGGTTCACAAGGCCAATCAGAGGACAGTAAAAAATCAGGACCCAAGATCCAACGGGATTTTGGAGAGACATCAGAGCGTTTGTTGCGAGTTGCATCGTCGGCTACGTTTAAATTACTTGGCACCCAGTGCCATTCATTCACGCTGGATAACTCCAATATCTCGCCTAATCTATGCGATACAAAAGGCTTGAATGAGCGTGCATCGCTGCGAAGCCAACCGAGGACAGTCATCGAATCACACCAAAAAACACGTCTGCTAACTTTAAATCGGTGGGCTTCGCAGATTGACGAAGCAAGGCGAGCTGCAATAAGAGCGCCTTGGAGCTCTAAACGTGGTATGGAGACTGGTTTAAGGGGTGACACGCGAGCTTTGCTACAGATAAGAGAGAGTCTAACTTCACCGCTATCGTACAGAAACCGCCAATAAGCGACAGCGGCAAAGGCAGACTCACTGGCGTCCGAAAACACATGAAGTTCGCAGCCTGCCAGCTCTAAATTACTTAAATTATAGCGACGTGGAATTCGTAAAGTAGAAGCCAAGGATAAATCCTGAAACCACGACTTCCACGCAGCACTGTCACCTTGAGAGAGCTCCTCATCCCATTCCAAACCCTTACGCCAGGCGTCTTGAAACATGATGCGGCCACGAACTACGATCGGCGCAAGGATTCCAAGGGGATCGTAGACTCGCATCACGTGGGCTAACACCTCTCGCTTGGTGAGCTTCTGTGGCAACACACCCTTATGGACTCCCGTGTTAAAACCAATCACGTCACAGGGGGGTTGCCAGATAAGGCCAAGCGTGCGGACATCTGTAGCCAGGTGACCTAAATCTACTTCTTTAACAACTTCTAGCAAGGATTCTTTGGGTAGCAACGAGAGTGCCATGACATCGTTTGACATCCAGCCTCGCATCTCAAAGCCAGCATGAGAGTGTACGTTGTAAATGTCCACAGCCAGTTTGGCCGCTTCATGAACGTTGTCTAAACTAGTGATGCAATCATCCATGTAGTGATCGTGTATAATTACTCGAGCTGCATCGGGGTATGTATCCTGCCACTCTAGTGCATTTTTGTTTTTGATATGGATAGCAGTAAAGGGGCTGGACGCAGCGCCAAAAATCATGGATGACATGCGGTATGTACGTATAGGCTCTTTCGGATTATCGCGCCACAGAAATCTTTGGGCATCCCTATCATTTTCAATTACTTTAATTTGAGGGAACATTTCACGAATGTCAGCTGTCAGAGCAACCTTACCCTCACGGAAGCGCATCAGAATACCTAGCAGGGGTTGCAAAAGGTCTGGACCAGTTAATAACATCGAATTTAATGACACGCCGTGGGACTTGGCGGCTGCGTCGTGTACCGTTCTCAATTTGTTAGGCTTATTTGCGTTAATTACGCCAAAGTGAGGAAGGTACCACAACGGGGACCCCAAGTTAGGAGGAGCTGAACACGGTTCAGCATATCCCTTTGACAGCATATCATGGATATTCCGACGGTAGCGTTCAGCATAGTCCGGATCTTTCACCATTTTTTTTTCTAAACTAAGGAACCTAGACACAGCTAACTTGTAACTATCTGGAATATCCAGTTTATCAGCCTTCCACAACAAGCCTACTTCAAACCGTCCACCGGGAAGACGGTGTGCTGTGCGCTCGAGAACTTGCACAGCGCGTTCGTCGTCGGCACTACGAGCTTCCTGTTTAGAGATGCCGACCGAATCAATTCTGAACTGCTCCCTAATAAGACCTTCCAGAATCAACTGATCATTCAATATATCAGGTTCGCTAACCGTGGCGTGGTTGATAACGTCTACAAGTTTAGTTTTACTGCAACCGAAACCATACAAAACCCAGCCTAAAGCAGTTAAAATAGCTACGGGTTGTGTCTTGGTTCCTTTGCGCGTAGCTTTAGCGAAAGATAAGTGCCAGTTGTCGATGCCTATAATCAGCATTGGCCTAACGTCTTCATAGCAAAATTCATTAGCAATGTCTGCCAGGTATGGATACTTACGCACGCTCTCAAGATGCGCAGACTGTCGCGCAGCACCCAAGCCGCTCATCGACCTGGCTCGCTTAACGGAGTGAATTTTGTTTGAATGACGACCTTTTATATTGAAATCAACATACTGAATGTTTACGTCCATTCCTAGACCACCTACACAGTCTAAATGGATACGTTTCTCTTGGCCCTTGCAACCAATTTGAGCCGCCAGCCTAGAATCTATAAAGGTACCTGTGGAACCGTCGTCCAGCAAAGCGTACGTATCAACGCTACTAGAAGGCCCCGAAACGGTCACGCCAACTATTTTCAATAACGGCCGAACAGAAGGTTCCGCAGCTGACAAGGAGGATGCATGAGCCAAGACTTCGTGGTCCGAGTCGTCAGACGATGGCGCGCCGGCCTCGCAGCCCACGGGTGCGTCACAAGGCAGCTGAGCACTGCCCGTCGGGGGCGCGGCCGCGCTGGATGTCGATGGCTCGGGTTCAGCATCGTCTTCCACACCGACGTGCGCGGTGACTGCACGCTCAAATTTCGACCCGTGCAACAAAGCATGGTGACGCATGTCACAACCTTCTACTGTACACACTCTTTTAATACAAGAAGTTTTATTCTTGTGCCAACCTTTCTTTAAACATCTATGACATATTTTATTTTTCTTAATAAATTGCCAACGATCATTTATTGTCATTTTGACAAACCTATCACAAAACTTCAATTCATGTTTTTGTTGACACAAGGGACAAATATTATTTTCTGAAATGCTACAATTTTCATTATTTTCAGCCAAAACGTTCACCCTATCCCTGAAGCCTCTGCCATCCGTGTTAGGACGTGCTACAGTAGGTAACGAGCATTCAATAGCGCCGCCGAACCTACACTGCAAGTTAGCTTCACGGGAGAGGAAATCGGCAAACATTTCAATTTTACACAAGCTGCCATCGCACAAATGAGCGTAATCCAACCACCGTGGTCGCAATAGCGTTGGCAGCTTGTTCCACAGTGCCTGAAACAGCTCGGGCGAGCGTAAGTAATCCGGCTGATTTAACAGGCGGATTACTTCCACACAATTCTGTACTCGGCTGGCAAAAATTACGAGGTCTTTACCTTCGTAGCTTACCTTAGGCAGCGCACGTATTACAGACACTTCATGCATCACGACGAGCTCGGGGCGGCCGTAGCGCGCGTCAAGCGCAGCCAGCACCACCCCGGGGGCGCGCGCCGCCGCCAGCAGCCCCGCCACTGCGTCGCGCGCCGCTCCGCGCAGGGCGCACGACAGCCTCGCTAGATTATCAGTTGCCGAAACACCTTGAGCTGTATTTTCGTACGCACGTTTTAAAGCTAGCCAATCTAAATAGGACTTGCCATCGAAAGTAGGCAAGTCTGTCTTCGTAGCAGTTTGCTTGTTAACTTTCTTAATTAATATTCCGAGCGAATTGATTAAGCGCGTCACTCCTCCATCTTCAATACGATCTTGGTTGAGAGCGTGTGTCTCCACAGCGTCTTCGCCGTGTGACGCTCTCATGCCCAGTGTCCCACACTGAGCTGTATCGCCGTACCTGAAATGTGGGTTGGCACTTAAAAAATGACGCTCATCGGGATTAGGCAATACATTTTTTACCCAATCTTGGATACTAGCACAGCTACGCATGCAGTGGCTGCCGCGCTGGCTGGCGTCCGCCTCTATGGCAGCGAGCTCAGCTTGTAATTGGAGCTCCGCGACCTGTCGCTCTCGCTCTAGTTGGAGCTCAGCGACCTGTCGCTCTCGCTCTAGAGCTTTTTGCTCCAAATCAGCCAGGTGGCGCGCGTGCTGCGCCTGTGCCGCCAGCTGACGCGCCACGATGGTGGCGGAAGAGCGCGAGGTGGCGGCGCTGGCCGGGCGGGAAGGCGCCGGAGCCGCGGCGTGAGGGGGCAGGTCCGCGCCCACGGGTGGGGCAGTCTCCCTCGCCGCAACTTGGGTGCCGTCTCCTGCACACAGCGCGTCAACTTTTACACGCTTAGAATGTGCTGAACGTGTATGCATTTTTCCGTTGAAGGACCAAATATTAACTACCGAAATTAATAATACGCTGGTTCGTGGTAGTACTAGATGAAAATCAAATTTTAATATGTCAAAAGTAATAAAAAAGACAATAGAAACAAGTAAAAAAACAAAGACAATTATAAAAGAGGTGCGTTCTGCACAACCAGTCTTACCAAGGGATATCGTAATCGAATTACCCAGTAACTGAGTTGTGGAGGTCACCTCGCAGGCGCTCCATGTAAAATACTGGTATTCAGCTGCATCTGGTTAGACTGGAAGCCTACTCCAACATAGTTGGGAAAAGCATAGGATGATGACGATGATTGTCCCAATTTGTTTTTTCAGAGTAAAAAAAAAAACTAAATAGGTACATAGTGATGAGAAAACTACTAACTGAAATACACCATAGAATACCCAAAATATTGTAAAAGGTAAATTATATTATATTTTAATGTTTATTTCAACAGAAATTGAAATAAATATTAAAACATAGATTAAAAACAGTAGTGGTACGAGTTTAACAGCATTTTTATATCGGATTACGTTGATACTCGTAACATTATCTGTCGTGCTCGTGCGTACTATTTTTACAGCAATATTTTTCGAAATACATCTACAATCGTCGAGACATTCATTACTAAATCAGCGCAATCATCAAATAATAAAACCCAACACGTCAGCAATTCCGTGCTACAACTAAAACTTTGTTATCTTAAACAACACTATCGAGTACTTTCTATCTGCACTTATCGATATCGATAAACCTATTTTTATCTTTTCTTATCTCTATTCAAGTTATTGAACTTGCATACAAAGCTATAAAATCAGCTTATTAATATACAAAGGACTCACAGATTCTCTTTATCGATATAATAAAATGGTCCTTATTGTATGACCCGATCTTAGAGCATCCGTTTTGATTGACGCGGGGCGTCTTCAATCAAATCGATTACTGAATAAAATCGATTAAACGGAATCGATTAAAAACATGGTAGTTCGTTATTTAAAAGCCATAAAAATGAGTAAATATTTATGATAATATTTGTTTAACTTGTGTCAGTTTTATCTTATCTGCCTTTCAAAGCTTATTACCTATAGTAAAAAATCAAATATACTCTCTCTAGGGATTTTGTTTTATCTATTGTTGTTTTAACTCAGTTCTGTCCCCGATGTCCTCTGTGAAGGGTATATTTTAAGTGGAATTAGGCATTTCAAGTCCAGTTCAGTTATAGAGATCATTGAGGACAGTGCTTCTGTACCGAAACTAATAGACCACGGAAAATAAAACCACAGTATAGGTAAGTTTTTATTTTACCCGTTCTGGTATTACCTGAATAATTTTCTCAAACACTTACATTAACATTATCCCGTATAATAAAATACATACATACATCTATTTATAAAATAACATAAATATCTTTGAGGCCAGCCAGATACATTAGTCAAAGAGCAGTGTATTCATTTTCATTCAAGTATGTGTACTAATAAGCATGCGAAGTGGGATTCTCGAAAGTTCTACACATATGAACCCCGTGAAACCACAACAATTATGAAGAGTTGTTTTTTTTAAATATTTTTAGTAGGCCTCTGCCAGCCGCTACCTACATGTACAGACAACAGACAACTGCACATCAGGTTATAACAAACTGTCTTTCTCCAAATGATTTTAAACCTTAAAATTTGGATGGTTAGGTTCAAAAACGAATGAGAAAATTTGACAGTTTGTAGTAACTTGACATGCTGCTGTGTCGCTGTGTGTATGTCCGAGTACATACCACCTAACCATGTAGTGCCAGCTACCGCAATATAGTTATATGAAAACTGTCGGAGTGCCCTAGTTTTACTGCGACCAAATTCGACGTAGCGCTCGCCGACTGCTGCCGCGGCACCGCTCGCTTCGCTCGCTCGGCTCGCGCTTAGTTGGTCACAGTTCTAACCTAACCTAACCTATTCGGTTGGAGTGCACTAATACTTACATTACTAGATCACCCTCATATTATAATTATATAGATATTCCTAGCTTTCATATAAGTAACTATACTATGGTATGGTATGGTAGATAATACTGATAATAGCCATATCCCTTGGGATATAACTATATCACGGCCACAACCATCTTATTGCGATGTATCTACCTACTTACATTGTGTCCATATTCCGTGAGAACACACCGCATCCGATAAATCCACAGCGAAGATTGGGACCATTAAATAGTCAATGAGAATTGAACAATAGGATCTAAATGGACGGAATGATTCGTTCACGAGTCGTCAGAGTGCTATCGATAAGTAGTTTGGTACATTATAGTCTTTTCCCAACTATGTTGGAACTATGTTGGTCGGCTTCCAGTCTAGCCGGATGCAACTGAATACCAGTATTTTAAGACTGGTTGTCAGACTTTCAAGCTTCTGATGACGCGTAACGACTGTCAAAGTTCCACTAATGACAGCCGAGACCAATGGCTTAACGTGCTTTCCGAGGCACGGAGGGACCCTGGTATGTAAAGATTGTCACCCATCCACAGACCAACCGCTGCAAACGTAGCTTAACCTGATCGACCCGTGCGGCTGTTGTTACTTAGTCACAAGCCCCTACTGGTGACATACATATGTGATACACATAATAAATTAATAAATAACACTTGCCTTTAAAGAAAAAAAGTTAAGTATGGTGCTAAACCTAAAAAGTCATATTTACATAACAAACAGGAATGGCCAATTCCACCCCTTTTTCATAATGGGAATTCCCCATATGAAATTGCATCTCTTTCACACATTCGTTGTCTCATTTTGCCTTTTGTATCGGTCATTCCGCACATAAACACATTGTTGTCCGACCGCGTGTGTTCTCTTGAAAAACTCAGATTATTCAATTTGAATTCCTACCTTTAATTTACCTTGAAATAATATTAGTATGAATTATGATAGAAATAATGAAAGTGACTGCTTATTTTAAAGAACTTTTTGGGAGTGCTAAAATTGCGAATGATTTTGTGCACGTTAGGATTTCTCCCGTACCGTTATACCTGTAATGTGCCTCATTGCACTGCAGACAAACTGTAAGTAAAAGGTCACACGTACTATCGACAAAACGGACGCCTTTACACCTTAAATTAGCTTTTTGTATATGTCGCAGGTTTATGACAAAATCAGGTTTTTGATCAAAAGCCTTCTGCAGGGTTTAAAGGAACCTTTTTTTTTTTTTTGACGCTGTGAAATGCGTTACGCATCCCCGCTCGTGGGGGACGAGACGGGGTATGTGGGACTCCTGTCGGAATGACAATATACCCACTAAAACTCAGCGGTGTTCCCACATCGCCGTGATGGGAGGGCCATGGGAAACCGGCTCAACCTTTACTTCCACAACCCTCCCGGCGCATGCCCGCCTAGCTGGCGGGCCCCGCATGGGCATGCGGGGCCCGCCAGCGCCCGGCTGGGGGGCTGTGGGAATGGCCGGGAACACCTGGCCATTCCCGTCCGACACTGGTGGAGGCCTGTGCAATACAGGCAAAAATGCCCCCACACCTATTGCCTGCTGGCCCCCACCTGGGAGGAGTCGGAGATGACTATCATACTGACGTCTTCTTCGACCCCTCCTCCGCCGTCGGAGTGGCGCCGCGTGAGGATCGTCCTCCCGTGCGCGCGCCGCCTCCTTCTGGGACATGACGTGCTCGCAGAAGGAGGCGACTGCTGCCCATGACCTCTCATCCCCCAGCATGGCGTTAACCAAGCCGGGAAGCGAGAGATCCGGTCCGATCACAGTCACGAGATTGCGTCGCGTCTCGAACCATGACGGGCACACCTCCAGCGTGTGCTGCGCCGTGTCCTCCACCGCGCCACACTCGTGACACGACGGCGTCTCCTCCCGTCCGATCCGGTGCAGGTACGATCCGAAACAACCGTGTCCGGACAGCACCTGCACCAGACGGAAGAAGAGGAATCCATGCGACCGCTCGAGCCATTCTCGCAGGACTGGACCAATCGCGTCGAGGGTTCGGCGGCCGAATGCTGCGGTGGCGAGGTCTCCCGTCCAATGGACGACGATGGCATCCCTGGCCTCCCGCCGGACTGCCTCCCGCTCTTCCTGTGCTGGGCGTTCTCCTCTCGCCCTCCGCCCCGCAATTTGCCGCTTGCAAGTAACATTTTTTCACAATTGTAAAGGCCTAGGGTTTGCCAATTCAAAAATTCAAAATTCAAATTCAAATTAATTTATTTGCTAGAATGTAGGTATAAATCAAGAACTTAAGACTATCGTGGCCCAATTACATTCTACCATTACATATGGTGTGCAATGGTACATAGGTACGTATTTCAGCCTAGAATTGCCATGTAATCAATCACATTGCCTTGGCAAACTAAAGAGTATACGACGTTAAATTATTGCAGCTCTTATTAAAAATCGTGACATAAAATCGAATGAAACAAAAGCATCTAAATGTCCCAAATTAATCGATCACGATTCATTCGAGTGCTATCGGCAGTTTTGCTTCAGGCCAAGGTTGAAGTCGATGAATTTAATATTTTAATAAAAAAAACCGGTCAAGAGCGAGTCGGACTCGCACACCGAGGGTTCCGTACCATGTAATTTTTCAAATTTTTGTTGATGTTTTCTGAAAAAGTGTGCTATTTAAAGACATCGTTTTATTTTTCCTGTAATCTTTACATAAACTTCTATCACGTAGAATAATTTCAGATTTTTCTCTATGCAAACTTCGGAAAAATTTCAAAAAAAAATACTATTCCTTCGGGAACGGTATTTTTCAACAAAAATCGAAAACTATGCGGCTTAAAAAAAACCGGTCAAGAGCGAGTCGGACTCGCGCACCGAGGGTTCCGTTCCGATTTCTGAAAAAGTATGGTATTTAGAGACATCGTTTTATTTTTCCTGTAATCTTTACATAGACTTGTATCATATAGAATAATTTCAGATTTTTCTCTTTGCAAACTTCGGAGATAAGGGGGGGGAACGGTATTTTTTTTTACAATTTTCATCAAAAGTCGAAAACTATGCGGCCTAAAAAAAAATTAAAAATAGTTTGAGAATGTGCAAACAGCGCTCTTTCATATGATACCCCACATGTCATAGTAGCCCCACTTTGAATTTTTAAGACCGCCTTTCAGTCCCTGTTGAAAAAAAAATATAAATATTTTTATTTCTTTCTTATTTTCAAAATAGTTGGGTAAACGTCGTCTAAAACTGTTCCAAATTTCGAGTTGATAGCATTAGTAGTTCTTGAGATATCCAGCTGTGACAGACAGACAGACAGACAGACTGAGTCACACCATAAGGGTTCCTTTTTTACCATTTTGGTACGGAACCCTAAAAAGAAAAAATGTTTGAGAATGTGCAAACAGCGCTCTTTCATATGATATCCCACATGCCCTAGTAACCCCATTTCGAAATTTTAAGACCCCCTTTCAGCCCCTGTTGCAAAAAAACAAAAATATTTCTATTTCTTTCTTATTTTCAAAATAGTTGGGCAAACGTCATCTAAAACTGCTCCAAATTTCAAGTTGATAGCATTAGCAGTTCTTGAGATATCCAGCTGTGACAGAACAGACAGACAGACTGAGTCGCACCATAAGGGTTCCTTTTTACCATTTTGGTACGGAACCCTAAAAAATCTGCTGTCTCGTACATTGCATAACCTAAGCGATGAACGTTTAGGTTATGCACTTTGTAGAGAACAGCTGTTTTTTTTTTTTTCATATTTCAGGGTTAGTTCCATGTTAAAGTTATTCATTTTCATGAGTACTACACTCCGTTAAAGTATGTTCCTCGTTTAACCTAACACCCTGTATATCGATACCCATCACATTTCCGGAGTTTTTGACATTACCTTAAATCTCTTGGTCAAGGTCATAGTTAATCTTTATGATAACTGTTATCTAAACAGTCTAGACTTAAAACTGATAAAGGAGAAAGGGACGATCGGATTACCAACATAACCTACATAAAGAAACACTTTTCTTGTCATCGCTTTCTCAATCCTGGATAAAGACCTCCACTCAGTCCACTCCTTCCATCTTTCGCGAGTCCACGTGTCCTAGCATACCTAAACATGAGTTAAACACGCGTACTTGTATCATTTTGTGGTGATGGAAAAATCTACGTTGACGGCCCGAACCTTACGACTTTAGCTCATGCATCAGAAAAAGATTCCCTTGAGTTTTCCGGACGCGCATGGTATTGTCTCTCGTGGAGACCTTGTTCTGAATGGACGTGAATGAATTCTGCAAGCACTCGTTTTCCAGGCCCGTTCTGACCAGCTGACGTTGAAGGCGAGTTGAGCGGTTGGGTAACGAAAACCAGTTTTCTCCTCGCAGATATAATTCCAAGTAAAACATTGCCTCAACTCAAATAATGTGCATCGAGGCCTTTGCACTAAACGCCTTGCCGTGACTCATCTTGTCTTGTGAATAATTGCTAGCGTATTTATCTATAAATTGATATGGTATTAAATGTTATAAAACCTTGAGCCCTTGACCTCTGAACAATGTATCTTACATTATTAATACGATACTAATAATAATCTAACTAGCTTGTATTGTCCAACTGCCACTGCTGGGCAAAGGCCTGCTTCTCCCTTTACTTCTTCTTCTGCTAGTGTCGGCCAGTCCTTTCGGTAGGAGTCAAGGTCGTCCCGCCATCTTCGTCTCGGCCTGCCGCGGTGTCGTCGTGCGTTTAGTGGGATCCATAGAAATAAAAACCGGTCAAGAGCGAGTCAGACTCGCGCACCGAGGGTTCCGTTCCGATTTCTGAAAAAGTGTGCTATTTAGAAACATCGTTTTATTTTTCCTGTAATCTTTACATAAACTTCTATAACATAAAATAATTTTAGATTTTTCTCTTTGCAAACTTCGGAGATAAGGGGCGGGGACCGGTATTTTTTTTACATTTTTCATCAAAAGTCGAAAACTATGCAGACTAAAAAACAATAAAAAATGCTTGAGAATGTACAAACAGTGTTCTTTCATATGATAGGTACCCCACATGCCCTAGTACACACACTAGTGCACTTTGAATTTTTAAGACCCCGTTTCAGTCCCAGTTGCAAAAAAAATATTTTTATTTCTTTCTTATTTTTGTAAAATAGTTGGGCAAACGTAATCTAAAACTGTTCCAAATTTCAAGTAGATAGCATTAGCAGTTCTTGAGATATCCAGCTGTGACCGACAGACAGACTGAGTGTCACCATAAGGGTTCCTTTTTTACCATTTTGGTCCGGAACCCTAATAAGAAACAGGAGAAGTGGCAAGTGGGCGAATCTGTGTCCGCGCGACATGCTCAGTATGAGCCGTTCATATAGTACAAATTCCGTCTCCGCGAACTAGTGCGCTTTCGACTGTGACCGTGACAATTTACAAGAATGCCGTGTTCTTCAGTGGTTTCTTGTAAAAACCGAAGCCATGTAAATCATGGAATCACTTTCCATCTGTAAGTACAAGTATTTTACCGTATCTGTCTTTAAAATCATGAAAGTGACACAGGGAAAAAGTGGAGACACAGGGTTCCGATACATTTTAACATACTGGGCACATCTCCCTCTTTCTTATATCTATGGTGGGATCCAATCGGTGGTTCCACGGTTACCTATTCGTTATGTCCAGGGACTATTAAACCATCGATGAAAAAGGGTCCTTATTAATATGCTTCAAGTTACTACTCACAGTCGAGAGCCAATCTAAGAACCTCGATAATTTCCCGGGTTTTTTTATTCACTTATTAATTTTTTTTTTTTAAACCAGTGTCTTCGATACGTGGCGTTGTGGAAATGACGCGATTTTTTGCCCGCGGCGTTGTTGTTCATATTTTCCGCAGGAGAGTGACTTTCATACGTGTGCAAAATGTTATGATAGTAATATCCAGCCCAGCCCACGAATCTTCATGTTCTAGCAAAAGATAGTAAAATAAAATAAAATTGTTTAAAAAACATTTACATTTCAATACATTTGGAATTTTGGATCCTTATTTCTACTCACATAAGGAAAGAAAGAAGAAAGAAAAGAAAGAAAAATTGTTTATTCTGCACAAATAAAACGCACATAGACAAAGAAAAATAATAAAACAAGACAAAGTACACTCAAAAAGCAATATGAGCAAAAGCCTCATATCTAAGTTGGCAATTTTTTTTCCTTTGTTTCTATGAGACCAAAGACAATTTACAAGTCTACATTGCCTCTGCTCTGTGTTGTGACACTAGTAAATGAAAACAACAAAATAAGGGAAATGTTATTCTATGATGACGTTATCAATTGAGTCGCCGGCTTATTGATGACCTCTGCTTTTTTACTGTTGTTTGACGTCAATTGACTCGCCGGCTTATTGATGACCTCGGCTTTTTTACTGTTGTTTGACGTCAATTCATCTCACATAATTATGTGAGATGTTATTCTATGAATTGACGTTATCAATTGACTCGCCGGCTTATTGATGACCTCTGCTTTTTTACTGTTGTTTGACGTCAATTTATACAATAACATCTCACATAATTATGTGAGATGTTATTCTATGAATTGACGTTATCAATTGACTCGCCGGCTTATTGATGACCTCTGCTTTTTTACTGTTGTTTGACGTCAATTCATACAATAACATCTCACATAATTATGTGATATGTTATTCTATGAATTGACGTTATCAATTGACTCGCCGGCTTATTGATGACCTCTGCTTTTTTACTGTTGTTTGACGTCAATTCATACAATAACATCTCACATAATTATGTGAAATGTTATGTGTTGAAGCGCCCGAGGATGCCCAAACATGCATGAAGATGCCTCCCTAGTTGGGCCAAAAACTACAAGCATCGGAACTTCGGAGTTCGGACCATAGGACCAAAAATAATTTATTGCTCTAAGAAGGTGAATAAACTCAAATAAATAATTCGCAATTAAAAGGAAACAACTTGGTTATTCTGTTGATGTTTACAACAATTTTAATTAGGTACTTCTTTGATTGTATAGCAACGGTGCAATTAAATAGTTATTTTTACATTGTTTATCAAACGTAAGCTGATAACAGGTCTCATTTTAAATACGATAATAAATTTTCTATACTTATAAACGTACCTATATATTGTTTTTAGGGTTCCGTATCAAAATGGTAAAATGGGTTCCTCCCTTATAGTGGGGTAAAAATTTCGAAGTGGGGCTACTAGGGCATGTAAAAGAAAGAGCGCTGTTTGCACATTCTCAAACATTTTTTTATCTTTTTTTTACGCCGCATAATTTTCGACTTTTGATGAAAAATGTTAAAAAACCCTTCCCCCCCACAACTCCGAAGTTTGAATAGAGAAAAATCTTAAGTTATTCTATGTGATAGAAGATTATGTTAAGATTACAGGAAAAATAAAACGATGTGTCTAAATAGCACAGCTTTTTCAGAAATCATCAACAAACGTTAATATATTTAATTTTTGTTGATGATTTCTGACTCCCTCTTAACCGGTTTATTTTTTTTTTGTTATGAAAAAATCCGGTATTTGAAATCCTTAGTGGTCCATTTGTCATTTGACCTGCGGCGTACATGTCCAGCCCAATCTCACTTAATCTGAGCGGCTTTCTAGGTAACATCCGTGATCTTGGTTTTGGTGCGCAGTGCTGTGTTGAAATTCGAACCCCCAGAATAATGCGCTCCATGGCTCGCTGGCAAACCTCGAGCATCGACCTCTACTGAAGTGTCGAAGACCAGGTTTGAGAATCATTATGTGAGAACGGGAAGAATACAAATGTCCATTGTTCTCCGTTTGAGACATAGTATTTTACTAACAATATCTATCATTCTACGAACAAAACCTCTTTCTTTTATTTTCCTGGCGATTCCGTCTTGCCACTAAACAGTACAAAACAGGTTTTCCTTTTATCCCAGCGATATATTCCCAGCATTTTGTCGTCTGATGCAACGATAAATTAGTAAATCTACTTTTAATCTCTCCATCGAGATTCGTTTAAATTCCGCCAATGGATCCGTTCCGATTGTCCACTCGACTTTTACCGTTAACTTGGCTTCGAGCCAGGGATCCACTTTCTGGGTAAGCCTTATTTTAATTAGCTTAAAAATGCGCTATGTGATAGCATTCAACGCTTTAGGATGTTTTAGCAACTTGAGGCAATCTTGAGATATTTTCTTTTAACCGTCTAATCATTTTAAAATATTAAACCATGGCAATGTAGGTATACATCAGTGGCGTAACTACAGGGTGGCAAGTCGGCAAAATGCCACGGGCCCCCAGCCGGAAGGCGCCCCCGGTCAGAGGAGAATCCTAACTCCCATTTATTATTACCTACTTATTATTGTATTTTGTCTTTGACATATCTCGGGACCCTGGGGTCCCGGACCTTTGGAAGGCGTACGAGGAGCCGAAGCCCACTCGCAGAGGCCCCTTAGACAATTTTAAATGACGAGAAGGCACCAGGTGACGATTATCCCTGTATGCACTATGCAACTGCACCTAAGGACAACACCCGGTTGGTGCAGGACTATTGCAGAACATGGAAACAAAATATATTGTTTTATGTTTTGTTTCCATGTTCTTTCCCTTTAATTGGCTATGGGTTTGGGTGGCTGTAGTGGATTGGGTACCTTGGACTATGGTAGAACTATGTCCCCTGCCTGACCAATGTTGTATAATATAGGTACTTACACAGATAAATTGGCAGGGGGTGACTTACACACTCAATAATGGGCCACCGGAAACGGTCGCTCGCACATAGTGACGTAGCGACAAGGGGGCAACATGTCCTAAGGTGCTTGAGGAGTGGAGAGGCATTCCACGGCTATCAGGACAATCCCGGAAGTACGGTCAAGATCCCTACCAGCATCTTACTGGAATACTTCCTTCCTCCGAGCTCTTTTGCTCTTGCGAATCCCCACTCAAGCCAGCCAATAAACGCAAGAAAGAGGTGGGAGCACTGTTCCACGTCATCGTTCACTCCAGCCGGCCAATAAAGGCAAGCCAGAGGTGAAGAGCAAGGCTTCTCCCGGGAGATAGGGTCCGTGGGGTTGCTACTGCCAACAGCTCGCCACATGCTGCCCTGCGGATTCATGTATCCCTCTTGGTCTGGCTCCTCACCCTAGCTAGACCTGTTCTGACAAAGTAAACTCTACCGGCACCGACCTACAGTTTGGAGCGCGCAAGCCCCACCACGACATCAACGTAGAGTATAGTGAAGATACGGCGCGGCGGTTACTTATTATTATTTATTATTTATTTTAATTTAGTAAAAAAAATACTTTTGTCTTTAATTTATTTAAGTTACTCTCTCTATTTAGTCACATACACAAGTACAAAAAAAACGGTCAAGAGCGAGTCGGACTCGCGCACCGAGGGTTCCGTACGATCATTTATATTTCTGAAAACGTGTGTTATTTAGAGACATCGTTTTATTTTTCCTGTAATCTTTACATATGCTTCTATCACATAGAATAATTTAAGATTTTTCTTTATGCAAACTTCGGAGATAAGGGGGGAACGGTATTTTTTTTTAGCATTTTTCATTCAAAGTCGAAAACTATGCGCCCTAAAAAAAGAAAAAACAATGTTTGAGAATGTGCAAACAGCGCTCATTCATATAATACCCATATGGCCCACTCTTTCAGTTCCTGTTGCAATATTTTAATTTTTTTCTTATTTGTAAAAATAGTTGGGCAGACGTCATCTAAAACTGTTCCAAATTTCAAGTTGATAGCATTAGTTCTTGAGATATCCAGCTGTGACAGACAAACAGACAGACAGACAGAGTCGCACCATAAGAGTTCCTTTTTATCATTTTGGTACGGAACCCTAAAAATACTATTATTGTTGGTTCAGCTTCTTTATATGGGGGTGGGGCCATCCGACGAATTTGCCACGGGCCTCGAAGGGTATAGTTACGCCACTGGTATACATATTTATGAAACCTTGGCTGGTCAGGTTCTCTCTTCATAATTATAGTGGTTCACCCTTACCTTCCCTGGTTTCATGCCTTTGATAAGCTCTAACATCATAATTTTATCGATATTTATCTAATAAACCTAGTCGGTCACTAATCACCGTATCCTCCAACGGGCACCCACAAAATGAAGTCAACTCCACCATTCATCAACAACAATCACCAACCGGTTTGGTTGATAATTCGCAACTGATTATGTAACGTTATGATTGCTACAAGTTGGCCAACTTGCAATTATAGTTTTTTGTAACCATATGCACCGTGCAGCGACAAATTTATCACAATATTTCACCTTTGTCCTCAAGCATCAGTCAATATATATTGTATGTCATCACTATGACTGAACATTGTTTCCCAAAATACAAGCTCTAGCTTAGTTTGGGAATCAATATCAGCATGTATTGTACTATACATTTCAATAGTTACCCGCTTTAGCCTGCAAATTTGTGAATGTATCTGGTATCAATAAACAATTTTATTGTCTGAGTATACGACTACCGTATGACAATAATTGCCAGTTGCATCATAAGTGCTAAAAACGAAAAAATATATTTAAAACCTCTATAAGAATCTGGGAAACCCGGTAACCCGGTCCAGTTTATCTCTGTTGCCCCGGGTGTAAATCAGCCAAACGTGACACGGTTTGTCGGGCAGCTACTCGTATACTAGCTATGTTGATACTGCAGAGCACTAAACATCGGGGGTGGTTTTCCACTAACTAATTTTGGGCTCATGAGCAACTGCTCCTACACTGCTTGCCATACAACACAGTGGATTCAGATTCAGACACATCGCGTTTTGTCCCATATTGACGGCTGAACACAAACTTGTTCTGCAAAAGTCTCTACTTATTCTCATTTTAAAAATACAAAATAAACCCGTTACTACCTTCTACCCGCAACTTCGTCCGCGTGAAATTTCTTGTTACCCCGAACCACCCCGTTTGCATCGCATCACCTGCCCGTGCTATTACTTCGTTTTTGCTTAGCGTTCTTTCCGACTTTTTTCTTTTTGATCGGCTCTTAGGTGTCCTAGCGTGATGTTTAATAACTTAAAGCCTTTTTTAAGAATTGGCATATCAAATGCAAAAAGAATTTTTCAAATCCAACTGATAGTTCCAGATATTATTTTAGTACTAGCTGCGCCCCGCGATTTCAGTCGCGTAGACCGGTATAAAAAATAGCCTATGTGTTAATCCAGGGTATAAGCTATCTACTTACCAAATTTCATCCAAATCGGTCCAACCGTTTGAGCGTGAAGAAGTAACTAACATACAAAGACACACACAACTCACCAATTTTCGCCTTTATAATATTAGTATGATAGTGTGATGTGATTAGTTCAAACATACAAACAAAAAACAAACTCTTCAGCTTTCTTTTTAATAAATAAACTGGGTACAAATGGACCACTCCGTCCATGACTTCCTGATATCATTACTAAGATGCTATAGGATGCTACAGTGCTTATTATGTTAGGAGCACGGGCTGCACATCTTTCCTAACTGTGATCACAATCAGAAACCTGATACAGTTAAACTATTTCACGAAGTCGTGTCTTGAAGCCTTTATGTTGTTAATCATAAGGTTTAAATTGCAATAACAAACACATAATGAGCCTATAATGTTCCCACTTGCTGAGACACAGGCCTCCTCTGTTTGAGAACGAGTGGGCTGTAATCCACCACGCGGCCCCACTTGGTTGATATCATATGCCTTCGAATTTTTAGTTCCAGGACATGCCGGTTTCCTCACGATGTTTTCCTTCACCGTTGACTATAATTTTATTATGATAATTAAAATACGCCTTCGTGAAATAGTTTTACTATAGCTTAAAATTTCCGGACTAACCAAAGGTTTTGTTTAGATTGGTAGGTATTTTATTGGTATTGGTTTTGCTATTGGTTGTTGCCTATAGTAACGACTTCATGAAGGTCAGTTGCATTCGTACCGTACCGTATGAAATTCTCAACCGCGTCTAAATTATAGTCGGAAACCGTAGCTAACTTAGAGCGTATACGTAAAGTTATATTCAGGAATCAAGAAAACATTTTTGTTGAAATTCGTGAAATAGCGAACCAGCTTTTTGCTCTTTATAATCCTATAGTGGGTACACATTATTATTATTATGTGAAGAACTGTAACAGATACAATCAACGACTTTTGTGCATGACCCTCATGGCGCTTTTCGTATGCACGGGCCAGTGGTTACCCCCACCTGCATTTTTTCGTCCATGAATCGGCGTACATTGTAAAAAAATGGTTCTAATCAAGTTAAGAAAAAAAAAACTAAAAAATATACGTTGAAACGAACATGCCGTCCAAATATGCAACATTAAATTGTTGCGTTATGTCATGTTGCATTGCATGCATTGCACATAATATGTGTACCCACCACTAGATGTCTTCTGTTCCTACCTACATAACATAACATCACACCTGTATTCCCCGAAGGGTTAGGCAGAGGTGTAGGTACCTATAGTACACCCACATACCCACTCACATTCACCTACATATTTGGGTTCACGAAAAAAATGCCTTCGCCGTAATGTTGCCACCATTGCTTTTGATTGAAGGAATGGTTTTTGCAAGCAATTCTTCAATGAAACCAATGGTGCTAACATTACGGCGGGGAAGGAAATTCTTTCGTGAAACGCACATAGGTAGGTGAATGTGAGTGGGTATGTGGGTGTACTCAAAGTAGTATTAGCAGTAAACAATGGTACGACGAGGTCTTGTTTCATATGGTCACTGTTTTTAAACCAATTAAGTAGGTACTCTGAACCCAGCAGTATTAAATCAGCAACTATCGAGTTATACATATTGTATGTATAGGTAAATAAAAGTGAACGTTTTTCATAAGTCTGGAGATATGGAATATTTTGAAATTTTCTATGCTTACATTTTTGGTCAGATGTTGCTCAATTTATTTGATACAAAAAAACTCTTCTGATTAAAAATGTTATGATTTTTCTCAATAGTGGCGCTAGAACTACTCGCCTTAAACAGTCCTTACTCCACCACCAGCAATACAAGAAAATAGAGTCGAGAGATGTCGTGGGACACTGGTTGTAACAAAGTTCCTTTCGCGCGATTTTTTACGTAACAAGTGTCGTGATGGTCAAAATGTTACTCTCTTTTCGGTCTAGCTCTCATTCGTCATAAATGTGCAGAGTATAACGAATGATAAGGAACTTTGCTCCAACAGTTAAAACACACTCCTATAGGTACATATTCGACGAGTCCGTCACCCGACACCGACCTTCGCGGTAAGCCTACAAGGAACCGCGCTCCAGTGCACAGCACATCATCGTACATAATGCCTTATAATGCCCACAATGCAGAAATGAACACGAAATTGATTATGTGGACATCCTGTTTGCGTCTTTTGTAGGACGTGAGTTTTGGGTTATCTGTATGGCTTCTGCATGGCTTAATTTTTTTTGGGGGTTGACTTGACCAAAATAATTTTAAAGATTTATTTAATTTTGGCGTAAATCGTAAATACTTATGAAATTATACACACCATAAAAATTACAGTCAATTTTGAAATTTTACTTAGGGTGACTCAATGGGCGGTCTTACCACTAAAAGCGATCTTTTACAGACAACATTAATGAATTTAGTTTCATAGGCCAATTGCTAAGTTTGTCACTGTACTCATTTTTTTCTTGGATTTCGTTGTGTTTCCTAAAATTGGAAATTTATGATGAGTACAATGACCCCTTAAGAGGTTGCGCGTTATTAAATTACACCTTGTCTAAATAAATGTCATATTTAAAGCTTTATAATGCCCCTGAATTTAAAAAATTCAAAAACAGTCAGATACCGAAATAATACCTACCCAGTTGGCAATGCAAAGTTACCAAACGTGGCGTTTCCAAAAATATACCTACTGTAAAAAATTTTTTACTAAACTGGATTAATCCGGTTTCCAAAACTTGATAACCGGTCACAGTCGGTATCTGTCGCTGTACTGCGAAAAATTTCACTCTATCATACCGTATGTGGCGGGCAGAACCATATGTGGACCATTAATATTTTTTAGCATTACCGTGTAAATAAAATTACAGTTTATGGCAAGAACAGATGTCTTTTGCCCATTTTGGTTAAGTGTTAATAAAATTCTTAGAATGAAACGTTTTACTTTCCATAATATACCTACGTAAACTCGCGACTTTTTTACAAAACAAATCTACAACCATTTTGTTTTAAGTCTAAATGCAAAAGTGAGTTTGTTTGTTTGTTACGGTTTCACGCTAAAACGGCTGAACGGATTTGAATGAAATTTGGCGCATGGATAGACCATGACCTGGATTAAGACGTAGGATACAAAAAGGTAGGTAGGTAAGGTAGGGTAAAAAACCCCGATAGTACGTTCCCGTGGGCTAATTTCTGACCTCCACGCGGACGAAGCCGCGGGCAACAGCTAGTAACATATAAACCGAAAATCCCTTCGTAGTACCTTTTTAGGTACTTACAATCATATGTGACAGTCTACAACAAAAGGCACCATATAGCTGTTTCCAGTTTCTAAGATATTTAATGTTGTGAAAACGTGCAAAAATCAGATTTTTTTTTTGCTATTTCGTATACTAGAACGTGTCCTTACCTATATATTTTTTTTAGTTTTTGTTTCGTAGAAGCTTAGAAGCCTAAAACGTGGTCTTAAAGTTTAGTAGAAAAGGTAGGTAGTAAGATAGGTAAAGGTAAAATTAAGTGCAAAAAGATTAATAATTAAAAAAATAATATCTCCGTAACAACACATGTTATGAGGTTTATCTTTTTAGGGTTCCGTACTAAAATGGTAAAAAAGGAACCCTTATGGTGTGACTCAGTCTGTCTGTCTGTCTGTCACAGCTGGATATCTCAAGAACTACTAATGCTATCAACTTGAAATTTGAAACAGTTTTAGATGACGTTTACCCAGTTATTTCACAAATAAGAAAAAAGTAAAAATATTTTAACATTTTTTTTTTTGGTTTTCGTGTTTTGATGAAAAATGTAAAAAAAATACCGTTCCCCCCCCCTTATCTCCGAATTTTACAAAGATAAAAATCTGAAATTATTCTATGTGATAGAAGTTTATGTAAAGATTACAGGAAAAATAAAATGATGTCTCTAAATAGCACACTTTTCACAGACACACACACACACACTTTCAGAAATCGGAACGGAACCCTCGGTGCGCGAGTTCGACTCGCTCTTGACCGGTCTTTTTTATTTGATATCGATAGCTTATTTACTGTAGATTCCCGGCCTTGCTTAGCAAGGTTTTACGCCTTGACAAAACATCAAGATTTCTCTAACAAAATGTAAGTTATATAGACATAAACATTCCGGATTAAATTCTCTAAATGATTCTCTAAAATCTGTTGCATAGTTTAGAAGAATAACAACGCGGCAACACAGACAGACACGAAAAGCGACTTTAATTTATAATTATGTATAGATTATGGGAATATGCATAACATACCATACCGGCCCTATGTAGACTGTCACATATTTTTAATTAAGCGAAGCATTCATATAAGAAGCCATAATCAGCAACAGCGGTACTACGACTAGTTACTAATAGAAACCGAGAGTTAATTCGTAAGCTTCCCTCCCACCGTCTTATGAGTCAGCCTAACAATCCTAGTTAATAAAGTCACTCCCATTCATAAATTAAAAGGTCAATTAGTGTATTGAGCACCGACTAATCGCTACAATTACCAATTGGACAATTAATTTATACAATTAAGATAATTACGGATTACTTCTGCGTATACAGGCTGCGCCCACGTTTGCTTATAAATACAGGATGATTGAAAAATTACACATTCTTTACTCGAATTGAATGATTGGTTCTATTATGTAGAATAAACTGTAGGTAAGTACCAATTGTTCTTATAATAAGTTAATAACTTAATTAAATTGCAAATCAAATTGGATAAGCGTTACCGACAAATTCATTAAAAAAAACCGGTCAAGAGCGAATCGGACTCGAGTACCTAGGGCATCATCATTATAGTTTAAATTGATGATTATTTTTTCTGTAATCTTTGCATAAACTTCTATCACATAGAATAATTTCAGATTTTTCTCTATGCAAACTTCGGAGATATGGGGGGACGGACGGATTTTTTTTTTACATTTTTCATAAAAAAAAATATATATTTTTATTTCTTTCTTATTTGCAAAATAGTTGGGCAAACATCATCTAAAACGGTTCCAAACGAGTTGATAGCATTAGTAGTTCTTGAGATATCCAGCTGGTACAGACGGACAGACAGACTGAGTCGCACCATAAGGGTTCCTTGTTACCAGTTTGGTATGAAACCATAAAAAAAAAACAAAAAATATATATTAGGTATACATCTTTGTACATTTTTAGGAAAATGACAACATCCCTTTTCTCCATATACCTTTTTATATCGAATCTAATTAGTAGGTAGTACGTAAAGGTACATGGTCCTTTACGTACTACCCACATATAGGTAATTAGATTCGATATTCAAAGATATAAAGAGAAAAGGGATATTATAGGCTCTAATTTCTGTACAAGATTATGGATATTATGACCTTTACCTAATACTGGACTAATTAAAAATGCAACCCCGCGAAGTAGACTACAAGTTTATTTATGTATGGATTTATAAGTAGGTACCTAGTAATCCTAGTGGTTATAAAAGAGTCAGTATGTTCATAAAATAATGTAGCTGTCGTGATTTTAAGCGGTCACACCGAGTCAGAGTGTAAAAGAAATCAACGTCCTTTTGAGGAAGAGTCAAATAAACAATAATTACACGTGTTTCTGGTCCAAATTTCAACATAGGAAAAGGTGTTAAACAAGGCGATCCACTCTCACCTAAGCTATTCACAAGCGCACTGCAGGAGATTTTAACAAGTTGCCTGATTCGTAGCAGTCATGAGCCAGTCCAGCTAACAAACCTCCGCTTTGCTGATGATATTTTATTATTCTCCACATCACCTTCAGAACTTGAAGAAATGCTCCAAGATACACAGCAAGAGCAAGCAAGAGGCACAGCAAGTCTTGAGGTTGGACTTCCAATGAACAGATCCAAAACACAGGTAGAACAAACACCAACAGCACGAAACGTAGAGTCGAGGTAGACGGGCATATGTTGCAATATGTCGTTTAGTATTTATACATACTTGTATAGATAACGTCTTTCAATAGTAGACCAAGACCAGGAACCAGGAAGACGAAATACGTGTCCCAAACTGCTTGGTCCATGCTTGGAAGACCTACTGGTGCCTTAAAGCACACATGGAAGGTAGTCTTCCTTATAATAACACTAATAACTCATCGGCATGTGCATCCTGCCCGTCCTAACTTAAGGCGCATAAAGTTGGTCACTTACTGAACAACAGAAGTCCAAACTCAAGATTTGCCGACGGGCAATGGAGTACAGTATTATAGGCGTCAAGCGTACGCGCTCCATAACTTATAACTTAAGTAGCAGATGTTGGAGAAAAAACAGTCAGACAGAAGTGGGAGTCGGCCTGACACGTCGCACGAAAGCACCCGGAGAAATGGGCAAAGATCATCACTCACTGGAAGCCTGAGGGAGGACATCGCCGTCGAGGAAGGACACGGCGAAGGTGGTGTGACGATCTGATAAGGTTTGCAGGGCCAACATGGTCAGAGACCGCAGGTTTGGAAGGAAAAATGGGAGGCCCTTGCTCAGACGTGGGACACAAAGTAGGCAAACAAAAAAAAAGTTTTATTATATGTAGGTATAGATAAAAACTGTTATTAATATCGTACCATAATAATGCATTATTAAATAATACAATAAGCGCCACAAGCCATGCTATTATGTTGAGTGTGTGAATCATGCTCAGATACATTAATATTCTTATGACGTGACAGCGTGTGACGATGTGGGATTTGAACCAGGAAGGGACTACCCACGGGTATAGCAAATTACAAAGTACAAACCGGCACGTCTTCACGGATTTCTTGTGGCTACGGGACAACGTATTAAGGTGAATTAGAAAAAAAATTCTACCTCATCGGACTAAAAATGTTTGCGTAGGAAATTTCAAAATGTTCCTCAATGGTGGCGCTGCCGGTTGCAGCCTGCTCACCATAATGTAGAATCAACAACGTGTTCATAACCAATATCCAAAAAGACGCAAATACGGTATTTTACTCTATAAGAGAAAAAATCTAAAAATATATTATCTAAATAGCTTAGGCAATAAGCAGTCGGAAAATTTCGTAAAATAACAATGTAAATTTTAAAATTCAATTCAAAGTTTTCAGTTTTTTTAATCGGTTTTCTAACAAAATGAAAGTAGCCGCCATGTTATTACGTCATACGGCGGTGTACATTAAAAAGTGTCAATGTCAACTGTCCACTGATCAGCGTAGGCATATAAAGTGTGTATTTTTTTTTTTCTTCTATTTTTTTTTTTTTTCTCGACTCGTTTTCTCACAACACATCTGACATTGGCAGAATTGTCGACATCGGCACCATTGCCATAGAGAAAAATAGAATAGAATAGAATAGTTTGTTTACACTGCCAACTGACGTCATGACCGCATAGCAACTTATCGATTGAATAAAAATATATTGTTTTAAGTGCCTTATTAGCACTATAGAATCTAATTGAGACACTTTTCAAAAAGGTGTGTAGACCATACTATGACGATTGAAAGAGACACCACAAAGACCGATTCATCTCCAAACAAAGTTATTCATAAAACAGAAATAGAACCAAAACCACAGGTAATAAAGGTAGATAATAAAGAAGAGACTCTCGGTCACAATAATAATCGGGACAAAGTAACACAGCATGCGCACAATGGCTCATTATCATATCGTGTAGGTGAGTAAAAACTTGAATAATGATTTTGAATAATAATTTAATATGACCTAAATACTTTGCGAAATGAATATCATTAATATTGTAATAAAATGTGATCAACCGAAAAACCAGTTTTGGTTAATAACAAAATATGGTTTGAAATTAACAAAGAATAAGAATAAAGTAAAAGAAAAAGACAATGACAAACAAGGATAAGAAAAAGAAGAAGAATATGATAAAGACAAAATTGTACCTATAACGTTGTCCAGATCTCATGCAAATCTCATACATATTCAGCCTATAATGTTCCCAATGCTGAGACTTCTGCCTCCTCTCTTAGAGAGGGAGTGGGCTGAAATCTACCACGCGGGCCCAGTGCAACCCGCACTGGGCCCGCGTGGTAGATGTCACTTGTCTTTGCCAAATTCCTCACCGTTTTGAGAGCAGTGGTGATGAATTTATTTACACAAAGTAAAGCACCTGCTTTAGTTCGAAACCACGACAATGACAACTCGTAAGTCGGGGCCATTATCACTGGGCCAACACTGCTCAATCAAATATCTCTGCAAATCTCGTATTAACTACCAATCTCAGTTGATCTTACTCAAATGAAGTAAGTTATTTTTTTTTTCAATCAATCTATCAAATCAAAATCAATCAGTCAATCAAAAGTCATTTATTCAAACTCTGCACGTTTCGAACGTCAAAATTTCATAAGACAGTCCCCCAAAACGCCCGCCCTTCACCACTTCCTAGTGCTTTAGTTGGGAAGAAGAAGTAGCGCAACAAACTCCCCAGCTGTAAGTTCCATCCCTTTTTAATATTCCATCTTTTATATCCATCTTTAATATTAGCATTCGATAGTTTGTCACATGATATATTTTATGTTAGAACAAAAAATTTCACGCGGATGAAGTGGCGGGCAGAACCTAGTACTGAAAATAATTCTATCCATCCAATTAACACCTAAATATAGCTATCTCGTCTTCCATTCAAACAGTTTTTATGCTTTACAATATTTCAACATAAAGCAATATGGAAATTGATACAAATAGCACGTCTATTACAATGATGATACGGACAACATAAATAAGTAGGTACTAATATTAATTACTAACGCCAATCAATAAAGTTACAATACCAATAACAAAATTTTGTTTGATCTTAAGTAATGTGTTATTCAATTTATTTCACTAATAATTTTATTTATTTTCATTTGTAAATCTTACATGTTGTAAATTATTTCATGAATGTTAATTAACAACACTACCGAATTGGGACTCTGTAATGGTAGCGTATGTTTATTTTTAATTTAATCTTACTCTAGTTTACTTGTTGTGTTTTATCCCCAAGCCATTTTTTACTGATTTACGCGTAACATGCATTTGACTCGCAACAACACAGATAATACCAAGTTAAATCAAATCAATTAGTCAAACTCTGCATCGATTAACGGCCTAATTAAAATCTTTATTTAGAACTTTGGAACGTGTTAGAACAAAGCCATAACTAAAAATAAAGGAAAAGTAATGATTTAGTTCCATGTAAACAAGTACAGTCACGACCATAAATATACCCTACAACTACGCAAGATTCGATTTTGGAAAGAACCGGTCATGACTTTGCATGATACTAAGGTTGAAAAGTGGTTCACCGCAAATGTCCCCGCGGTTGTAATTACAAGTTCCCTACCAAATACTTTATTTATATGTTATTGTGAACGGGCCCGGTGCCGTTTTAATTAAATTTTTGAATTGTTTTTTTTAATTTTTATTACGGATGCTTTTAACGTTCTGCATCGTTCTATAGTTTCAACATGAATGGTGTAACCAATATTTTGTAACCATATTTTGATTTAAAAGAGTGTCCGTGGAGTTTCTTGTTCTTTGCCTGTTCTTCTCCATAGGTACCTACTACGCTTTGGAATGGGCAACTCGGACTTTTAATTAGCTGCAGTAAAATGACACTTCTTATCTGTCATTTCGTTCGACCATAGCTTCATCTTTCTGACTGACCGACCATTTGACAATTCAAAATGCCTGTAATTGTTTCATTTGAAATAAATTCTGAGTTTGATTTGCAGTAAGATGGTTGTAAAAATCTACCGTAATACAGTTGTATGAAAGCGGTTCATAACTATCTTACTAGAAATATAACTATGATACGAGCAAGATCTAGTAATATAAGTATTAGGGCACTCCGACCATATAGGTTCGGTTAGATCTATGACCAACTGCGCCCGAGCCGAGCAAGCGAAGCGAGCGCTGCCGCGGCACGGCCGGCGAGCGTTATGTCGAAATTGGTCGCAGTAACAAAATTTGGGGGCGCCGACAGTTGACGTAATAACTATATTACGCTAAATAGCTATATCACTACGGATATAACTATATCACGGCTACAATTATCTTTCTGCGACATAATTTACTAAACAATAGGCGAATTAGTTAAGCAATGCAGTCATAATCCTAATGTTATGCAAAGATAAACATAAATAATGTTTATGACGTATAGATAGCAATCTTTAGACTTGATCTGACTCTTGTATTCAATTACTTCTAATTGAAGTCTTCAATAGTACCTCGCCTTTAGCAAAAGGTGTGTGCCAATCTGTGCGAATACACAACTACCACTGCTTGATGCTTCTCTTGATAAAGAGAAAATCTCTTATGGGCTCGTGGCTTAATAACAGCCGTCCGGGTCGATCGATCAGGTTAAGCTACGCTTGCCGCGGTTGGTCCGTGGACCAAGTAACCATCTTTACATACCAAAACCCCTCCGTATCTCGGAAAGCAAAGCCGTTGGTTGATTCGTGGATCTTTGACAGTCGTTACAGGTAGTATCAAGCCCAAAAGCCCAAAAGTCTGACAACCAATCTTACCAAGGGGTATCTTGTTACCCAGTGACTATATAGGTTGTGGAGTTCAGATAGGCAATCGCTCCATATAAAATACTGGTACTCAGCTGCATCAGTTTAGACTGGAAGCAGATTAAATGATTGAATGAATATAAGTAGCAGCATATCCACAAAAATCACTTCGAAATCCAAGGTCCTCAGTATTGGACATTCGCCAGTATCATCATAACTAACCTTAATTTTTTCTTTCTAGATAATCACCAAGCCGAGCGAAACTTCTAAATCATGGAGGAAATCAAGAAGGAGATCAACCTGGACTCAGTCCTTGAAAGCTTGGGACCTTATGGCAGATATAACCTACTGAACTTCGTCTTTCTTCTCTTCCCTGTTCTGCTAAGTAGCTTCTTTGAATGTGGCTTCATATTTGAAGCTCAGGAACTGGCTTATAGGTGAGTTTGAATTTGGTATTAATTTTTCCTTCTTTATTTATTCGAGTACCGAGTAACATAATTTACAACTTACTACTATGTATTATTAATGCGAAATTTCGGATGGATAATTAGATGGGTGGATGTTTGTTACTCAATCACACCAGAACGGCTGAAGTCTGAACGGATCTGAATGAAACTTGGTTCAGAGATAGTTGCAGACATTGCATTGCATGATAATGTTTATACTTTGCCCAAAAATTATGGAGAAGGCTGACTCTTCATTCTTAGCAAATATGTATAGACTGAATCCTGACAGAATCATAAAGCTTAGTTGTTTAGCTATTCTATACATACTATACGGTTCAATTCAAGATGTTTTTAATTTTCTATTTCTATATCTTTACATATTATTAACAATGAGTACCTAGTCTGTTTTTGTAGTAATGACCGATTTGTCCTTATTTTGATCCAAAACATGAGCAGATGCCTAATCCAAATGACACGATAGTTTTTTTTTTTTTGTATATTTATGTGATTTAATCTAATACGAGTATACTGTGCGATGTTGATTTTGGATTCTTTATTAGATTCTTCATTCTTCGTTAAGTTTCTTGGTTCTTCAGTTAAAATATACGATAAATTAAATCTTCATAATTCATAAAACTGTAGTGGAAAATTCAAAGAAACGGCAATTAATGAATTATTTATGTTTTATTATAAGTAGGTATCTATAATAAATCGACCTTCACAGTCGGTTAGAATTACCAGTTTGCTATACCTACGTAAATACTTCTCCTTCTATGGATGTTGCGCGATGTTCAGTATAATTTCGTTTCTCAGGACCTCATGAATGACCTCACCTACAGTCTCATTATATGCTATGCTTATGTTTCGTAAGTGATGTAGGTACATCGGAAAGTGGCTTCATTATTTCCATCTTTTCTGGGAAATTAACGAAATATACATTGATTATCATAATATAATTATCCTGCCATAGACAGCTGTGCAGACGTAATTTAGAAAAGAAGTTGAAAACAGTAGGTAATAATAACTATATAAACCACTTTTTTATTACAAAACCATTTATAACATTGATGCCCGATACCACTTTAATCAGTCATATCAGCAATCAAAGGTATTAATTACACCTGTTGGTTTTATGATACTTTATATTTCACAACATTTTAACTTTTCCAACAATTAGAAGTATAGTTTGAACCATTATTTATTTAATCTTTTCGCACAAAAAACAGTACAAAGGCGAACCAAACCAAAACCAAACCAAACCATTCTTGCATGATTAAGTCTGACAACACTCACCCTAATTGCGTAACACATTATCAATCGGAGTTGGTTTCATTTTGACAGTTCAACAACATTCATTGCGATATTTACGTTGTCCAGCACACAAATCTTTCGAACATATGAAGCAATGGATTAGCAGTTTGTTTCAAAATGATTCAAACTCCGATTGATAAATGTGTTACGTAATTAGGGTGCAGTCTTACCAAGAGACATCGTGTTACCCAATAACTAGGTTGTGGAGGCAGTCGCTCCTTATAAAATACTGTTATTCAACTGCCAGACTGGAAGCCGACCCCAGAGTTGAGAAAAGGCTAGGCAGATTGATCATGCATTATGGTGGTCTCAGATGGATCGTTTAAAATAAAGTCCAATAGACAGCACTGGATTTTTCTCCGATTCTAAAATTTCGAAAGATTTAACATAGATGGCCAATCTAATTCGATCATTTTAATTTTACATCGAATTTTCTTCAGATCATTCTCTCTTGTTATAAATAGGTGAATGAACTATACTTTTTTAAATTTATTTAAGGATCGGAACCTGACGTACTGTCTCAATTTGCTCCGGTTGTTGCTCTCGTCATGTACTAAAATAATACCAGAGTTCATTTTCCTTATAAGTTTTTGTTGCAACTCTTCTATTATAAGGTATTATAAAAAGAGGATAAACGTTAATTGTTTTGTTTACTAGGTATATCCAGATTTCCCCATTATTTTTTGTAACAAATGTTTTGCATTATTATAATTCCAATTACATGCATATTGCACGCAATGCAAGATAAGTAACTTTAATTTTGGAATTCGGTGTCTTTGGATCTGTATTTTAGTTTTACTGCCTCCGAAATTAAAGTTATGTTTCATTTTGTAGTGTTTTTTTTTACCACCGCGCAAGTTTTTTCTAGCAAATAAAAAAAGAATTTTCAAAATCCGTAAATTATTGACGAAAATATCGCTGAACATACCTACATAAAAAATGTATAGGCACAGACGAATTGAGAAACTCCTCCTTTTTTAAGAAGTCGGTTATAAAATAAGATTATGTACAATAAAGTCGCCATTTCAATTGATTGTAGATTGTAGATGAAGGCTTCCAAGCTGTATAATGAAGAACGAGGCTAACATAATGATGAAACTTATAATTTTGCCGACAGATGCGAGATTGACGGCTGCGAGCAACGCTTCAATGACACCTCCTGGATAAACTACGCCATCCCGACGAACCACATACTAGAGAAACCAGAGTCTTGCAAGATGTACATACCCCTTAACAACTCGGAGTTCCAGTGTCTTCCCCATAACTTCGAATTGAACAAAACCATGGAATGTGAGAGATTTGTCTATGAGGACGAGTATTCACTTGTGAAAGAGGTCAGTAGAAAAGAATAGTTCATATGAATTTAAATGTACTTAGTTTTATTTCAATGCCTTGAAAAGACGAATGCTTGGTCTAATGTTCAAAATGCTTGATTTAAGGCCTTCGGTATTCTAGAACGATATACTGAAAAGAATGAAAAATTTTGGTGGAGAATTAGCAATTTCTGAACGGCATAAGTTATAAAGGCTGCCCCCAAAGCGCCTATCCTACAACTTAATAGTACTTACTCAAGCATTAATTTCAACTAAAAACTATTATAGTAGTAGTAGAGGTCATGCTTGAGCTTCATTTTAGAATATAGATGCGAGAGAATAGTCTAAGCATTAATTTCAACTCAAAACAGTCAGATTTGAGTAGAGTTAATGCTTGAATTGGAGCTTCATTCTAGAATATAGACGCGAGAGTACAATCTAAGCATCAATTTCAACTCAAAAACAGTTTTGAGTTGCAATTATTGCTTATATTTGATTAGAGTTTAATGCTTGAGCTTCGTACAGTCAAAGCATTAATTTCAACTCAAAAGTTAGATTTGGGTAGAGGTTACTTGCTTGAATTGAGCTTCATTTTAGGATATAGACGCGAGAGTACAATCTAAGCATTAATTATTTGAACTCAAAACTGTTAGATTTCAGTAGAGGTTAATGCTTGAGCTTCATTCTAGAATATAGACTCGAGCCTTTTATAAACATAGCAGTTGATAATATCAAGCCTACAAACTGAGAATGTTTTCTCGTTCGAAAAGAACTACGTATGTGAAGTAATACTAAAATATTTGCGAAAGAAACTCTTATCCTTATTTGTGTAATATGAGACTGTGTATATTTGCTTATTCCACTTTCTCATGTCAACTGCTGTGTGAATATTGTTTATTTTGGAAAAAAAAAGAGCCTTGTATCATTGAAATGTACATTTTCAACTATATCTGATACATTTTATTTTGTATTTACTACCTCGCCCAAGAGTTTTGCATTATGTGGGCAATTGTAGTCCGAGTCCATATGTAATTTGAAGTTTTTAACAAATTACACGTAGGCTCGTAACAAAGTTATTGGCTTTACATAATAATACTATATTTGTCCGCAGTAATCGAAGTACAGGAGGTGGACGCCACTGCGCCAAATATGTAAACTCCACGCTCTAAACATGCTACTTAATTTTAAGACACTTGAGCAATTTCTAAGTCTTCTTCATCTTTCAGTTCAACCTTGGCTGTCAGGAATGGAAGAGGGCTTTAGTTGGGACCATTCACAACTGCGGGATGTTCGTTGCCATGTTGTTCACTGGAGCTATTTCTGACCGGTTTGGACGGAAAGTGGCTGTTGGCTTCGCGGCAAGCACCAGTTTCATATTTGGTTTCTCGAGATCGTTTGCGCCAAATTATTTGACTTATGTAGCGTTGCATTTCTTGGAGGCGGCGTTTGGTGGTGGATTATATCCGTCGGCTTATGTTTTTAGTAAGTATATTTTATTTTCTTTGAGTCATTATAACTTCACTTCATCCACCAATTCTGACCATTTTTGCATAAGTTTTAGGATTTTTGCAATACTCCAGGAATATAATAATCGACATAACACGAACTAATTCGGGGGAGCTGACTTACTTCTCTAGGGAAAGCATTCGGAATAAGTTACCAACTTGAGAACTCAGCACGCTAAGCTGCCAACTTATTGGAACGATACATTATTTTCACAGTTATAAAAAGTTCTAGCATTAATCATTTTGCTAAGGTTCCTAGATTATTAGGCCTATGGGTAATACTTGTTTTACAAAAGTAATTACCACCTCGACAACTTCGTAAGAACGTTTGTTAGGGTGTTATTACAACGATTAGTAATCTTAATAAAAAATCATAAGTACCTACACTAATCGATGTTGTCGCCTATCGTAAGATATAATCTTGAAGATAGCCGCATATTAACATTTTAATATATAGCTAAATATCTTAATGTAAACACTTCTCTAGATATTTATAGAGATTCATCGATAACACCACATAAAATAATAATAGAGACCTTAAAAACAATATAAATATTCCTTTAGTAATTCCGCTTCAAGTTCCACTAAACCTATTAGGAAAGACATCACAATACGTACTCTTTTCAATATATCTTTTTCCATGTACGGTATTTCTCACGACTTGCCCATATTGATACTAATTTATTCCTTACAGTTATCGAGCTGGTCGGCCTCAAACAGCGAGTCATAGTATCCGCCATGTGCAATATGACCTTCGTCATTGGCGTGGTCCTCATCGCCCTGCTCGCTTGGGTCATCGACAGCTGGCGCACTTACATCCTTATCCTCTACTGCCCAGCGTTAATAGTTGTTATCTACATATGGTTCATGAACGAAAGCGCCCGTTGGCTCCTCAGTAAAGGCAAAAGAGACAAAGCTGTGACTGTCCTCAAAAAAGCAGCCAAAATCAACAATTTGGATCCCAGAAAACTTGAGCTGGACTCGTTAGGAGATCCTCTGTTGAAGGTGGAGAGTCAGACTACTGATAAGAAGTCTCAATTTTCGAAGGCCATTAGATCTAGTATAATTTGGAAAAGACTGATGATATGTTCATTCTTGTGGATGACATGTTCTTTAGTGTACTATGGGTTGTCGATTAACTCAGTGTCATTGAGCAGTAATAGGTACGTGAGCTTTATGCTGGTGACGCTGGTGGAGATCCCGGCGTACATCGTGGTTGTGATAGTCCTGGACAAGTATGGAAGGAAGCAGACACTGGTGGCCACTTACCTGACCTGTTCGCTGATGAGCTTGCTGTTTGCATTCTTGCCAAGAAGTAAGTACCTATTGTAATATTGACAGTTTAATTTACTCTCATCTTCTGTACACATGGTGTTTCTTTTAAGGTGTCAAGCCAGTGCGAGCTGATAGCAGAGTACCATACCTATCGGTTTAACCCCCTTGTATGTTCTACGATTTTTTGTAGTTATCGACTTATAATTTTTTTTTTCGAATTTTATTTATTTATTTTTTCCTGATTCACACATTTTTTTTTTTTTTTTTTGGGTTAACTTTGAACAAGTATGTACTAAATAGGGCATTACTTGCTGAAATCGGTCGTTGAAAGTGGTGCATCTGAAATCTTGTGATTTTCGTATTTTATAATTTATTATTATCTTAGCATATTTTTGTGAATCCTGATATTTACTATTCCTCTACGTTTAAACAGAGCTCAGTTGATAGTAAAAACTTAAATTTTGAAATGAGGGATCCAAAATAACTCGAAAACTACAAAAAATTGCAGAACATACCTACATGCGGGTTAAATCGATAGGTATGGTACTCTGCTATCAGCTCGCACTGGCTTGACACCTTTAAAGAAACACCCTGTATATCTTAAGTCAAAAATAATGAAATTTTCATCTCCCCCTCGTTAACTGGTGGAAAATCATGAAAAACTTGCTAACCAGGTTTTATTCTATTTTTATACTGAAGAGACTATTAATAATGAAGATATATTTTTAACCTACAATTTAAAACCGATAAAGATGACTAGGTCAGTGCTATAAAATTAATACGAGTACTGTTTCGCCAGTAACTCATGTTCAATAGTAGTAGAATTACCTATTAGTTTTTATTAAAACATATATTTCAATCTATCGCCACTTGGTCACGCCATTGTGATATAAAAATTAATACATGCGCAATGTACATATATCATTACTAAGATAAGAATAATTAATTCTGTCTATTCTATTTATTTATTTTTTCATAACCTCAATAATGGGTAATCAATCTGCCTAGCCTTTTCCCAACTATGTTGGGGTCGGTTTCCAGTCTAACCGGATGCAGCTGAATACCAGTATTTTACATGGAGCGACTGCCTATCTGATCTCCACAACCCAGTACTGGGTAATACGATACCCCATGGTAAGACTGGTTGTCAGACTTTCGGGCTTCTGACGACCCGTAACGACTGTCAAAGATCCACGGATGACAGCCGGGACCAACGGCTTAACGTGCTTTCCGAGGCACGGACGAGTTTCGGTGTGTAAAGATGGTCACCCATCCACGGACCAACCCCGGCAAGCGTAGCTTAACCTGATGGATCGACCTGTGCGGCTGTTATTACTTAGCCACGAGCTCCTCCCAATAATGGGCAAAGGACATAAATCCCTTTTACATTTTATAATTATGAGCTCGTAATGGTATATTGCAGAACATCTGCCAACAGACCGTCATTGTAAGGCTATCATAATAAATCTATATTTAATAATATTTTATAGAGGTAAACCTTATCGGTCAATACAAGGTTTTTCTTCTGCCATGGTTTAAACCATGGAGCCAGTTTTTGTAAGTAATAAGAACTTAGCTGTAATAAAAATACAGTTTTTTATACAAACCTGACAACTGAGTACCTAAAGACTAAGACTAAAGACTAACCCTCTTACAAATAAACACAGAATAAAGTTATTCCAAATTTAAACCTATGAAAATGTACGGTTATTCCTTTGTTATCCCTGATATAACTTTATTCCGTGTTTTATTTGTAAGAGGGTAAGTATTTATCTATACATAGATCTTAGTACGGTCAGCATCAGAAGGCGGGTAACACTGCTACTTTTTGACATCATCTAAATTAACACAAAATGCTCGTATCTTCGGGCAATTATGATGTCTAGGATGGAGGAGGATTATAAAACATTGCCATATAAATACTCATAATATATCAACAAGGATATCGCAGTACATAAACAAGCCTATTTAAATAGCCTAATATAAATAACGGCTCAATAGTAAACATTATAATGCGTTTGTAAACAAGTATTGTTTACTACGGAAACAAAATGCGGATATAATGGATGTAGTTTAATTTAAGGCTCGTTACATATTCGCGGTTTTAATCGTGAGTCTTTTTAATTTAATTTAATGCCTGCCTTAGTAATCAAACATTCTCATAGCATAATCATAACATAAGCATAAGTAATAGTGCTCTTAATATGTCATGAAAAAAAGTGTGTGTGTTTCAGCTCCAACACACGACGGGAATTTGCTCCTGTTTTTTGCGCTGCTGTTCCCATTTTCTGTTGTTGGACGAAAACAAAGGTCTCTAGGGCAGGGTTTCTTCAATGAATCAGTGCTATACAAAAACCAACTTTAAGGTCTTCGTTTTGTTTTACGTTGCAAAGAAAAACGTGACAACGCTTTTGAGTTAACGCTTGTATTTGACACCTCATAAAATTTCCATACCGGGGGCCTTAGATTAAAATCTATAAGGAATAAACTCCAAAAAGTTCTTGGCAACATTCCAAGGATGTCGTGTTATGAAAATGTCAACAGCTAGATACCTCCTAAATAGCTGGGTCGCGAACTCATTCGCAGTCTTAGAAAAATACACGCGATTATCTATAATGAATAACATGACATGTATTTTATTTAATCAGCAAGAGCAAAACTAGACTTCTGTGTCCGATTAGACTGGAAGCCGACCCCAAAATATTTAGGAAAAGGGCTACGCAGATTGAAGAGTAAAACTAGCTAACGTATCTTTAAATTCGAAAGTATCTAATAAAAATCTGCCATTAAACATAAAAATGTCTAGTTACTTTCAATAGTCGCGCGATAAATCGCCAATGTGAAAGCGGTCTTCGCTGACGCGTCAGTCCGTCGACCTTGCGTGTGGTGAAATATTCTACACGTATGTGTATTGTGCTTAGGTTCGTAAATGTTCAATCACGATCTTATGTCCGAACGAAATCGGGGGCGATAAAAGTATTGTTTAATTAATCATTATCATAAGTTGCACAATATCACGAGCATGGACCTTTCTAATCTTAAACTAAGGAACGTGGTTTTCACTATCAACATTGATATTCACCATTTCACCATTAGTCACATGCGTTTCAGCCCCCTTCACAAGCCAACCAAGAAAGACAACCGATTCTCTTTCAACTTTTCTGTTACTGGCGCCACTTTCAAACTTCCTCAAATATCCTTCAGCATTAGACTATGGTATTCAGTATTCAGTATTTATTGCCGCCAAATCATAGTTATTCACAGTTAATTTACCTCTGACAGCTCTGACAGCAACAACCCAATAGCAACTTTATTGCAAAGAAAATAAAGATCACTGTAATTTTGGCAGACTTGTCAATAGTAGCAACCCAAAAGCAACCTTATTGCATCGATAATAAAAATCACTGGACCGACTCAATATACAGGGTTATTGGTAAAACACCAGCAACCTCTTAAGGGGTCATTGCACTCATTATTATAAACAACTTTTACTATGGGACCAAACCTGAAATCGCGAAAAAAATCAGCTGTTCAGTACATTTGTCTACATCAAACTCGTCAAAAGGTAGGGAGCATCTGGTTTTTTTTTTCGATTTCAGGTTTGGTCCCATAGTAAAAGTTGTTCATAATGATGACTACAATGACCCCTTAAGAGGTTGCTGTTGTTTTACCAATAACCCTGTATATTTTCATCGACACGCTAAGAAGAAGTTTACATTGGTAAATTAAACATGCACTTCTTACCCCAGTAGCCACTGATGTCTTTACCAGAAAAGCCTAATTCGACACCCTACTAACCCCCATTTCTCTTGCAGACGACTACTGGTCCATCCCCCTGTACCTGGTCGGCAAATGGAGCGTGACCCTGGCCTACAGCTCCGTGTACATCTACGTGTCTGAGGTGTTCCCCACGAACATGCGACAGACGCTCATCAGCATGTGTTCCATGGCCGGCAGGATCGGGTCCCTTATTGCGCCGATGACGCCTTTGTTGGTAAGTAATATGCAAGTTGTTACAGTGATGTAATATAAACATAACCTAAAAATAACAAAATTATATCCTAACATAACTAAAACTATTAAAAAACTAAAATATGGCGTCGAAAAATTCCTCTAATTAAGAGAAATAAACTACATCTAAAAGCACATTAGTGATGTTCGGTATCCTATCATCACATTGCACGTTCTAATACATTTAAATCTTATAAATAAAAACGTGAATTATTTAGATTTTTAAATTAAGTATCTATTTAATGTGTTTAAATAGATAATTTAAAAATCTAAATAATTCACGTTTTTATTTATAAGATTTAAATGTATTAGAACGTGCAATGTGATGATAGGATACCGAACATCAATAATGTGCTTTTAGATGTAGTTTATTTTTCTTAATTAATGAGTTAATAGCCTCTGAGTAACGCACTGTTGCAAGGTTTTGCTCAGAGTAGCGCCTTAACAGTAACATATTGACACAATACCATTCTGATCTACTATTCAATTCGGGGAATCATTCCGAGGTTTTGTAACAACTATTGTATTTAATTACTATAAGTACGTTTTTCATGCGACAAACCTTCTGTCTTTCACTGAACTAATTGGAAAACCGTAGAAATTTTAAAGAAAATATAATCTTGCCAAACAACAAAATAATATAAGAAAAAACAGCATTTCAGAACGGAGTAGAAACTAACCTAGACATTTTCATTTACAGTCCTTATACCACAAGTCCATGCCAACGGTGATCTTCGCAGCCATGTGCTTGATATCCAGTACCCTCGTTCTGATGCTGCCAGAAACCAGGAACATGAGGCTACCAGACACGATCGAGGAGGCAGAGGCCCTCTCCCGGAACAGAACCAAGGATTGAGGCTGTAAAACTAAAAATTAAATTAAGTAGGACGTAGGTATAAATATCCAAATTATAAAGACATCAGGGACCGTTTAGACTTTTTGTATTGAAATACAAGTGGTATACTCGTATTGAGTAAAGGATTGTTAATCCTTGGTTTGTAAAAAGTTGATTTTTTAAAGCTATCTGTGAAGGTGTGTTCTTATTTCGTCACATTTATATTTGCACCTCGCTTACAAAAAAAGCCTATGTGAAAAAATATTATACGAAGCCTAAGCATTTGATGCTGAATGTATTTAAAATATCATTGACTTGTCATTTTCAAACGATTTATAGAAATAGAACGATATTTTACATTCATTTAGCGCTAAATTTAGTGATTTTTGGTGCAAGTGGGCTAAGCACTATGTGGATCAAATTTTTGGGGTGAATTAAGAATACACCACCAAAGGATCGCTGGTTGATCCGGTGATACCTCGTTGTATAGAGATTGATCCAATGTGTCGTCATGTTATATTATGTGTAGTCCTTTTTTACAATGCACTTTTATATTATACTTATCTACGGATCTGATAAGACTAAGTACTTACACAAAATAGTTAACGATAATGAACACGATATACTTTAAATTCTGTTGAATCCGACACATTGAAACCGCCGAATTTTTTTCTGAAAAATTCCTCATACATTTCGAAATAGGTAAAGAGTTAGGTACGGACACTACCTATATTGATTTACAAATTAAATTCAGAATAGACAATACTTCGGAACCTTCTTGTTCGTAAAAGTCTATGAAGTTATTCAGTGAGCTACTTTTACTTTGCAGACTATTATAGATACTTAGCCAAACCATTTTCATTACTTACGAACAATTTACTTCTGAAAAATTAAGTCTCCTTACAAAATCACTTGAATTCCCAACTTTAAGTTCCTCTTTCAATACTTCATAGATACTTATCGGAAATTAAAAAAAACTTATCTCTTAATGGTAAATTATGTTTTACTAAAGCGATTTTAATTGTGAAATAAAACACAATCCTACCAAACCATTACAACAGTGCTTTAAAATAATAACAATGGAATGAAGCACTTTTGTTAATTTTCCAATTACCCCATTGTAATTCGTAAGTGGCCGAATACACAGTCCGTTTCAGCATTCGTAAACCAGCATCCCAATTAAGTAACACATTTCTTTCACAATTCGAAAGATTCTGAAATAATTTCACAAACATTATGAAGCAATGTATTAGGATACATTCGAAAGATTATGAATTAATTTCACAAACATTATGAAGCAATGTATTAGGATACATTGCTTCATATGTTTGAAAAACGGCTAAAACCCATTGAACACTCAGTGGGAATCTAGAACTAGACTTCGCCAACATGCTATAAATTACAAAATCGAATAGAAATTTTATGATCTTTTTGATATGTTTTCTAACAAAGAGGCGCACTTCAGCCTCCTTCCATTTTCCTTTGATACATTGTGTTTTAGTATGCGATATTCCTCCTATATCCGATAAGATGACTGTATTTTAGAAATTCAGTGTATGGTTTAATTTATTTTCATATTCAGCAATTGCATTCACGACGTTTCACAATCAATTAAACCATACACTGAAGTTCTAAAATACAGTCATCTTATCGGTTATAGGAGGTATATCTTTTTATTTTTACGTTCAAACATTACTTACAATTTATTTGGTTACTTAACTCGAATATGATGCATAAATCACTTAATTTCTACTTAATCATATCTTATTTTTATATTTAAAAAAAAACATTCACATTGCTCTGCATTGCAGAGGTGGATACTCATTAAACAAAAATGAAAATGTAAAAAAAAACAATGATGTTGTCCAATGTTGGGAGAAGGATGTTGATTTTAACAGCACAAAGGTTTAAACTGTTTAAGAGTTCATTATTATTCATAATAATATACCGGTGAGGCATTTTTTTTTATTTTTTCTTCTTTTCGAGTCGATGGCAAAAGTAAAAATATTTTATTACCTGTTATGTCAGATGTTGGCCATGCCAATCGCGCCATCAGTGGCGTTTTGTAGTTCCTCAGAAGTGCAGGTGTATGGACACTTGAAGAAGAAGCTCCTTTGATAACGATGTAGTACGTAGGTACTACATCCTAGAAACACTTCTATAAAAATACGAACAAATTGTGCTGAAAATATCAACCACCCACATCAATTTTAATTTATTTAATCATATTTACGTTAATATTTAACAGTATTTTTGTATTAAGTGTCCACATTTTATAATTAGTAGGTAGGTAGTTTTTAAGTTTAGTGTGGGACCAATATAAATAAACCATCGTCCATAAGCTACGTATGGATTTAGTTAACTGAAGCTGCTCCTATATTGAACAAATTGTATAAAATGTAAAATTTGTTTTTCTTTTATATTATATTCAAACTTTTTTACGATCGAGCAGCACGTTATTAATCCAAGAATCATCACATATATTTTTAATCTTGACTATTTTAGTGTACACCGAAATATGTAACAAAAATTACATTATCGTCGTTCTTTTGACGCATTATATAGTTATATAAGCATTCATCATCACAAGATTACTTAAACATTACAAATATCCGATAAAGGTTTAATTAAACCGAAGTTTTCCATCCAATATGCACGTCTTAACAGGCATGACATGCATAACAAATGGCTTGATCGAATGAATGATGACTTCTATGATGAATTCATCTCTAATGACTAAATCATCACGTAATTATGATGCCACCTTGATTGCTTCATTATTTTAATCATTACTTTTATTGTGATTTCAATGCTGAACATCATAACAATGACAGTTTACCATTTATCATCTATTATTACACGATTGGAATATTTATGTAAAAACTAAGTGTCACTTCTAGGATTGGAGTTCTGTGATAGCAATTACTTTGTTGTGATAGAATAACACAATGTTATGGCAGATTTGAAATTATAGACAATTGTAAAATTTCGGTGAAGTCTCCATTGGGTACAGCGACGGAGGTGCTCAATGCTGACGTTAACAGTGGAGAGACCGGGACAACAGACTAAAGCCTATCTCGGCTTATCTCGAGAGGTTAACGCTCAGTTAAATTGATCGGTAACACTGTACGATAACCAGTTCCGGTTTCGTCCACTGAAAGTGCTATAATGTTTCTTAAGCATACCGTCAATTCCTCCACAGATCGTAAAACACCAGTGTATGCGTGTTTTCTCGATTTGTCCAAGGCTTTTGACCTTGTAGTTTGTAGTGCTCCTGCTGTGGAACAAGCTGAGAAACTTGCTGAGAACTCATCAGCATGTTCCATACTGGTATGTACCAGTCTAATAGTGTTAGGTGGACGGGGGTAGCGTCGGATGCGTATCAGCTCGAATGTGGAGTCAGACAGGGTGGCTTAATATCTCCTACCCTGTTTAGTTTGTATATGGGCTGTTCATGGTCCTCAGCAGCCAGCATATCGGCTGTCACATTGACGATACATGTGTCAATAAGTGAGCTTAAGCTAACGATATGGTGCTGATGAGCGCTTCGGTCTGTGGCTTGAGGAAGCTGTTACAGATATGCGAGGAATATGCTTGTGGTCGTGGTTTATTGTTTATTACATTAGGAGAGCCAGTGTCGGGGAGAAGGTATTAATTTTATTGTTTTGATGATTTTTTTTTACTTGATTTAATATAATGTTATTAGATTTATTTTGATTTTATTTAATTTGATATATTTTGTTTTCATTTAGGCAATTTGATTTATTTCGATTTTATTTCATTTGGTCTTATTTGATTTTATCAGATTTTTTTTACTTTACTTGATTTAGTTTTAGTTTATTTGATTTATTTTATATAATTTCTATTAATTTATGCAATGCAATGGGTGTTATTTACCTGAAATAATGAATTTATTATTGAAAGAACTTAGAGGAGAGCTTTTTCGTTATGAACAAATACATAGCTTACAAAATGTTTTGTCATGATTTACCGCGGATTTTGTTTTCTTTTCGTTAACGAAACACTTTTAAGTAGCCTTAATTTTATCTCCCTAAAAATACATGCATGCATTACAAATTAAGATTATTGTCGAATCGTTGAAAGCATTTGGAAACAGTTTTTTTTCTAATAACGTAGCTTATGGACATACCTTTTGTAGTGATACAACCGAATTACTACTGCACCCAGCATTTTTAGTTTATATATTAAAATACATTTTTGGTATTTTATTAATTTAGGTAATTATTATTATAATATTATTATTATGTAGTAGTGCATCAGTGATTGTCATTATTGTGCTTTTATGATACCTATTATTATTTATTACTTGATTTGTATTTGGTACAAATACATTTTTGTTGAATACACAATTTGTATAATAAACTTTTTGTAAAATAGTTTTCCCGTTTCATTTTGATGACAGTTAATTAACCCTACGCATTCAACGTAAACTTATTTGAAGCTGAAAGATTCTTTGTGTGTTTACAATACCGTTCAATTCACATTTTCTGTAACACTCCTCTGGAAAACGTTTCCCTAATTAAGGATTTAAGTGTATACTCTTTGACTAAAAGTTACACTTTAACCACAGCCAAGGGTTTTCAACTGTATGACTTTTGTAAAGCGGACCTGCAACCCATAAGACATCTACAGTATTATTACTGTACAAAAATTACTGACCTCAACTGGAATATGCCACTTGTGTTTGGAACTCCTTCTACAATAAATATAGTGACCAATTGGAATCAGTACAATGCTCTTCTTCTCAATCTTAGGTTTCTTAACTATAAATTATTTAAGAGGTGGTTATCATATCACACTCCTCTAGATAAAGTTTCCCTGTCAACTCTTAAAGTAAGGAAACTTTATCATGATCAATCGTTCCTTTACAAGAGTTGTCACAATTTTGATTGTAATCTTTATAAATAAAAAGAGAAGTCCTGACTGACTGACTCACCAAAGCCCAGCCCAAACAATTGAACCTAGAAAGCTGAAATTTTGCAGAGAGGTTTTCTTTACAATGTACACAAGCAATAAGGAAGGATTTCCCGGTAGTAGGTTCCCGTGGGATATTTTCTGACGTCCAGGCTAGCGAAGCCGCGAGCAAAAGCTAGTAACAACTAAACTTCGTTAGTGTCCTTCAAAGCGTTAAATAATTTTGTGTAAACATAAAGCTGATAACTAATTTAATTTTCTTACTCTCAACTCAACCACAACAACAGAATATCAACCTATGTTTAAGTATCATTACCATAGTAATATTTCAAGCATACCTGGGCTCATTAAACTTCCCCGCAGCGCTCCAACTTACTTTAAATATTTAACCAAGCTTAAGTAATTAGAATTACTTAAGTATGCAAGGGGTGCGATGACGTTGATGTTGCTCATGATTAATTGTTGCAAAGTATGGTCGCGGTTACAGGTTAATGGGCGGTGATATGTCACTCGCGTTTGACGGGTTGGGTTCGATGTGGAGTGGTACGCAATCACGATTATTGCTAGAGGGTTAATATGATTTTGTTGTGCAATTTAGGTGAAAGCATTGCAGGCGTTTTGCATAAATTATTTGGCATAAATATTGGGAGTGATGAAAGATTATAGTGTGTAAAATTTACTATGGATAGAAATGCAGTTGTACTGGAAGTAAACGGCCAACCTAAACCGCTATATGCATGAAATTTTGAACATGAGTTCCTTATACAGGGTATATCAGAAAGCTGTGGTCAAATTTAAAGTTGTGGCACAAACCATCAAACTAAACAACTTTCTCCATGAGACCAACATCGAAATCGAGAAAAAATATCAACCGTCCCATACATTTGCGTGGAGTAGTTATTGAAGTTTTCTATGGCACAATTAATAATAATTTTTTTCTCGATTTGATCCCATAGACAAAGTTGTTCAGTTTGAACACACCTTTCTCGTACATCCTGTATATCGTAGGGAAGGATCGTTTTAAAAATTTATTCTTAAAAAAGAGGGTGATGAAAGCTTGTATGGAAGTTAGTCATATTTTCTGACAGAAAATCCCATTGCGCACGCGGCGTTTAGTCACATAAAATTACTAAATATATGTAGTCATCATCATCATCAGCCTATAGTAGTCCACTGCTGGACATAGGCCAATGGCACGCTATTCAGCTCGATTCTCGGCAGCTCTCATCCAGCTGTACCAGCCACCCTGCGAAGATCGTCGCTCCACTTACCCCGAGAGCATCCTACCTTATCACACTAATAATAATTATTATAAATGCGAAAGTTTGTGAGTGTGTGGGTCTGTGTGTGTGTATGTTTGTTACTTCTTAACGCTCAAACAGCTGGACCGATTTGGATGAAATTTGGTATGTAGATAGCTTATACCCTGGATTAACACATAGGCTACTTTTTATCCCGGTCTACGCGGGTGAAACCGCGGGGTGCAGCTAGTGTTTATATATATTCGAGGTTTCCACTCAAGAACACGTCTACCCAAACGGTCATCGGTTATATGGCAATTTGGCCAGCCCATTGGCACTTCAGCTTGCTTATTCAGTGAGCTATGTCGACAATACTGTGGTTCTCTCCCAGATTACCTCGTTCCGCATTCGATCCCTAAAATAGGTATTATACTATCAACTACTCTATCGGTATCTATGTTATAGTCAAACCCCGAAGCTCCGGCGCTCCTAGGTTTGACTAGTCAATCCTCAGCAGACCCAGCAGCCCTCGTAGCAGATATCGGAGCTGACCTGTCGCTGCCGGCCGTCGCTCGTTCGATGGTTGGGAGCGCTGAGTCGTGGGATGCGGTGATCTCCTTCTGTGAAACCGTCGTTTAGCAGAGGGAGGCTGCGGAAAGGGAAAGGGAGATTGAGACGACTCTCCCGACCCGCAGGAGGGCCGGGCGTCGGCGGAGGGCGGACAACGCCCTCTTCCAGCCCCCGTAAACAGGTCCGGATGGACGGCGGACTCGGGGACGTCCGCCGGCCCCCATCCAGCTGGACCCGAGGCGGTGGCGCGTAGTGTTCTGCGCGGGCCCCTATTGGACGTCGCGGGGAGAGTTCTACACCTCACTCCCCTCGCGGGCCTGAGGAGGCCCGCAAAGGCGGGCCTGCACTAGCCGGGGATCGTGGAAGGCGCACAAGTTCCCATGATCCCCGGTCCAAGGTGTGGGAAGGGAACACCGGGGTGGTTTTTAGTCAGTAAGAGTCTGACAGACCCCTCAGCTCACCCCAGGGCGGGGAACATCCATGAGAATTTTCCACCCCAGAACAAAAAAAAAAAAAAAGAAAAAAAAAGTCAATCCTCAGGTCTGACTTGAAGTCAGTCAAAGCCCAAACAAATGAAGTTTTTCGGCCTCTGACTAAAGAATTTTCGTCAAACCTAGGAGAAACTAATTTGGTCAGGCAAACGTCGAAACTCAACGTTGAAATTGGGGTTTGACCAGTCAAACTAACTAACCTCAAAACACCTAGGTTTGGCTTGGGTTAGGGTTTTCGTCAGCAGTTCGACTATTTCTGTCTGCAGAGTTTAAAGGAACCTAACCAAACCGAACCCCGGGGTGCCCCTGACGTCGACGTTTGACCGAGTCTGCCAGTCGCTTCTAGGATCGACTAGGCAAAGCCCGAAACAGATTATTTTACTTTCTACGTTTGACTGAAAAGTTAGAAACTTCTAGGTTTGACTAAAAATCAAAATCAAAGGCCGAAATTGGAATTTATTTTGGGTTTCGGGAAATTGGTATTTGCCCGAAGGCTTTGGTCAAACCTAGGATAAACCAGTATTCCGGGAAGAGACTGCATATCGACCTTTGACTATGACATCTATAGGTACTCTTCTCTGACAAAGTAATTTCCTTAGAAACGCTTTTATTCGCAATTCCAACATTAAACTCGTGCAAAACTATCTTCTAAACCCCAGAATGCTACGAGGAAATCACATATTAAAAAAAGAAGGCTCGCTACACGCCAGAAAGCATTTTAATTTCACAAAAATTGCCTTCTAGAAACAGAGCCAGTGCTATTTTTCTCTTGTTTTTCATTTAGAGCTAGACACATGGCCACAAACCGTGTTTTTTGGGGTGTGAAAACTGCCTACAGCAACTAGCGCTCAACGTAACAATACAGCTAGAAGGAATGAATCTTGCAGGATGGAAAGTTGGATATGGCTATTAGCATTAACATTGAAGACAACAAAATAAGGTAACTAAAAAAACTTGGGACGAGGTCGGAGGACCCCCGTCATGAACGAAGTTCCTTCTCACGTATGATTTAAAACAAAAACTTAATTTTTGCAGCCGCCATCTTGGATTTTCATTATGATCTCGCTATCGACTTTAGCACCCTCGAAAACTATGAAAACGACACCAATGATGAAAAATGAGAAAATTTTCGCAGCCGCTATCTTGCTGTCAGTTCTTTGTTGTTATATATCGGTTCAATACATTACAAATCCTTCGTCACGGCACGAGGCATCTAATAGTCCACGTGTAAGTAATTTTATTTCAGCCTGATGAATGAGTAAAAAAAAATAGTATCATGTTTGTTACTTGAGGATGCACAGTCCGGCCGTCGAGAGAATGCGTTCCAGTCCTGTCAGTTGGACAATTTCTAGTCGTAATAAGGATCAAATTCGCAAAATACATAATTATTTATTTATTTATTTATTTATTTATTTATAAAGGCTTACCAACTAAACACATACACAGCATTAACCCAGCGTCTTTGTCATACATAAAGATCTCGCATGTATCTAAATTATAGGAAAGCACGGCATTATCAAATAGCGTACTAAAACATTAAACAGAAAATAAAGAAAATTTAAACACTAAAACAAATTAAAACAATTAAAAAAATAATTTGATTAGGTACATACTATGAAAATTTGGGTTTTTTTTTATACTTAATACAATTTACATTTTATCAAAGATACTTTTCCTAAATATACATAATTTACCACCGAAAACATCAAGATTGCAACTGTGGACCAAGTCATTGCATCAGTATAGTGAAACTCACAGGTGTCAAGACTCAAGACCGCATTCTCTCAACGACCGGACTGTAGTAAAGCTAATTTAACCGCTACGTACTTTTATTTATCTGCGAAGAAACTGCAATTTGTGCACATTTTCCAGAAATCTGAAATCTTCTGTATTAATGACCAAATGCGTCAAAATATCGAGCAGTAGCTCTCTTTTCAATAATGAAATTGCTGTCGTTTCCTAACTATTGCCGTGGATCGCATCATCTCTTTCCATCTGATGAAAAGTAAAATGCGACCTTATTAAATATATTTTTAAATACCACATCTCCTTAAAAGATTGTCTTAAATGCATGTTCCAAGTCTGAGTCGAGGGATGGTATCTCGGTGCAACAATGGCGCGGTCTCGTCCCTTTTGTGTGTAACACTCGGGTCGCGGCGCCTCCCAAAATATTGCACTTCTCTAAATCGCCACACAGTGATGTGGTGCATGTCGATGTTAAGAATTATCGATAAAATGATACTGGCTCAGAAGGTCTCGCAAATGCTGATAATTCTTGGGCTTGGGTCAGTAGTGTTATGCTGTAAAAATTTCACCGTGAAAAATAAGATGAAGTACGCTTGAAGTGAACTGTCATCAGATGCAATGTCATTTCACTCACAACAAGCTTTTTTTTACCTAAGATTTTACAGTGACATTTTTTCACAAGTTGATCTTTCGAAAACTTACGTAACAACAGTAGAACCTATGTACTACGCTTTGGAATGACTTCATCACTTTTATCTTTCTGACTGACTGACCCCTTGACAATTCAAAAGTGCCTGTAATTGGTTTATTTGAAATACCTAAATGTTTTGAGTTTGGGTGCGAGCTTGTAAGATTTTGCTTGATATTTACGTGACACAAATGAAAGGAAACGGCGGAAAATTAATTTTAACCACGTCGGTAATGTTTATTGTGTGATTTAATTTAAATTACTGCTACACGTTCATTGAAGCGACGCGGCGACGCTGAATTAGCCCTTGCGGTTCTCAATGAGCGTAAAATGCGATAACATCATAAAATGTGAACGAGTACATAACATAACATCGTATTTCTTTAATGATTTGTGTTACAATAGCAAAATATATAATTATTTATGCATTGGTTTACGTTGCGTTGATTAGTTATGGATAATAAGCTTAATGCTTATAAACGATGTAGGTATAATTATGGCAAGTTGACATAAAAAGATTTAGCATCAACATGCCTCCTTATTATAATTGGAAAGTCTAGATTAGATTAATAGTTATTACCTTAAAAGATCAATAAAATTGCTTTATCTTCTTGTATTTAAGTCAGTGCGGTGATTATTTTAAAGAAAATTTTGCATTACAATAATCGTGACGGATATTGCAAAAGCTGTAGGAAAACCGTTCGACGTGCTAGTTTCATCAAAGGAAATGTTGAAAATCTTTTATAATTTACCGTTATCTCGAGATCTGCATGCGAGGTCTTAATGGATAGTCGTCCATTTTAATATCTTGATGTTATACTCAATGATGTACAATATTATTCCTACCTTTCGAGTTCAGCATTGCAACACCAAGGATCATTACACAAATGCTCCTTGAATCCACATCAAACAATTTCACCGATAGGTATCGATAACTTACAACGTTTCCATCTCTACAAGTTGACACCAGTATAAAGGCTCTTTGTGTGATTGAAGCGGAGACCGTAGCCTATCGGCTATCACCACACTATGCTGATCAAGATTACAGGTGCTTCACGTGTTACATTACTACTTTACTAGGTATATTTAGTTTAGAAGCTGTTTGAACGCCATGCAGTAGCGACATACAGGTAATAGTCCGAGCGCTATCCGAAGGGGATGGAACCCTATCAAAGTAAATCGAAAATGACAGTTTTCGTTGAGCGAAGTAGCGTTAGCAAAGAAGTGAAAAAAACATACATGCCTACAGTAGTACCCAACTGATAAGGCGCGTCGTGAATCTTCGTTCGCACAGAAAAGAAAGTATGGCCCCGAAGATTAACCAGAATGCTTAAAACTTACAATCAACCTTAGATCACTACTATAAGGTTCATAATACAATGCAGCTGTTAGTTCCGTCTCACTCGCAAGTATGGCGGCTGTCAAGCGGCGCGCGCTAACATGGCGGCAGCTACCGACCAATAGCGGTACAGGAAAAAGCGTTGAGCGTGCCGATTGGTCAATAGCATTTCCCGCGCTTTGAAAATTCATCTTCTGCGCAGGTACATCGATAAGCCATATTAGTTGGGTACTACTGTACATAGAAATAATCTGCTAAAATTATAACACCCCTTTGCCAGAACTTCTTTGCTAACGCTACTTCCCTCGGGAACTGTAATTTTCGATTTACTTTGACAAGGTTCCATCGCATTCAGATCGCGCGCGGATTATAGTAGAAACATTGGATAGAATCACACTATAATAATATTATTTTGTGAGTGTGTGTGTGTGTGTGTGTTTGTATGTTTGTTACTTCTTCACGCTCAAACGGCTGGACCGATTTGGATGAAATTTGGTATGTGGATAGCTTATAGCCCGGATTAACACATAGGCTACTTTTATCCCGGTCTACGTGGGTGAAACCGCGGGGCGCAGCTAGTAAGTTATAATACACACTAACAATCACTATGACGGCAAATTCAACGAATACCTTGCTAGCATGTATTTAGTCGAACCTTAAATAATTCTCATTTTGCTTTTCTAAAAAAAAACTAACGAACACTGTATTATAAAATTATAATTATTACCTACGCCTCTTTTTTTGAACCTCAAATAATTAACATCATTAGAAGGTCAACAAGTTTTTTTTTTTTAATATACGTTTAATTTACATACTCATTTATTGTGACAATAAGAGACTTTTAATAATTTTGAAATAAAGGTCATGTCTAAACGAGTAGTGTAAATAATTTGGAAAAAATGTCAGCGTATTTTTATGAATCCTTCACCATTTTAAAGAATTTAATTATTTATTTTTTTAGTATGCGTGTTTTAATAAATACCTTTATGATGTGTAATAAATTATAATAATTCGTTTAATTTGGCACAGCGCTCCTTGCTGAGTGATAATACTGGCTGGACGTATGATGCGTCTCAGACTAAATAATAAACCCAGACATAGCGCTGCGAACAATACAGTGAAGCATTTGCAAAACTACACCTCGCTCTGTGTATACACGCTCACACGCACACATTTACACCGAACTACAATTAAACTACACCTCGTTACGTGCACACATGTTAACGAAACCCGAAACGTGCGGCTTCACGTTACTGTTGACAGCGATGTCTTGATTTTTAATTTAGTCTGAGCGACGCGTTGCGTGAGCTCAGCACTGAACACCGCACTCGAGCCGCTGGCACTTATCTCTATTACTTCATTTCAGTACCTACCATTTCATCATATTCTAAGACAAATAAATAACCAGAAACTCCTCCTAAATCTCCCCAGAACTAAATTCTCTGTCATTTGATTACAAACTCCAAAGTCTGTTAATAAGCAGTAGTTGTTGTGTACTTTGTAGCTAACTGCAATATACGAAGTGAGCGAAGCCGAGCGCATAAGTTTCTTGCAAGGCGCTCCAAAGTACTATCCGATGATATTAGAAACAGATTTGCTTGATACGAGTTTTATACGGACAGACATTTTTGTTATTATATTAGAGAGTAGAGAGCGTTGGAGTAATTAAAATGAGGTTTTAATTTGAGTTGGTGGTGTAAAGGCGCTCCTGTCCGGGCTATACTTTCCCGGCAATGTGTGGGTATTGCTTGGCCATCTCGAAAACATTTTATTACAGCTTATGGCTGAGCAATCTATAGCTGGGCCATGTATTGCAATATATCAATGTTGCCACCGTGTTGCAACCACATATTGCAGTAAAATATTGTCCGTTTAGAAGCACCTTAAGAATTTAGTCGTGGTTGAACGTTTTTAGTAGATTGAAATTGAAGTTGACTGGAGTTTCTATTGAATTAATTAATTAATTAAATGCACCGACCCCAGCGAGATTTGACCAGACCCTATTACTCAATGAACCCAAAGGTTTGCACTAGTCCCTAGAACCTCATGTTTCATGGGGCTACATGGGCATATCAAGGTGTAGACCAGGGGGCGCGATAAGTAGCGAAGACGAGCCCTTAGGATATGTAAGGATTATTAGAGCCGTACGAGATTTGCATCCTAAAGTAGGAAATGGAATTGTGGAGAGTCGGGTGATGTTTATCTAATTACTAGCACTTCCCGCGCGGCTTCGCCCACGTGGATGTCGGAAAAATCGCACGGGAATATGCTAGCGGGAAATCCTTCCTTATTCCTTGTCTATTATAAAGAGAACTGCTGTGCAAAATTTCAGCTTTCTAGGTTCAAAGGTTTGGGCTGTGCTTTGATGTGTCAGTCAATCAGTCAGTCAGTCAGTCAGGATTTCTCTTTATATTTATATAGATAGATAGATGTACGGGCCTTTTTACGACGTCACCGCCAGGTTGGTTCAGACCCAACTTTACCGGTAAATCTTTTGTAGGGGTTAAACTGCTTTCTCGACTATTTCTATGTCACTGCCATGCTGTGTTACACATTCGAAGGGGGAAGGGGGATTTTTTTATTTTTATTATTTATTTTACTCCAACATACATTAAATTTTTAATTAAAACAATAATTGTACTCGCCTAACTTTTAAGTTTTTTTTTTGTTGAGAGGATGTTATACGTGTCTTTTGTTACAACACGTCGCCGTCGTTAGACGGATTACCCAGCATCAAAGGACTTGCCTTAAATAAGATATCCAGTTATTACTATTTTATCACCACTCTATCTACATATAAGTCTAAAGTTGCGCGTCCACCTGGTCGGAAGAAGTCCGTGCGCACCGTACGGAGGGTCCGGATTTACAAAATGCCGATAGGGTGCATCCACTGCTTTCGGATTTTGCATCTGCAATATCGACGAATGTTTCCACTTTTAGGGATTTCTCCTTTTTTAGGGTAAAATTACCAATGTTGTGCATGGCTTAGGGCAATTTTATTTTGACAGGGATTTATATGTATACAACGTGTAACGTTAAATGCGCAAAACCTCTTCAGGGGTCATTGTACTCATCATTATGAACAACTTTTACTATGGGACCAAAGCTGAAATCGCGAATAAAAAATCTGCTGTTCAGTACGTTTTGACGGATTATGCGAACATAAATGTACTGAACAGCTGATTTTTTTTCCGCGATTTCAGGTTTGGTTCCATAGTAAAAGTTGTTCATAATGATGAGTACAATGACCCCTTAAGAGGTTTTGCGCATTTAACGTTACACGTTGTATAAGTGTTAAATCGCGGAACAGTAGCGATAAAATATTTTTAAATTTTCTATTAGGGCCGGTTTCTTGATCCGTAGTTAACTCAACCAATAGGTAACAAAATAGTAAGTACTTAATGGTTAAATTTTGGCAAAATGTGAACCAAATTTAACCATTAGTTACTATTTTTTTTTGTAGTTATTGGTTGAGTTAACTACGGATCAAGAAAGCGGCTCTTAGTTATTCATAATCACGTAAAAATTGACAATTGCAATTTTATCGTTTCGGGGATCCTTAAACCGTGTACACTCGGCTACACATCAAGCTACTTATACTTTTTCAGTTTATACTGAACTCTCATTCATTATCATTCTTTGTCATACATGTCAGGAAATCCTATACAATGCGAGATCAGCTTGTACTGGAAATGTATAGCTTGATCTGTAGCCGTGCGTACCTGGTAACACTGTGGGCGCGTTCACTGCGGATGACGTCATCGGCAGAAATACCGGTCTCTTCCGCAGATTTGCCGATCCAGTGCACGCTGTACCATAGAAATTAATACAAAGCAACAAATCCGTACAGTGCCGAGACGCTCCGATTCTGACTTGGTGGACGCACAACTTACAAATAAATCATAACATAATTATAATAAAAACTTTTTTACAAAAACAAAAACCGACTTCCAAAAAAAACACTACAAAGTGAAAAATAACTTTAATTTCGGAAGTCGGTGTCTTTGGATCTGTATTTTAGTTTTTTGCCACCGACTTCCGAAATTAAAGTTATTTTTCACTTTGTAGTGTTTTTTTTGGAAGTCGGTTTTTGTTTTTGTAAAAAAGTTTTTATTTTTCACTTTTTAGTGGTTCAGTTTGTAATTTATTTAAGTTACAATAACCCAATGTCAACTGCTCATCACGTTTTACAAAATGTTGCTTTTCCCGATGCAGTGACGTTAATTGTTGAGGAGTTCTCCTAGTAAGAACCAGGAGAAATGGAGCTCATGGTGAAGTCACCATTACCATTATTTTGACGAGCATAAACCATATTAAAGTAATCGAATCGCAACCTGTTATATACTTAGATATAATTGAGTATTTCCGATGGCCCTCTGTGGTCTTCATCATCAGTTCCAGTTCACCGAATGGTACTTTCCGAGAGTAAATGCACGAGTTACTATAAAAAATACCGAAATCGATATAGGTGTGCCCATAAAATTTGAGGGTTTCCCTCGATTTCCATGAGATCCCATCATCAGATCCTGACTTGATGATCATGGGACCACTTGGAAAGTATACCCTTTCGAACAAAAAAAGAAAAATTCAAATCGGTCTAGCCATTTTCGAGTAATCGGGGAACATACATAAAAAAAAAGGTTCCGACGAATTGAGAACCTCCTGCTTTTGGAAGTCGGTTAAAAACCTCAAAATAAATATAGGGTTTTTGTAGAGAATGTCAAGTATGACCATTGTTACTTAAGGACCTTATATTGCACAAAGGTATATCATTCCTTTATTATTGTTAAAACAAAGAAATCACAAGATCAAAGACGTCATGGGGGACAAATGAAATATGTCTCCGTTTTCAAAAGCAGGAATTGGGGCCTTAGGCTAAACACGTTTAGTTTGCTGATGTGAAGCTATCAAGTAGAAGATTATCGTAAGATGTACATTTACCTAAGTTGTGCTAAGGAAAATGGACGAAAAACGGTATGGTATGGTATCCTAGGAATGGAAAAAGACAAAAGGGACGTCACAGGTGGGAAGATGACTTACCAAAAGGATGGAGAAGATTAGCTCGTGACAGAGATGAGAAGAAGAAACTAGGGGAGGTCTATGTCGAAGGACAACCTGACCAACAAACTGGTTGCTGAAGAATGTGTTTTTCTGTATTAAACTAGATTTAAAATATATTTAAATAATAACTTTTACTACTCGTATATTCAACGAATAAAGGGTTTTAAAAAAATTAAGTAAGTACCTATTGCTAAAGGATTTATGCGCTTGCTTTGGGAATCAAACCAGAGTCCCGAGAAGGTACACAACTTCTTACTACTATTGCAAAACAAGGAAACCCAAATTATTTGTACTTTACATAATATGTGGGAGCCTTGTTTACTCATCTTTAAGTATGCATTGTTATGATTGTTTGCATAATTTGCTCATGCAAATGAGGGCTCAACTTATAATTACTAACCTACGCATGATTATAATTTAAAACCGGTACGCTTAGATGTCATAGAGAAGTGTTTACAATAACACTGCTTAGAAGAATAAGAATAATAATATTTTTTTATTTGCAGAAAATACAGGTTTTACCAGGTGTAAAAATTGGAGGTTTAAGCACAGTCCATATTTTGTCTGTTTAGGCCATGCAAATTAGTTATTAAAATAGTACTACGTAGGTACTTATTTATTTTTAGTAGGATTTACAACATGCACCTACTAATCTAGGTTACAATAAGTACACACACTACAAAACTATAAAATTTAACTTTGAACTATAAAATTGAACTGAAAAAACTATAAAATATAAAAAAACAAGTTGATTCTATAAGGTGTTAAAAAATTAACTCTAAAAACTTTAAGGAGTGTTTTAGACCATCGAACTGAATAACTTTTACTATTGGACCAACTTCGAAATCGCGAAAAAAAATCACCTTTTGCCTACATTATGTTCGCATATTTTTCTTTTTTTCTTTTTCGTGTGACCTGACACGAGTTTTTTTTATTTATGCCCCGTATTTATTTTATTTAATATGATATACTCGTATCTCTCAGGCACGGGCTTCCTCACGATGTTTTCCTTCACCGTTTTTTTTATTTATTTTTAAGCAAGTGATAATGTAATAATATTATAAAATAATAACTCATTTTTTTTTCGCGATTTCAAAGTTGGTCCCACACAGCAAAAGTTATGAGTTAATTTTTTAACACCTTTTATTTATAGTGTTGGGAAAAATGTTGCAGGTATTCGGAGATCTTTGACAGTCGTTACGGGTCGTCAGAAGCCCAAATAGCTGACAACCTTTCTTATCAAGGGGTATCGTGTTACCCAGTAACTGGGTTGTGGAGGTCAGATAGGCAGTGGCTCCATGTAAAATACTGGTATTCAGCTGCATCCGGTTAGACTTCAAGCCGACCCCAACATAGTTGGGAAAAGGCTAGGTGGATTGATTTTTAGTTAATGGGTACATCTAAGTTGTTATTTATTTAAGTACGGTTCATGTTATTTCTGCAAAAAAAGAAATAACCCAGAAACTAAGTAGGTACATATTTATACAAACGACGAAATGACTTTTTAATTTAAACAGGTGTCCCTTTACGGTAAATTATTGATGACAAATCCATTAATGTAGTATTCTAACAGAAATATTATTGCGTGTGCCGAATTATTTTTAAAACACGTCGACCAATTTTCGTCACACGTGTTAAGGCTCTTACAGACAGAGGCGATATCGCGAGCGATATTGCGATATTAACGCGTCGCAACACCGCTACGCGACACGTTGCAACGCGATATCGCCTCTGTCTGTAAGAGCCTTTATATTTATATATATTAAAGGGAAGGGAAGGAAATTAAACAAACTATTACTTTATTTTTTATCGTTTCACTTGCACTGTGGTGTGTAGGCCTTAGTAAACACGCTTCAACTGTTAAAATGCACCCTACCCACATCTCTTAAAATTCTGCTGTTCTCTGCGTAGAACTACCTGCCTACTTCTGGTTTGTTTTGTTAAGTGTGAAAGTGGTATTATAATGTTACTTTTAAGATAATTACGAATTGTGTGTAGCAATATTTTATTTTAAGCTACGCTTGATGGCACATTTTGTTTATAATAATTTATGTTTTCTCTCTAAGTGAATTTGTTAATTCTTTTGAGAAATAAATATCTTTAACCGTAAGTAAAGAAAGAAGAAGAACAAGACAATTTGTATCAACCCCAAGTACATTGGGATAAGGGCAAGAGAATGGGTACATGGTTTCTACCAACAAAGTGAGAATAATATTTTTAAACTGTAGTCAAAAAATCTTAGAAATATTTACCCTTCTTAGCAATCGGGTAAAAAGACTTAAGGAGGAATTAGGTAAGAAAGATGATGATTTATAACATAGATTGGATATTCGGATGCATATTTACCTAAAGTTCAGGTGTTGGCTATTATGGAATGCACTTTGGCATCGAAAAAATCCCGGGATTCCGGGATCGACTTGGAGTTCTCATTACAATACCATATTTTCTATACCATGTATCCGATTAGTTGTGCATTCCTGGTTTTTCTGGAACCCCGGGATTTAAATTAAGAAAAAAAATCAAGAAGCCGCTTCCATGTTTCATCCAATTATCCGATCTCTCTATTTTAACGGTTTACGGGTTACGGGTTAGATAATATCAACAAAGTCAATGCATGTTGAGAGTTTTGAGTTGAACTTTGAATTTTGAGGTGAGCTGCACGATTACTGACAAATGCGTGCACTGACTGGACAGGTCCACTCAATCTGTGTGGTTCTTTCCTCAAAAGACCATTTGAGACAGCAATCTACATGGTCTTCACGTGATCTGATCAAGATTATGTCTGGACTTTAAAAGAGACTGTGACCTCTGAGTTTGTTTCGGCGTTTCTTCTCAGAGTAGTCAGATAGGAAACGTCGATCTCATCTAGTTTTAAAAAAAAATATGATTGACGTGTAAAAGTGTTTGTACAAACCTACAAGCTTACAGAAAATAAATCATTTATCATTTATCATGCCATAACTGTAATTTATACAATTTTGTCTATCGCGCTTCTACATCATATTACTCAATGATGATAATACCTCATTGATATTACTGGTAAATTGAGAAATGTGGCTCTTGTGATACATGAACTTCTAGTACAAGAGTCAGGGCTACACAAAAATGTATGTAACTTTGAAGTGTAAATAAAGAAATTATTATAAAGTATTGTAGGTACCTACAGTTTACAGGTTCAAATATTGATTAAAAAAAAATAATAAGTTTATTGTACAAGGAGAAACACATAAAACACATACACTAAACATGATAGTACAAGTGGTAGACAAAATCAGGTTCAATAGCTACGTCCAAATCAAGTCAATAATTACGCAGACTTTACACAAATAGTTTCTGTTAACGTAAGTCAATTCTTCGTAAACAGCTTTACAAATGTTTGTTGTTACTAAGCGGCTGTTAAAAATGATACTCTGAAAGTAAGTAGCTGTGTCTTTACCTAACAACTTGCGTAATACGTGGTAATACACAGCTTTATTATGTAAATTATATAAACAATGTGGTAAATGGATTTCTTTTGAAGCCAGTATCTTCATCATTCAGGGATAGACGTCCACGACTGGACACAGGTCTGAAATGTGCACTTCGCTATTTTTAATGTAACTCCTGAGATTATGTAAACTGTTGAAAAATTGTGACTGTACTAATACTGCTTACAATAACTATTAATTTTCAATGGTTTATAATCTATCCCTGTCAAACGTCAAATTTTTACAATTTGACGTTTGACATGGATAGATTATAAATAAACTACTGAAAAAAAAAACAAATCTGAATATTAGCCTAGATTCTAGAATCAATCATTTCTAAAGCGACCTTTTGTAACTCTAATGATTGCGTCTATCATAGTGATCGCTCAATTAAATCATTTATCACTTTAACAGTTACTTACTGTTGTTTGACAGTAATTAGTTAATTAGTACCATTCTGGGTACAATCTATCGTTGGTACGATAGATTGTACTGAGAATGGTCCAACCTGTCATATTTATTCGATTCTTTTGACGTCACAAAAGAAATAACAATAGATAGCAATAAAAATTAATCATAAATAAAACCGGTCAAGAGCGAGTCGGACTCGCGCACCGAGGGTTCCGTTCCGATTTCTGAAAAAGCGTGCTATTTAGAGACATCGTTTTATTTTTCCTGTAATCTTTACATACACTTCTATCACATAGAATAATTTCAGATTTTTCTCTTTGCAAACTTTGGAGATAAGGGGGGGGGGGGATGGTATTTCTTTTTTATAACACATTTGCTCGTAAAGGGCCTCTTATTTCACCAATTTCAATATCGTAATGTATGTCATTACGTACTTGTGCGTAATCGTAAAGTAAAACGCACGAGTTTCTTTCTAATAAGGTAACACGTACGGTTTATCATGCTCCGTCTAAAACCAACGGTACTTTTTTAAATCTTAAGAAAAAAAAGCAAAGAAAGCAAAGCAAAGAGTTTTTATGTCAGAAAAGTGGTCAACATTTTATGAATAAAATTAACTTTGGGATAAAATGAAATTAAAGAATTAAATGTTAAACATTTAATTCTTTGATTTAATTAATTTTGGCAATAAATTACAACCATTTATCTGTAACAAAAACAAAAAAATATTAATTTACTTTAATAATACTGGCAGTTTTTGTGCCTTTGCCTTAAAAAAAAAAGTGCTGATGCGTGCGCATCGCTAATTTGTGAACAAGTAAAAATTATTCCGCGCGCTTTTCCTTTTTGCTGTATTGTTTTTATTTGAAAATGTCGTCAAGTAATGATAAATTTATTCATTCGACACCGCCAGAAGTCTCAGAGGCAGCGAAAAAGGCTACTCTAAGCCTCTTGCCCGAAAAATCGACCGATAGATACTTACAAGCGGATCAAAATTTCATCGTATGGAAAACAAGCAAAGATGCAAATTCATTTTCAGAAAGTGTGTTTTTAAAGATTTATTCGTTTAAGAAAGTCCGAGTTTTATTTATTTCCTCGCAAATATGTTATAAAACGTCGTATGACATACGTGCGCTTTGATAATTACAGCCTCTGCTTTCTTGTAGCCCTCGCCTACGGCTCGGGCTAGCAATATCGCCTCGGCTGTAATTTTCAACTTACCGCACTTATATCATAATGTACTATTACATATTTCACCAAAAGTGGAAAACTATGCGGCCTAAAAAAAAAAGAAAAAAATTTTTTGAGAATGTGCAAACAGCGCTCTTTCATATAGTACCTACCCCACATGCCCTAGTAGCTCCACTTTTAATTTTTAAGACCCCCTTTCAGTCCCTGTTGCAAAAAAAAATATAAATATTTTTATTTCTTTCTTATTTGCAAAATAGTTGGGTAAATGTCATCTAAAACTATTCCAAATTTCAAGTTGATAGCATTAGTAGTTCTTGAGATATCCAGCTGTGACAGACAGACAGACAGACAGACTTAGTCACACCATAAGGGTTCCTTTTTTACCATTTTGGTACGGAACCCTAAAATGGTACTTGTAACCTAATTAAGTAGAGTATGGCGCCTAGGACATTGACAGAGGGCGCTGTAAACCAATATTTGTGAAGTTTTTACAGAAATGGGAAAGGTCGGGCAAAGCTAATTGTAGATGGCGTGACCATAGCTGACGAAATGTTAAATTTATTATAGGGCTTAGGGACCTAAGCCCTATAATAAATTTAACATTTCGTCAATTCATGTGTTGGGTTTTATTTCACTATTTCGTTATTTTCATGGAAAATGTCGTTCAAAAGGTTTCGAACTCTGTTTATTTTTTTATCTTTACGAATAGCTTTAATTATTATTTATTAATTATAATGATTACATAACTTTTATACTATGCCCCACAAAACCATGGCAATAGTTTGACTGTGGGGGCTGGCGAATCTTTATACACAATTTAAATCTTTATACTTTTAGGCCTTAGGTAGCACTGCAGTTAACATGTTTCTAAATAATATCCTTTAAATTTATTTCTAAATCCACAATCACACTTATATTTAATCCACAATCTTCTATGTTTAGGGTCTCTCGGGAAATGGTGGACTCCAATTTCGGAGTATTTTAGAACACAACAACGCGTCATTTTCGCAAAAATAAAATTAAAACCACCTCACGCCTTGTATTATAAGCTTGTGTTGGGAACTAGCTACTACAGCGCCATTTTGACAGTTGCTTTCCCCATTGTATCGACAAAACAAAATGGTGGCATTAGTTTGGATTTCAGCCAAGCGCCAAAATAACCTTGGGTAAATATAACGTGTGCTAATATAACACAGGTTCGTGTTATATTCCCTACACGAGTACGCACTTACTCCCAGAGAATTATGCTCCTATAGGGATTTAGATGTTTGCTGACTAAATAATAACTCATTTAGAGAATCTGTCTTGAGATAATAATTGGTAAAGGTAAGGTACCTATTATTACACACTTGATTCAAAGGTTGTTGATTATAAAGGACTGCGGCATGGAGTGATCAATAAATAATTATAGTTTATCAATAGATTTACTTCCTACGGGAAAACTTTATTATTCATAGTAAAATTTTATTATTTCAGACGACCCTTCAGGAAGCCAGAATAATAACACTAAAAAAATATTCATTGCGTTATTTACGTTGTCGAGCAGACAATTTTTTCTAGCATATGAAGCAATGTATTAGCAATTTGCTTCAAAATGATTCAGATTCCGATTAGTAGTTTGTAACGTTACGCAATTAGGGTGCAGTTGCTTTTGAATATCAGCAGTCACGAAGAACGATTTGACCAAACAAATACAATTCATACAAATCTTGTTGTATTAAAACCGCATTAAAAAAAATATGCCTTACTTTTGACAACCTCTCAACAGCAAGTTGCTGTTGAGAGGCTGCCTAACTAACTTACCTAATCATTAAGTTTGGTAAAGAATTAAGTGTAATCCTAAGTAATAAGATTACAAATATGAAAATGTGTATGTTTGGATGTTTGTAACTCAATCACGCAAAAACGGCTGAACGGATTTGTTTGCCACACAGATACTTTATAATCTGCATTAACACACAGGATACTTCTGTACCCAATAACTCCACTTTGATAAAGTCGCGAGCAAGCTAGTTCCAAATAATTTTACCATACAAATGCCTATAAATCTGTGGCGGCATCTACGGCGATGAGTACATGCCGCCATACGAACTACGCATCAAAATGACATTACGTCACGCAACCTGCATCGCGCAATCAGAGTTTACCGCGCGACTAGCATATATACAACGTCCCGACATCAACCGTCGGGCACCTGCCCACCAGACATAACACCCGTCTGGTCGGAGGATCCTCTCTTTTCAATAGAGGATGAGTGAACTTTACACCCTGTTCCTCGTGCCTCTATAAATCATTACACCTTCTCGGGCTCCTCAAATAAGGCGAGTAATCTGTTTACCCTCGGAAAGTACTTATAATTTTAGGTAACTTCCACAACACTCTCGGGTCAGATTTTCTGTATTCATAATTCAGAACTTATTCAAGTAAATTACCATTCGTCCTTAGACCTCTGGGTTCGTGCAGGGTTGCCAGGGAAAAATCTGAAAATATTTCTGTTTTTTTTTTTCAGTTTGGGCTATGTCACGAGCATTCGTTTTCTGGACTAAGATAATTATTGTAAAGATAACGATACACAGCAGCAGCGGTTCCTTTGTACTCAATACTTATATGATTTATCTGTATCTACATTACTGTGTGTACATAACTATTAAAATAAATATATTTATTTTGTAAAACATGAGTGAACAATACAAGTAGGTACTTATATACTGGACGACTTTTTTTACCGTCTTGAAAAAAAACAGATTATAATAGGTGAACGGAGTAGAAACCTATGGCATACTTACCTAGTTTTTTTTACCTAGTTTGTTTTGTTACGCAATAAAAAAATACGGCCATTTATGCGACATTTTTTGATACTCGCAAGTAAATCAAAACCTATAGGGTACTTCCCGTCGTCTAGAATCATGAAATTTGGCAAGAAGCACGGTCGGAAAAATTCCGAAAATTGTGAATTTGTAACTTTATGACATAATTTATTTTTTTAATTTTTGATATCCAATGATAAGTTTGTTTTTGGGATAAATTCTTTTCAACTACGGAACCCTTCATTGTGCATGGTCTGACACGCAATTGGCTGTTTTTTTCAAGTCGGTAAAAAAGGTTACCGATAAATGAGAAAGTTACGTATAAGTATTTAGACTGCTTCTACAAATGGAACTTTTCTCATCAATATCTTTAATTTCTATTTAGAATTGAAAATTCAAATTAATTTTATAATTAAGTACAGCATGATATTTAAAAAAAATCTGTTGTTCATTTGTTTTCCCGCCGTTCGATTTTACATTGATATCGATGTTTCTGTAACCATGGAAAAATTGAAATAGCGCGCTATTTTCGAATACGAGTTCCGTCCTGGCACCAACGCAGCATAGACAGTACGCAATATTAACGACGTGTATGGACAATGTGCCGCAAGTAGGTAACGCACGGTGCGTTTTTGGTTTGATCGCTTCCATTCTGGAAATTTTTATCTCAACAATGAGTCCCGGAGCAAAATTTCAAATCCACGAGAAGGAGAAAAACGCCTATAAAGAATTCATCAATTCCCGTCCCCAGGATTTCTATTGCAGAGACATCAACGAACTTTCATTAAAATGGCAAAAATGTACCGACAATGTTTCTTTTAAAAAAATTTCTATACAAAACGGCAATTTCACAGGTAAATACCTAATATTGTGTTGAGCACAGACTAGAAAAAAGTCCGTTTTTTAGTCCGTGGTGTTGAGATTATCTCTTTACGATTGTCATCTGTTTTCACTTGACCCACTTAGCTTACTCGCAATTGAGCATGTTTCCCTATCCAATCTGCTTTTCAAGGTCTCTGTGACAAACACTGAAACCTTGCTTGTGTCAGAAACACAATGGTTGGTTGTCAGCCCTAGAAGCCGAGCCACCTTCAAGTTACAAGTTCTCATTCCATAATTAAAAAGTTGCCTTTTTCATGCCCAAACGCCATTTTGTTTTAAACAATAATAGCACTTAACCGTGATTAGTTTAGAAAAGTATCAAAGGTTTTTTGATCTGAAATTATCGTTATTTATTTATTTAATACTTTAAGCACATAAAAGTACAGAGGTGTCATCATCTGCCTAGCCTTTTCCCAACTATGTTGGGGTCGGCTTCCAGTCTAACCGGATGCAGCTGGATACTAGTATTTTATTTAGAGCGACTGCCTATCTGACCTCCCGAACCAAGTTACTGGGTAATACGATACCCCTTGGTAAGACTGGTTGTCAGACATTCGGGCTTCTGACAACCCGTAACGACTGTCAGAGATCCATTAATGACAGCCAGACCAATGGCTTAACGTGCTTTCCGAGGCAAGCATAAAAGTACAGAGGTGACGTACCTTTCGGTAATGCAGAGATAAGAAACCGGTCAAGAGCGAGTCGGACTCGCGCACCGAGGCGAGGGTTCCGTTCCGATTTCTGAAAAAGTGTGCTACTTAGAGACATCGTTTTATTTTTCCTGTAATCTTTACATAAACTTCTATCACATGGAATAATTTCAGATTTTTCGCTTTGCAAACTTAGGAGATAAGGGGGGGGGGGAGGGGGAACGGTATTTTTTTTTACATTTTAGTAGCTGAAGTGAAAAAATTTCAAAGAACTTTTGGTGGGCACTGTACCTTTTAAAAACGAATAATTAATATTTTTACTGTCGCTGAATCAGCGTATTTAAATTTAATCGTCGGTTTATTGAGGGTATAAAATATTTAAAAGGAGTACTGAAACTTTGAAAAGCCAAATAGCTTTTTCGTGGAATGACTTGTGTGATTATTTTTAGCGTGGGATTCCCGTAGTCTGTGCTACATGACTGCATGAAAGACGACCTGGTGATCGGCAGGAGATGATGTTGCGGGTGTAATCTTGAGACTCCGAAGATTTCAAGATTACACCCAACATCATCCTTGGAAGTCCAGTTCCTTTGACGTTTCAGGGCTATTAATAGTCGATCTTGAAATCACAGCAGACATTATCAGGAAATGAGTATTTCTATGTTTTTCTAGTTTCGCAAGTAGAATAATTCAGATCGATAATAGGAATATAATTATAATAAACTAGCTGCGCCCCGCGGTTTCACCCGCGTAGACCGGGATAAAAAGTAGCCTATGTGGTAATCCAGAGTATAAGCTATCTACATACTAAATTTCATCCAAATCGGTCCAGCCGTTTGAGCGTGAAGAAGTAACAAACATACATACACAGACACAAACTTTCGCATTTATAATATTACTAACTGCGCCCTGCGGTTTTGCCCGCCGTGACCGGGATAATAAGTAACCTATGTGTTAATCCGGGGTATCAGCTATCTACATACCAAATTTCATACAAATCGGTTCAGCCGTTTGAGCGTGAAGAAGTAACAAACATACACACACACACTCACAAACTTTGGCCTTTATTATATTAGTGTGATTACTGTGTTTTTTTTTTTTACTTTTGTTCGATTCATTGGGTTTTTTGGAATTTCTCAGTAGCAGGCTGGAGTCTGGATTGGTGGCGGACTGATGGTAATAGGCTCGCCCCCTTATTACATGGGATTTGGACTTGGACTTGACTTGACTTACACACAACTGGCGAAATGTAGGTGTACTATATAGGTACACCTCAGCCTAACGCTTTGAGGAATATAGGCGTGATGGTATGGTATGTAATATATTTTATCTATACAGAATTATTGGTTACTGACCAGTATCCTCTTTGGGGGTCATTGTACTCATCATTATGGACAACTTTTACTGTGGGACCAAACTTGAAATCGCGAAAAAAAAATCAGCTGTTCAGTACATTTCAATCAACTCAGCCTATCACAGTCCACTGCTGGACATAGGCCTCTCCCAGTCTGCGCCACAACACCCTGCTCTCCGCCTTCCGCATCCAGTCTGTCCCAGCCACGTTCCTCAGGTCGTCGGTCCATCCAAAGTACATTTATCCACATCAAACTCGTCAAAATGTAGGGAGCAGCAGATTTTTTTTTCGCGATTTCAGGTTTGGTGCCATAGTAAAAGTTGTTCATAATTTGAGTACAGTGACCCTTTAAGAGGATATTGGCCAATAACCTAATAAATTTAGTTGTCATTTATACAGGGTCCCCTGTATAAATGACAACTAAATTTATGCAGGTCGTCTTCCATTCAAACAGTTTTTGTGCTTTTTCCAACATTCCAGGCTAAGTAATAACAGCCGCACGGGTCGATCCGTCACGTTAAGCTACGCTTGCCGGCGTTGGTCCGTGGATGGGTGACCATCTTTACAAACCGAGACTCCTCCGTGACTCGGAAAGCACGTTAAACCGTTGGTCCGGCTGTCATTAGTAAATCTTTGGCAGTCGTTACGGGTCGTCAGAAGCCCGAAAGTCTGACAACCAGTCTTACCAAGGGGTATCGATTACCGAGTTACTGGGTTGTGGAGGTCAGATAGGCAGTCGCTCCGTGTAAAATACTGGTATTCAGCTGCATCCGGTTAGACTGGAAGCTGACCACAACATAGTTGGGAAAAGGCTAGGCAGATTGACAATATTCCAACTTTAATCGATATGGAAATTGATACAATTGTCACGTCTATTACCTACAATGATTTACAATTCACGAGCAACATCAATAACTAGGTATATTAATTACTAACGCCAATCAATAAAGTAACAATACCAACAATTTAGTTATTAATGGCGTTGTAAATGATGGTTTATCATTTTCATTCAGAATTCATAATTTCATTCAGAACCTTAATGCAATTAAAACTTCATTTTCTTACAAGAATGACTTTTGCTCTTACTTCAGCTACGCTAAGGTAGCCCGCGAAATTCAAATTTTCTTTCGTTTTTCAATTTGCAGATCACTGGTTGTATGTTGATTAAGACGCAGATTTCCTGAAAACGATCAAAAATGTGGTTTTTTAAAGATGTGTATCTCATAAACCGTAAATAATTTTGACATGTAAAAAAAATATGATATTTTCAAGTCCTTTTCGCATACAGTGATGGAAGCCAAAACATAATTAAACATACTTTAATGCACCAAAAAAATCTTTAAACATACCTCCTAATAATCTTTAAAAGCTGTTTATGCCTTCATTAGCAATTATAATTATAATTAAAAATATACCATGAAATGTCAAATTCCAAACTGCATCCAGTGATGGATTACTTTTTATTAAATAGTTAATTTCTAATTTTATACGATTTTATTTGCACTTTTACGACATAATTCCGGTGCGCGTAAGAATCTTCTATCTCGTGCGTCAAAGTAGACAGCCATAACGCCATTTCACTTACACACCGAGCTAAACCAAGCTTGGAACCTGGGCCTTAAAATCAGGCTGGGCAGGTTGAGGCTTGTAAATGGCCTGTCGTGAAACTCGTGAATAACCTCACTGTTACTTTTTTATTGATATACAGCTATCAATAAAAAGCCACCCAAACAAAATAAAATAAAATATGATTCGCGCCCGTAACTAACATTCATGAAATCATGAGATTTGAGGTCAATTCTAACTTATGGAGTTGTATTGCTGAGTCTAATGATTATAATTCTGTAAAGCCATATTTTTAGTGACGGGCGTGAATCATATTTCAATCAACGTACAACCTGGCACTGACCTGCAAATTGCAAAAAAACTTAACTACAAGATATATGAATAAAAATCAACATGATCTGCCTAACCTTTTCCCACCTGTATTGGGGTCGGTCAGTCTAACTACTGGTATTCAGCTTCATCCGGTTAGACTCTAACCGGATGAAGCTGAATACCAGTAATTTACATGGCGCGACTGCCTATCTGACCTCCACAACCCAGTTACTGAGTAGGTAATACGATACCCCTTGGTAAGACTTGTAGTCAGACTTTCGGGCTTCTGACGACCCGTAACGACTGTCAAAGATCCACGAATGACAGCCGGGACCAACGTCAATGAAAATCCTAACTAATATTATAAATGCGAAAGTGAGTTTGTTTGTTTTTTTTTTTTTTTTTTTTTTTATCCTTGGACATTTCACACAACGCCATCTAGTCCCAAGCTAAGCAACCTAATGCTTGTGTTATGGTAACGAGATGGCTGATAAACTACTTATATACATTTTTTTTTTTTGTAAATACATACATAATTATTATAGATAGAAAAACACCCAGACTCGGAACAAATACTTGTAGGTCGTACAAATATTTGTTTCGTGCGGGAATCGAACCCGCGACATGCTGCGCAGCAGTCAATCACTCAACCACTGCGCCAACCGTGCCGTCATACGTTATTATGTTTTCACGCTAAAACGGCTAAATGGATTTGTATTAAATTTGGCACATGGGTAGACCATGACCTGGATTAAAGCATAGTATACTTTTTATCCCGGTTGTACTGCTATTATCTCGCAGGAACGTACAAGGTACGTTCCTGTGAGATAATTTCCGACATCCTCGCGGGCGAAGCTGCGGGCGAAAGCTAATAAAAATCATAGCAATATCTGTACATTGAATAAGGTAGAAAGTGGGAAGCAAAGCATACATTTGAAGCTACTTGTCGGATAACAATCCCTCTGAGTCAAAAAGTTTCAATCCCACAAAGAGCTTGGCTTCAGAATAGAGTTGGATAGGGATGGGACATGACGGTGGAAAATATCGATAAATTATTTAAGGGTGAATTCTAGATAGTGGTCAACCTTGTTGCTCTAGTGGTCGTAAGTGCTACTGTTGAAGAGGTCTTGATTTTGATTCCAACCTGAAAAATCTAAATCTGATTTTGGTCGAAGTGGTCGAGCAATGTGTTATGGGTATTTCCATCTGGAATTTCTCAGTAGCAGCTCGGTGTCTGGATTTGCGCCCAGTCGATGGCAATAGGCTCATGGCACATGTGGCTCATGGCTCATGGCTAATGGCATAAATATGACGCATAAATGGCTTTTTTTATTGCGTTGACTTAGAAGCTTGATTTTTTTAGACCTACTTAGGTATTTGATATTAATTTCAACTTGATACCTCCACGCGTTCATGAGATAAATGGTCTTGACAGACTGATAGACAGACAGACAGACGGACAGCGAAGTGATCCTAAAAGGGTTCCGTTTTTTCCTTTTGAGGTACGGAACCCTAAAAAAGTTGTCTTTTTTACAGTCACTTAAATGAGAACAAGTTTCATTATTTTGTTTTTCCATTATTTTGTTACATTTTTTCATCTATACACTAAAATCCTTATAATATACTCAAGCTTTAGTTCTATTTCATTCCACCAATCATAAATCCATACAGTCCATCCCATCGCCTTCATTTTCTAAAATAAATTAAAAATATAAAGTTGGTCAGAATCGTTAGTTTATAATTATGATTTTATTTAGTTTTTAGGAAAGGTCTTATTTGCAATTAAATATTCAGCTAATTGACTAATGAATGCATTCTTTGATTGCAATCTCATTCGATAGTTCAATCAAAACTGCATTATCCTTACCAGTGTGTTAAAAACTCGAATCATTCAAATACCGATTGTTGAGTCATTTAGGAACCGCTCATCGTTACCTATTCTCATTAATGGTCCAAAGCTGTACCTGTTACTAGACCAATAGACCATTATTCCATTATTCATCTGTGTTTTTCCCTTCACATTTATTTTAGTACGACAGGACTTAAAGGTTAGGTTTAAAGATATTTAATCTCAAAAAAGACAAAATTACTTACATGAGAACAATGCATCGCTAGGACCCGAAAGAGACCGCGCTTACTAGTTTTTTGAATCCATGGGAAACATAAAAAACAATGTTTTTAAATTCAGAAAAAAAGATTTATCATATTTATGGATCTGGCGGATAGCCAATCGCTTTTAGGTACTAAAACGATTAGATTTACTTTGCTGGATAGAAAAAATCCTGAAGTTACCCCTATATGTAATGTTTAATTAAGTACAAAACAGACGCTTTTTTTCTTATTTTTTATATAAATTAAAAGATATTAAGATTGTTTAGCGCAATTCGCTGAGTTTGTCGTGATAAAATTATTAAAATAATTACTATGTTTAAATGCAGCACTCGCGAGCCTAGTTCAGTTCAGGGCCCCAAGTCTGCTATTTTTTAGAAATTCGTCATTCCAACACGATCATATTGTTACTGCATTGTCATTTTGTTAGAAGTTCGTAATCTGCTAAATTCATAATGGTCGGTCAGTGGTCCCGTAATAGAATCGTGGTAGCGTGACATTGTCGTATTGCCATTATTATAAGACTGCCTGTCCACCGGAGCGGAGCGAGGCTGCGGAGCGGAGAAACGGAGAAATATTAACCAATAGGAGCGCGAGCGGACGGCGGAGTGGAGCCGACTTAAGATTCTATTGGTTAAGAGCCTATACTACCTCAAATGGCTTAGCATGATCCTCCGTTACGTCGAAAATACAGCAGCTTTAATTTTGAATTAAATATATGTTAAAGTTGAGGATTAATGTTAGGTACTATGTTAGACGAAAACACGATTCCTTGAAATTTTCTCGATACAAAAAAATCCCAAAGTTACCTCCAAACCGAACAAAAAACCGCTGTTATCCAAAAAATACGTCAAATTGGATCATGAAACTTTGCATACTAACTGAATTAACTATAAAGCAGGTCTTATGTTATATACTTTTTTTAAATTACCATTATTTTCACTGTAAAAAGAAATTACCTAAACTATCAGCGTCTTGACGTTCATTCTCTTCCGCCCGACACCCCCGTTCAGTCTCGCTTCGGCTGTCGTACGCGAGGGCTGTGTCGCTTGCGCTCAGAACACAAGTTACACAACAGGACGACGTAAAATTAAAATACATTGAAGTACTTAGGTTTATAGTGTTGGCGCAATGGGAAATAACCGTAATAAAAATAAGAAGCGACGGGGTTGGCGTAAAGAAACAGGCAAACATATGATAAACGTACTGAAGTAAGTAGGGTAGTTGCGCCGGTTGGCGACTTAGTTGAGTTGCTAACTTTAGACAAATCAAAATATACGCCATTTACACGTAAAATAGTTGGCATGTGAATATTTGTGTTTGTCCACGATTTAGGATAAATCCAGGTGGGGATAACTTTTATAAAAAATAAAAAGTTACCTAAATAGGTTTGTTTTTGTTTTGACACAATATACAAGAAATAGGTAGGTATCTATGTAGTAGGTAATTGTTTTTTTTTATAATGTTGCCTCACTCCAGGACTTCTCCTGAATATCGGAGACGGTGCCAACATCCAAGTGCAGGGACAATTACATGTCACCGGTAGGCAAAAATGTATTTTCGGAGTATGGTCTGGATGCGACAAAGACATCAAAGTTGAAATTATAGAGAGAGATGACCAATATTGGGAAGAAATGGAACCAAAATTAGAACATTTTTACATTACATGCATGTTGCCTGAGCTATGCGATCCCAGACATGTTCGAAATATGCCAATTAGAGATTTAAGCGAATTAAAATAATTGTTGTATAATTTTGACGATCTTTAATTACTTTCAAAATACTTATGGTATATACCTACCATACCTATCTACCTACCCTACCCACCTACCTACCTACCTACCTACTTGCCTGCCTACATTCCTATCCTACCTACCTACCTACCTACCTATCCTACCTACCTACCTACCTACATACTTACCTACCTACCTACCTATCCTACCTATCCTACCTACCTACCTATCCTACCTACCTACCTACATACTTACCTACATCCCTATCCTACCATTCCTACCTATACCTATGCATCTTATATTTATACAAACCTTATGCGTACCTACAGAACCCTCAACGCAATGGTGACTCGCACTTGACAAGTTTTTTGTAGCAGTGGAATTTAGTGTGCGTCTATCTGACAGGCCCCAACGAGATTCATCAACGGGTGATAGCTTTTCATAAAGACATTATTTTGTACCTAAAGAAAATAAATAAGATATATTTTGTACCTCGACAGTTTTTGATTAAATGACGTTTTTATGAAGTGTCTTGCTAGCGGGCCCTTTATGGTTATTTTTATTGTTATTATACTTACAGATCGCACAATAGTGTTAGGAGCTTGATACTATTATGTACCTTACAAATCCAAAATCTCGACTTTCTGTGAGCTACACTTCAGAAGATATTCGTTATTTAAACAAGCGTCCAGCCAGCGGGCCCCTTTTTTAAATACTACTATTTTATATCATACAATAGTGTTAGGAGCTTGATACTATTATGTACCTTACAAATCCAAAATTTCGACTTTCTGTGAGCTATACTTCAGAAGATATTCGTTATTTAAACAAGCGTCCAGCCAGCGGGCCCCTTTTTAAATACTACTATTTTATATCATACAATAGTGTTAGGAGCTTGATACTATTATGTACCTTACAAATCCAAAATTTCGACTTTCTGTGAGCTATACTTCAGAAGATATTCGTTATTTAAACAAGCGTCCAGCCAGCGGGCCCCTTTTTTAAATACAACTATTTTATATCATACAATAGTGTTAGGAGCTTGATACTATTATGTAACTTACAAATCCAAAATTTCAACTTTCTCGAGCTATACTTCAGAAGATATTCGTTAATTAAACGATCGTCTAGCTAGCAAACCCCTTTTCAAACATTATACCTACGTTCATAATCCAATAGGGCTATAACACCAAAACTGGGATTAAGAAAAAGAGTAAGAGAGTTAAGTACGACGCTAATGATGACGATGTAAATTAAAAGAGAAAATGTAATAGTAATTATAATCTTTAATCTGTTTAAATTGTTAGGAACAGAAGATGTCTAAACATGTCGACAGTAATTTTAAATAATTTTAAAATTTCAGACAACGCGTAACAAATGTCAATTAAGAACTTAGAAATTTAAACAACATCAAAAACCTTATACAACATCCCTATACTATTAAACGAGTAATATTTGTACTCACGTTCACGAAAACGGCTCTAACTATTTCGATGAAACTTGCAATATAGGGGTTTACGGGTGCAAAAAATTGATCTAGCTAGGTCTCATACATGGCAAAATTAAAAAAAAATAAAAATAAAAATTCGTTTTCTGTAACATAATAATGACTGACGAGCTAAAGCAAATAAAAAATCACAATTAATTAACGAATATCTTCTAAAGTATAGCTCGCAGAAAGTCGAAATTTTGGATTTGTAAGGTACATAATAGTATCAAGCTCCTATTACTATTGTATGATGAAAAATAGTTGTATTTAAAAAGGGGCCCGCTGGCTGGACGCTTGTTTAAATAACGAATATCTTCTGAAGTTATAGCTCACAGAAAGTCGAAATTTTGGATTTGTAAGGTACATAATAGTATCAAGCTCCTAACACTATTGTATGATATAAAATAGTAGTATTTAAAAAAGGGGCCCGCTGGCTGGACGCTTGTTTAAATAACGAATATCTTCTGAAGTGTAGCTCACAGAAAGTCGAGATTTTGGATTTGTAAGGTACATAATAGTATCAAGCTCCTAACACTATTGTGCGATCTGTAAGTATAATAACAATAAAAATAACCATAAAGGGCCCGCTAGCAAGACACGTCATAAAAACGTCATTTAATCAAAAACTGTCGAGGTACAAAATATATCTTATTTATTTTCTTTAGGTACAAAATAATGTCTTTATGACAAGCTATCACCTGTTGATGAATCTCGTTGGGGCCTGTCAGATAGACGCACAGTGGAATTTATGAATCGATTTGCAAAATATGTAACATATACGTAGGTATGTATATGTAGGTACTTGCATAGACCTACTACCTACATAAATACACGGCGCAAACTATAAAACGTAAACTTACTACTAAACCAATGGGCGGAACCTTCAGCGCTAAGCTAGCTCGCTCTTGACTAGTATTTTGTAGCAGTAGGTAAAATACTGCACACGGCTACACATCAAGCTATAACTTTCCAGTATAAGCTGATCTCACATTGTATAGGCTTTCCGTACCATGAGAGGTCAGCTTATACTGGAAAATATAGCTTGATGAGAAGTTAGTAGGTACTTAGTACATTGAAATTAATTTTGCGATAATTATATAATTTCATGTTCGTACCTATAATGACAAGTTAATATTAAATTATTATTGATAATTTTATTACTTAGTACTCGTCCGATATTAGTGTAGTTTACTCTAACAAAATCGCTTTGACCTTGTGTGTCCGCGTCACCGCGAGTAGTAGTGTGCGAGCGAAATAAAGAGTGAGGTGGCGCGGGGAAGTGGGGGCGAAATTTGAATTTGAGCTGAGGTTGTATAGGCTCTTAATATTTCTCCGTTTCTCCGCTCCGCAGCCTCACTCCGCTCCGGTGGACAGGCAGCCCAAAACCCGTTAGTAGAAATGATTTTCGAAAAACTCAAGGTCACTGATCAAAGGAACTCAAAATTTTAGCAGATTACTGCATACGTAAGTCATTCATTTGTCATTAACATTATGTACGAGATTACCATTCTATGCCATTTCTTACAATGGAGTGTCAGTGGTTGACCATTGGAAAGTCATAATGACGCCATTATATTAGTAGATTACCAAACTTGTCAACATCAACAATTATTAAATCAATGATAGACCTTTCTGACACTATTGTAATAGCAGACTTGAGGCCCAGTACCCGGCTCCAGCGCCAGATCATAGGGCCTTAAAAGAAATAATAAATATACAGTTCGTCACAGATGTCACGGTAGCAATTATGATACACCCATCCAATTCTTTCAGCTTTTAGGAAGGGTGTTATTTGTGTTAAAACATTCAGCTAATTGAGTTTTCAATTAATTGAATGAGTTTAATTTTTTTACACATGAGTATATTTTTTTGCCAAACTTGGTTCTCATTTTCGCTAAAATTAGGAAACTAGCTCAGCGACTGGCTACGTTGGGTTACTTGTTTTACAAGCCAACTAAGAATAGGATCGCGCTTGCTGCCAACTTCACACGACAGCTGTCAAATTAGTACTGCCGGTAGCTGTCAAATAAATAAATAAATAATAAATAAATATCCTTGGACATTTCACACAACGCCATCTAGTCCCAAGCTAAGCAACCTAATGCTTGTGTATGGTATCGAGATGGCTGATAAACTACTTATGTTTATTTTATTTTTTTTTGTAAATAAATACATATTATAGATAGAAAAACACCCAGACTCGGAACAAACACTTGTAGGTCTTACAAATATTTGTTCCGTGCGGGAATCGAACCCGCGACATGCTGCGCAGCAGTCAATCACACGATAGCTGTCAAATTAGTACTGCCGATAGCTGTCAAATACACGATAGCTGTCAAATTAGTACGCTTTGGTAATGAAGTTCGCGAGTATTGCGGAACAAAATGGCGTCTTGACAGTACTATTCTTATTTGGCTCGCATAGTACTTTTGTTTAGTGCCTTACGAATGAAAATACGTCTATTGTAGATTTCATCGTTAAAGATCCGAGTTCCTAGAAGAGCAATGGCCGGCACATAACGGCAGTAGTGATGGCCATCGTGAAAATGATGGCAGCGGGGTTTGAGTTTACGGTATCAAAAAATTGCTCTCATAAGGAGGATGTGCTAAGGTAGCTCGCGAAATTCTTTTCTTACGTTTTTTGCAATTTGCAGGTCAGTGTCAGGTTGTATGTTGATTAAAATATGATTAGCGACCGTAACTAATATGGCTTTACAGAATTATACCGGATGACTTTTTTTACCGTCTCGTAAAAAATTGGGTGTATTAGATGAACAGAGTAGAAGCCTATGGCATACCTAGTTTTTTTTTTTTTTAATAGCTTAGACAGAAAAAATGATCAAAGTACCAATAAATACTACAAATTCTATGTAAACTTTTCATTTTTGTACCATACAAAACAGAAATTTTGAAAAAAAATAATAAATTGTTTAAAAATATCGAAATTCAAATCATATGCAACCTGCATATGATTAGAATTTTTGATTTTTTTGAAAAAAAAAAAAAAAGTTAGGTATGCCATAGGCTTCTACTCCGTTCACCTAATATACCCAATTTTTTTCGAGACGGTAAAAAAGTCATCCGGTATAATCATTAGAATCAGCAATACAACTACTCCATAAGACATAAGTTAGAAATTACCTCAAATCTAGTGATTCATGAGGTTTGAGACACTGACCTGCAAATTGCAAAAAAACGTAAGAAATTTTGAATTTCGCGGGCTACCTTAACGCATCCCTCCTAAGGAAAACACACCAACTTACTTTCATAAATCGAATGAAACCGTACCTAGTTTTTAAAAAAAATGTCAACGCAATCACTTTTTACATAGGGTTTTTCAACACAATGCAAAAACGTTTTGTGATTGTTATTACTCAATTTAGTTCAAACTGGCGCAATTCGTGACTGATCACATTAATATGGCTCATCTTTGAGAAAAAACACAGATTTTTATAGCATCATCTCCGTCTTACAGTCTCATTCAAAAGCTTGCAATGTGTCATATTAACGCATATGGAACTTTTACATTATGTCGTACTGACATTAGCGTTTCGCGACCATTACAATCTCGATTATTATTCTAAATACTGCAGTAGCCAACTTGTTAGGGACGAGCCGGTTTACTCATTGACAGGAAACGAGGTAATAGTTGTCGTGATCACTTCAATTGTTTTTTGTGGTATTGCTTAGGTACATACTGATCGAGTAATGATATTGTTTGTTTGGAGTTTTTTTTTGCAGCCTATCTTGAGTCCTTATTTTTTTTACAGCCTCTCCTGGGAAAAAAAGCGATTTCTGGTCAAATGTTCTGTAAACATATTGAGATCGAGAAAGTTAAATATTTTAATTCAGGAGTTATTTTATTTACTCCTGAATTTAAACAGTCGAATTCAGTCAACAATGAGCAACGTTCTCGTTGAACGGAGTCAAAACGCAATATGTTAACACGTCCCGGCGCGGTATACGGCTATAGCCGTCATAACAATAAAACCTCCATTGTTTCTTCTTTAACATACTCGTAGGTACACAATCGTAGGTATAATTCCAAATGCCACGGATTTGAATTACAGTCCGGCCATCGAGAAAATGCTTTCTTGACACCTATCAGTTTCATACTAATGAATAATGTGTTTTGCGAATTTGATCCTTATTACTACTAGAAACTATCCAACTGACAGGTCTTAGGAACGCATTCTCTCGATGGCCGTACTGTAAGTAGGACCTAGCTACTCGACACTTTTCACTTGCGAGCAAAGCCAAGAGGTAAAGTAATGTGCGATTAAAAGTGTTTGCAACTATCTGTAATAATTGGCCTTAAATAGTTGCTAATCGATTACTCAGCCTTATTTCTTTTGAACAGAATCACTATAATTAAGCAATTGATAAGCGTTTACAGATGCCGCCTCTTGTCATAATCCCAGTATCACCTTGCAAATCAGTAGGAAAAGAAAGGTCGTTCCGTTCGTTTCCGGTTCAAACTTGGTTTATTATTATCTGGGGTTCCGAGTGAAAAATAAACTAGTTGCAAGGCTGAAAGCCATAAAAGCTATTGAACCTTAAAACATAATTAAAATATATTTTTTTACTTTCACCAAAAAGTTTGACCATTTTAATTATATCGATAAAATGTAAGCACTTCACTAAACCACAGGACGCGCAATATCGAATACTAGTTCACGTCAACGGTATAAAACATGGAAATCTCTTGCAATACAAGTCGTGTACCAATGTAAATTGTTGGTGCTATTGCATTATATGCTTATCTGATTCTGGCAGGGAATCTGCTTTTATATTTCAGCCGAATTAAAGAAAAGTGTGAAGAAAATTTTGGCTTGGTATGGGTCCGCTCCTGAAGCCATTGTATTCCACCATTTTAGTTTTTACCGCAATTAATCTACATTTTGAGAGTTCAAAACTTGGCTCCCGATTTCACATTTTTATTCTATGTTCATCTTTGACCGTCTGTGGATAGGTGACCATCTTTACATACCAAGACCCCTCCGTGCCTCGGAAAACACGTTAAGCCGTTGGTCCCACCTGTCATTCGTGGATCTTTGACGGTCGCTCTATGTAAAATACTAGTATTCAGCTGCATTAAATTAGACTGTAAGGCGACCCCAACATCGTTGGGTAAAGGCTAGGCAGATTGACAATATTCCAACATTAATTGATATGGAAATTGATACAATTGTCACGTCTATTACCTACAATGATTTACAATTCACGGGCAACATCAATAAGTAGGCAGTTGATGTTAATCTTTGACACCTCTGATTTACTGATAAGGGCGTAGTTCCTGTATTACATTATAATAAGAAATTCAAAGTAGACCATTGGCAAACCACCCATTAGAGAGAAGATTGATTTAGGATTGGCTTAAAGGAAAGACCTTTGCTCGGATATAGGAAACTTAAAGGTATATTAATGTAGCAGTATTTCAGAACAATAGATACTGTGGATGCTGTAAATGAAATAGATGAAGGAAGAAAACTTACGAATCTCGGACCAAAAAAAAAACAATTCTGACAACAGTAACGTAGGGTCGGTTTCGTAAACATGTGCGCACTTATAGTGAGATGTACTTTAGTTGTAGTTTGGTGTAAATGTGTGCGTGTGAGCGAAGTGTAAAATAACAGGGGGTGACTTGCACATTCAATAATGGGCCCCCGAAAACGGTCGCTAGCTATGTGCTAGCGACCGTTTCGTAGCAACAAGGGGGCAACATATCCTTGAGATGCTTATGAGGAGTGGAGAGATATCCCACGGCTATCAAGACAATCCCGGTGTACGGTCAAGATCCCTACTAGCATCTAACTTCAATACTTCCTTCCTCCGACCAGGTTTGCTCTTGCGAATCTCTATTCTAGCCCAATAAAGGCAAGAATGAGATGGAAGCTCTGTTCCTCGTCAGTGTTCACTCCAGGCAGCCGACCAATAAAGGCAAGCCAGCGGTGAAGAACAAGTTTTCTCCCAGGAGATAGGGTCCGTGGGGTCGCTACTGTTAACAGCTCACCACATGCTGCCGTGCTGGTGTCTGTATCTCTTTTGGTCTGCCGCCTCCTGTTTCGGCAAAGTAGAGTTTACTTTTACCGGCACAGACCCAGATTTCGGAGCGTGCAAGCCCCACCACGACGTCAACGCAGAGATACGGCGGTGGGGTTATTATTATTTAAATTGTCTTTAACATATCTCGGGACCCTGAGGTCCCGGACCTTTGGAAGGCGTACGAGGAGCCGAAGCCAACTCGCAGAGGCCCCTTAGACAATTTTAAAGGAAGAGAAGGCACCAGCCGACGATTATCCCTGTATGCACTATGCAATTGCACCCAAGGACAACCCCGTTACATTTTAACTATTGAATTTCGAAACTTATTCCTTGTCTACTGTCTAGGTTCAAAGATTTGGGGTGTGTATTGATGAGTGGGTCAATGAGTGAGTAAATTAGGACTTTTCTTTTTATAGATACGTATGTATTGGTGGCTGGCCATAAAAAAAAATCAACACTTCTTGTTAATTTGCAGACCCAAGAAAGATTAATCATCAATGAACTAGTTGCGTATGCATTCAATGCTATTGTATGACCACGAAATGAGCAGTGTTAACTGTTGATTGGACTGTGATTTTATTACAGAACGTAATAGATCTAAGATCATTGTGTAGGTTCCATTATTGCAGCCACAATTCTGGTAATTCTAAGTGCTGAGTTTATTCACGACAAACATCTTCAATAAACCGTTGTGGTTTAGAGTTAGCTAATAAAATTACAAATTATATTATTGTGGTGAACCCAAAAATTAGTGTGGGTTTACACGAGTTTTTATTGCATGTCTGCAGATTGTTAAGGAAGTTTGCGCTTACGCTCCTTCCAGTCCTGCTTCTTCAAATCAGTTGTCTATGATTGTGACTTTTCTTTGCTTTACCAGTCTTGGCTGGAGGTAGTGCGATCTTTATTAACCATCAATGATTCCGTGACAGGAGCCTATTGCCACTTTAGCCAGTTTTTTTTGTTGTCTATGCCAATGCGTGCTGCTACCTGTACCTGTAGATTGCAAACTAGCTGTTGCCCGCGCCTCCGTCCGCTTGGATGTCAATAATTCCCCATTTGAATCGGATTTTGTTCACAATTTCATGTCTTTTAATTTTTCTGCGCGAAGCCTTAATTAGTTTTCTAAAATAAAAGTAGTTTAAGTTACTCTTTATAATATCAGCTATCTGCCAGTGAGTATCGTCAAAACCGGTCAAGCCGTTTCGGAGATTAGCCAGACCAAAACCGACAGACACACAGACCAAAAGTTTAAAAATTGATTTTTTTTTTGTTACAAGCACTGTACGTTTATATACATACTTTCATATCCACTTAGTAAAAATCTGTTATTTTGACATTACAAACAGAACCTTTATTTATTTCTGTAGATTTTCAACAAATTTTGTACCTCATTTTCGCTGAAAACCAGCGCTGGGGCTCTGTCTCGCATAGGGTCGCAGCATTATGCTCAGCGATGGCCGTTTTGCATGGATGTGACGCATATTTTTCCTCAGCTTGTTCTTTTTGTGTTTGAGTTTTTTTTTATTATTGCGTCCTGTTTGCCGCAAATAAATAAATTTTCTTTCTTCTTTTCTTTTTTTTTTCTTTGTAATCATGTTGTCGGCCCTATATTTTTGCCCATTAACAATCGAGAAGATGCCCAAATTCGGCAAAATAAACAATATTATTTCTACTGTAGCCTTGCAAAGACTCAATGCCCTGCAATTTTCTACTCAATTAGACTTAGGAAACACTAGAAAGTGTGCCAAAAATTAAGGACATTCCAACGTCGGTAAATATTAAATACGCAAGCATACCTTCCTTGTTTGTTTACTCAGTTACTTAGGCATGTTAAGAATATGCGTATTTTTGAAGGCTAGTCAACAGCTTTAAGAACTGTCAAAGTCAAGTAAACAAGTTCAGCCTTCTTGTCATGACTTGCATTTTAGAATTATTATTAAGCTATCACTCATGCAGCAGACTAGTTTATCTATGGCCATTATTTTATTTTTAGGGTTCCGTATCTAAAAGGAAAAAACGGAACCCTTATAGGATCACTCGTGTGTCTGTCTGTCCGTCTGTCACATCCAATTTGCTCCGAATCTAATGTACCGATAAAGTTGAAAGGATTTCTGTGACCCAAACACCTATGTTTAAAGTAAATAAATGAATTTTGAATGTGGAGGTCACTTTTATGGGGCAAATAAGAAAATTAAAAAAAAAAAAGTTTTGCAAACTGTACCGTGTGACATATCCCATAAAAGGGCTTACTATTAGGGTGTCAAATACATTTTTTTATAATTTTAAAACAAATAGTTTTAAAGTTATTTAAGAAAATAGACGAAAATTTACCATTCCCCCCACCCCTTATCTCCGAAACTACTGAGCCGAAAATTTTGAAAAAAAATACAGAAAATAGTTGTGTACCTGTAGATTACAGGAAAACCTATAAGAAGTTTGTGGTCTTACATGGTAAATCTCTCAATATTGCGAGTACAAACTTACATTTACTGTTGGAATGTATGGGAGAACATGTTTTTCAACTATAATGTTAAGTCTGTTCTTGGGATAATTTCATCCCAACTATGGAACCCTTCATTGTGCGTAGTCCAACACGCACATGTTTTAAGACCTTTGAACAGACGTTTTATTGATAATCGTAATTGATTTTATTGCTGTAAGTAGGCTTAGGAGCCTGTGGCTATGTAGTAACAGCCTCACGGGTCAAACGATTTGCAGCGGTTGGTCCGTGGATGGGTGACCATCTTTACATACCAAGACCCCACCATGCCTCAGAAAGCACGGTAAGCCGTTAGTCCCGGCGGTCATTTGTGGATCTTTGATAGTCGTTACGGGTCGTCAGAAGCCCGAAAGTCTGACCAGTCTTACCAAGGGGTATCGTATTACCCAGTAGCTGGGTTGTGGAGGTCAGATAGGCAGTCGCTCCATGTACCGACGCCAACTTATTTGGGAAAAGGCTAGGCAGATGATGATGAACAAGGCTTCTGACACCCCGTAACAACTGTCAAATATCCACGAATGACAGCCGGGACCAACAGCTTAACGTGCTTTCCGATGCACATCCACGGACCAACCCCGGCAAGCGTAGCTTAACCTGATGGATTAACCCGTGCAGCTGTTATTACTTAGCTACGAGCTCCTGTTACCTTGTCTCCTCTAACCACTCACTTGAACTAGGAACAAAAATAAAATCTGCAAACCTGCATAGACCGTGACAACAGGGCATAAGGTTTGCATGACAGATAGTTTCTTTCACAATACCTTTGTTGTTGACTAAATAAATGGCTTCATTTATAATAGAATATTTAATACAACTTGTAACGTTAAATGCGCAAAATCTCTTAAGGGGTCATTGTACTCATCATTATGAACAACTTTTACTATGGGACCAAACCTGAAATCGCGAAAAAAAAATCAGCTGTTCAGTACATTTTGACGAATTATGCGAACATAAATGTACTGAACAGCTGATTTTTTTTTCGCGATTTCAGGTTTGGTCCCATAGTAAAAGTTGTTCATAATGATGAGTACAATGACCCCTTAAGAGGTTTTGCGCATATAACGTTACACGTTGTATACCGCAAATTACTCTCAAGCTTCGTTCTCGATATTAGTATTAACACACATGTAGTTTCACTATCAGACTCGCCATTTCGCACTGAATTTAGGAGAAAAATAAATTATTTAATCCTATGTAAGGTAGATTAAAAACTTTTGTTCGTGACTATGACGTTCGCACCTAGCCAGCTCATTCACGCATCAGTGCTTCGCTGTTTCGCATCTATTCCTTTGTTTTACAGTAATTCAAGTGCGTTTTTATATTTAAGCCTTAAAATGCCGAAAAGAAAGAGTGATAAGTGCGATTGCAGTTAACGTGAAATAAAACGTGGGCGACGTACTGACGTACTCGCTATGGAAGTACATCGTCTTCGGATGATGATTTTCCTACGCCTTATAACTGCTTATAACCTGCAGGGTGAGTCATTGACCTAATTATTTCGTGTTTATATTTTAATAGGTTACTTTTAGCATAGCAACTAGGTGGTTTAGAGAGCTCGGTTTTTTTTTTTAAAGTACCGTTATGTAAAAGTGGTACGTTTGTGGTTTTAAATTCATAACGGATTCTTAACAGTAATTAAATTGGAAAATCGGATTGTCCTTTGGGGGCCTTCCACTTCCAAAACTAAGCACTTGCTGCTCGGATCTACCTATGGGGTTTTTCTTTAGCATGTACCTACGATAATCCTGGAGGAATAAATCTTATATCGCCTATCTGGATTGCGTCTTTCTCACAAGGAGTCTCACTTCCCACACGTAAATAAAATAATTGTTATGTCGCCTATCGGGATTGCGTGTTTCTCACAAGGAGTCTCACTTCCCACACGTAAATAAAATAATTGCTATGTCGCCTATCGGGATTGCGTGTTTCTCACAAGGAGTCTCACTTCCCACACGTAAATAAAATAATTGTTATGTCGCCTATCGGGATTGCGTGTTTCTCACAAGGAGTCTCACTTCCCACACGTAAATAAAATAATTGTTATGTCGCCTATCGGGATTGCGTGTTTCTCACAAGGAGTCTCACTTCCCACACGTAAATAAAATAATTGTTATGTCGCCTATGGGGATTGCGTGTTTCTCACAAGGAGTCTCACTTCCCACACGTAAATAAAATAATTGTTATGTCGCCTATCGGGATTGCGTGTTTCTCACAAGGAGTCTCACTTCCCACACGTAAATAAAATAATTGTTATGTCGCCTATCGGGATTGCGTGTTTCTCACAAGGAGTCACACTTCCCACACGTAAATAAAATAATTGTCATGTCGCCTATCGGGATTGCGTGTTTCTCACAAGGAGTCTCACTTCCCACACGTAAATAAAATAATTGTTATGTCGCCTATCGGGATTGCGTGTTTCTCACAAGGAGTCACACTTCCCACCCGATTGCTTGCAAAGTGCGAACCAATCCCAGTCGATGACGATCGTGCCATATATCGCGGCGACACGGATCCACAACCTGGATGCTCGTACTGGCAATAAGCCCCAGCGGAATGTACCTAGTGACGAGGAGGTTGCGGCCCCGATCGTCACACGGTCCCCTACTGTCGACAACATCTCGGCACACGTGATCTGCCGCCGAGCTCCGTGACCGCCGCACTGCCTCCTGTCCAAGTACTCGCTGCGCCTGCCGTGGAATCATCTGCCGTACCTCTAGAGAAGGCATGTGAACTTGAGCCCCCTGCTCTTCAACAAGATATTCCCGAATTAGATCCAAACTTAAACATTAGGTGATGACCCCATCTCGACTATAGAATACGGCAGTGAAATCCAAGAGGATTTGGCGATTAGACTCAACCACATTGCTACCTCCGGTCTCTGTAAAGAGAACCGCAAGGAGCTAAGATAGATATTTGGTACCGGTGAACTGCAAGTTCATAAAAGCGCCTACCCTTAATCTGGAGATTCGAGCATCTCTGACAGAAACTCAAGCAAACCGAGATAAGGGTTAGAAAGTAAACAGGTACCTATTAACATCTTGTGCCTTGTCCTACCTCAGCGAGGCCATTACCGCGCTACTCTCATCAGGTCATAATAACCCTGAGCTTCTCAAGCTGCTGATGGATACAGCTCGAATCCTCAGTGAATGCTATACACGGACTCGAACTCACGACGTGCGTTCATTCTGTCTATTGTCAAGAAGGAACTAAAAGATTAGTTAGACAAAACTAAAATAGATCAAATGCTTTTTGGCAGCAGCCTATCGGAAACCTTAAAATCAGCGAAAACGATTATAAAATCTGGAGCTGATATAAGGTCATCTTCGACAATGAAGTCTATGGCTCATAAACCGGCTAAAGCAGTCAACAGAACATTAAACTATCGAGCTCCCCCGGCGCCGCCGGGGGGCGCGAGATAAGCACGGGCGGCACCAGCAACTCCGACTCAGAGACAGCAGATGAGGACGACGCAGCACAACGCTTCCGAGACATCGTCACGTCAGCCGCAAGCAGGTCTCCGTCGTTAGACACGGTAAGGCCCGCGAGCCGTCTTTCGTGTTTCTATGAACAGTGGTGTTTATTAAGTAATAACCCTGTTATACTGTCTTGGATTACTGGTTATAAAATTGTTTTTTCTGACCCAGATATTCAGACAACCGTTGCACCAGAGCCTATTTATTCGCCCTCCGAATACGAGGCTTTCAAAGTATCAATACAATACCTAATTACTTAGTACTGGGGCAGTATTCTTATGTCAACCATGCGCGGGTCAATTTATATACAGTACTTATATTTCTTGTTTCTAAGCCGAACGGCAAACAATTTTTCACTTTAAATCTAAAACAATTAATAAAATTTTATACCAACCCGACATTTTAAACTAAGAAGATTTAAGAACAGCTTTGAAACTTGTGTCAAACGATTGCTTTATGTCAACAATAGAATTAAAAGATGCCTATTTTTTTTTAGGCATCCAACTTAAAAATAAATAAAAAATAATAAAAAAATATATATATATATATATTTACGTTTTACATTTAATGGCAATCTGTACGAGTTTAACGTGTTACCGTTCGGCTTAAACACTGCTCCTTATATTTTTACAAAAAATAGAGATTTTGCTCGCTTCATCGGTCTTTTAACATTCGCTTGTCAAGCCGTGGACTACGGCTGGCTTTAGACCAAAGACTTTGAGAGGTGTAAATACCTAAATCGCAAAGATGATGAAAACTACGATAAGTAGCATATGAATTTACCAAACGAATTGTCCCCATCTTTGAATGGTGGCTTATTGCTGTAAATGAATCAGTATGCAAAATAAAGGTTGATACATATTCCTTAGAGATATTTAGTGATGCCTCAACAACGGGGTCCGGCGCCGCCTGTGGTGACGAGACTGCTAGTGGACTTTGGACTCAACATGAGCAAACTCCACATATTCATTATTTGGAAATACTTGCAGCTTTTCTTGGGCTTAAATTCTTAAGCTTTTACACAAAATTTGAAAGATTGACAGATTTTGTCACATAATGAAAATGCAACGGCAATACCGTACATAAATAGAAAATGGGTAGCGTACAATTTCCTCATTTGACTGACTATTACCAAACAATTGTGGAAATGGTGCGAAGTGCGTAAAATTATGGTTTATGCCGATTATATATGTTCTTCTGATAACATAGTTTCGGACGCTGAATCAAGAAGATTAGATACATCCCGACATAGAGTGGGAAATCTCTCAGATTGCTTATAATAAAATAACACAACACTTCGGTGTCTTTTGTATTGATTTATTCGCGAGCAGAATAAATAGGATATCTATGTTTCTTGGCATAAGGACCCTGAGACTTACGTAAGTAACGCGTTCACTATACAATGGACTAATTATTATTTTTTTTTACGCGTTTCCACCAATTTCAGTTATTTTAAAGACCTCACGTAAGATAATTAACGACAGTCACTGGTATTGTCGTCGTGCCCAAATGGCCAACACAGCCATGGTACCTACCTTTTTTTAAAAAAAAAAAAAAAAAGTCTCCTACTTTAAAACCATTCATTTTAAAATCTGAGGGTGACTTCTTAATTATTTCTCGTTGTAGCGAACGTGTAATTTACCGACAAATTACACTGGTTGTCGGGTGATTGTTAGGACATAATTTCTCCGAAGAGGGATTCCACAGTCGTGCATACCCATAATGTTAGCAACCTTGTCAGATAACACCGTCAAGCAGTATGATACATGCCATAAGAAGTGGTTTACGTTCTGTCGCAAAAACAACATAGAACCTTCCAATGGTTCAACATCAAGTGTTTTCTGTTTTTTAACGCAATTGTTTAGTACCTTCTATAGCTCCCGATTCGCTTTATCGTTGTTACTTGGACACGATATAGCAAACAATGAATATATTATACAAAGATTCTTCAAGGGAATCTTTCGGTTGCGGCCCACACTTCCTAATACAATGTAACGTGGAACACTGATCAAGTTTTGAATTGTTTGGCTGAAATATATCCTAACAAAAATTTAAGCCTTGAAAAAATTAGTAAAGAGTTAGTGACCCTTCTAGCCCTGGTAACAGACCTTAGAATGCAGATTTTATCAAAAATACACGTCGATAACTTTACCAAATCTGATTCCGGGTTTATTATTAAAGTACCTGATTTAATTAAAACTTCAATGGTGGGTTCCTTACAACCAGTGTTTGCCCTGTCGTGTTTTTTACAATGGTCGCAAATATGCCTGCTTGTACTCAAGTATATCTTGATAAGACCAATCAGATACGGTGTTGGATATGGTCTTGCCATCAATCACATTTTATTTAATTTAAGAAACCATACCGAGCTGTAACATCGCATACTTTGAGCAAATGGGTAAAGAGCATGCTACAAAATAGTGGCATAGATATCTCGCTGTTTACTGCACACAGCACCAGACACGCAGCCACTTCTAAAGCGTGTAGCGTAGGTGTTAGTCTGGATGTCATACCTATGTACAACTGCGGCGGTGGAGTTCAACTTCTACGGTATTTACTAAATATTACAATAAGTAGAATTATATCAAACGATATGTCTAACGAAGGTAATTTTGTCACAAGTGTGTTAATTGGATAATTATCTCACTTCCGTAATAACATTGAAATTATTGAAAAGCTATTTAATTATGTGATTGACTTTTCTAAAGGTACGAAACATAGTAGATTATTCATTCAAACTCCCAAAGCAAAGATACAGTATGTACCTATATAAATGATTATATTTCACGACTGCGATCTCTAAACATCTACATGTGTGTTAATACTAATATCGAGAACGAAGCTTGAGAGTAATTGATGATTAAAATAAATGATTATATTTCACGACTGCGATCTCTAAACATCTACATGTGTGTTAATACTAATATCGAGAACGAAGCTTGAGAGTAATTGATGATTAAACGAACTTACCTGTACGTGAAGTTCGATCACAATTACTATACGCGACAATAAAACATATGTATTTTAATCATAAAAATTATCAATACATCTCTCTAAGTTAGGTTTCGTGATTCGTTAGATTTCGTTCGTCATAAAAATCATCAATACATATGTTTTATTGCCGCGTATCATGCTTTGATCAAGATACAACCTGGCACGGACCTGCAAATTGTTAAAAACCCAAAAAAAATAATAATTTCGTGGTCTACACAGCGCAATCACCTTAAAATTCATATAAAACCAAATGTATATGGTTAAATCATTTTGATTTTCCATATGTGTTAATTGACTATATTTTATAGTCTAATTATTACTTGAAATTTTTTCTATAGAAAAAAAATCCAAAGTAACATCGTCTATTTTCTGTTTTATACGATTATACGTAAACAGTTCCTTATTGTGCAGTAAAATTTGGTTTAAATCGAAGGTATTTAAATATGTTAAGAACTTACTAAGCTAATAGTTTATTTAAGTAGGTATAGCATTTTGTCATAAATCTACATTTAAATTAATTGCGTTTAAATTCCGGTGCGCGTGAGAGTATTCTTTCTCGGGCATCAAACTAGACAGCCATTCACTTACACTCCGAGCTAAACTACTCTTAGATGTAGGCCCTTAAACCTAAAAATACTTTTAAGACGTTTTTCCGCTTAGTTACCTTTTTAGGTTATCAGTGCATTATCCAGCTCGATAGGACCTTCAGATTGTGTGTTAATAAATCTCTTATTATAACGTTCTCTTCATTCATTCATTCATTACTTCCATAACAGGTAGGAATTACTTCTAGTTTAGCGGTGTATACTTACTATTGTTAGTTGTGCAATTCCGAACTGATAAATCACTTACTTACACGATGTTTTTGTATCCTTCGTATCTAAAAAAAAACAAAAATAACTGTAGTTTGTTCCAAACTTCAAAAAAAGAACAAACCGTAAGTTCTTAGCAACCGATAAGTCGTGGTTAAACACAAGTTTCCGTTGCTACGTGTGTGTTTACAAAACATGTCTACCGTTACATAACACCAATATAATAGGTGTAAATAGTGGGTAACGATTAGCTTGAACCTTGTCGTAAGAACTGTGATAGCACATGAGTTGAGAACGTTTCTTTACTCTGGTGGTGATAGGTAGTAAAAAAGGAATGGGGCTTTCATACGTCGGTAAGTCGGGTTAGTAGACATAGGCCCTTTCTTCACGATGCCTATAAAAGTAGCCACTACTTACCGAATAAATTCAAAAATGGAACAAATTTTGTATGAAATTATCTGCCAAGTTAATGGGAGCTTAATCGTTAGTGGTGAAACAGGCCCTTAGCATTTTCAATACTAGGTATAACAATCGGCAAACTCTCGCAAAGAAAGAAGTACCTACGACCAAACTGCAAGGTATTAACTTGCTTAATTTTACGAAAGACTTTTACGAAGAATTTTACGATGTTAGTTCAACAAATTTAGAAAGAGAGAAAGATTTAGAGAGAATTTTACGATGTTAGTTCAACAAATTTAGAAAGAGAGAAAGATTTAGAGAGAATTTTACGATGTTAGTTCAACAAATTTAGAAAGAGAGAAAGATTTAGAGAGAATTTTAAGATGTTAGTTCAACAAATTTAGAAAGAGAGAAAGATTTAGAGAGAATTTTACGATGTTAGTTCAACAAATTTAGAAAGAGAGAAAGATTAATAGAGAATTTTAAGATGTTAGTTCAACAAATTTAGAAAGAGAGAAAGATTTAGAGAGAATTTTACGATGTTAGTTCAACAAATTTAGAAAGAGAGAAAGATTTAGAGAGAATTTTACGATGTTAGTTCAACAAATTTAGAAAGAGAGAAAGATTTAGAGAGAATTTTAAGATGTTAGTTCAACAAATTTAGAAAGAGAGAAAGATTTAGAGAGAATTTTACGATGTTAGTTCAACAAATTTAGAAAGAGAGAAAGATTAAGAGAGAATTTTACGATGTTAGTTCAACAAATTTAGAAAGAGAGAAAGATTTAGAGAGAATTTTACGATGTTAGTTCAACAAATTTAGAAAGAGAGAAAGATTTAGAGAGAATTTTACGATGTTAGTTCAACAAATTTAGAAAGAGAGAAAGATTTAGAGAGAATTTTAAGATGTTAGTTCAACAAATTTAGAAAGAGAGAAAGATTTAGAGAGAATTTTACGATGTTAGTTCAACAAATTTAGAAAGAGAGAAAGATTTAGAGAGAATTTTACGATGTTAGCTCAACAAATTTAGAAAGAGAGAAAGATTTAGAGAGAATTTTACGGTGTTCAACAAATTCAGCCCCTATCCACAGCAGTCCGGGTTTATAGCTCTTCTTTTAAGCATAAGCATAATCAGCCTATACAAGGTTTTACTTGTAATTCGACGTATTCCTTGCAGGACGATATAGTACCTAGGGTTAAAATGCAACAAATTAAGCCACCAAAATGTTCTATCAAAATTTGAGTTAGTTAGATAATTTGTTTTTTTATGAAAAATACTGTTGTATATTCATACTTATTATGTGTACAAAAAGTTATGGTTTGTACTATTTACATATCTTTCTTGTCATCTCTAATTTCTTGTTCTTTTTTAAAGCTGTTCGGTTCTATTATATAAAATTCAATTCTTCTAACATTATTATTTTAATATGATTATTCCTTCAACAAATACAATACAAAAATGATTTACCGCGACTTTACTGGAATTTAAGTTATTATCATAGCTGATGCCGTAGCAGATCTTTGTTAATAATTAAAAGCTGAAAAATGCCCAAAACTTTGGCAAAGATTTTAACATTTTATTAAAGAAAGAATTAAAATTATTAAGCAAAGAATTAAACATTTTATTTTTCGTAATTTATATTTTCCAAGAAAAATTACAAAACAAAAACAGAATTTTGGTAGAACATTTTGGTGGCTTAATTTGTTGTATTTTAACCCTACGACGCCCCTATGACGTCCTGCAAGGAATACATCGAATTACAAGTAACCCTATATGACATATTATGTATAAAGTTGACACTGCTGGAACACAGGCCTCTCTCTGTGAGAGGGAGGGCCCAGAATCCACCACGCAGGCCCAGGGTGGGTTGGTGGATGACACAAATGTCTTCAGAATTTTTTGATTCTGGGACATGCCGGTTTCCTCTCGAAATTTTTCGTCAACGTTTTTAAAGCAGTGGTGATAAAGTAAATTATCTAGAGTAATGTGCCTGCCCGGGTTCGAAACCACGACACGTAAGTCGTCGGGAGCGTTACCACATGGCTGGGTTTTCTCGTCCGTCGTCTTTTGGCCGAAATGATGATGATGATTAAAGAGGAAAGTTTATGTAGAATATGAGAACTAGATTTTGATACTTTTTCTAATTCTTGTTACCAGTCAACGGTATTAAGCATCTGTGGTTACTTTAAAAGTCGTAAGGCACTGACGGTTCTGCATGACTTTCCATTTCTGAAAGGAAAGTCTTTGCGTAACTTATGGTTTACAACATAGTCTAAAACAATTAGTTTTAAATAGCTAACACTAACATCAGACTTACACAAGTCAATTAGGTTTATAGGATTATCTATTAAGGCGAAAGCTCTAGGTAGCCCGCGAAATTCAAATTTGTTTACGATTTTTGCAATTTTCAGGTCAATATGAGGTTGTACTATGCGTGCCAAATAAGAATAGGATCGCGCTTGCTGCCAACTTCATACGATAGCTGTCAAATTAGTACGCATTGGTAGTGAAGTTCGCGAGTATTGCCATAGTATTGCGGAACAAAACGGCGTCTTGACAGTACTATTCTTATTTGGCACGCATAGTATATTGATCTGAATATGATTCGCGACCGTAACAAATCTCTAATATTATCGTATTTATAGAATTATAATCATTAAAATCATCAATCTAAGTTCATTATGATCCTAACTAATTATGTACTATTTCATTAAATCTTGACATTTAGAATTATTATACTTAAGGAGTTGTATTACTGATTGTAAAGATTATTATTTTTTTTTAACACCCGACGCAAAAAGAGGGGTGTTATAAGTTTGACCGCTATGTGTGTGTGTGTGTGTCTGTGTGTCTGTCTGTGGCACCGTAGCTCTTAAACGGATAAACCGATTTAGATGCGGTTTTTTTATTTGAAAGCAGGTTTTCTAGCGATGGTTCTTAGTCGAATCATACTTTAATCAACATACCTACAACCTAATACTGACTTGCAAATTGCAAAGAACGTAAGAAAACATGAATTTCACGGGCTACCCTGGGGCAACCCCCAGGGTGCCTGCTAAACACTACCTCACTTAACGTTAGTTTTTTAGACGTCAAAGAGGGTAACAACGCTTATCCCACGAACTATTGCAATTAGCTGGAAGGATACCGTTGGCCATCCCAGATCGATCTAATCTCTTGTTAAGGCCATAAAATATTTGGAAAAGTACAAAAATCTAGCATTTTTATCTGTCTTAGAGTCCGCTTTCGACAGATTCATCATGGATTCATCCGTTTCTCGGGTTTTGCCACGCATCGTGTATCGCTCATATCACAAACAGTAAACAGCTTAATATCCTCGGTCAATAAGTGTTTTTCTCATAATAAAAGTGGTTGTAAATAATGTAAAGTTTCATAGTCAATGTTATCGTAAGTAAACTCCGCTTCGATAGGCAATGATTTTAACATGAACAATAAAAAGCATAGATCGGCTTGGTCGCGCGCACTATCAGCCCGGCGACCGACGTCGCGCGCGCGTTCCATATTCAAACAAAAATTTAAATTAATTACGTACCAAGTGTTGTATTTATTATTGTATTTTTTTTTTTAATAATTGTTATAGTGCTGTGCTACAATCATGGATCCAGAAAAAAAATCTAGTTCTGATGTGTCTGTGGACGATATTTTGACAGTAATTGGACCTTTTGGGAAGTTCAATGTTTACAGTTATATTTTGATATTGTTTCCTGTGTTTTTGGCGGGAATGTATACTTCAGTTTATAACTTTGAAGTTATGGATCTCAAATACAGGTGAGTTATTTTGTTGGTTTATGTGATTATTTGTATTTATTTAATATACCTAATTATTTAAATATTTTGGAGAAGTGCTGAAATTGTAAAGTTTATGAAAATCCTCGTTGAACTACGATGCATTTATTTATAATAAATAATTTCGTTTTTATTACAATAAGATTGTATTATGTTCTTATAAATAATACATAGGTACTTAATGCTTTATTGCTAGTGCGATTTATACGGATTATAAAATGTCGGGTATAAAAATAATGGTCGTGTTAGTAAACACAAAGAGATTCGTGGAATGATATTTGATGCGCGTGAAAATTATCACTTCCTTGGCGACTGGTTTATGAGTTCGATGCTTGATAATGAAGTCAAGTTTTAGCAATTTAGAGGAATAAAATGAGACAGGATATTATTCTTATATTTATAAAAGAAAAATAATGTAAAAGGTAAAAAACTTTCGGGATCTAACAGGTTTCAAAAATAAAAAAAAACTTGTAAAGGATCTTTTCGGAAATTACCAAAATTTTTGTACGCCATGTATGGGAAACAATAAGAGGTAGTTTAGCCGTAATCCTTTGACTTTTGTTTGGTTTTTCATTTAAAGAAAACTCCACTAAATTAAAAACAACAATAATAATTTTATTTAAACGTCGATACCCAAAAATATCATAAAATTAAATTAAATAAATATATAATATACTTATTAAAATTCATTATTATTTTAAAATTGTCATTGTTGAATCATTTTGATATATATTTTTCCTTTTGATCGCGACTGTCGTAACTTTCTAAATTGTCAAAATTTGTATTAATAATGTGTAGAAACTGTTTTGGATTATGTATTGCTATTTTTACCGTTTTCTTATTATATTGTATCTGTTTGTTTCCCAAATAAAATAAAAATAAGTAAATAAAATAAAAATTCACAAATAAAAAAAAAACTGAAACATATATTCTTAATGTCAGAAGCATCTTAAAACCTAAAGTGGTACTATCACTTTATCACATAGCAGGGACTCCTCTCACTTAATCAAAATGCAGTAGGTACTAAGGAAAAGTACCCACATTAGTAGTTTTTATTAGTTCTCTACTGTGGCGCTGAGGTTATCACATTAATTGAAACCATGTAGGTATACAGTAGGTACATGATTTTGGACCCCATTGCGTTGACATTTTTCGTCGGTCATTAGATAAAAAATGACTACTTTTTCCTACAATTGCAATACCTACGCGGTCAAAATTTATAGAACGATCAACGAATACATGGTGACAACCTAATTGCCACTCGCACTAAAGAAGCATTTTTGAAAATTCATCCCATAAATTGCTTAAATATTGCAATTTTGTATGGAAGTTCGTCACATTTGCCAATGTATGTAAATCAAATTGGACACACGGCTTGTAGTGTTTAGAAAGAAATTTTAAAAAAAGTATTTATTCACAGAAATAATAAAAAAATAAAAAATTGTTATTTATTATTATTAATAAATTTTAATTTGAAAAGCGTATACCTAGTATACCTACATTGGTATAGTGTCTGTGTCAATTTAAAAATAGTGTTATCGTAAAGCAAACTTTGGTACAGTTTATGAAAGAGTAAAAAGTTTTTATTTACCATCGAGATAAAATAATCGATCAATAAAAACTGTATTGTACGGTTATTTTTAGACATTTCTTTAGACAAAAGAACTTTTTCTTGAGTTGTCTATCAGTCTGTGACAAACAATACAATTTCCAATTTAATTCTTTGTCAACTTTAGCCAAGGTTAAGTCTTAAAAGTGTTAAACGACCGGTTTATTGTCTATTTATTTATTACTAGCGGCCCCGAAAGACGTTGTCCTGTCTGAACGATCCTAGAACCCGACTGCAGCGCCACCTACCGGGTCCAATTGAGTTTTCAAACCATCCAGGAATCCATTCAAATATACACACAAAATTTCATCTAAATCGGTCCAGCCATTGCTTACCACGTTTTATCCGTTTTTTTTTTAAGTATCCCTTCTGCTGGTTCTAAGCTACCTCCCCACCAATTTTCAGCCAAATCGGTTCAGCTGTTCTTGAGTTATAAAAAGTGTAACTAACACGACTTTCATTTATATTGTTTAAATATAGATTTATTTATAGTAAAGTAAAATGCATAATCAGCCTATAATGTTCCCACTGCTGGGACACAGGCCTCCTCTCTTCCAGAGGGAGTGGGCTGTACTCTACCACGGGTTCCCAGTGCGGGTTGGTAGATGTCACATGTTTTCGAATTTTTGGTTCTAGGACATGCCGGTTTCCTCACGATGTTTTCCTTCACCGTTTTGAGAGCACTGGTGATGAAATTATTTACACAAAGTAAAACGCCCGCCTGGGTTCTAACCCACAACCTTCAACTCGTAAATCGGAGCCGTTACTACTAGGCCACCACTGCTCTCAACAGTAAAACACAGAGTAATACATAGAGTAAAATACTTATAACTTATGAGTACAAAGGTATAGCTTATTTGTGAAAGGAGAAATGAAAAAGATGTTGACAATAGAGTGAGAACACGAAGAGAAAAATAATAATAATATACAAATAATGCAAAATTGACATATGCTTACTTAACTACCTAATGCGAAAATATATAAACATAGACAAGGTGTAGCTTAAATAACGCACAATCTTTTACAAGGTCATTGTACTCATCATTGTGAACAATTACTATGGGACTAAACCTGAAATCGCGAAAAAAAATCAGCTGTTTCCTACATTTTGATCGCGTAGGTATTGCGATTTTGTAGGAAACAGCAGATTTTTTTTTTGATAATCGACGAAAAATTTCAGCGGCGGGGGGTTCAGAATCATGTACATCAACATCATCCTATTCTTATTTTAAACGCTAGTTTTGGCCATAAGTATTGCCCGCGTTGATGTCGGAAAATATCCCACGGGAACGTACTACCGGGAATTCCTTCCTTATTCCTTGTCTACATTATAAAGGGAACCTCTGAGCAAAATTTCAGCTTTCTAGGTCCAAGGGTTTGGGCTGGGCGTTGATGAGTCAGTCAGTCAGTCAGGACTTCTCTTTTTATTACACGACTGCCCACAGCGGCAGAGTTAAACTGAGTATTGGAAACCGTTAATTGCACTGTACATCGCCATAATATCCCACCTTGTTTCCCCAAAGGGTTGGGCAATGGTGTACATAGAGTATACCCACATTTAGATAGTATGTATAATATGTAAAAATTTCAAATTTCTCTGTGCCAAATTTCATCCAGAGGGTCTAGGGGTCTACTCCCTAAGCACGAAGGCCGTAGTTTCGGCCTTCGTTACGGGCGTTTCCTACTCCGTATCACCTACGGATGGATGATTGGTTCGGGGTCTGAACAAAATTTATGAATGACAACACGATTTGACAGTTGTCCCTACTTCCGATGTGTTTTTGGCCGTCCGAAAAATTTAACTTTTACACTTGTTTTGATGGATCATAATGTCAGACAGACGGACTGACGGACGGACGGACGGACGGACTTAGGGAGTATGTTTGTAAGTTTGTATGTAGGGTGTAATCTCCGGAACTAATGATATAATTCTAAAAAAACCGGTCAAGACCAAGAGCGAGTCGACTCGCGCCCCGAGGGTTCCGTTCCGATTTCTGAAAAAGTGTGCTATTTAGAGACATCGTTTTATTTTTCCTGGGGCTGGGGCTGGCCTATTTTTAGCACAAAGAATTAGCATTGCCATCCAACGTGGCAATGCTGCCAGCCTTTTGGGCACATTTCCCATTGACAGCGATGTGGACGAATTTTTTGATGCCCTATGAGCTCTTCCCCTTTTTATTTTCTATTATATACTTGTACAAAATATGTAAATAATATATTAGTGTTAGTTTATAATAATAATGTAATTCAAGTTTATCTTTAATTTTTGGAAATAAACCCTCATTGTCCTGTAATCTTTAAATAAACTTCTATCACATAGAATAATTTCAGATTTTTCTCTTTGCAAACTTCGGAGATAAGGGGGGGGGGCGGTATTTTTTTTTACATTTTTCATCAAAAGTCGAAAAGTATGTGGCTTAAAAAAATATAAAAAATGTTTGAGAATGTGCAAACAGCCCTCTTTCATATGATACCCCACATGCCCTAGTAGCCCCACTTTTTAAGACCCCTTTCAGTCCCTGTTGCAAAAAAAAAAAAAATGTTTTTATTTCTTTCTTATTTGCAAAATAGTTGGGTAAACATCATCTAAAACTGTTCCAAATTTCAAGTTGATAGCATTAGTAGTTCTTGAGAGATATCCAGCTGTGACAGACAGGCAGACAGACAGACAGACAGACAGACAGACAGACTGAGTCACACCATAAGGGTTCCTTTTTTACCATTTTGGTACGGAACCCTAAAAACTGGTAGAAAGCTACATTACTGTGTCCTGAGTGGTATAGGCTATCTATAAAAGGCAAAAGTGATAGACAGATGTGTCAACGCACAGCCCAAACCGCTTGGTCTAGAGATTCCAAATTTGGCACGTAGGTTCCTTATGAGATCTAGGGGTGCATTAAGAAAGGATTTTTCAAAATTCACCCCCAAAGGGGTGAAACGGGTGTCCAAAGTTTGTATGAAAAATCTTATTCCTTGAGTTAATAGACTCGAAACTTCTTCTTGAAAAAGCTAGTAAATTATATTTATATCATGCATATCAGCCGAGCTACAATATTTTTTGTCTAGCAAGTCGGAAATAAATACCTCTTAAAACAGGATTATTTGCATGCGCTGCCTAAAACCTGGTCCGTCTTTTAAAATTATACAAAAATTCCGCGACACCATATTTAAATAACTCGTATTCTCATAAACCATTAATTTTATTTTTATTGATAACACAACTAATATATTACACCAGATAAAAAATAAATGATTAACTAGCTAACTGTATACTCATCCGCATCGCTGTCAACCGGAAACGTGCCCAGAAGACAAAGCTGACACATTGCCCCGTTGAATGGCAATGCTAATTCTTTGACCAAAGATCGAGCCGGCTCTCTGGTCACGTGAGATTGCCCAGTCAGCGAGAAATTTCGTGCACTCGAGCCCCATATCCCGAGCGATTCGACCCCAAAGGGCTCAAAACTGTAGTTACCTATAAGGTTACAGTAAATGCGCCGCTTGAGGATTCTCAGCAGCCGCAGCAGCGGTGCCAGCACTAGAGACTAATCGTAATAATATTAATTCCTCTTGGCGGTCATAGATAACCGGCCTTACTGGCCGGTTGTCTATCACCGTTATCATTGACCTTAAAAAACCCGCCAAGTGCGTGTGGGACCACGCACAATGAAAGGTTCGGTAGTTGAAAAGAATTTATCCCAAAAACAAACAACATGGTAATCCCAAAAAAAATGTTTTTTATGTGATAAAATTACAAATTAACAATTTTCGGACATTTTCCTTTACTTGTGCTGTAATGCCTTGCTTCTTGCAGGAAGTACCCTATAGGTTTTGCTTTACTTACGAGTATCAAAATATGTCGCATAAATGGCCGTATATTTTTATAAGCTTGATTGTTTTAGAACTACAAGGGACCATAGAACTACGTATCTGTATATATTAACTACGTATCTGTATATATATTATAAAAATGAATCCCTATTTCCCGTGGTCATCGCATCATGCGTGAACGGATGGAACAATTTCGCTTATTTTTTTTTTTGTTGTGTTTATTATTGTCAGTAGAAGGTTCATAGGTAGAGAAAAATTAGAAAAGATGGCGGAAATAAAGAAATATTCGGGAAAAATTAAAGTGGATTTTTATGGGAATTTTGGATTATTGAAATTGGGACAGGACAACGTCTGTCGGGTCAGCTAGTTTAGAATATTTTGGCAGAAAAATCGATAATATCGAAACACAAATTACAGTGACATGCAAAAAAGAAGGTAAAAGACCATGGAAATGTAGACCAAAGAGGTGGTCAAGACAGAATTCGGAGATACTGGAAGTGGTGATGAACTTAGCACTCCATCAAAACACAGATCATTGCAAATGGATTGTCTGGGTAACTTAAATTAAAAATGAGGGTCTGCAAACCCTACATAACAGTATACAGTCCTAGATGTATCTATTAAATTATTAGTCACACATAGGGCCTATTTCACGGTGTCCGAATAGCCACTACTCACCGAATAAATTCAAAAATGGAACAGAATTTGTATGAAATTATTGCCAAATAAGTTAATAGGAACTATCGTAGGTGCTGAAACAGGCCCTAACAATCATCATGTTGTAGGTATGATAAAAGAGGTGATTTAGCCTTTTTACAGCCAGTTGAAGAAACGAACTTTAGTTTAATGGAGACTTTAAATTCATGTCATCCCTTATATTATGTATCAAAAAGAAAGTGACAGCATCAATTTCGTTTCTGCAACTCACCGTTAACATCGCTCGGATTATGTCAGTTTATATTTAGAATAAGATATTTTTGTTTACTTGTGTTTACCTTTCTGTTACTAATGACCTTTAAAAATCAAATCAAATCTTTGCAAATGGAGATCAACTATTCATAAATTAAGAAAGAATCCCGATCCTCAACTATGAATGAATTTGTCAGTTCAGAACACTAATAGATTTACGGTTTACCTAATGTTTGTGCTAAAACGTCCTTCTCAAATTCATCACCTTGTGCATAGTGCATACTGCTAAAATGAAATCGTATCTCAATGTTTGGACAACTAATTCGCACTTGCACGGGGTCAGAACTAAATCATAGTTAAGGCTCCCGCAGACAGGTGCGACTTCATGGACATTGATATGCCAGAACCGCGTCGCACCGTCGAATCGCGCCTTCGACGCAGCCTTTACTATGATTTTGACAAAACTTTTGTACACAATCTACTTATATGGTAATAATATCCTTCACGCCTTGACACATTAACATATGCATAGTAATAAAATTGATCTGTATGCTGAGAGGCGTTTGAACTGAGATATATTGACCTATGTATAATTCGGAAAACTCTTGGATTAAAGCGACGATAACCGACTTTTAATGATTTTGATCACGTCATAACGAGTAGTGTTATGTTAATGATTTGGAAAAAATATTATGTTAAATAAGAGAATTTTTTAATAACTTAATTTGTGAATATTTTAGATTATGTTTATATTACATAGTGTAATTAATTTGTAAAGCTACGTCTATGCGGATAAAAAACTGAAAATCACGCAAGAACTATCAAACTATTTTTATGAAACTATTTTAAAGATTATGTAATTACTTATCTTTTAGTATACGTGTTTTAATATAAAGGGAATTGCCCATCAGCCACACAAAAAAATGCTTGAAATGGACAACAATGAAATATACGCCAAATTGCACTACGAATCGTAGGGAATCCATTACAAATTCAATAATTATCAAAAAACTAGGTAGAAGCCAGTTCCAATAATTTTTTCTAAAATATAGGTTAAGTCAAGGTTAAGGATTAATATGCAATAATTATACCACAAAACAGCATTTAAATGTTTTAATCATCATTAAAAACCACGAATATATCATAAAGAAACTGTGCAGGAGGATAGATATTGGATTGGTACCGGGCCCAAGCTAAGTACCATATTATTGACATAGTATGCGCACAGGTACCAACTGTTCGCCGTCCCACTAGGCAGTTACAATAACGATGCTATATATAATAATAATAATAATAACCCCACCGCAGTATCTCTACGTTGACGTCGTGGTGGGGCTTGCGTGCTCCGAATTCTAGGTCTGTGCCTGTAGAGTTAACTCTGCCGGAACAGGTCTAGGATGAGGAGCCAGACCAAGAGAGATACAGAAACCCGCAGGGCAGCATGTGGCGAGCTGTTGGGCAGTAGCGACCCCACGGACCCAATCTCCCGGGAGAAGTCTTGTTCCTCACCTCTCCCTTGCCTTTATTGGCCGGCTGGAGTGAACAATGACGGGAACAGAGCTCCCACCTCATTCTTGCCTTTATTGGCTGGCTTGAGTGGAGATTCGCAAGAGCAAACGTGATCGGAGGAAGGAAGTATTCCAGTAAGTGTTTGTAGGGATCTTGACCATCTTCCGGGCTCTGGGATTGTTCTGAGAACCATGGAATACCTCTCCACTCCTCACAAGCACCTCAGGACATGTTGCCCCCTTGCCGCTACGACACTATGTGCTAGCGACCGTTTTCGGGGCCCATTATTGAGTGTGCAAGTCACCCCCTGCCATTTTTTTCCGTGTATAATAAAACATTGATCAGGCAGGGGCCATAGTCCTTTCATAGTTCTAGGTAACCAGTCCACAACCACACAAACCCATAGCCCAATATGTTTTGTTTCAATATTCTGCAATAGTCCTGCACCAACCGGGGGTTGTCCTTGGGTGCACTTGCATAGTGTAGGGATAATCGTCGGTTGGTGCCTCCTCATAATTTAAAATTGTCTAAGGGGCCTCTGCGAGTTGGATTCGGCCCCTCGTACGCATTCCAAAAGTCCGGGACCCCAGGGTCCCGAGATATGTCAAAGACACTTTAAAAATAATAATAATAATAATAACTTTATTGATACTAAAAACCTTCGTTACAATAAGTAGTACATGTAGGTAACAAAAACAATTGATTGTAAAAAGGTGTCTGGAATGGTGGAAACCCTGCCTCCTAAACTAGAGGAAACCTGTGCCTTAGGAGATATGCCTACTTGTCGACTATCTGGTCGACTGGTTCCTGGTGTCTCGGTGATAGTTTGAATTGCTAATCTTAGACATGCATCACAAACAACACTGTCTTGTTCAACCTGTGAAAAAGAACAAAACATAATATACTTATTGTTGTATGTCAGTGCGTTCAACATAAATAGGCAAGACACCTAAGGAATCTCAGTACTTACAGCTTGTGGTGTTATTCATGCCTGTATTAACTTCATCATTTTGCACTGATATAAGATTACGTCTCATCGATGCAATATCGAGATAGCAATTAACACAGTGTACGTTTCTATCCATTTTTAAATAAACACGGCACAAGTCCGAAATAATAGCAGCGTCGTATAATATAAAGCAGGTTCAGGTCCGTCGTCAAAAAGCCGAGTCGAAGTTTCGGCGGGTCCAATCTGAGCCCTTGTTCAAAAATGGGTAACGTGTACAGAAGTAAAATCAAAATCCTTAAAAAAATGGCCAAAGTCGTCGTTAAATATCCTAAAAAGTAATATACTAGTAACTCAAGTCGCAAACGCAAAACCATGAATCGATCAAATCAACAATCGAAAAAATTAAATGCAGTAATGTCAAAGTGTCAGTAAGGCAAAGGACATTATGATTTATGATGCATACAGCCTACGATACGTTTTCTATTTTGAAAATAATTTGATTTTAATTAATATTGACATGAATATATTATTTTAATTAGATGTACGGTATAAATAGGTCAAATTATATTAAATGAATGATAACTGTGCAATAATTCTATAAAATAGTTCGTTAAAAATTATTTGACGATTCCTGTTTGGCTGAATGTCGATTACTCATGTCAAATAAACACTGACCTCCATGATAAAATAAGAAGGAATTAGACGGATATCAAGTTAAATATTTTAAAGATCGTTATATTTTCACCCTAGGTATACAAACTTGAGAATTATTTCATTATACCTAATTTATTCTAAATAGAATTAAGGACTGTAAGTAGTTTCTGTCTATTTCAAGCATTTTTCAGGCATTCCCCTTTGTGTATGATAATTATGATAAATTAATAATGCGTCTAATTTGGGACAGCGCTCCTTGATGGGCGAGTCCCATTACGGGCTGGACGTAAGACGCGTTGCGTGAGCTCAACACAGAACACGCAAGCTATACACTCAAGGCCATTGGGATATATCTGCGTCTTAAATGTTGAATCTAGAAGGCTATAATTTGTTTAGTCATTGGTGTTTATAATTAACAATGGGCCCTCAGTCCAGATGCACATATGCTAAGAAGAGGTATTTTATCTAATTAAAATGTCAACATCTGTGTAGTTTTTATTGTAATTCTGTTTCTGTAAACTGTAGCAATAGCAGAGTCATTTACGATAATGGTAGCTCATTCACTAGTCGTAGTTTCTTTTCTACCACTACGACCAATAAACTAACGGCCATAGGTAAACTAATTTGATATACCGAAAATGATAACTTAACATATATCCATTCTTCAACGGTGTATTCGTTGAAGAAAGGAAATGAGACCGTGGGGTATGTCAATATACAAAACAATTTAAGTAAAATATTATTTAATTTACTTAATAAATGAAAATCTAACAGTCTTAAAAAAATAATATCTAAAAGTATATCCTTGCATCCCACACCGAAGGCCTGCCTACCTTCCAAGGCATTATGGACATCCCGTCTGGTCTCTTCCTATCGTCACGTGCCAAGCCAATGGGTTCTAAAACAGCTGGCACCCCTGCGGCGGTGACAAGAACACGACTATTAATAATCATATTATCAAAAGTACTTACTAGGACCTTTCTTTGTGACCTCTTTGATAGCCTAGAAGAACAATAGTCATACATTGGAACAAGCCTCTCTTTCTTAACAATGCTAATCTTCACGCTAAAGATGATTGTATGCCGTCTAAGCGTCAATGGCCTAGTTAAGATCATCTTGAAGTCTGCTCTAAGTCAGCCGATTTTGGTTTTCATTCATGAGTTCCAAAAATTGAGTGTTTGTGCAGAATCAAACCGTTGGTACCGGCTGTCATTCGTGGAACTTTGACAGTCGTTACGGGTCATCAGAAGCCCGAAAGTCTGACAACCAGTCTGTCAAATACCTGGGTTGCAGAGGTCAGATAGGCAGTCACTCCATGTAAAGTACTGGTATTCAGTTTCATCTAACCGGAAAAGCCGGGAAAAGGCAAGGCATTTCAAATCAACCTTTTGACATCCACATCCCAACCTTTTTCTTCCTGAGCATCATGCATTTATTGATAATCGCAGTTTAGATGTTATTGAACATCCGCGATCTGTGTATCTCCAAGAACGATCAATAAGTCCCTTATCTGTGGTTACTGTTCATTGTTATCTCTATTACGAAGTATATCCAATACTTCATGGCAGTCTTGCCAATACTTCCCAGACCTTTCATAATAGTAACGATATTGGTCTATTATTATAACATACCTACTGTTCAAATCTCGCTGTTTCATCAGAATTCCGAGGAACACAACGTGTTGTTTCAATTTAGTAGACTCTAACCTACGCAATCACAACATAATCTATTCTGCGTTTACATAATAGAGATATGACACATTCTAGACCGAAGTAATGGTGGAAATTAGTTGTCTAATCAGTAAAGGCCGCCACACACGGCAACGATAACTATACTAATAATAACACACAGAGAACAGTTTGTTTTTACGGTTCCGTACCTCAAAAGGAAAAAACGGAACCCGGACTCGTATGTCTGTCTGTCCGTCTGTCACATCCAATTTGCTCCGAATCTAATGGACCGATTTATTTGTTTGGTACACATATGCATTCCTGTGACCCAAACACGTACGAGTAACTTTTAGGGGGAAAATAAGAATATTAAAAAAAAGTTTTGCAAACTGTACCGTGTCACATATCAAATGAAAGGGCTTAATATGAGGATCTGAAATATATTTTTTTATAATTTTAAAATAAATTGTTTTAAAGTTATCTAAGAAAATAAACGAAAATTCACCATTCGGGGGGGAATGGTGAATTTTCGTCTATTTTCTTAGATAACTTTAAAACAATTTATTTCCGAAATCTCCCTATCTCCGAAACAACTGAGACTAAAATTTTGAAAACATACAAAAAATAGTTCTTTATCTGTAGATTACAGAAAAATCTATTACAAGATTGTGGTTTTAAAATAACATAGTAAAATTCTCAATAATGTGAGTACAAACGTACATTTACAGTTGGAATATTTATGGGAGAACATGTTTTTCAACTATAATGTTAAGTTTGTTCTTGCGATAACTTCATCCCAACTACGGAACCCTTCATTGTGCGTGGTCCGACTTGCTCTTGACCGGTATTTTAAAGTAACACGATTAGTGATACTTTATTCACATTACAATCTTCATTTTCACTTCTGACACATGTGTTCTTTCTTTCCCAGATGTTCAGTCCCAGAATGCGAAGACAACCCCCATCACATAAACTTCACCATCCCCCACGACAGTGATGGGTTACCATCAAAGTGCCTGCGCTACGCTCCCTTTGCCAATGCGTCGCATTTTGCCAACTTGAGCCAATGTTCACCACATTACTATGATACGTCAACGGAGATTGGGTGCGAATCTTATGTCTATTTGGAGGAGCATTCTATTGTTAAGGAGGTAAGATAGAACTTTTGATTTATGTAAACGCCATACCATTTTCATTTTTTTTTTTTTTTACAATTTTGTAATTTGTGGATGAGAGTCTAAACTAAGCGTAGGCCTGTATTTTAGCCGCTGGGGTCGCGGGTTGTTTGAAAAAGATACCGTGGCCCTGGCATAGGCAACTGAAGGAACACGGGTGGGTTTTAGTCAGTAAAAGTCTGACACGCCCTTCCGCTCCACCCAGAGCGGGAGAAGTTATTTGATGATTTCCCATCCACAAAAAAAAAGGCCTGTATTTTAGAACTCCAGGACCCCCTATTATATCTTACAACGTGTCAATCAACGATACGATTGTCAACGTAGTACAATGAGATTAGACATTTAAACAAACCTTTTTTACAGTCCGTTCAACCGATTTTGACTTCTATTATGTTGGTGGCATGACAAATGACAGCTGCAGTAAACAGTTGGTATTGTAACTACTTTTTTGTCTTTAATGACATCCTTTAAGTCTATGGAATACATATATGTCAAAATCGGTTAAACGGCCTTTAAAAAAAGGTTTATTTAGATGTCTAATCTTATTGCAAATGGTGTATAGTTCTTAGTTATAAAATAAAGAATAAGAACTATATCTATAAGCTCTACCTTAGTGTATCTTTAAATAATGATAATATCATTTAAAGGAATTGTCACAGATCAATGCTAGAGAAGTCTAGCATTTTAATTATCTCCTCTTCTTCTTGAGTTAATCGGAAGCGTGAATGGGTGGTCACTTGTTTTAATTTTTTCACCTCACTCTTTCGAGAACGAGAAGTCTTTCTCGTCGCTGTCATCTGATTGTTCTGACGTTCTGACGTATATTCTGGCATTTTGTACCACAAGACATCGTGTTTTCGTTATACTTAACTCCAGTCATCCATATTTTTCCAATGTTTACATTCTGTTAGGATCTGAATTCACTCAACCCTCCTTAAATCTTTACATAACGCGACTAGAGTGCTCGCAAGATAAGTCTGCGCGCGGCTAAAATCTTACAGGTCATTGTCAGGTTGTATGTTGATTAAAATATGATTTGCGCCCGTAACTACAGAATACAGAATTATAGAATTATTCATGAAATCATGAGATTTGAGGTCAATTCTAACTTATGGAGTTGTATTACTGATTCTAATGATTATATAATTCTATAAAGCCATATTAATTACGGGCGCGGATCATAATTGAATCAACATAGGTACAACCTGACGACCGCAAATTGCAAAAAACGTAAGAAAATTTGAATTTCGCGGGCTACCTTAGCGCATCCCACCTAAGGTGTCACCGGGGTCGCGGGTTGTTCGAAAGAAATACCGTGGCCCTGGCATAGGCAACTGAAGGCCAGAGCGAAAGGAGTCATTTGATGACTTCCCATAAAAAAATTTAAAAAAAAATGTCAAGAGAGTAGGTGCTGTGTTCCGTGCTTTTATTAGTTTTCAAAGTAAATAATCAGCATCATTATGCCGAAAGTAATTAAAAGTAAGTGACAGGGCAGGGCTATGTATTATCATCCTGAAGGCGCCACTCGCGCGCAGTCTTGCGCACTCCTTAGTGTTATGTTTGACACCGTTATAATAATATGACAAAAGGTCATTTCTATTATTCTTTTGATGGCACACAATGTAACTATTATCAATATAAACAAACACACAGTCACTTCTTATTGAGTGTCATTGCTCATTAGTCTAAGTCCACTAATCTATGTAAATATTTACATAATAGCATTTATTTATAATCTATGACTGCCTCGTTGATCTAGCTAGTGTTTGCTAGCGCTACTCCTGAGCTCGAAGTCCTAGTTTCCATTCCCGGGGCAAAGTGTTATTAGGTTTTCCATCTGTAATTTCTCTATTAAAACTGTATGGATGAAATGGTGGCAGGTCACGGGAACAATCTGCGACTCCCTCATTCCCCTTAAACTCTAGGGAAAGATAATAGACCTGCTGTCCTGTATGGATCAGAATGTTGGGCCACATAAGGGATGAATGAAAGGCATTCAGCTGAGATGAGAATGCTAAGAGGAATGTGTGGTGTTACACGAATGGATAGAATAAGAAATGAGTACATAAGAGGAAGTTTAAAAGTATCACCGGTGACTAAAAAGTTGTGCGGAAATCGGTTGTTATGGTATGGGCATGTGATGCGGAGGAATGAGGAAAATGTCGTGAGGAAAGTTTTGAATATGAATTTCGATGCCTATAAGAGTAGGGGAAGACTATAGAAACGATGGATGGACTGTGTGAAAGATGACATGACGGCTGGAAAGGGTGAGACTACCAAGATGACGACTAATAGAGAAGTATGGAAAAAGGGACATGTTGCGCCGAACCCAAATAGATTGGGATAAGGGTGAGGGAGAAAGGTGATCTGGAATTTCTCACTAGAGCCCGGAGTCTAGACTTGTGCCGGTTGATGTCAACAGGCACGCCCCCTATTACATGGGACTTAAACTGATCTGGCGAAATGTGAATGTACCTACTATAGGTACACCTCTGCCTAACCCTTTGGGGAAATAAGGAGTGATTTTATGTTAAATGTATGACTAGCGACCCGCCCCTGCTTCGCAATAATTATTATAGGTTATATTATTATAATTCTTTGACATATCTCGGGACCCTGGGGTCCCGGACTTTTGGAAGGCGTACGAGGGGCCGAAGCCAACTCGCAGAGGCCCCTTAGACAGTTTTAAATTATGAGGAGGCACCAACCGACGATTATCCCTGTATACACTATGCAAGTGCACCCAAGAACAACCCCCGGTTGGTGCAGGACTATTGCAGAATATTGAAACAAAACATATTGGGCTATGGGTTGGGGTGGCTGTGGACTGGTTACTTAGAACTATGAAAGGACTATGGCCCCTGCCTGATCAATGTTTTATTATACACGGGAAAAAATGGCAGGGGGTGACTTGCACACTCAATAATGGGCCCCCGAAAACGGTCGCTAGCACATAGTGTCGTTGCGGCAAGGGAGCAACATGTTATTATAATAATTATTATAGGTATCCATTATAAATTGAATTACTTACTAGTTTTTATTCCCAGATTTCATTGTCAAGTCACTTCAAGTCATTGAAATAAAAACTTGAAAACAATGACTTCTGAAATCCTATAATGCCGAAGGTTGTGGATCTGAAAAAAACCATGTTTGTTCGATTACCATAACAATAATGTTGACATTACCAACTTGTGATTTATTTAGTTTTTATTATTATTATGTGAGTAGCTTTTGTCCGCGGCTTGCCCCCGTATGGATCGGAAAATATCCCACAGGAACGTACTACCGAGAGAAAAGATATCGTCGCTAATCTAACTAAGTAACTGATTCGAAGAAAATTTTACAGGGCAAGCTATTTTTCTTTCTTTTTTGTAAACTGTAGATATATCGGTTTCGATTTTTGCATTATCATGGGTACCGTAAGGCATAGGTACAGCCGGTCGATTCTGTAAAAATCTCACCGTGAAAACTTAGGTGAAGTGAGTTTGTTTTTAGGGTTCCGTACCTCAAAAGGAAAAAACGGAACCCTTATAGGATCACTCGTGTGTCTGTCTGTCTGTCCGTCTGTCCGTCTGTCACAGCCAATTTGCTCCGAATCTAATGGACCGATTAAGTTAAAATTTGGTACACATATGGATTTCTGTGACCCAAACACGTACAGCTAAAGTAAATTTATGAATTTTGAATATGAGAGTCACTTTTAGGGGGGAAATAAGAAAATTAAAAAAAAAAGTTTTGTAAACTGTACCGAGTGACATATCAAATGAAAGGGCTTACTATGAGGGTCTCAAATATATTTTTTTATAATTTTAAAATTTATTGTTTTAAAGTTATTTAAGAAAATAGACGAAAATTGACCATTCCCCCCCCCTTATCTCCGAAACTACTGAGCCTAAAATTTTGAAAAAAATATAGAAATTAGTTCTCTATCTGTAGATTACAGGAAAACCTATAAGAAGTCTGTGGTATTAAAATAACATGGTAAATCTATATATATAAAAAAATCAAAGTCCTGACTGACTCACTGACTAATATACCAACGCACAGCCCAAACCAATGGACCTAGAGACTTGAAATTTTGCACATAGATACCTTACATAGTGTAAACATCCACTAAGGAAGGATTTTTGGAAATTCCATCCCTAAGGGGATAAAACAGGGGATGAAAGTTTGTATGAAAAATCCTATCCCTTGAGTTAATAGACTTGAAACTTAGCACGAATATTCATTTAAGTAAATTATAAAGTTTAATATTTTTAGGTTTCCTAAACTACCCCCTAAGGAGGGATTGGGGGTGTCAAAGTTTTTATGGAGGAACTTTAACACGCGGTCCGACTAACTCAAACTCAGTTTTTATACTTGAGACCAAAAATTAAGACTAACGTGTATTAGGGTTTTCCAAAAATCTACCCCTAAGGGGTGAAAAGTTAATTTTATAGCGGAGGATTTTATTGAGGGCTTGATTAACTCTAAAATTGGTGTAAATAATGTTTGAGTCAAGTTATAGAAACATACCAGACGATTTTTGAAATTCTTTAGGTATCTGTGTTCGTGAAAACAGAGATACAGTTTATATGAAAAATCTTATTAATTTGGTTAATGAACTTGAAACTTAGCACAAATACTTGCATAAGTAAGTAATAATGTTTGTCACCGCTGCTCTCAAAACGGTGAAGAAAAAAAATCGTGAGGAAACCGGCATGTCCTAGAACCAAAAATTGGAAGACATGTGACATCTACCAACCCGCACTGGCCCCGCGTGGTGGATTACAGCCCACTCCCTCTCACCGAGAGGAGACCTGTGTCCCAGCAGTGGGAACATTATAGGCTGATTATGTGTTATGTGGGGTGTCATCGTCTAGAACTCAATTGAGTAGAGTACAAACATATTTTTTTTTATCTTTTAAAATTAAGAAATAGGGGGCCGTAAAAGTTGTAAATTTTAGACCATTTTTGTACGAGCTCCAGCGCAACAATTCAACAAATTAGGAATTTGAAACTTCTTTATACCATGTAAGTACCATGAATACTGTATTTAATCAACAATACTGAAAACGGCGATTCATAAGGTATTTTGTTTAAACATAGGTGATTTTCTGCAACTGCAAAAAATAACCTTGTAATTCACAGTATATCAATATAAAATAAGTAATAAGTTATCTTTGCGATTGTTAAACATATAATATGGTATGGAACCCTTCGTGCGCGAGTCCGACTCGCACTTGACCGGTTTTTTTGCTAGGAAATGACACTGTTGACAGTTCACTCCGCGCTCACTTCACCTATGTTTTCACGGTGAGATGGTTACAGAATCGCACTGCAGATACGCCGATTAGACATATCGATTCGACTTGGAAAATGTATCAAATTACTATAGGTAGGACGGCTATCGGCTTAATCCAAAATGTCAGATACGTCAGTTAGTTAAATTAGCGACGATGGGCGACGATATATCCTATGTCCTATCCTAGGTCATGGACTACATGTGTGCCAAATATCAAGATGACAGACAGACAGAATTACTTTCACATTTATAAACATGATTTTTGTTAAGTAATAAAATTAATAAAAATTGTCTTGTCTTTTAAGCCATGATTAGAAGCCATTAATTAGTAGCGCATTATGGTTTAGTTCTCTTTTATCAAGAACTTCTAATAAATTAATACTAATGATACTTATTATAGATAGCAAGAACCACATTTTATTAGGAAAACTAGAAAAGATAATAATTAAGAAACATAATAGATGTATAGTCAGCGTCAAAAATATCGGGACGAACAGACTGATCAAAATGATCTCAACAAATAAGAAAATTAAACTTTATCTCAATTGGATAAAGTTTGTCAGTATGATAGTTGTCATGTAATGTCTTCATTCTGAAACATTTTCCTTGTGTCATTGAGTTAATATTTCATTTTCATAGTTGTTCAGATAATTTTGAACAATCTGTTCGTCCCAATATTATTGACGCTAACTATACCAACTTTAGGTTTTTTGTGTCACCAAACAACTTTTTCAGTAAAAAATAAAAATAACACTTTCCACGAATGACTATTACCCTGTCATTCGTAGAAAGTGTTACTTTTTTATTTGTTATTTTTCTTTCTACAGGGAAAACTTTAGCTGCCTTGGATTTGGAAACTATACAGGGTCAATTTAAATTACCTAATAATCTATACCCCTTGGTAAGACTGATCAGACTTTCGGGTTAACTGACGCCCGGAACGACTGTCAAAGATCCACGAATGACAGCCGGGAACAACGGCTTATACAGGGTGGCCGGAACATTGACGTCCAAAAATAAAATTTCGGTCCCTCGTATCGTGGGGTATTCGAATCACCCCCATGTATGTTCCGCGACTTTTCATAGTTTTCGAGTTATGAATTTTTTTCTGAATGTTTGAAAATTTTCGACCTGACCAACCTAAAAAAATTCTAAAAAAAAAAGTAGAGGGTTTTATCGAGTTTCTTTTTTTGCAACTGAATTTTCATAAGTAGTACTTTTATGCATAAAATAATCAGCTTCGTAACTGTGATGAAAGTTATGAAAATGTTGATCTAAAGTGAAAAATTTACGTTCGGTAAATTATGACTTAAATTTTCAACTTCAAATTAAAAATCTAAACAGGTGACTTCATGGTTCTCAAGTAGGCTTCAAGAATGCGCCAGACTCTCAGCTTTCATAATCATTAAAAAACGTAGGACTTAATGGGGCTAACTTTGGCCTTAATCGGCCTTCAAAGACTGCGAGGTGGAAAATTCTTAAAATTAGCTATCTGATTAATAATTTTTTTTTTCCATTTTCTCGCTCCTAAGGTTATTTAGTTTGCTAACCAAAAATGACTGCAGGAAAGCTAAGATTTAAACACGGAGATTTTTTTAAATGTTCTTTATTTGGGGCTATTACAAGGAAATAGCATACGCCCGAGACTGTTCAAGTGAACAAGAGCTGAGGCAGTTGATTGCAGAAGCTGAACGTGTTGTGAGAGAGAACAGAGACGCTTTTAGACGATTGCCAGACAATTTCTTACGTAGGTGTAGAATGTGTATTGCTGCTGGTGGTGGCCACTTTGAAAACCTTTTGTAAATGTTAAAAATAAATTAAGTACTTTTTTCACATTATCATCTGTGTTTTATTCAAAACCACTTTTTACGTAAAACTTTTCTTACCCAACTCTGAAACTATTTGTTGGTTAGTTTTCAGTATTCTTATCATTAATTAACCTTAGGAACGAGAAAATAGCCAAAAAAAAATAATTACTCAGATGGGTAATTTTAAGAATTTTTCCACCTCGCTGTCTTTGAAGGCCGATTTTAAACAAAGTAGCCCTATTAAGTACTTCATTTTTTTTATGATTATGAAAGCTGAGAGTCTGGCGCATTCTTGAAGCCTACTTAGGAATTAAGAAGTCACCTGTTAAGATTTTTAATTTAAAGTTGAAAATTTGAGTCATAATTTACCGAACGTAAATTTTTCACTTTAGATCAACATTTTCATAACTTTCATCACAGTTACGAAGCTGATTATTTTATGCATAAAAGTACTACTTATGAAAATTCAGTTGCAAAAAAAGAAACTCGATAAAACCCTCTACTTTTTTTTTTAGAATTTTTTTAGGTTGGTCAGGTCGAAAATTTTCAAACATTCAGAAAAAAATTCATAACTCGAATACTATGAAAAGTCGCGGAACATACATGGGGGTGCTTCGAATACCCCACGATACGAGGGACCGAAATTTTATTTTTGGACGTCAATGTTCCGGCCACCCTGTATAACGTGCTTTCCGAGGCACAATCATGCATCAATCAGTAACTCGCACTGGACCACTGCTTGTAATGATACTAGAAGACCAATAGCAATTTCAGAATGAAAAACTAGTCCTGAATATCCGCCATCATGAATTTCAAGTTCATCAACAGATAATCTGTCAAATGCTCACAACAATAACTTCATTATAATTTTTTTCCTTTATTAAAACCTCTTGTAACGCTTCTGTGAGCAACCTAACTATTAGAATTATAATAATTATTATAATTTTCCGTGATAAATAGGTTTGGCGCAAATTGCTATACTACCGGTAATACATTGTTCGTTTTTAAATGCTTAAATTGCTCTCAATTGCTCTTCAACTAGTTGAAGTTTACCGCGCTATGTTTGGTGTGTGATTTTGGGCGTGATTGACGCTCAAAATCACACATCGTCCGACGATTTTTTCTGTAATGGTAGCGAATATAAAATAAAAACCGGCCAAGTGCGTGTCGGGCCACGATAGGCCCCCGTAGTGCACGCCGCCGCCGCCGCCGCCCGTCGCGCGTCGTTATTCGAGCGTAAATATTATTAATTTAGAAATTATTATTAGTAAGAATGTTATGATTTTATTTTTGTATATTTTTACATGGTTCATAAACTTATATTTAATACCCGTTTTACACGACTAACAATGTTACTTAAGTAATTTTTAATCGAATTTGTACGAAATTTTTACTGTTCCAAGTACATTTTACAAGCTGGTTGTCTATTACTCGTAAACTTGAAAAGCCTACTTAGCTGTGATAGTTTTTCTTTTAATTTCGTTGTTTATACTAGTGCCGTGAATTTTTTCACCCACCCAAAACTAACCTTTTAGCTGACAGGGGGGGGGGACACTTGACTCTGACAAAAATTTGCACTTTAAAGCTTATTTCAGAAACGGATCCCTCAATCGAAAAATTGTTTTTACAAACCCGCAATATTTTTGAAAGACCTATCCAACAACACCCCACACCATGGGGTAAACGAGAAAAAAAAACATCCCCACTTTTACGTGTACAAAAGGTACCCTAAAAAATTTTTTTTCATGATTTTATTTTACCACTTTGTCGGCGTAATGAATATGTATATACAAGCCAAATTATAGCTTTCTAGTACGAAGAGTATCTGAGCTAAGCTGCGGATGGACGAACAGACGGACGGACATAGCGAAACTATAAGGGTTCCTTGTTGACTACGGAACCCTAAAAACTGACGTCTGGCAGTTTTTGTATGGGAAAACTGTCAAAAATTCATTTATTCGCAGGATAAGACTTTGATTACTTGCTGTTGTTTAAACAAGTTTGTTCGAATTCGCCCTTACGGGAATATACCACAGTCAAATATTAATTACATTTATGTAGGTAACCCATAAACTATGTTTTTTCCTACTTAGATATTAATAAAAAGCTTGCATTCTACGAATGTCGTACGCTTTAAATTATGACTTTTTTTGACAAATTTGTTGTAGATAATGGCTATGTTTACGTAAAACCCAAGTCTTAATGTTACCTCCATCCGCCATTTTGCAATAATTGTCTTGTAATAATAATGAACAAGTAGGTAATGACGATTATTTATCTATTTTGATTGATTGTTTATTCTAGGAAAATCTTGTTTTAATAGAGGTAATATTTTATAATATTGAGGTCTAAACGCAGGTTTATAAAGAATTTCTTTAGACTGTTATTCGTGGATCTTTGACAGTCGCTGCGTGTCGTCAGAAGCCCGAAAGTCTGACAACCAGTCTTATCAAGGGGTATCGTATTACACAGTAACTGGGTTGTTGAGGTCAGATAGGCAGTCGCTCCATGTAAAATACTGGTATTCAGCTGCATCTGGTTAGACTGAAAAGCCGATCCCAACATAGTTGGGTAAAGGCTAGGCAGTTTGATTGCCTCCTTGGTGTAGTGGTCGAAAGCTCTACTGCTGGGCATGAGGTCCTGGGCTTGATTCCCACGTCGGGCAAAGTGTTATTGGGATTTTCTATCTGGAATTTCTCCGTAGCAGCCCGGAGTCTGGAATTGAGCCCGGGTGATGGCAATAGGATTGCTCTCTATTACATCTCTCTATTACGGGCGAAATGTGGGTGACTATTGGTACCTACACCTCTGCCCAACCCTTCGGTAAAACAAGGCATTATGCTATGTTACATAATCCCTTATGATGTCATATACCTAATAGCTTTATAAGTTTTTAAACATTCATGGTCACTAACATTATTATTAACACAAACGGGATATTTACCATGTTTACTGTTATGTTCGAAATATCGGGAACTCGAACATAACAGTAAACATGGCTAATAGCTTTATATTATACAGGGTGTAAGGGACAGCCCTCCGCAAACTGATAGGGTGAATTCAGTATGTCATACTAAGATGACCGGTACATGAAATTTTTTCAGGAACGTTAAGGGACTCCAATAAACCTGATTTGTTTGTGTTTTTGTGCACAAATCGGAGCGTCTATTACTGGTTGGGAGGGGTAGGTAATAGTTATGCGGTGAGTTTGATGAACTCTGTAGCTAGACAGAAAGTGAACAGCTGATTTCACGCGTCGTTGGTTAGAGTATTTCAACATCCATTGCTGGTTTTTTTTTTGCTGCTTTTTTTTTTTGCTGTTTTTTTACATAAATGGAGTGCTGCGAACACACAATGTAATTTTACATTGAAATAATGAAAATGTAACTGAAAAAAAATTTGAAAAAATGAAAATTTTCCTGAGAATATTTCCGGTGGAATATGATTCAGAATGAGGAGCTGAATGCACCCTGTTAGTTTGCGGAGGGCTGTCCCTTACACCCTGTATAAAAGAAGGTAGGTACCTATTAATGAGCACGTGTAAATAATATGTTATACCAACATTCAATGTACACTTTAGACTTTAATTAGTATCTGTAAAAATAACTAACTAACTAACTAATAAATAACATGAAGTGTGTAAATATCACAATATAATTGTTATCATTTTATGTAGGTAGGTAACATTTTTTTTTTACAGTAATTCGACGCGGACTGACTACGATTTTAAACGGCACACAACCGCGTAATCTATTGTCACCATTAGCTGGCTTGAAATAAGGTTGAAAATTGAAAATAATATTTGTGTTGCTGAGATGTGACTAAGTTGCGAATGTGCATTTATTTTCCGGGTTTTCTTTAGATTATTCAGAATATACACAATAAATTAAATAATTATCCGGTTAAAGTTTTAAAAAAATGCTAATTCTATTAAATTCTTAAAAAAATTAATGTCGTTATCCTTGAAAATACAGAGATTTTCAACGCCAAAGTTGATTTTTGTGGAGCAACTTCCAATTTTTTATGGGAATATCAAACTATTTTTTACTATTCTATTCGGTTAACATTTTCCTTTAAACCCTTCTGTGTCCATTGTATTTTTTGCGTCGGATAGTTTACATCAGACTCGACAATCCAAGAAACCAATTTTTGTGATTATTGAGCTAACACTGCGGTGTTAGCTCAATAATCACAAAAATTGGTTTCTTGCCGCTAAGAATTACTGTAAAAAAAAAATGTTACCTACCTACATAAAATAATAAAAATTATTTTATTTATTTATTTATTTATTTATTTATTTAAAACTCTTATACTATCATTACAGGTTACAAACCTAATGCGACAGCTAAGACTACTTGTAATAATAATTAACTATTTAAAATAACCTTACATTACTAACAATTACACACTAGTACATTAATACAAAATTACTGATAACTAAAACGATACCAGTAACCTTATACAAAATTAACTTAAATATGTTTTACAGTCAAAAATTAAAAAGTAAACAATAAAAGAAACATTAAACACAAAATGAACAATAAACCTAAAATTACACTAATTAATGCTTTCGTAACATATTATATTAATTAATGTTACCTTTGCAAGTTTACTAAAGTAACACGAAAAAATGTCCAACCTATTCTGAACTCCGTTTACAGTTATTTATTTATAATGTGTTATTTACACAATTTATGTAAGTACATATATATTTTTAATTTAGTCACACATAATTACATTACATTACACACACACACACACATTACACATTTTACATTGTTATTTTATTCATTGGTTGCAACTTTCAAGGCTTGGTAACAGTTGGTATGATAAATTGATAATCCATTACCTCACGCATCGGAATTTAATAAAACGTTGATATTCAAAGTCAATGTTACCAACCATAACAAAGTCAGGAATGCTGTTCTACATCTCATTCAATTCAAGATATAAATAAACATGTGTAAACACGATGTTTTCATCATGATCATCAACATAGGCCTTCGTCAAGAACTACCTTTTCGACCGGTTGACAACATGGTTTAGTAAATCAAAAGTAGGTATATTAAATCTCGCAAATTCCAACATGGAAAGAGCGAGGATGATCACTTGTAGCAGTTGAGTTCTTTTTTAGGGTTCCGTACCAAAATGGTAAAAAAGAAACACTTATGGTGTCACTTAGTCTGTCTGTCTGTCACAGCTGGATATCTCAAGAACTACTAATGCTTCACATTGAAATTTGGAACAGTTTTAGATGACGTTGCCCAACTATTTTGCAAATAAGAGAGAAACAAAAATACATACGTTTTTTTGCAACAAACAGGGACTGAAAGGGGGTCTTAAAAATTCGAAGTGAGGTTACTAGGGCATGTGGGATATCATATGAAAGAACGCTGCTTGCACATTCTCAAACATTTTTTTTTTCTTTTTTTTTAGGCCGCATAGTTTTCGACTTTTGATGAAAAATGTTTGAAAAAATAGCGTCCCCCCCCCTTATCTCCGAAGTTTGCATAGAGAAAAATCTGAAATTATTCTATGTGATATAAGTTTATATATAGATTACAGGAAAAATGAAATGATGTCTCTAAATTGCACACTTTTTCAGAAATCGGAACGGAACCCTCGGTGCGCGAGTCCGACTCGCTCTTGACCGGTTTTTTTCTTACCTATTTATAATGTCCCAATGACAGACAAAGATCTCCTTAAACTGATATCATATAGACGCTTCACTTCATTTCACTCGAGTAAACGGTTAACTCACAGATCTAAAAGTGTTTTTATGATCTGTGGATTCACTCAAGTTTTATTATTTTCATTCCACGTTCACACGACACCTCACGACACCGACCAAATTAAATAGGAATGATAGTTCATCAGCTCCTTTCATTTCATTTCACTACATCATTCAGTAGCCGAGTGAAAGATGGCCGAATCCAACAACATTGCATAGGTTCACTAATGAATTAATTCTTCACTTTTGATTAATTTTGTGTTCAAACGTTTCTCTTCGATTGAAAGATAAAAATGAACAAAAAGTGGAGCATCTGATATCTGCTGCACATATTCATATACATCTATATTCTTTCGCTTGTTCCCTAACTCCTTCAATTTACTCTATTTCTCATTTTACTCCCCCTGTTCTTTATATTCTTCTAGCTGCATGTTTGACAGCATCTTGTCACGATCACGTTGTCAACTGCTAATCACGATCTTCTACCTTCACTTTTGTCAGCATCTACTTTCTGTTCACATACATAAACTGTCGTCTTCTTCCCACAGAAATTGAAATTATCAAACGCAACTATATCTCCTTGTTAATCCCCTTTCATTCATCCTCTCAACATGACCAAACCATCTAAAAATACTCTTTTCAATTTTTGTCACTACATCTACGTCTTTTTTACTCTTGTATTTCAGTTCAATCATTACATTAATCTTTCCATCGCCAAAATCGAAACCAATCTATCATCAACACCTATTAAGGAGTTCTGAATCTTAATCAAAAAGCCTAAAATGTATCGAATCGATGTTCTGTAATGCACGTGTAATAATTTACTTAAGACTAGTTGAAACACGCACGTAATGGAACCGATGCAAGCGTGCAAGGATCCGATACGGTTCAACGATAAGGAATTCTAATATCGATATCGTGTAGCAAAAAAGGAATGGAGACGTGTTTGTTTGTTTATTAATTTTATTTAAGGTGATATGTAAAAAGCGAACTGGGTGGGAGTAAGAAAGTGACAGAGTCAATTACTTCCACATGCGAAAAGAAGAGAGCACAACAATGCGCTCGAACTAAAATAAAAGCGGCAAATCAAATAAAAATTGTTTAAATAAATTAAGCTATTAATCAAAAATGATTTCAACCAGAGTTAAAATTTTGCAATGAAATTACTTAGGATTTTAGAATTACAGAAAAAAATATAAAAAATATAGGTCTTTTCGGAATTAAATTCTATCTAGGAAAAACCCAATTGTGTTTTCTTTCAGTCAGAGTATTAATCAAATAGTCAATAAACATAATTATATCTAAAAATTAAATCCATACATGCTACAATAGTGAAATAAATGGTTACGAAAAATCCCCCGACGAAATTTATTTTGGTATCGCCTTAATTATTTATATTGATTATAAACAGACAAGAAGAAGGGAACAGAAGCATTCGTACAAACGAGATGCTTATTTCTAAAGAAATCTCTTCCAGCGTATCTGCGATAGGAAAGTAGGAAAAATAGATGTAGACACCGTGTGTACCAGTATTTTGTTGTATTATTTGTGAGAAAAATTGGAATTCAGAAATGATTCAGTAGCCAAAATTTTTTTTTTTGTGATTTTCTGGCTTGAGCACACGCAATAATAAAAAGAACATAAGGCTGGCATTTTATAGCTTATTACCCAAAATCAAAGTATAAATTATTATCAACCGAAAAAATCATTCTTCAATTCCAAAAACGAACTATCTGGCTGCCCGAATAAAGTCGCAGGCGCAGCTAGTTACAACCAACAATGCAATCGCTATAATTAAGTAAGTAAAAACGTTCAATCATACACAAATCAAGGGTAAAGTTCGTTGAATCAATGCTGGTCTGTTGCCAACGGTCTCCTTTACATGCGCAGGCGCCAGGATACATCCTGTCATCCTTGTCACAACTGTTGCCTTGCATGTCAGTTACTGGTGCATTTATTCATGTTAGTCAGTGCAGTCATCACAAATGTTTATTCATTTATTTATTTATATTTATCCATCTATATTTATATATCATGCAAAATTAACACACAGTGACAGGCTAAATATACTTTTTTGATTTCTAAAGAAGGTCCACACAATGTTCCATGATGCTCCTGTTGTAGTATTTGACTTCTTAAAAAAAATCATCATAGATATGAGAAAATTCAGAGGAGATATTAAAATAATTACTGCAAAATTGTATTCTGAATTCGAAACCTCAGATCGCTGTGATCGCTGTGGATCGCTTAATTAGTCTATTTGCACATAATAATTCTACGCTTTCTATACACCCAGATCAAATGTTGACGGCAACTAAATTAAAGCTGAAACACCAAAACAAAAATAGTTGTCACAAAAGACTAGATCAATGGCATTTCGCTGATTCACTGACCGTGAATAAAGAGCGCGTTTTGATTTCCGTACTATCGAAATCTATTGATAATTGAATTTCACAGTATGTGACCTGTGTCGCAGTGTCGTGATGTCCGTGACTCATTCTCTTGTTTCAATTGGATGTTACGATTGTTCGAAAACTCACTATGTATGTTGTTTTATGTCCTTGTATTACCGCGATTATTACTTTTTATAACACTTATTTTTTAAACAATTACTTAATTGCTTTCTTTTTAGCAGAAGTAAAACTGCCCTGCTAATCCAATACACTGTAACTTTTGAAAACCACATGTGAGATAATTGATTTTTTAGCATGTTTAAACCATAACTTGAACGTAATACAGTGTTTTTTTGGTAGCCACAACTTGCCAAATATACATTGTAATGGAAAAAAAGTTGGTCAGGGGTATTAAACAGACTTCAAAAAACTGATTAGGCGTTGTTAAGCTAAAACACTGTAAGTCGACTTACAGTCTTTTGGATTGGCAGGGCAGAAAAGGTCTTCAAGCGATGTATGTACAGTCAGATAAATCATAGACTATACACTAATAAATTACTTTTTAAGGATGATACCTTACGTCAATTTGCCGTGCAAACAACAACAAGATACAACTGTCAAAGAATAACAGTTGTTATAAGTTTTTAAACTGTCAGGGTCACTAACCTTATAACATTATTTATTAACACAAACGGGATATTTACCATGTTTACTGTTATTGTATTTGAGTTCCCGATATAACAAATACAATACAATAACAGTAAATATGATAAATATCCCGTTTGTGTTAATAATTATAACAGTTGTTATTTGAATATATGATTAGAATGGAGTAATGGACAATTTACGTTGGTGGTTTATTTCCCCGACTTTATGTATTTATTTACATTACAATTTGGAAGTCCTGAAATACAGACATACAATAAAATTTCATGGCTGGTTCGTCCTTATCGAAGGACCATTTCAAATCGGAGTCTTCCAGTCGAGAATCCTCAGCGTTTTCATGTAGTGTTTTTGTGATCACTTACACAACTTTCTCTTGAATTTTCCTTTATGGAAAGACCTCTTTTCTGCCATTGATTGAATAATCATCATCATCATTCAGCCGAAAGACGTCCACTGCTGGACATGGGCCTGCCCCAAGCACCACCAGATCGACCGGTTCTGTGCTTCCTGCATCCATCAGATTCCTGCAGCCTTCACAAGGTCATCGGTCCACCTTGTGGGAGGCCTTTCAACGCTACATCATCCACAGCACGGTCACCACTCCAGAAGTAGAACCTTTCAGCATTTCGGCCCCATCGACAACCAGTTCTGCGAGCAATGTTTGGCAATTCTTCGGGCTACGAGTATGTCGGTTGCCTTGGTTCTCCTGTTTATCTCTTCATTTCTGATTCGATCACATAAGAAAACTCCAAGTATAGCCCTCTCCATTGCCCTTTGGGTGACTTTTAGGCTTCTAATAAGGCACATTGTGAGCGACCACGTTTCAGTGCCGTAGGTCGTCACCAGATTGAATACTATTATTTATTTATTTATTTATTTATTTATTTATTGCACAATGCACACACAGTTACAGGGTTAACTTACAACTAGTGAGTACAAAGACCCCGTTGGGGCGCAGCAAGATAACTTAAAACTAGATTATAACATAACAATTAAAGCACATAACATTAACATTATCAATTAAAGGATTATTTTACATTATGTCAAGAATTGTATTAAGTATATTATTAAGTATTTAGATAAAATTGTATTATGTATGTCTATTCTATTATTAAATTATGTTATTATTAGGTACATTTATAATGTCAATATTAGTCATTCACAAATTCACATATTCTAGGGGTTTTTATCGTCCATAAATTCTTGTATACTGTAAAAACATTTCAATATGAGTAATGACTTTACCCTAGCTTTGAATACACTTAGTGTTTTGGTGTTATTAAACCTTACTAACAAATGAATTTTCTTTATTTCCAGTTTGATCTCGCCTGCCAAGACTGGAAGCGATCCTTAGTGGGTACGGTCCACAACGCAGGATTCTTCATAGCCATCCCTCTTACCGGACTCATATCAGACAAGTATGGCCGCCGCCCCGCGCTCGTGTTTGCTTCGGTGGCTAATGGCGTCTTCGGAGTCATTCGGGCACTGTCGGTTAACTATGACATGTTCGTTGTGTTTGAATTTTTGGAACCGGCGTTTGGTGGAGGAGTTTATACGGCGTGTTTTGTTCTTGGTAAGTTTTTTTGACAATTTAAACTAAAGTAATTTTTATTGGAAAATAGCCTTTGTTAACAAAAGAATTGGTGATCTGAAACTCCGTTGGATTGCTACTCCGTTAATACCTCGTTATCTTAAGGTTAATAACGCTCTCTGGTTTTTACCGTATTGACTATTTAATTACACATATTTAGGTACTTCATTAAAACTTTATGCGCAAGTAAAAAACTACTATACAAAGGGCATCTTCTACCAGTCCACTACTACTATTCTCGTATTTCACATACTCATGTCAAGAATGTTACCTCAAATAAATGGTATCTAAATACATAGGTACCGCTAACACGACCACGGCTCAATAACTAAGGTCATTGTACGCGGAACACTGACTTCAGAAGTACCACCATTTTCCTTGAGATTCGAACGGCGAAGGCAAAGTGACAGTTCTAACGGAAATAACTAGCCATAGATATTGATATATATAGATATATATAACTAGCCATAGATATCTTATAAACTTAATATGGCATTTTAATAGAGTACATTTCGTAGTCGAGGAAAATTCCAAACTAATACTTATTATCTCGTTATTTAAGAAGAAGCTAAGAATCACGTGTAGTCAACGTTGGATAACCTACACTTGATTGTGCATTCCATGATAAGTATGTTCTAATTTAGAAGGAAAATCAATTATGGAGTGTACTTAGTGATTAGTAGTAGGAATTATTCCGTTTTGGAAGATGATTATGGAATTTTTATAGGCTGATTCCCTTGTCTCATGGAACGGATCTACAGGGTGTAAGTGTAAACAGTGGCAATATTATAAGGGGTCATTGTACTCGTCATCATGAACAACTTTTACTATGGGACCAAACCAGAAATCGCGAAAAAAAAATCTGCTGTTCAGTACATTTATGTTGGCTTAATTAGTCAAAATTTATGGAACAGCTTATTTTTATTTCACGATTTCAGGTTTGGTCCCATAGTAAAAGTTGTTCATAATGATGAGTACAATGACCCCTGAAAAGATTGCCACTGTTTACACTTACACCCTGAATATTTTTCGAGGACAAAACACCAAAATAAAATCAATAAAATAAGATAAAGGCTTTCCCAGACAGGCGCGACGCGACTCTGGTGGAATAATTTCTATGAAAACTTAATTGAAATCGTTCTAGTCGCGTCGCATCTGTCTGTGGGAGCTTTAATCCGTTGAAAATAGAAGTGCTTTCAAGTGTAAATGGCTGCTTTGTTTTGAAATCGAAGATACTCGTAAAAACAAACGTAGTCAGTACTGATACTTAATATGTTTCCTTATATAACGGCCGTGTGGATACCTACTACATAATATATACCTAATAGTAACACATACAAAGATTCCGATTTAATTAACTGCCACAAAGATTAATTACTTTTTATTATTCCTTTCCTACGAGTACACAGGGTGTCCGGTAAAGAATGGATAACCTTGGAATAGCATATTACAGACATGATGGCCGTTCTTAAAAAAATACAAAAAAAAAAATATTAAAAAAAAAATTTTTTTTGGAGACTCCAAAAAATCATAATGTACGCACGACAACAGATCAAATTTTCAGTATAAGCTGATCTCGCATTGTATAGGATTTCCTCACAATGAGAGGTCAGTCTAAACTAGAAATGTATAGCTTGATGTGTAGCCGTGTGTACCTACTAGTGGGGATATTTTTTTTGTATTTTTTCAAGAACGGCCATCATGTCTGTAATATGCTATTCCAAGGTTATCCATTCTTTACCGGACACCCTGTATAAGGAAAGACCAAACATTGTTGTTTCTTAAAGATAAAGAAGGACTATTACTGACGCAACTGCAGCAGTAGTTTATAAACGTTAAATATGGATCTTTTAAACAAGATTGTTGTAAACATAGAGCAGTGGTGGCCCAGGTTCGAACCCAGACAGGCGCTTTACTTTGTGTAAAATTATTTCATCACCACTGCTCTCAAAACGGTGAAGGAAAACATCGTGAGGAAACCGGCATGTCCTAGAGCCAAAAATTCGAAGCCATGTGACATCTATCAACCCGCACTGGGCCCGCGTGGTGGATTACAGCCTACTCACTCTCACCGCGAGGAGGCCCGTGTCCTAGCAGTGGGAAAATTATAGGCTTATTATGGTGTAGACATGGCAAAGCGGCGTATCATAAAGTCAGAATGAATCTTCAACTACCCGTCAAATATATTCCTATTAGGTATGACCACCACTATGAACAAAAACCAATACAATTCTTGTCTCTACACTAATATAATGAGAGTAGTAGACACTTTCATCCATCCATCCATCCATCCATACTACTATTATAAATTCGAAAGTAACTCTGTCTGTCTGTATGATACCTTTTCACGTCTAAACCAATGAATGGTTTACGATAAAATTTGGCAAAGCGTTAAATGGCATCCTGGAGAAGGACATAGCTACTTCTTGTCTCAAAAATAATCCTACAGGGGGTGATATAGGGGATGAAAGTTTGTAAGTATGGGAAACTCAGCATTTCTTAAGTTAGGTATATGAAAATTCAAATATAAGCTTTTGGTAGTAAATAAAGAATTGTGTGGTTCAGCGTTTTTGAATAATCGTCCCCAAATGTGGTAAAATAGGGGTTGATTTTAAAACTCACATAGGATAGTAAAATCTAAAATAATATTAAAATTTTTTAGTAGGTACCTCTTTTTAATAGATTAAAGGTATTGCAAATGAAGTCATAGTTATCTTGAGGTAACATTTAGTCTTTACTTTTGTCAAGTCGTAAAAACATTATATTTTATATACAGGGTGACTGGTAATTAGTGACCGATACTTAAACACATGATTGTACTCATGATAACAAACAACTTTTATTATGGGACCAAACCTGAAATCGCGAAAAAAAAAATCAGCTGTTCCCTACATAAACTGTCAAAATGTGTCGTGTAACAGCTGATTTATTTTTAAACACATGATTGTACTCATGATAACAAACAACTTTTCCAAAGAAATGATTTTTTAAATTTACTAAGCGCATGACAATCATTCCAGTAAGATATTGAGTACCTAACGAGAATACGCGAGACGCGCGTTATCAGCTGTTAGTCGCTTGATCCCGTTATTCTGTCTCGTGTTACAGGAAGGTACCGGGTACGGTATAAGGCAGAGACACTTCACATCCATGTAAGGTAGTGTGTGTGTGGGTGTGTACTCAAGTTGTTGCTAAGATAACAAAAAGTTAAACTTACAAAAACGCTGTGTTTAACAGTACTCCACTTTTAAGATGCAATGCAATGCAACATATGGCCGCATCACTACGAAATATCTAGACACTATCACTGGCACTACATACCTGTACACACACGTGCTTAATTCTAGTCCCGTTAGTATTAGCAGGTTTAACAAATAATAATAACCACTCTGACGCGCTTCGTCCGCGGAGGAGCCATTTACGTACGCAATGTATGTCACTTTTCACTCATCTATGGTCTATCCCTGTTGGCAGCACGAGAATTACTAAGGTAATTAGTGGTGCGGTGCGGATTTGCAAACGGAGTAAACACGTGAGGCGGCGGCGGCGGCCTCAAAGAGCTACTCCTTTTACACTCGCTCTATTGTTTATTTAAAACTATTTTGAAAACACATCTTTACTGCGAACTAAATAATGTATTCCTAAAGAAATGCACATTTTGTATAATGGATGTAGACAACAATCTTCGCTTATACAATCAAGCAAACCATTTACAAATTTTAGACAATAGATTTTACTGCGAAGCTCGGCGATAAGCAAGTGCAATAGGTACGAGACTCGTAAAACATCTGCTAATTTCTAAAGGTTGTTATTTAAATAGTGATTTTCCCAGAAGTAATACGTCGTCGTTTTGTGGGAACTCTGACGAATCGTTTGTAATTACTTTTAGTGATATTGAAGCTGCCGACAAGGACAGACCATAGAACTAACATTTATCGAAAGTGATTTGATTTGAAGTGAAAAATTACATACACTGCGTACGGCACGATAAATCGCGAGAGTTTTAATAGTGTGATACCGTAGACAGTGATTTTGTCATTTCGTTAATTATTATTATTCGTTAACACTGCTACTACTAATCGGTACTAGAATTAAGCACGTTTGTGTACAGGTGTGTAGTGCCAGTTAAGGCTCTTACAGACATATCGCGTCGCGACGCGATATCGCCTCTGTCTGTAAGAGCCTTGATACAGTGCATCTTGAAAGTGGAGTACTGTTAAACACAGCATTTTGGTAAGTTTAATTTTTTGTTCTCTTAGCAACAACCTGAATATGTAGTTACAGTGTAACTGTTACACTATCTTACCCAGATGGAAGTGTGTGGGTGCTCTGCCGTTACTTTCATGTAACACGACAAGACAGAATAAAGGCGTCAAGCGACTAACAGCTGACGGCGCGCATATTCTTGTTAGTCAATATCTTATTGGAATGTTTGGGGTAATGTCTAAATTTAAAAAAAATTGTTTCTTTGGGAAAGTTGTGTGTTATCATGAGTACAATCATGTATTTAAAAATAAATTTGCTGCTCCACGACACATTTTGACCAGTTGTGTAGGGAACAGCTGATTTTTTTTCTCGATTTCAGGTTTGGTCCCATAGTAAAAATTGTTTGTTATCATGAGCACAATCATGTGTTTAGGTATCGGTCACTAATTACCAGTCACCCTATATAATAGGTCGCTAGTAATAAATAATCGTAAGTCTTTCTTTGTAATCTTTATCAGCTATTATAACTACACTATTTTATTAGGTATGCATGTTTTAAATAAATAAATAAATAAATAAAATTTATTTTATTAAAATCAGTCCACTCGGTCAGAAGTTATCCTAATTTTAACTAAACAAAGTCCCCCCGCCGGGTCTGTCTGTCAGTCTGAACGCGATAAACTCAAAAACTACGAAACGGATTTTCATAAGGACGTGACGATGATTGTAGAAGATGTCGGAAAAAATCATGTCGACTGGGAGTTTCACTGGCGTGCGCCGAGTAAACCACTAGAGAGAACAACTAGAGAAAAAAAAAAATATATATATATATATATAAAAATAAATAACTAAAAATAATTATATAAAAAAAAATTATAATGATATGAAAATAATATATTAAGGAATTAGTACATTGTTTACCTGGATTAACACATAGGGTACCTACTTTTAATACCGGTAGTACGTTCCCGTGAGATACTTTCTGAAATCCACGCGGGTGAAGCCGCGTGCAAAAGCTATATAAGTTTAGAGACTGTAGACAATCCCAAGTTTAAGCTTATATATTTTTAAGACAGTTTTAAGACAGTTTAATCAAGCATCTAGCTCTACCGAAATGAAATCAAGACTAAGGTAATCATTGATATCCCCATTTTTCCAAACTTTACCATACTTGTGATGGTTATTTTCACTCGCATTCAAAGGGTCAAAGCCCTATTTCTATTTCTATTTGATCTATTTTCGTATCTTGAACCTTTACAGAACATCTCTCTGCACACAATCAAATTAACACACCACAACTCAATTTAAAAAGTAAAGTCCTTAGGATGGTATTTACCCCAATTCTGTCACCAAATTAATGTCACGGCAAATACCAAAATTAGTTAGGTTTTGTCCTAAACAAACTGGATAGGACTCGGTTTGGGACCTTCCTCAACAAATAGTGGCTTCAGGCCTAAGTAACACTCCTGGAATAATATTTGGGGACTCGAAATTATTGTAATATCGAACCTGACTTTATGAGGTACTTTTTGAGTGAAAATTGGAAATGTTTGTGAAGAAAGCCGAACCGTAGATATTCATAAACTTTATTATTTACTGTTAGCGTCACCGACGAAATCCAAAAATTTCAATAATTCATACAAAATTCCTATAGAACACTTTCAGTTTTTCCCGAATTCTGCTATTCTTTCGGCAACTTTACCAATTCCTCTTTTCATAAAAAGCTAATTCGGACTATTCCGAACATTTTAAAATAAAAAATAGCCAAATCGATCCAGCCGCTCTTAAGTCACATACTAGCCGTTGCCCGCGGCTTCGCCCGCGTGGATGTCGGAATTCCATGACTACTACCGGGATAAAAAGTATTCTATGTGTTAACCCAGGTTATAAACTATCTGTGTGCCAAATTTCATCCAAATCCATTCAACCGTTTTTGCGTGATTGAGTAACAAACATCTTCATAAACTTTCACATTCATAATATTTTTATAGTAGGATTAGTAGGATTTATAGAGATGACGATATTTGAAAACGAAGGACAATTTGGAAATGAAGAGACGTTGCTCTGTAAAATCTTGGTCAATCTGACCAAGATTTTACAGAGCAACGTCTTAACCTTAGTTAATCTTGGTTATAATTTTACTATTGTTGGTTACCTACTACATATCCTGCAACTCTTTCTCCTAGCTGCGAACTTTCTAGCTGAAAGCCTTTGTCTGAAATGGTGAAAGATCTAAAACATTAACGTTGATGATGAAAAGACCAACGAACCGATTTAGACATATTGTTGGTTACCTACCACATATCCTGCAACTCTTTCTCCTAGCTGCGAACTTTCTACCTTGTCTGAAATGGTGAAAGATCTAAAACATTAACGTTGATGACCAAAAGACCAACGAACCGATTTAGACATATTGTTTGGTTACCTACCACATATCCCGCAACTCTTTCTCCTATCTGCAAACTTTCTAACTGAAAGCCTTTGTCTGAAATGGTGAAAGATCTAAAACATGTTGATGACGAAAAGACCAACAAACCGATTTAGACAAATTAAACAATTTGCCGCTTCATTGACCGTACCGTTAGCAATCTTAAACTGTCCCTGTCCATTCAGAATATTTATATCAACTGCTTTACTTTTTGTTATTACTTTTCTTTTTACAATGAATGAATAATTTAAAGCAGTTTTTATAGCTCATAAAAGACTGTAACATTCACTTCATTATTGTATTTTTTTCTTTTAGTACAAACATTGATTGTTATTAATGGCAATTTTTATTTTTGGATTTCGATTATACATAGCATTAACACGCCTTGTTCAGCCGAAGGGTTAGGCAGTGGTGAACCTACAGGGTTATTGGTAAAACACTAGCAACCTCTAAAGGGGTCATTGTACTCATCATTATGAACAACTTTTCCTATGGGACCAAACCTGAAATTGCGAAAAAAAATTAGATGTTCAGAACATATATCTACATCAAATTCGTCAAAATGTAGGGAGCAGCTGATTTTTTTTCGCGATTTCAGGTTTGGTTCCATTGTAAAAGTTGTTCATAATGATGAGTACAATGACCCCTTAAGAGGTTGCTGGTGTTTTACCAATAACCCTATATAGTACACCCACATTTCGCCAGTTATAATAGGGAGCGAGCCTATTGCTATCAAGATCAACCGGGCACAAATCTAGACTTCGGTCTTCTGCTGAAAAATTCCGGATGAAAAAACCCGCAGTAATACTTTGCGTGACCTGGGAATCGAACCTCATACAGAGTGACCAATAGACCAACGAGGCAGTCGATATTAGTACATATTTCGATTATAACACAGTTAAAATTGGATATGCAATAATCAAAGCAAAAGGAGCATGTCATGCAATTTGAAGTCACAAAATTGATAATTATTCAGCAATACACAATGCAATTTTTTTGTCGCATGTATCTATCTTCTTGGAATTTTTAATTTGCTCTCCAGTCGAAATATGATTTTTTCAATCGATGTGCGACTTATTCGAAATCACTCTCAGGAAATTCTGAGAATCATTTAGCAGTTCGCCAGAAGCTTTTTCCTCATCGACCGTCTTGTGATCTAACGTTTCGAATTCATTGCAATTGTCACCAATATTACAAATCTAAGTTTAGCCATCAGCACCCAAATAACCTTCGCGATTGATTGCTTTATAATTCAGTTGAAACTAATTTGTGGCTTTTTGTAGCTCATCTTCCGGTCTTTGTTTTAGATCCTTTCTTGCTGTTTTCATGGGAAACCGGTAGTCAGGCTTTGTTGCTTCATGGGGACCAAAAAATTTGCCATTCACACCTTTTTCCTTTTTGCGAAATCCCAATGAAGCGTTAATAGACTGGAATCACGAGTCATTCGTTGTTTATTTTTCGAAAGATTTATAGAGTCATCGACACTTGAACATTCTTTATTCACGACATTGTTCTTAAAATAGAATGGAACTTTCCATCAGAATTTTATCATAACAAAAAAGAATGATTTACTTATCTTTTCAAAAAAAAAATTAAGTCGGCTCGTCGTATCTTTACTAACATTCAATTTCCTCTTTTTTCAGCGTTGGAACTCGTCGGACCAAAAGGCAGAGTCTTCGTCAGCCTCCTCTTCAACACCATGTTCATCCTCGGGGGAGTAACAGTCACCTTACTCTCCTGGTGGCTGCTCAACTGGCGTTACCTCCTTTTCATCATCTACACCCCCGCGGTCTTCGTCTTCATTTACATCTGGACCCTTACTGAAAGCTTCAGGTGGCTCTTCAGCAAAGGCAGATACGAGGAAGGTCTGCAGGTTCTCAGCAAATCAGAGAAGATGAACAAAGCTAATGTCCCAAAAGAACATTATGCGCAAGTTGAGAAGCATGCAACAAAACAGAGAGACGAGAGAAAATGTGAGAACGTTGAAAGAAACCAATCTACATTTAACCAGCTCTTAACTTCACCAATGATTTGGAAAAGATTATTTACATGCTCATTTCTATGGATATCTTCAACTCTAGTCTATTACGGACTCTCTATAAATGCCATAGAGTTATCGGGGAACAGCTATGTGAATTACATCGTGATATTGGTAATAGAAGCACCGGCTAATATCTGCAAGTTGATATTCTTGGACAGATTTGGCAGAAAGAAAGTGATTGCTACCGCGTATTTCATGACTGGATTGATTTTGATCAACTACGGATTTGTTCCAGGTATAGTGATGCTTTTTATTTTATAGAATAGATCGTACATGGGTTCCTATTAAAAATCCCCTTTTTGGACTTCTGCACGAACCCTACCCCAACAGGCATATGTGACATTTCAACTTTGTCTATGGAATGCCAATGAATCTGCGATGCCTCTAGTTTTACAGATGTCCTTCCTCTTACTACACTCAATAAATACTTTTTCTTTCTTTACTATCTGACGAACCATCGGCTGTTTACATCCAAAAACAAAAAAAAAAGTAACCTATCAATAGGTATTTAAGTAATATTTCAATAAAACTTTTATTACTTAATTTATTTGATCACCACATAATTATATTCTTAACTAACCTTGCACAATCGACAGTAGGTACGTTTGCTATTGTACGCATTACATACACATTGAAATGGTAATTTTATTCATAAACTGTTTAGCTGTTTAATTTGTTTGCACAAATCGTTATTTTATTAGATAAACAAGATAATTACATCCTCATACCACAATGTAAATTTATAATTGTGCTCATACCAACTGTGTGGTTGTATACATTGTTTTTGCATTGTTTATACCTAATTACTTTAGTGTCATTAAAATTATTAATAGTGACTGGTTTATTAACATCTCCTTTACACTTTTCGGGATGCTGAACGAGATACAATAGAAGTGTTATTGTTATGACGTCTATGGGCGTTTTGTGTCGCGCAAAGTGTTAATAATTGGCATTACGCAGTGCCGTCGTTAGTGCAATCAATATTTCTTCCTTTTTAGAACTTCCACTTAATTTATAAACGTTGCTTCAAGTTAAGTAATAATTAAAGTCTGTTTAGCCATACATTTTTGACCTTTAAACGTCTCATAACTTATACTGCCTTATCAGGCTTTATAAATAAAGATATACTTTATAAATAAAGGTATACTGATGTGTAGGTTTTATATTGCACTGAGTTCATGACCATTCGTTGTCGTAATAACTTTTTATAGTTCAAAGAAAACTAGCGTATTAATATTTTCTTCATCGTTATGGTTTCCTGTCTATATTATGTTAAACTGGCTTTTGCCCGCGGCATCTCCCGCACGTAGATGTCGGAAAATAACCCACAGGAACGTACTAACTACTTACCGGGAAATTATTCCTTATTCCTTGTCTACATTATAAAGGGAACCTCTGTGCAAAGGCAGCTTCCTAGGTTCAAGAGTTTGGGCTGGGCGTTGATGAGTCAGTCAGTCAGGACTTCTCTTTTTATTTATACAGGGTGGCCGGAACATTGACGTCCAAAAATAAAATTTCGGTCCCTCGTATCGTGGGGTATTCGAATCACCCCCATGTATGTTCCGCGACTTTTCATAGTTTTCGAGTTATGATTTTTTTTCTGAATGTTTGAAAATTTTCGACCTGACCAACCTAAAAAAATTCTAAAAAAAAAAGTAGAGGGTTTTATCGAGTTTCTTTTTTTGCAACTGAATTTTCATAAGTAGTACTTTTATGCATAAAATAACCAGCTTCGTAACTGTGATGAAAGTTATGAAAATGTTGATCTAAAGTGAAAAATTTACGTTCGGTAAACTATGACTTAAATTTTCAACTTCAAATTAAAAATCTAAACAGGTGACTTCATGGTTCTCAAGTAGGCTTCAAGAATGCGCCAGACTCTCAGCTTTCATAATCATTAAAAAACGTAGGACTTAATGGGGCTAACTTTGGCCTTAATCGGCCTTCAAAGACTGCGAGGTGGAAAATTCTTAAAATTAGCTATCTGATTAATAATTTGTTTTTTTTCCATTTTCTCGCTCCTAAGGTTATTTAGTTTGCTAACCAAAAATGACTGCAGGAATAGCTTTAATGCAGTCATTTTTGGTAAAGCTGAGAGTCTGGCGCATTCTTGAAGCCTACTTGAGAACCATGAAGTCACCTGTTTAGATTTTTAATTTGAAGTTGAAAATTTCAGTCATAATTTACCGAAAGTAAATTTTTCACTTTAGATCAACATTTTCATAACTTTCATCACAGTTACGAAGCTGATTATTTTATGCATAAAAGTACTACTTATGAAAATTCAGTTGCAAAAAAAGAAACTCGATAAAACCCTCTACTTTTTTTTTAGAATTTTTTTAGGTTGGTCAGGTCGAAAATTTTCAAACATTCAGAAAAAAATTCATAACTCGAAAACTATGAAAAGTCGCGGAACATACATGGGGGTGATTCGAATACCCCACGATACGAGGGACCGAAATTTTATTTTTGGACGTCAATGTTCCGGCCACCCTGTATATAGATATATAGATTGATCACAATAAATAATTTATTTATTTATTTTATTTTGTTTGTCTTCTGTTACAGCTGGCAACTGGTCAATTCTTCTATACCTCGGAGGAAAGTTCTTCATAACATTAGCATATAACTCGCTTTATGTATTTGCCGCTGAAGTATTTCCAACAAACTACAGGACATCTTTATTAGCCATGTGTTCTACTATTGGAAGGATAGGGTCTACCGTTGCACCTCAAACGCCTTTGCTTGTAAGTATTCGAATTACTTTTTTAATTACTTCAAAGCCAATAGAACCTTTATTAAAATTGGTTCTGGTTTTCTGAGAAAAAGTTCGGACATGCGTAATTGCACACATTCATACAAACAGGTCGATAATAAAACCTCTTCTCTTTGAAGCTGGTATAAAAACAAGCACTTAATTATTTTTTTGTACTTAAAGATTGACAAGGCTGTATGGTTTCACGACCTCTGCATACCTATTTCAACATCAATAACAAACTAGGCAATTATTGCCCGTAAAAAAAATTATTAATGATACTATACCTACTTTTTTTCTGGCGATAATTAATTGGATAACTGTTATTAATATTATTAATTATTTAAATATATTTTTTTCCTTTCTCAGACGAGGTTCTACGAGTACCTTCCAACAATGATTTTCGGAGGAATGGCGGCATTATCAGGATTCCTAGTACTCACGTTACCAGAGACAAATAACCTCAAGTTACCTGACTCTTTAAGAGATGCAGAGGATCAAGACAGAAAAAAGAATGTTGAGGAAGCAATAGAAAAAACAACAGATAGCAAAACTAGGTTATAATAGCTAATATTGAGCCAAAGAAGAATGGTTGGAACAAATTAGTGAATTAAATAAAACAAAATTTCGAGGTATTTTAGCCACCGTTTTTAGCTAAAAGTCTGTGAAGAGGCTGAATTGCGGGAAGGCTATGGTCAGAAAAAAAATTAAGTGATATTTGTAAATTAAGGACCTGTTTCACTACCTATAGTTTACAGATTTTTTATCTAGAATCTTTTCTTTCAAAGAATTTTCAAATTCTAATTGACTCTATCAGCGAGTTAATTACCTAATGATAATTAATTTGATGCATAGAGAAACGTTACCTGCGGTACACGTGAATTTCAAAACGCTCAAGCTGGTTGTGAACATGTTGTGAATTTGTACCAAGCAACGTCCACCCGGTTTTTTTCTAAATGTTGTTTTTAGTGGGCATTGATTTAGATATTACATTATTATCTGTGCCCTAAAGTTAAAGATCTGTGAAACAGGTGGTCATTTTGGACTTACGCATGATAATAAAATTTTTTAGACATAGGTAACATAAAAACGCACCAAGCATGAAATACGATTTTTTATACTGGCTCGATCAATAATTTGCGTCACTTCTAATTAATTCATGTTAAAAGACAATAAAAGCTTTACAATTCTATTGTAATTTCTAGAGAATTTTCTACTCTTTGTCAAATTATTTTACCTACTTTAAAACCTTAAAGCACGTCAACAAGTCGATTCGGACGAAAAAGCAAAATCTGATATGACTTTATTTGTCAAAAAACATTGTGAAAAATCAAAAGATAGATGAGCACAGAGTGCTTGAATAATATAATATATTATACATATACATACATGTACATATATGTATTACTTACTAAATTGCGATGCATTTTATTTTATCTTTGTTGTCTGTAGAGTTTTTTACGCGTTACCTTTGTAGAACCTTCTTTATGGAAATATTCTGACAGTGGAAGTTGGACAAAGCCCTTTGGCAACTCTTGTTTAAATGGTTTATTACTTAAAGTTTAAGTAAAGCAAAGTGACATTTAGAAAAAAAAATTACTTTTAATAATTTAGCAAGGCTTGTGATTATTAGTATTAACTTACATGTCAGATTTAAAATAATTATACGTTTAGATTATTTAAGATAATATCTAATGAGATGAGCTGTACCACGACTAATGATTCTTTTATAGCATTTTTAATTATGTTACTCCCACAAAAGTGTACCTAATTAAAAACAAACCTGTTTATATGGCATGTTGACAATTGTATTTTCATAAATATTAAATATATATTTCTCGAATATAATTTTGAATGTACAAATAATACAAAGCAATTATAGACAAGTAGGTACATAATAATACTAGTTAAGCAATGAAGTGATGATCTTACTTTATCTGACAACCAAATGTGAAGGGAAAGGGTGGGCGTCTTGGGATCGATAAAAAATGTCGAGTGAAGCCATTGTGTTTTTATTTTTCAGTCCATCCCGATTGAATGTTAGCAAAATGTCCGATAGGTACTCTGGCGATATTTAATACATTTATTGCTCCCACATCGCTCCCGCTTCTCTTTAAGTAGGTATAGGACGAATGTTTATTTTTTGTAATGCAATACCTAATACCATTTGTAACTATGTCCAATATAATTGTAAATAGTACCGTGATAATAGAATAAATTAAGTTTTTTTTTATTTATTTGTATTTTATTTCATTACCTGGTACAATGTGTAGGCATATTTCTACCTACATGTTAATTTCCTCGTTCACAATAATTTCCACTTTTTTATTATTTTTTTATGTGTACCTTTAAAACAGTTTCTCAACATAAGAGTATACCTAATCACAGTTTTTAAAATGCGCAGTAAAAACAAACCTTAACCACAGCAGCTACGTTACCTACTCGAAATTCAAAATTTAAAAGTAGAAAATATTTTCTAGTAGTTCTAGTCATAGGAAAAAAATAAATCTACGAAAAGAATGAAATAATTTTTCGTACTTAGATTTATTTTTACCAAAAAGTTGGTGGCATAAAAATAAATAAAACTGGCAAACGATAAAACCCAAACGGTTCACGTCCGAGTTTTAATTTGAAAACGGATTAAAAACTGACGTATTACCCCTGTTTCGCGTGTTGGAACCAACGCGTTAGAACAAACAATGTTGTCCTACGTTGGTTCCAACACAATGCTTTTGGTCTTTAAGAAACGGTTACATATCCGTGATGAACTGAAAATAAAAATGTATAAATTAATTAAGTATATTATAAAAATACATTTCAAGAAAGGAAAAGGAAAAGCTCGGAAAGCACGTTAAGCCGTTGGTCCCGGCTGTCATTCGTGGATCTTTGACAGTCGTTACGGGTCGTCAGAAGCCCGAAAGTCTGACAACCAGTCTTACCAAGGGGTATCGTATTACCCAGTTACTGGGTTGTGGAGGTCAGACAGGCAGTCGCTCCATGTAAAATACTGGTATTCAGCTGCATCCGGTTAGACTGGAAGCTGACCCCAACATAGTTGGGAAAAGGCTAGGCAGATTGATTGATTGATAAAAATACATTTCAAAGTAACTCAATCATAAATATCTTCTCATAAAATCAACCAATAGAAAGATAATAATCGACAATTTAAGTAAAATATTGTAGAACAAGGTTTTTGCCCGAAGATAAATTGCTCAACCATTGATTACAAAATTGACTGCAAGCCACATAGTTAACATTTAATACTATGTTTTAGTCTCAATGGAATATGCTGTAACTACCGATTAAGCAAGCTATGTATTAAATTACCAAGTAGATGCGTTATTTTAATACACGAATACCTTTTGTAACACGTCCTTGTCCTGTTAATGTCAATGTTGAGGGCTAATGCCCTCGATCAAACCGTGCGTTCATAAGTACCTAATTAATTGAGAACATTAATAAATAATTTCCTTTTTTTAGGGTTCCGTATCTCAAAAGGAGAAAACGGAACCCTTATAGGATCAATTCCTTGCCCGTCTGTCTGTTTATCTGTCTGTCAGTCTGTCAAAACCCTTTTTATGAGTAACGCGATGAAATTAAATCAAATACGTAGGTCTATGGTCTTTTGGAGCTCTAAAAAATCTGTCACGCAATAAAAAAAATACGGCCTGCGACATATTTTGCTATTCGCAAGTAAATCAAAACCTTATAGAGAAAAGGGAAGGGAAAGTCAAATGAGTTTTGGTGAAACATTAGTGAACCACATAAAATTATTATAGTGACCTTATTGGTGATGTTTTTCAGAAAGGTCAGGTGCGTAGTACTCGCAACCGCCATGCGTGTATGACCAATGTATGAACGTAAACGAGGCAAAAGGAATAAGTAAGGATCAGGTGGCGTTCTGTAGTTTCTGGTTACTCCCATGAAAAGAAGGCGTGAGGCGTATATAATATGTAGAATTATATTGATGTCCAGGGGAGCTAAAACGGCCACTATGGCAGAATCATAATAGGATAAGTATTATGAATCATTTGAAATCGTAAAAAGGTCACAAACTGACAATTCATAATTTATCTGCGTACAATTTCTATCACGCAATTCATTTGTTTGACAGTTTTGTATGGAGATTCGTAAAATGGTCCACAAATTCTGAATTGCTTTATTGAAGTTTAATGTCAAATACGTCAAATAGCACAATCATAATAAACTGCTGGGAATTCACGAAATGAATCGCTTTTAGAGGAATTGCTTTATGTGGCCTTTTTAGGCCCCCAGGACCAACAAATACCCAAAACATTCATAATGCAAATTCTTTACGTCAAAAACATTTGGCGCCAACATTCGCGCCAATAACCCGACTACCTACTATTTTTTTAACGTTCCATTCCACGGTCCTCTGCATCTAACGGGAGCGTTCATTGTAATTATGCGTTTACTACGTGATCCCATTTCGCTGGACGTGACTGCGTGGACTTAGCAATATTATAAATATAAAAAAAATTACTGATAGCATTGCAGATAAGGTGATAAGGATAACTGATGTGATTTTTTTTTTGTTACATTACATGTATATTCACAGTATATACAGATACAAGTGATACAACCTACTAGAAGGGAATCCGGACTTTCGGAGTTCAGTAAATTATAATAAGCTCACTCACTGTTGAAATGGGCTTCTGAATACTCTGCAAATGAAACAACAGCGCCTACTTTAAGAGTTTATCTTGTACATTCTGTACGTTCTGATATTGGTGAAAGGAAACATCGTGGGGAAACCTGGACTTGTAGTTTGTTGGGGTTTCTGCGTCAGGTCGTCGTCGTGTCAGCGTCGTTGGGTGAAATCAGACACCAGGGGGCCTACTCCCTTAGCACGAAGCCTGTAGTTTCGGCCTTCATTACGGGCGTTTCCTACTCCGTATCACCTACGGATGGATGATTGGTTCGGGCCCCGAACGAAGTATGAATGACAACATGATTTGCCAGTTGTCCCTACTCCCGATGTGTATTTTTCCGTCCGAAAAATTTAACTTTTACACTTGTTTTGATGGATCGTAATGTCAGACGGACGGATGAACACTCGGACGGAAAGACGGACGGACTTAGGGAGTAGGCTCCCAGGCTCTTGTGATATCGTGAAATTATTGTTTTTACAGTTTGCAGTATTCTTCACAATAAACTAGGTACAGTGTAGCAGTGGTGATAAAATGCGTGCGATCGTTGATGGCGTGTCACAGTGACAGTGAAAATCCGCAGGGCGTCGCTGGTGTCGCGCTGATGTGCTACCTGCCTTCGTCCCGTCGATCGGTATTATTTGTTGCCAGTAGATGGTTCTGTGGTCTTCAACATAGTTAATAAAGTCTAAAATCAACAACATGTTTTGAGCAAGCATGGTGATCAATACTGGTGCTTTCTCTTTATGAGCCTTTGCCCTGCAGCGGGACAATAAAAGGCTGGTATTATTAAGTTCAATAGCTTACTGTGTGAACACTATTAAAAATCCTCGAAAGAAAATTGTGGAGGGACTTTTCTTTGATTTACCATAGTGCCGCCTCAAACGACCGCATAAAATGCATAAAAAAACTGATGGCTAAAGCCACGGTTTCCTAGCTCAGAGCAGGCCGTCCTGAAAATATGTCATGTTCAAACCCCACGCCCCAAAGATTTCAATAGCTAGATTTGCCCTCACCGTACACACAAAAAAGTGTCCATACTGAGAAGAGTGAGCTCATACATTTATTAAATAGCGTTTCCATGACAATCAAGTCAAGTCACTGCGTCATTGTGAATCAGAGGTGTCAAACCGAAACAGAAACGCGACTTTATTTTGATGCGGTAAGGTACTGACACACATGCTCATAAAAAGCATGCTTATAAGCATGCTTACTCCAAAAACATACTAGAAATAAGCATGCTCATTACTCTTCACACATGCTACTAATGAGCACTTGCTCAATAAAAGCATGCTTTCGTGTTAGTAATGAGCACGTCTGTCAGTAGCTTTAGGGCGAATTTAACGATTTAAATCTTTGCAACTGCCATCATTTTCGTGACAGCCGTCACTGCGGTCGTTAAGGACGCTGATAAAAATGGGTAGTCAAATCATTACTTTTTACACAAAAGTATGTTTATATAGGTACAGTTTCTCAATAAAGGTACAGAAGTGAATTTTTTTTTTTAATTTTAAATTTTATTTTCTTCGGTACCGTTACTAAGAAACTGTACCTATCTGAAATTATATTTATTGTTCAGAATCGTACCATGCACATCACGTCTATCAACATTTCGGGCAAAATACATTTTAAGAATGCAAAGCATTTTATTTATTAGACATACTTTTGTGTAAAAAAGTAATGATTTGACTAAACATTTGTAACAGCGTCCTTTGTGACCGCTCTTCTAGGAAACACTGTATACTTAGATAATATACATCTAGATCGAGCCACCGCGTGGCCGGTCATGAGACAGCAATATTAACAGTGAAAGTACTTTGTTTGGCAACATTTTTAAATTTTGCCATGCAAAGTACTTTGTTTGGCAACATTTTTAAAGCAAAAATACGGCACGCCGTAAGGGACAGAAGATACGATGCTTTGTCTCAATTTTCCTAATTATTTCGTATATATGTGTCTCACTTCCACACTTCACACTGTAATCATGGCAACGTCTAGATCACAGAACACTATTACTCCTTCGGAGAAGAACGTCATCTTCATACAAAAATGTTGGTATAAAAGATTGATTACTAGCGCCGCCAGTTGCGCCCTATGGCAACTTAGACATGGCGCGATATTTGAAAGTGTTCTTTGGTGATTTTAATTTCATACGTTTATCAGGAAGAGCTCGCTCTAAAACAAATTACTAATTCATATTATTAGCGAGTTTTCGATAATATTAAGAATCAGTAATTTGTTTAGAACGTGCTCGTGTTACTTGATGTTCAAAAACAGAATTAAATAAAAGCATAATTTATAACCTAAAGAACTTTATTTATGAAGGAAACCATACTACGCATAGTGTTAGTTACATTACACGCCACTTATTTATAAAGTATTATTTATTTTGGGTACAGTACCAGCGACTTAAACAATTGTTTAACCATTTTGTCAAAACAAACTAAAGTAGGCGTCCTCTTTTATTTTTCTTGCAATTTAACAATTGCCCTTGTAATAAAACAGCAAAAGAATTAGTAAGGTCAGTTGACAACTCTTGTACTGCATCGTCATCATTGAGGGTTTCCAAAATCTTCTGTGTTTTCAGTTTCTTAATTTGTTTTTGTAGGCTGCAAATTTTGCGCAAGTTTCTTCGGCACTTGTTTATTAGTCGCTTTTCTCTCTCAGTTTTTTCAGTGGATTTAGCCTAAAACCAAAAATAGAGAATCTAAATTAAGTATAAACATAAATAATTATTCACAATTTTAGGAACAGTAGAAGCTGCCATTCATTGGCCATTTGTGCAATTTATTGGACTCATCAAAACAAATCATGACCCAAACTCGAGGGTTTTACTAGTAGCCACTGAAGAGTTCCACTATCCTACTCTTGGCTCCGTCATCAGACAAACTACTAAAATTCCAGTTCTCCTCTGGGTAACAAAACTTTGCCCATGTTACCAACCTGAAAACATTAATTTTATTTAAGGTTGAATTTTTTGATCAACAACAGAATGATATTATGTTTAAAGGCACCGATACATACCGCTGTACGTTGGAAGGTCCTGGTTTAGGAAAACGATGTAAGAGTAGTTCCGAATCTTGTGCTGTGGATGCATAGCATTTTGCACATTTTCGGTTATTGTCCCTCATAATTTTTTCACCGATTCACTGACCAAGGAACACAAATAAATAAAACATGAGTCACTAGGCTAAACAGTCACTAGGCTCGAAAAACAACGAATGCACAAATAAACACAAAAAGTCACTAGGCTAAAAAGTTACTAGGTTTGTAAAATAACTAATGGAGGGTATCCCGTAAAAAAGAAAAACTTTTAAAACTTTGACAAGTTTGACATGATGTATGACAGAAAACGTTGATGTTGCCATTTTATAATCGATTTCTTATCATTTGTTTTTGGGTACTGGAAGCCCTAAATGGAACCCACCTGCTACGCCAACCAATCCAAACACAGTTGTCCCCCCCTGGTCTAGATGTATAATGTCATTGACTGTATAGGTATATTTAAAAAACTTCCTGCTATATGGTCCTCTTAAAAAGTCAAAGGCACATCAATCCACCGATCTATAAAAATTGTAGGCAATTACGTATGTGGGCAAAGCTAAAATTGCAATGAAAAAGTCCTTTGTGTCTGATTTTTCACGGCTAGTGGTTTCGTTCCATTTTCCTGAGGTCGTTTTAACTTCTGATTGGTTGGAATTTTTATTAATTAACGTTTCACGGGTTCGTCTCGTCATTTAGTTTGGTACTATAGAATCTGATACATTGGTCATCGTCATCCGCCTGGCCTTTTCCCAACTATGTTGGGGTCGGCTTCCAGTAAAAACAGATGCAGCTGAACACCAGTATTCTACATGGAGCGACTGCCTACCTGAACTCAACAACCCAGTTACTGGGTACTGATACTCCTTGGTAAAACTGGTTGTCCAGACTTCCGACCGGTAACGACTGTCGAAGATCCACGAATTACAAATGATAAATGATAAATTATTTATTTTCTTTAAGTAGGTTTGTAAGTACAGACACTTTTAGGTTTACACGTCAATCATATTTTTGAACTAAATTTCATTTATAATAATGCAAAATTGGAACAAGTAAATGAATTTACTCTCCTAGGTTTGTCTATAGATACCCACATAAATTGGAAATCCCACATACAGAAAGTACGAGCAAAACTATCAAAATTCTGTTATGCCCTACGCGAAATAAAGAAAAGTACCAACCTGCGAACTGCACTTGTCACTTATTACGCTTATGCCCAGGCATGGCTCAGCTATGGGGTCATGCTGTGGGGTAACAGTACAGATTCACAAACAATATTTATTTTACAAAAGAAATTAATTCGAATAATAACCAATATAGAACAAACAGATAGCTGCAAACCACACTTCCGAAAACACAAAATACTCACACTTCCATGTTTATATATTTTAGAATTGTGTAAATTTGTCAGAAAACACCCAGAATTGTACACCACTTGCGAAGAAACACAAACAAGATACACTTTTCGACACAACAAAAACAAAATAAACATACCTCAATCCCGACTCAAAATGCACTCAGCCAGCCCTTTAGTTATGTCCATTAAAGTTTATAACAAATTGCCAAATGATATTAGAGAAGTAAACAAAACAAATGTATTTATTCATAAATTGAAACAATTTCTGGAATCAGAGTCATACTACTCAGTAAAAGAGTTTTTAGATAGCAAATCAATTCCAAAATAAAATTATTCTTTGTTATAAACACCAAACGTCATGAAATATAGATAATAATATAATATAATATGAAATATAGAAAATACTTATAGAAAATCAAATATAAATATGAAAATATGAAATATAAATAATAACATAATTTATTATTAATGGAATTAAGTACTTACTTCTAAGATATATATACTAATTACCTACACTATTCATATGCAATACATTAAATTAAAATAACTAATAATATAGATACTTATATAATTTATACACCCAATTAAATACTTTATATAATTTATAATAATATAGAATTAATTAAATTTCAACTATTATGTACTTGCCCTCTTCCTCTCTCCTAATTTTTGCTGTGCCCGACAGGGTCCATATTGATATCTTACTGTATTATACCATCTTTTTATTTTACATAATATGGAATGCAATAAATGTTTGAGTATTTGAGTATTTGAGTATTTGAGTAAATATCTGACTACTCTGAGAAGAAAGGTCGAAACAAACTCAGAGGTCACAGTCTCTTTTAAAATCCAGACATAATCTTGGTCAGATCGCTGTCTGAAATGGCCTTTTGAGGAAAGAACCACACAGATTGAGTGGACCTGTCCAGTCAGTGCACGCATTTATCAGTAATCAGTTGACAGCCGGGAACAACAGCTTAACGTGCTTTTCTTAAGGGATCTTTGTATGTAAAGATGGTCAATTGGTCACCCATTCACGAACCAACCGCGGCAAGCGAAGGGCAAGTGATCCATCGACCTGTGCAGCTGTTATACTTAGCCACTAGGCCACAAGTCCAATTCGTATGGTTTAAATGTGTGAAGCACAGAACCGGTCGAAGTGGCGGTGCTTGGGTGAGGCTAATGTCCAGCAGTGGACGTCTTTCGGCTGAAATGATGATGATGGTGATACAATCATTGGTAAGGACCACAAAACAAAATGAAAAAATGTAATCATACAACTACCCACATTATTAATTCAATGTTGTTCAAAATGAAAACTCAGACATGTAACAAAAAAGTTTAGATAACCTTAAACAAATCTAATATCCCTCTATTTAGATTTACAGTGTTGGGTAAAAAACTGGCAACACTCGGTCAGAGGGCAAACGTTATTCGGGCAAAAACAATTTGTAAGTTTTTGTTAGAGAACCCTTGGGCCCTTTTGGCTGAATACATGAATACGTTAGGCCGAAAATGACCTTTATGATAGCTATGGTTTTTCACAAAGCGTGTTGGGTTAAACTCTATAATGTATGAGCGATTGTGTTAAGGATCTTGAGTAAGGAAATAGGGTTCTTGACTTGACTACTGGGTAAACAGGTTAATGTGGAATGTATGAAGGTCATCACACAGGCACCGGCTAAGAAAACCCTCTTCTGTGTGTCTGGGTTTAAAAGGTGACTAAGATGTCAAGGGGTTGTTGCCAATCAAAATATAAAATACGTTTATTTCGCGTGGTTATTATTGCAGTATTGTCTCCTGAATGGGATGTGTATCTTGTTGGCGTGTACAGTGAAAACACCAGATTTACTAAAGGTAAAGGGTGGGGGGAGTTGCAATGACAAATACGTCCGTGCCTGTCATAGATATAAGAAAATATTTGTATGGTGCCGGTCATAGGCACTCATAGGTAAAGATCACTAAAAAATGTTTCGCTAATCGCAACGAAGCGACCGCAAAGCGCGCGCGCCCTCCCACATGTTTGCTTCTCCCGTGCCTTTTATAACTAGCTGCGCCCCGCGGTTTCACCCGCGTAGACCGGTATAAAAAGTAGCCTATGTGTTAATCCAGGGTATGAGCTATCTTAATACCAAATTTCATCCAAATCGATCCAGCCGTTTGAGCGTGAAGAAGTAACAAACATACACACACACACACACACTCACAAACTTTCGCCTTTATAATATTAGTGTGATTAATATTAATGTGATGATAACAATAGAAATCTTGGTATTTAGGTAGGCATGCATACAATGACATGTTAAACAAATTAAATTACAAAAATATAAAATATAAATACGATCACGCGTCGCTTACAGAAAATAACTTCTCTTTTGTGGTGTTAGGTGGCCCTACACGGCAGTGATTGTTCCACAAGAAAATTATGTCCACATTTTCCTGTTTTATTTACGCATCGTAGGCAGGGACCGATAGCGCTTTCCTTTTATAGGGTTTTACCCCGGGTTTTGAAGAGCTAGGATATTTTAATTCAATTAAAAACCCCCATGATTTTGCTGGATACTTTTTTAGCTAACCTTCTCGAGGGAAACCCATTCATTGACTTACCCAAAAAAATATCTGGGTTTTTACAGTCGAATACAAAAAGCGCTAACAATCAGCTATCCAATTCTGAAAGGGAAACCCCTTCGTAAGCGCTAACCAATATATTAATTCAAGCGAGTTTGAACTGTATTTTTAACAACATAAGAGCGATCTGAAGCCAGTAGCAGCACGTGCGGACGAATTCGGCAACGCTAAGGCACACAAAGATAAGCCTACCGATCACCGCGTCATGCTAAAATATAACTTATTGGCTTTGCTTTAAAAGCTAACGTGTGCCGTGAGTGCGTAGTGTCAGTGCAGCGTTGGCGCAGCGCGTGTTTGTGTGCGTGATGTTGTGTTTGTTTACTACTAATACGTCACGGGCGCGGGCGCACAGCCATTTTTGCGAGAAGTGAACATTCGCCATTGCCTGCTATTTATCGCCGCATACAAATTACGATGCGCTCGCTATAAATTGTGCCGATAAGTTTAGTTTATGGTAGTGTTAGTATTCATATTAGTGCAGTGACTAATTTACTCATAAATAATGCCTCAGCCAAGAAAGATTATATTCTTAGGGCCCATTTCACCAATGGCGTCGTTATCCAAGTATAACTATTCCAGGGATAAAATTATTACCTGCATTTACTCTCAGAATAACTCATATTACGTTTCACCACTTTGTAAAGACAAAAAGTAACTCCTAGTATAACTATTCTTTGTTATGTGTTTTTTTGTTATCTGTGGCACGTTGAATGTGAAGTGATAAACAAAGGAATGTGAATGCAGACAAATTCAATAGGCTTGTCATTTTCTCAGTACAGTATAGCATAACAAGGCCTTTTTAATTTAGTCGTTACTTTTAGCATCTGTGCCAATGTGTCTCGGATATAATTCCAATTGATGTTCAATTTTTAATAATAAATTGTATGCTGCTGCTTTAGATAAACGAAATCTAATCATGAAATCCTTTTCGTCGTAGTTGTAAAAATGCTCATTTCTTTCTTTAAACCATCTTGAACGTCTCAAAATAACATAGTTCTATCTTCACTATCACTTTCACTGTCCGATAACATTCTTCTCAAACGCTGCATTTCTTTAACTACTTGTACACTTATTTTCTTTGAATTGCAATGCACATCAATAGTCGCTCACACAAGACAAGACTACAAGTGGTGATGGTAGGCGCCGTAGGCGGTAGCTCCGCTCAGCTGACATAAAAATTGCCGCCATTTTGATTTTATCTGAGGAATAAGCCTGTTATTCCTTCAAAATTGGTGGTATAAGAGTTACTCTCGTATATCTTTGTTATTCTCAGGATAAGTAGTTGGTGAAACGAAAACATGGTTATCTGAGAGTAAATAGTAGCTTTATCCTTGGAATAAAACTTATTCTAGTTTGGTGAAATCGGACCTTAGAGTAATTAGACTGCACGTTCTTCTCCATAGATATCTACGCTTTGGAACGTGCAATTTAGCTTCACGTTTTTTTGACTGAACAACCTTTTGCCAATTTAAAAGTGGCTGTAAATGGTCTATTTGAAGTAAACGTTTCTTAATTCTGATTGACAAACCTTACCTTATCCTACAATTGAAAATGAGAACATCTCAGCGAATGATTTGATGAGTTGTCAAAAATACTATTACATTCAATTATATTTACATTGTTTTATTGCCAATGCTAAGTGTTTTTTTTTTTAATTTTGGGGGATATATCGCCTTCGAAGAGTTCAATTTATTATCTGCTCTCGTAGGATTATACAACGAGGGGAAAACTTACCCTGAGTTATGATAACCGGGCTATAATAAACCGAAGTGAAAACGAAGAGTTGATTTATATAAAACCTTTGAATTTCTTCGCAGGCGTATGCAGGTTTCCTCACAATGTTTCCTATAGCGAGGATGTTTAGTTAAGATTAGTTAAACGACGTATCATTGAAAATTTAACAGTACATAACATTTTTGGTCCAAAAACTTTTTAGTTAGGTATGTATAATGTTCCGTAGTATCTCTATTTCTGACAACCCGATATTCTCATTTTGCAAATTACGTAAACAAAACTTAAAAACATTAATAATACAATTTACAACTAATTTGCAGTTTTATTTTCTGTGTCCATTTTCTATGACCCTTAGCTTTGCATATATTTCTGAAGGGAGTACAAAACTATTCAGTTTAGGGCCTGCGCTCACTTGAGACAAGACGTCTTAAACAGAACTGTCTGAGACGTCTTAGACCAGTCTAAGACGTCTTAGACCAGTCTGAGACGTCTCAGACAAAACTGTTTTGTCTGCGACACGGGGCGCTAGAGCTGTTGATAAAATATCGATATATCGAAATATTTATTTTATCGGCTTTGTCTTAAAAAAACAATCGTAAGTCGGCTTAAAAATAATTTACTCAATTCATAATTCACGATATTTATTAAACAAATTAAATTATAAATGTATGAAAATGTAGCGTTCTCAGTAATTATTCTTCAAATTTAATTAAGCATTTATGCGTACCAAACAGTACCAATATTTCTTAAGTGGTTTACAAATACATGTTTATATGTTCAGCTGTTTGAGTACTACGATAATATCGATATTTTTATATATCGGTATTTTATCAACAGCCCTAGCGCCCCGTGTCGCAGACAAAACAGTTTTGTCTGAGACGTTTCAGACTGGTCTGAGACGTCTTAGACAAAACTGTTTTGTCTGAGACGTCTCAGACTGGTCTAAGACGTCTTGTTGTAGGTGAGCGCAGGCCCTAAAAGAAAAATGTAGGTACTTAAGTTTTTATAACATTAACATCAGCACAGTTTACAATAAATGTTAATTTTGTACGAAATGTAGCATAGAACAAAGTTGTAGGGATTTAAATATTAAACACATTTCAAAAGAGTTTTTTTATAAGCGAATTCATAAAGAGCTCATGCTGCCGCACCCATGAAAAATAATCTAAAAAACAGGATTTTAACTAAAATAATTTTTTCATAGCAAGTTTTTATAGCTCGTTATACCTATATAATTAATACTCGTCAAGACGAATCATACGAGTCCGATAAACTCGATGGGGTTGTGTCGTTTTACTACCAAGTTCCTGTAGCCACCTTCGGGTTCCATCATCAAATCAGCGCCTTGTCATAATAATTTTGCATTGTCATCTGATTTACACATGCATGCAAAATTTCAGCTCAATCGGTAACCGGGAAGTGGGTCAAATTTATTTTGCAGGATTTGATTACAGACAAACATCGGGACAGGTGAAACTAAATATAAGCTTGTAACAAGTGAGCATAGCCTGTACCTAGAGTAAGCATCACACTTCTATACACAGAGCCATAGCGTGAGCTAATTTAGACGTGGCGCATCAGCGAGGCCTTTTCTTTGATAAAATCAAAACAAGACAGCGACTGTCGCAACCCAGTTTTCGACCACATCCTCGCTTACCATCAGGTGAAATAGTGGTCAAACACGAGCTAAGAAACCTAACCCTCGTTGTTTAAGAGCTCTCGCACACGTGAGGCCTGCCATATATTTGGTGGGACATTGGTTGTGGCGAGGGCCCCCTTCCCCCACGCCTAGCTACGCTACTGTCTATACATCATTATATTAATACGCACACAACCAAAATACGCTTCGTTCGATCGAACCGTGAGCCTTCTTCCTATGCAATTGATGTACTTACTTAAGGTGGACTTGCGGAATTTTTGCTGATGCCTACCTCTCGCTTTCCTAAATTCGAAAACGTCTGACGACGAGGCAATCCGTATTCGTTTCGCTAAAAAGTTAGGTAAATAAACATTAAAAATACTTTTTACAAAAAAAATACATAACCGACTTCACTAAAAAAACACTAAAACGATCAAAATAACTTTAATTTCGGAAGTCGGTGTTTCTCGGTATTGTTTGTTTCTTATTTACCACCGACTTCCGAAATTAAAGTTATTTTGATCATTTTAGTGTTTTTTTAGTGAAGTCGGTTATTATTTTTTTTGTAGAACGTTTTATATTTCACACTTTTTAGTTGTGTGTGATACACTTGTAGCTAGAGTACCTTTTTCTCATGACAATTCCAATTAACCCAAACCCTGCTAGGATACATTGTTTTATTATGAAGTTCCCGTGTTCACCTTCCACCTTCCGGCTCCATCATCAGATCAGTTTCATAGTACCCTATAGCCAAAGTGCAACTCATGACTATTCTAATAAGCCTAAACACGGTTAGGATACATTGATGAACTACGGAGTTCCGGTGCCTATCTTCCGGCTCGACCAACATCATCAGATCAGTTTCATAGTACCCTATAGCCAAAGTGCAACTCATGACTATTCTAATAAGCCTAAACACGGTTAGGATACATTGATGAACTACGGAGTTCCGGTGCCTATTTTCCGGCTCGACCTACATCATCAGATCAGTTTGATAGTACTCTATAGCCAAAGTGCATCTCATGACAATTCTAATAAGCCCAAACACGGCTAGAATACATTGATTACTGACGTTCCGAGTTCCGGTGCCTATCTTCTGGCTCCATCATTATCATCAGATCACTTTGATGATACCATTTTCACACATAACTGTTCAGAACTATTAATATATTTTTATTGTCATAGTCGCTTAACTATGTTCATTGTGATATCTGTTTGATTATGAAGTTCCATTGGCCATTTCTGGTCTTCTTCACCAGTTCCACTTCATCAAATGTCACTTTTTGACTGTAAGTGCTTAAGTCCTTGATGAAAATACCAAAATAACTATATGGTTGCCTATAATATTTGAGGAGTTCTCTCGTTTCCTCATGGATCAGAACTGGATTTTGAAAAAAATGGGACCAATCTGGAAGCATATCAAGTAAGGGGAAAAAAATCGCAAATCGGTCAATAAACGACGGAGTTCTGAGGTAACAAACATAAAAAAAAATACAACCGAAATGAAAACCTCCCCCTTTTTTGGAAGTCGGTTAAAAATAGTAATGAAATATCATTAGGTATAATCGGATATATAAAATTAGGAGGGATGAGCTCAGTAACAGCCGTGTCGGTTGTCATATAGATAATGTATGTGTGAATAACATCAGTTATGCTGACGACATGGTGTTGCTGAGCCCATCCCTCAGTGGTTTAAGAAAACTGCTCGATATCTGTGAGTCATATGCTGTGGCTCACGGTCTAAGGTACAACGAGAAGAAGAGTGTGTGTATGGTCATTAGAGGCAGGAACAAACAACCGGAGCATATACCACCTGTCTATCTGAACGGAGTGCCTTTGGATCGTGTCGCTCAGTTTAAGTACCTAGGGCACATTGTGACTGAGACCCTGAATGACGATGCGGATATCGATCGGGAACGAAGAGCGTTGTCGGTGCGTGCGAACATGTTGGTCCATAGATTTGCAAGGTGTACAGTAGACGTAAAAGTAACATTGTTCAGAGCCTACTGCCAAAGCTTTTATGCCAGCGCTTTATGGTTCAACTACACCCAGCGGGCCTACAACGCTCTTCGCATACAATACAATAACGCCTTTAGAGTTCTGGTGAGGCTCCCTCGATTCTGCAGCGCGTCGGGCATGTTTGCTGACGCAAGAGTCGATGATTTTTATGCCATTATGCGTAAGAAAACAGCTTCTCTGATGCGCCGGATTCGGGGGAGCGCCAACGGAATCATGAGGATGATTGCTGTGAGGCCGGAGTCTGCAGTGCTGGGGAGATTCATCCAGCTTCATGTGACGAGATGATATTGTGAATGAGTGTATTTTTGACATGAATTATTTATTTTTATTTTATTTTATTTGAATGATGCAATACTAACATAGTTTTTAAGACTTTCTGTAACTAACATAACATATGGACATTAATTTAGTCTGAAGTAAATGAATAAATAAAAAATAATAGATTGATGTAGAATCCAAAGTACTTAGTACCTATTATAAAACCGTAACTTATCCATTTTGATACATTTTTAAGCATTACTAATAATGTACGTCACATTTACATCGCGTCCTAGGTATTATATATTATACCGTTACGTATGCAGACAGAGACGCCACTCAAACCCCAAGCGAACGCGCTGCGCCGCCGCCGCCGGCGTTCGCGTGTGGATTTCGCGCCATTACGGTTAAACAACAAGCAAATGCGGTCCTTAAAAATTATAAAATATTGAATGTTTTATTTATATATTTATCCAAGAACGTAAATAGGAACTTCTTCATAAAGTAGTCTGTAAATATCGAAAATAAGCAAACCTTTCCATTATTCTCTATAGAGAATAATAATTATGTATAATAAAGAATAATTAAATATAATAAAAAATATATATAATATATATCTATAGATATCCGCAGGATAAGACCTATGAGGTCAAAAAAGAAAAATTCTTGCCTGCCTACTCCTACATAAAAGGAATAATTGCTGGCGGAAGAAAATACCCTTTTATGAAGTGGAAAGCAATAAAGCATTTGGTTTACCCAATAAAGGCTAGGTTAGCGCTTACCCTTACGATATCGCTTAGGATTCCTTGTCAATCGGCTTTCCGTAGTATTTTGCTAAGTATTCGTACGACTGTCCCAAATAAAGGGACAGTCGATCGTAAGGGAAACCCCTTCAAAGGGTTTTGAAAATTAATCCGCTCGTCCGGTCCCTGATCGTAGGTAAACGTTTCCCCATAAAACTTAGAATTAATAATAAAGCACCACAACCGTCCTTTCTACCTAGTTTACGATTGATTGCGGCCCGCCACGCAGTGACGCAGCTAAATTATAGCCACTGCATCGATGGCCGTATAAATAAATTGTACAATATGTCCCTGTCATGTGAATGCGACATTTTATTGTCACGTTGGTACCTATATAAGTGCGGCGTTTTAGTTGTACGTGACATTGGTGAAAAGGTTTGAATTTGGAACGTATTCTTTTTTTTTTAAGTGAATGTAAAATTGTAGATGGTTTTATTAGTTCACCTTTTGTGGGCCGGAGGACTAAACATAAGGCACTGCACTATATTCGCTTTCTCTTTACTTAAGGTTGATGCGCCAGGGTAGCCCGCGAAATTCAAAATTTCTTACGTTTTTTGCAATTTGTAGGTCAGTGTGAGCTTGTATGTTGATTAAAATATGATTCGCGGCCGTAGCCAATATGGCTTTACAGGATTATAATCATTAGAATCAGCAATACAACTCCATAAGTTAGCATTTACCTCAAATCTAGCGATTTCATGAAATCATGAGGTTTGAGGTAAATGCTAACTTATGGAGTTGTATTGCTGATTCTGATGATTATAATTCTGTAAAGCCATATTAGCTACGGCCGCGAATCATATTTTAATCAACATACAAGCTCACACTGACCTACAAATTGCAAAAAACGTAAGAAATTTTGAATTTCCCGGGCTACCCTGGCGCTTTCGCCTTAACCGGAGAAATGTAGTACGTAGGTACCTACTGTATGCTCTGCCTACCACATTGGGGAATTCAGGCGTGATGCTAAGTTAGCTTCCTGTTTAATTAACTCGTCTGACCGAGGTAGTTTCCAACGCTCAACGATTCATCTTACTAACCGGAACATCTCAAAGTGATGGACAGTCGTATCATCTTGTCTGTGCGGTCACCAAGACACTTTATCATTGTGGTTCTGATAGACATGGTACTCCTCTATTTAATAGAACCCTATATTAGTATTTCTACTCTATTATTATATTTGAAGTTGTAAACCGCGGTACCGTAAAGGACCTTGTTTGCACCCCTTGGGTAAATAAACTTCAGGCAATCGCAGGTGCGTATGTACTATTTATAACAATAAATTACAAGTTAGGTGCACACATAATCCTCATGATTTATTCAATCGAATCCCCACTAACAGGCCGTCAACAATTAATTCCAGCAATATCTCAGGAGATTGCAACTGATATACGACCTCCTTACTGCGTTCGCGCCATCACTCAACCAATCCAATATGGCGGCGGTAAATCGCTTCAAGTCATCTGTTAAGTGCTGTGTTGGTATGTAATTAAGCATTCCCGCGTTGAATCAACGCTGTACACAAATTAATGGTGGGTCACCGCGTAGCCGGCGACATTCGGTATTGCGAATTCCGCATGCAACGGCCCCACCTGTGTGTGAATGTCTATATTACACGCGCAGACGAGTTGTATTAGCTGACGCTGCTATGCATTGTTATGGAATTTATGGTTGGGACTGCAATTTCTGTGACGTATTGAGGTCCAGAGTTCCAGAGGGGCAATTCCCGTATTTTAATAACAACGTTCGCAATCGCATCTCTGTCTCAATCTGTCAAAAATTGTAGGTATAGCGTTTACTATGCGTGCCAAAAAAGAATAGTACCGTCATCGTCAAGACGCCATTTTGTTCCGCAATACTCGCGAACTTCATTACCAATGCGTACAAATTTGACAGCTATCGTGTATTTGACAGCTATCGGCAGTACTAATTTGACAGCTATCGTGTGAAGTTGACAGCAAGCGCGATCCTATTCGTATTTGGCACGCATAGTACCTACATTTTTGACATTTGATTGTCACTGGCCTGAGATTGCGACTTGAATTTGAACGTTTTTAGGCACGAGAATAATAATTGGTCTTTGCCTGAAGACCAATTATTATTCTCGTGCCTAAAAACGTTCAACGTTCAGCTTCAGGTCTGTTCGAAGAAGAATTACAAATTATAAGTTCGCATGTGATCAAGCGAAAAGCTATATCTTTTTTAAAAAACCAACTTAGTTCCAATTTCTTGATCCTTTTGTCCGAAACCTGTGTTTAAAAGTACTAAAATCTCTATAGATTTGTTTCTTTCACAGATTTAACTCATTTAGCTCAGCTAAGTACTTTTTAGCCGTCTCTAAGAAAATTCACCAGGATGACTCATTCACAGCCAGAAACCAGAAACATTTAACTCGACAAAAGAAACAGAAATGGTTCACAAAATCACAACGTTGCCAAACAAGATTCTCATTTCAAAGAAAGCGGAGGAGAATTACTGACTGCCATGCCAGTGACAACAGACTTTTACTTTTTTTTTCCATCTACCGCCACAGTTAAATAATAGTGTTCATTATAGCGGCTGACGTTTTTCCGCAAGTTGGGCCCACAAAGGGTGTCGGGACGTAAATGCAAATAACTGTCACAGGACAGACGATTTTATGAGGATTTTCCTCGTTTGACTTTTCTGTGTTTATCTTACAATTTATATTATTACTAGCTTTTGCCTGTGGCTTCGCCCGCGTGGAGGTCGGTAATCCTCCACGGGAACGTACTAAAGGAATAAAAAGTATCCTATCCTATGTCCTAATCCAGGTCATGGTCTACCCATGTGCCAAATTTCATTCATATCCGTTCAGTCGTAAAAGCGAAAAAGCAAAACGGCGCGCGGCGTAAAGCGTGAAAGAGCAACAAACAAACACACTTTCGCATTTATAATATTAAGTGAGGTACTTATATCAGCGAGTAGCTCGTGTCTAAATAATAACAGCCGCACGGGTCCGATCCATTAGGTTAAGCTACGATTGCCGGGGTTGGTCCGTGGATGGGTGACCATCTTTACATATTTATTTATTTAACACTTCAAGCACAAATGTACAGAGGCGGACTTAATGCCATGTATACACATTTTCTACCAGTCAACCTTTGGGTGATGCAGAGACAAGCAGTGGCAGGTGCAATTTCGAAAAGTTAAGGAATAAATATTTATTTAAATACAAAGATACACTTATACATACCGAGGCTGTTGGTCCCGGCTGTCATTCGTGGATCTGTGACAGTCGTTACGGATCGTCAGAAGCCCGAAAGTCTGACTACCAGTCTTACCAAAGGGTATCGTATTAGGTACCAGTAACTGGGTTGTGGAGGTCAGATAGGCAGTCGCTCCATATCAAATACTGGTATTCAGTTGCATGTGGTTAGACTGGAAGTGAAAGCCGACCCTAACATAGTTGGGAAAAGGCTATGCAGATTGATTGAGGTACCAGCCTAACAGCCTATTATTATTATATGTTTACATATCTCGGGACCCTGGTATCCCGGACCTTTGGAAGGCATACGAGGGGCCGAAGTCAACTCGAAGAGGCCCCTTAGACAATTTTAAATTATGATGAGGCACCAGCCGACGATTATCCCTGTATGCAGTATGCAAGTGCATCCAAGGACAAGCCCCGGTTGGTGCAGGACTATTGCAGAACATGGAAACAAAACATATTGGGCCATGGCTTTGGGTGGTTGTGGACTGGTTACCTAGAACTATAGAAACACTATGGCCCCTGCCTGACTAATGTTTTATATACAATAGATAAAATGGCAGGGGGTGACTTGCACACTCAATAATGGGCCCACGAAAACGGTCGCTAGCACATAGTGTCGTAGCGGCAAGGTGGCAACATGTCCTTAGGTGCTTGTGAGGAGTGGAGAGGTATCCCACGGTTCTCAGAACAATCCCAGAGCCCGGAAGATGGTCAAGATCCCTACAAACACTTACTGGAATACTTCCTTCCTCCGAGCACGTTTGCTCTTGCGAATCTCCACTCAAGCCAGGAAATAAAGGCAAGAATGAGGTGGGAGCTCTGTTCCCGTCAGTTTTCACTCCAGCCGGCCAATAAAGGCAAGCCAGAGATGAGGAACAAGACTACTCCCGGGAGATAGGGTCCGTGGGGTCGCTACTGCCCAACAGCTCGCCACATGCTGCCCTGCGGGTTTCTCTCTTGGTCTGGCTCCTCACCCTAGACCTGTTTCGGCAAAGTGAACTCTACTAGCACAGGCCCAGAGATCGGAGGGCGCAAGCCCCACCACGACGTCAACGTAGAGATACGGCGGTGGGGGTTATTATTATTATTATTATAGGATATCAGCCTATTATTGTCCCACAGCTGGGCAAGGGGCTCTTCCCATACACATAAGGCACGAGCATTGATCACCATGCGCGCTTGCTCAAAACGGGTTGGCGATTTCAGACTTGCCTATACATATAAAGGTGAAAGCTTGTGACTGTGTGTATATGTGTTTGTTACTTTTTCGCGCTCAAACGGCTGGACCGATTTGTATGAAATTTGGTATGTAGATAGCTTATATACCCTGGATTAATACATACTGCTAACGCCTAACTAACATCATCAAAATTAATTTTTCATACTCACGGACTGATAGTCTACTGAATTATTTTATGAATGATGTATGTTCCCATGTTCATAAAACCATACATTTCCCCAGTAACCCAGATGCCTTACACCCAATCTGTAGCCACACAATAGCTTACAATAAATCGACCAAATCTAAGCAGCAATCCAGGTGTTACACTGGTATTTGCAAAATGTCCACCACCGTGCTATGTCGTGCATTCAGGCTCTATCCGCAATACCTACAGCTAAGCCACAGAATATTACAGAAGGTCAACTCCATACAACGTGCGAAAACAGCGACTCGCACGCATAGACGCGTAGGTATGGCCCACAAATGCCGTTGACTGCGCGGTAGAACGCAAATCACCCAGAATTGTATGTATCTGTCATTGCTTCAATATTTTATTGTAGGCAACTACATCGTCTTCACATATTATTATCTGTAGCAAATGTAAAAAAAAATGTAAGAGAGAGAGATATAAGTATATATCGAAATGTATATGAGATACAATTAAAATAGGTGTATAAAATATTGTAAAACATTTTATATGAGCAGGTAGGTAACTATGGAGTTTCTTGCCCATTCTTCTCAGCAGATATAATCAATTCTATTTTCTTGTAATAATTTTGACAGTCAAAAATGCCTTTTAAGTTCCTAAGGGCTGATTTTTCAATAGCCAGATAACCCCTAACTGAAGAATAAAATATGACAGTTTGACATATTTTCTATGAAAAGCTGTCAAATTGAAATATTTATTCGTCAGTTAGGAGTTATCTGACTATTAAAAAATTTGCCCTAAATGAAATACATGATTTGACTTTAACGTTTGACTTTGTGTCTATGTAGGTATGTGCGTGCGTTACGCGCGTTGTATAGAGCCGACCTTCTGTACCTTTCTACTTTGTGTCTCAGCTCTACGATAAATCGCGTCGGACCTGAGAAATGCTTCATTACAAGTCGCCACACCACTCGACTGCAATACGGCTGTGGACCTGATAAGAGAACGGAAAGCAATGCTTGGTGCTGCCCGGGGCTATTTATGATTGTCGAAGTAATATCGGTACGGGCTATCAGATTGTATTGTAACATTCTTATATCGGAACGGGAATTTCAACTATTTCAGGTGATTTTATTATATCCAACCTTATTTATTTTGGGAATGGTTGGATATTATAAATTAGAGATTAAACGGGAACTAGTAGTAGCCACATACTTGTTCCATGTAATGAGGGGTAAAATTTCAAATTTTGCCATACTACAGTCAGTCTGCTGGTGGTGCCGCCCGCGCGCACCAATCTGCTTCAGCGTGCACCGCTGACGCGTGCGCTGTGCACGCTCAACAGGGTAGCGAATAAAATTGACTTGTTTTCTCTTGTTCTCTGAACGACTTTACTTTGGCAACCTTTAGGGTGTTATGTTATAGTTAAGTTAAATTAAGGTGTTTGTTAGTTTATTGTAAATTTATATAATAGGTAGTATATTAATTATATATATGTAGACTTAACTATCGTATTAGGGCAACCTGTAATGATAGGTTTAGGGTGTTATAAATAAATAAATAAATTTAATTCTGAGGTGTCCTGGGAGTTGCTGTTATGTAGGAATTTCGGGATTTTTATTCAGTGCATATTGTCAGTAGGCCGTCGCTCCAAGCCTCCATGCATTAATGGTATTCAGTTGACTGGTAGCCGACCCCAATATAAACTCCTTTGCAAAAAAAACGGGCACCTTACAGTCATTGGCTTTTAGCATAAATGACTAGAAAATTCTTATTATCATTGAGAATATAGTTTTTAACCCTTAGATCCTGGAATCGGTGTTTTAGTTAATGTAAACAGAGAGTCGTGTTAAAATGGAAATTTTTAGGGTATAATTAAATTATGACTACGAGTATTTTCATGGTATTTTAATAAAAAAGACATTAAAAAATAAAAATGTATAACGAGTATGACCTCCCCTTGCAGCGATTACGGCATGTAATCGTCTTGGCATGCTTTCCACCAGGTTTTTGATGGTGTCCTGTGGAATGTGTTCCCACTCAGCCGAAATCACACGTTTAAGCTCCCTGATGTTTTGTGGAAGGGGTTGGACAGATCGTACTCGCCTTTTTAGGAGGTCCCAGACGTGCTCAATGGGGTTAAGGTCGAGGCTCTGCGCTAGCCAATCCAGACGACGAATACCGACCTCTTGCATATAAGCATCTACGTCGCCAGAACAGTGGTCCCGAGCATTATCGTCCATGTAAATGGCATCTTCACCAATTACAGTCAGTGCGGGCTGTGCATGTTGACAAATTATTCCTGTTATGTACCTTTGCGCATTTAGTGAGCCATTTTCAATGAACACTATCTCGGTACGATAGCTGGAAGTTACGCCCGCCCAAAACATAACGGACCTTCCACCATAAGGGGTGATTTCTTTAAACACACGTCGGCACAGCGTTCCCCTGGTCTTCGTAACACTCGCCGACGTTGGTCCACACCATTCAGACAAATTCGAGCCTCATCGGAGAAGAGTACGCTACTCCAGTTACCTAGTGTCCAAGATAGACAATTTGTAGTGAACCTCAGTCGAGCAGTCCGGTGCTCACGGAGTAACTTGGGGACCCGCGCTGGTCGTCGACTGCGTATATCAACCGCTAAAAGCCTCCTCCTCACTGTCCATAGGCTAACTTGAGCTCCTCGTACCTCTTCAAGGTTTCTTTTGAGGTCTATATAACTGCATTTGCGGTTCCTCAGCGCCTGAGTCACTAAAAAGCGGTCGTCTCGTGGTTGTGTGCAACGTTTTCTCCCAGAACCTTATTATACGAAACAGAGACCAAGAGATGCAACAAAAAGGAGAATGGGCGGGTCCGTCCCCAGTGGTGTATCAAGATGTGATATACGTCATTTTAAAGGTCATAACAATAGCTTTATTTTATTGTATGACACCAACAACGAAACTCGTGCAGGGAAGGAACCATGAATAATTTTAATTTTATTTTTTTAAATATTATTTCTAGCTTCTACAGTAACGTAGCAAGTATAACCATGTGCACAAAATGCTAGAGGCGTCATCGCATCAGGGTGAAGAACGTCAGAGGGCGGGTGAACCCGAACGAGATAACAATTATGGAGGCGAGAGGGATAAAGACAATGAACAATTTTTTTACAGCTGACTATTGTATTGTACTCGTTTTTTTCACTTAACCGCTTAAGTGTCCAGGCGTACTTTTTTAACCAAACCTTTTTAAACCGTATTGCTCCTCAAACCCTCTACCCCAAACTAAGTTTGAGGTAGTACTTTCCAAATGCCATGCTTTATTTTTGTTCATTACGAAATTCCTCTCACTTTGATACACTTTGATATATGACAATACTAGCAGTGTTTGGTGTGTGATTTTATTTTTTCATTCTGTCGGCTGTCAATGGTTTGTATTGTAATGATAGTTCGGTTAATTTATATTGCCCTACGATACGCACGTCGCATTCATCATTTCCTCCTTCATCGGTTCGACACTGTATATTTTCCACTGTATCTTTTTTTTTTTTTCTGTATTTTTACTGTGTATTTTTGTGTATTTTTTTCGTGAGTTTGGTACGCTAAATGGACTTGACTCCTCTGCTTTTACTTTGATTTTGGCTAGCTTGAATGGTTGCAAAGGTATTGGATACGTTGTGTTGTGATGGAACGTGTACGAGGGGCCAAAGTAAACTCGCAGACGCCCCTTAGACCATTTTAAATTATGAGGAGACACCAACCGACGATTATCCCTGTATTCACTATGTCAGTGCACAGACATCCCCTGGTTGGTGCAGGACTATTGCAGAACATGGAAACAAAATATATTGGGGTTTGGGTGGCTGTGGAATGGTTACCTAGAACTATGGAAAGACTATGGCCCCTGCCTGACCAATGTTTTTATACAATGCACTGATGAAATGGCAAGGGGTGACTTGTACACTCAATAATGGGCCCCCGGAGCCTGTCGCTAGCACATAGTGACGTAGCGACAAGGGGGCAACATGTCCTGAGGTGCTTGAGGAGTGGAGAGGTATTCCACGGCTCTCAGAACAATCCCAGAGCCCGGAAGATGGTCAAGTCAAGATCCCTACAAGCACTTACTGGAATACTTCCTTCCTCCGAGCACGTTTGCTCTTGCGAATCTCCACTCAAGCCGGCCAATAAAGGCAAGAATGAGGTGGGAGCTCTGTTTCCGTCAGCGTTCACTCCAGCTGGTCAATAAAGGCAAGCCAGAGGTGAGGAACAAGACTTCTCCGGGGAGATAGGGTCCGTGGGGTCGCTACTTCCCAACAGCTCGCCACACGCTGCCCTGCGGTTTTTTGTATCTCTCTTGGTCTGGCTCCTCACCCTAGACCTGTTTCGGCAAAGTAAATTCTACCGGCACAGACTTACAGTTCGGAGCGCGCAAGCCCCACCATGACGTCAACGTAGAGATACGGAGGTAGGGAAAAGTTAAAAAGTCAAGTGTGCAGGTGTGGCGATAAACGCGCAACACAAGATTAGTAGCTGCATCGCAAAGAACGCTATATAAAGTAATAGGTATATACAAAAAACTGTCTATAAAATTAAAAAATTAAATAAAACTTTAATTCAGACTAGGTCCATAAATATGTTAGTATTTTGATGTTAGTAACAATAATGCTTATGTACTAGGTTAGTATTGTTAGTTTCAAACAGTAACTAATTAATTATTATTATTATTGTTAACTCAGACCTAGGACTGTCCCCACCCAGTGTCTCTGAAAGGGACAATCCGCTCTGGCAGCGATCATTTTTAGAATGCTGTTGTTACTACCATGCAGACGCTGCAGTAAGGAGGCCGCTTTCTTTCGCATAATGGCATGGAATCCATCTGTGCGAGCCTCTGCGAACATGCCCGAAGCTCTACAACGCCACGGCAGTCCCAACAGCATCCTAAAAGCATTATTAAATTGATAAATTGAACACGCAGGACATTGTAGGCTCGGCTAAACATATTGATATTAAAAAAAAAAAAGATTCATAGTATCTTCTTTGCACGAGTTTCGTTGTTGATGGCATAAGCTAACTGTCATAACCTCGAGGACACATATGTTAAGACTTCGATCATATCTCGCTCCATCGCACTTTGAATAGATAGGCATACCCCAGGATATCTGCAAGACAAAAGAGGTGGACGATGGTAAAATAAGCGTAAATCACATTTTTTTGAAAAAAAATATAATCAGTCGTAGGTCTTCTCCTGCAAGAGTGCGGTGGTTGGTGTCATAGAATAAAATAAAGCCATTCTAATAAGCTTTAAAATGACGTATCGCTCAACTTGATACAGTCTTGAAACAGTCTGGGGACGGAGCCCATACAAAAGCGCCCATTCTCCTTTTAATTCCATTTTGTATTATAGCGTTATCTAAAAAGAATGTTTATCATATGTGCATTACTATTTTTAATAAATTACCAAAGTCTATAAGAGAACTACCATTTAAATATTTTAGAGTAAAACTGCGCAGATGGTTAATAGAAAATTGTTTTTATACTCTTAAAGAATTTCTGGAACATAGGGAAAAATAATTATTTTAGGGTAAATATTATAAGTAAATAAAAATTGTTATGCTAAGGCTGCTTTGTAATTTATGTTAGATTATATTATGGTTGTATGTATTAGATTATATTATATTAAGGTTTATTATATTTTAAACTAAGGTTGATAAGTTTGTAATTCATATTAGATTAGGTGTGTTAAATTTTTGTTTTGGAGTGTGTGTATTGCAATTTATATTATTAAGTACATAGTTGCACCTATTATTAAGAACTACCTAATTTGCATGCCCTAAACAGGCAAAATATGGAATGTACTTAAACCACCAATTTTTACATCTGGTAAAACCTATATTTTCAGCAAATAAATTATTCTTATTCTTATTCTTATTCCCGCAGCACTATAATTTTACCAGCTCTTATTGCTTTTTCTGCCATTACAATCGACACAAAGATATCTGTTTTAAGTCACAATAAGGCAGGATTATGCGACAAACATAAATTATTCTAATAAAAATAACGAGAAGTTAGTTTTAGTTGCCTGATAACCTTTTAACCGCAAACCCGCGAATAGCAAGTAAAAAGTCATAAACTGAAAAAGGGATTATTATTTTTAAAAACAACAGTTTCGAATTTGAAATTAACTTTTTTTTCATATCCGGACTCTTTATTAAGTACCAGTAACATAGTTTGGCTATTAAAACCTCTTTAGAACTTAATGATTACCAATAATGTAGAAAAATCCAAACCGCCCGTTTTTTTTTTGCAAAGGAGTGTAGTTGGGAAAAGAGATGATGATTGTCAATGTTAAAACTTATCGAGGGAAAACTAAATAATTAACTACCTGCGCGAACAACACGGACCAGAAAAATTCAGGTACTTATCCCGTACCTGAATTTTTCTGGTCCGTGTTGTGTTCAGATAAATAAAGTTAGTTACCAGTGCTTTTAATCTAGGAGTTCGTGGCTAAGCAGGTTGGTAATAAAAGCCGCACGGGTCGATCCATCAGGTCTGAGTATGAAGTGCTGGTGTCCGCAACTCTACGTCCAAGTGCGTATTTATGTAGGTACGGAAAAGAAAACCGGTCAAGAGCGAGACGGACTCGCGCACCGAGGGTTCCGTTCTGATTTCTGAAAAAATGTGCAATTACAGACATCGTTTTATTTAGCCTGTAATCTTTACATAAACTTGTATCACATAAAATAATTTCAGATTTTTATCTTTGCAAACTTCGGAGATAAGGGGGGGAACGGTATTTTTTTTCACATTTTTAATCAAAAGTCGAAAACTATGCGGCCTAAAAAAAATTAAAAAAATGTTTGAGAATGTGCAAACAGCGTTCTTTCATATGATACCATTTTGATACGGAACCCTAAAAAGCTCAGTATTTCAGAGAATCCAATAAATAGCACTCGCAATTCGCCTATTAGGTAGGTATATTTAAGTCCTATAAGCACTTACCTATAATGAGGCAATCCCACAAACCGTTTTCAACTTTTGATGATAATTGTATAAAAAAAAACAGTTCCCCCTCCTTATCTCCGAAGTAAAAATCTGAAATTATTCTTATGTGATAGAAGTTTATATATAAAGATTACAGGAAAATAAAACGATGTCTTTAAATAGCACAGTTTTTCAGAAATCATCAACTAAAATCACATAGATATAAATTATGGTACGGAACACTCGGTGCGCGCGTCCGACTCGCTCTTGTTCGGTTTTTTTTTTTAAGGATTAATGAGGGATGATGGAGTAATTTATGATATATCGGTCTACTCTTCTCATAGCAAATTCCTAACACGAACTAAGTACCTAACGTCGAATATGTAGGCACTGAGCTAGGTAAATTGAAGTAAATTCTTGCTGGTCGTATGTTGGCTTTGTTGGGCCACGCTCAAGCCACAAATGGGTCAAGGCATATACTCCATGCTCTTGCGGTCGACGTAATTTGGACGAGCGTAGGTATTAGCAGCTTGTGATGTAGCTGAATTAATTCTAGTGCTTTGGGGGACACGTAGTTAAGAATATAGGTAGGTATGTAGTTTTCAGAGGAGCTCGTGGCTAAGTAATAACAGCCGCACGAGTCGATCCGTCAGGTTAAGCTATGCTTGTCGGGGTTGGTCAGTGGATGGGTGACCATCTTTATATACCGATATTCCTAAGTGCCTCGGCAAGCACGTTAAGCCGTTGGCCCCGGCTGTTATTCCTGGATCTTTGACAGTCGTTACGTGTCGTCAGAAGCCCGAAAGTCTGACAACCAGTCTTACCAAGGGGTATCGTATTACCCAGTAACGGGGTTGTGGAGGTCGGATAGGCAGTCGCTCCATGTAAAATACTGGTATTTAGCTGCATCCGGTTAGACTGGAAGCCGACCCCAAGTTGGGGTCGGCTTTTCCCAACTATGTTGGGGGTTGGGAAAAGGCTTTGCACAACCAATAACTTTTAGTAAATCGTAATTTTATCACTGGTACTTATACAAACAAAGGCCTCGCCCCGTCTATTTTATAGTGGAGTTTCTTGCCCGTTCTTCTCCATAGGTAAGTACCTACCTACCTACCTTTTTTTTTTTTTTTTTTTTTTTTTTTTTTAACGTGTGGAAATCCTCATGGAAGTCGTCCACCCTGGGGTGAGCGGAGGGGTCTGTCAGACTTTTACTGACTAAAACCACACGGTGTTCTGCTGCTACCTTTAGCCGGGGTGCTGGAGTGCTTGCGCATTTCATCACGCTCCCCCGGCCAGGTGTCGGCCCGCATGAATTCATGCGGACCCCGTCACCCTCAGCGGCCATATATGACCGCAATTCCTCTAGGGAGGCGCACGCGGAACACGGCGCGCCGCCGTCACGGGCCTTTCACTGTTCAGGCAACAAACTCCCCAAGTCTGTTGCCTGCAGGCCTCACCCTAAGGCGGCCGGAGATCATTCCGCGCCCTCCGGCGCCCGGTGCGTCTGCTACGGATTGAAAGGGAGGTTGTATCCTCCCTCTCCCTTTCCGCCGCCTCCTTGGCGACCATCACTTCCTCGCAGAAGGAGGCGACGGCGTCCCACGCGCTCTCACTTCTGACCATGGACTGGACCATGTCCGGAAGCGAGAGAGTATCCGCAGCACTAACCGCCTCGACGAGGTCATGGCGTTGCACTGCCCAAGCAGGGCATTCCTCAATAGTGTGCTGCGCCGTGTCATCGAGGCAGCTGCAATGGTGGCAACCGGGTGTCGGTTCCCGACCTATGCGGCACAGGTACTTTCCGAAGCACCCATGTCCGGACAGTACCTGTGTCAGCCGGAAAGTAAGGGCGCCATGCCGTCTCTCCAGCCACTCCCTCGCAACGGGTCTTACCGCCGCTATAGTAGCGTGCCCTGCGCTGGGTTGCGCAAGTCGCTGCTCCCATGCCACCACTAGGGTCTGGCGGAGCTCAGCCCTGTACACCTCGACATGACGAGGCATCAGGTGCTCGCCCCGCTCCAGCGCGTCCCGACGCCACCGATATAGTGACGCTAGGATTTTGGCGTCAAGATCCCAGGGTGGTGATCCGGCTAAGAGGCTTGCCGCCTCGAAGGAGACCGTACGGTATCCTCTTATCACCCTGACGGCCATTGCTCTCTGTGGTCTTTTCAGAATTGCAATGTTGCGGGCCGTCAGGTTGTCCGCCCATACAGGCGCTCCATAGAGCGCCATGGACCGTACGATCCCGACATAAAGCCTCCGGCAGGAATTACTTGGCCCCCCCAGATTAGGCAGCAAACGCGAAAGTGCATTCGCGGTGCCCATCAATCGGGGAGCCAACCCGTAAAAATGCGGCCCGAAGTTCCACCGGCTATCAAGGACGAGTCCTAGATACTTAATCGTCGACTTGATACCGATGTGGACACCTCCTACTATGATGTTGGATCCCGAAGGTGGCGCTTTCCGGGGCCCGTGGAAACAAATGGCTTCCGATTTATGCAATGCCACCTCGAGACCCAACCGCCGGATCCTGCCTACAACTTGCGCAACACCAGCTGTCGCTAAAACAGTCGCCTGCTGGAACGTCTTCCCCCGTGCCATTACCAACGTGTCATCAGCGTAACAGATGACGCTGACGCCACAGAGGAGCGCACCGCGCAGCACCCAGTCGTATCCGATGTTCCACAGGAGCGGCCCCAAAACCGAACCCTGTGGAACACCGCATGCCATCTTTCGTCGACCCCATCCTTCTCGACCCGGGTAAATGACATATCTGTCCATCAGATAAGCCCCGATAATGCGGCGGAGGTAGTTTGGCACCCTATGATACCGGAGTGCCTCCCTAATGCAACTCCAGGGCAAGGTGTTGAAGGCATTGGCAATGTCCAAAGACACTGCCAAGACGACCTCACCCCGAGCCACTGCTTCCTCCGCCAGGACCCTCAAGCGCATGATTGCGTCTATTGTAGAGCGCCCCCGACGGAAACCAAACTGGTTATCTGCCAGATCCGGCCCCTCTCTTGCCATATGCTGGATAAGGCGGTCTGCAATAATTCTCTCGAAGAGTTTGGCCACCTCATCCAACAACACAATGGGCCGGTAAGCGGATGGTGAGTCCGCAGGACGCCCTTCCTTTTTCAGCAGAACCAGCTTTCCAGTCTTCCACTGGCGTGGAAACTGGCTCCTCTCCAAACATGCGCTCAAAAGTCCCACTAATCGGGGCCAAAGATCCCTGATGGCCAGAACCCATACACGGCCAGGAATGCCGTCAGGTCCCGGAGCAGTGTTTTTGGCCTGAAGCCTATGTACTGCCGCTTTCAGTTCTGCCTGGGTCACTTCAGGCACGTCGTCATCGTCATGCTCCGCGTTGGGCACCATAGTATGCGGAACCATACGTGGTGGTGTGTGCTCACCTTGTGAGGGGAATAAATTGCTCACCACTCTCTCCAGCAGCTGCGGCTGTAGGCTACGGGACAGGGGGGGCGCCCACGAGCGAAGTTTGCCCCTAACCAAACGGTAAGGACGCCCCCACGGATCACTTTCTAGAACAGCCAGCAATTCTTCATGGGCTTGGGCCCTTGCCCGCTTTATTTCCTGCTGAAGAGCCTTCTTAGCCACTCTGTACACCTCGTACAGTTCCGCCTCTCTTACCAGCGCTTCTGGTGTTCGTCGGCGCCTTCGTCGGTGCCTGGTATAAGGGCGTCGCGCCGCCACGCATGCGATGCGCAACTGCGCAATGTCTTGCGACCACCAATACACCTGGCGCCTGGCAGATGGAGACTGAACGCGGGGCATCGCAGCATCACAGATTTGTGTCATGGCCTCCCGGAACCATTCTGCCTCCTCGTCAGTATCAACAGGCCTGACTGGTGAGTCCAACCAGGCCTGCACAATTGAGGCCACCAGAAGGGCTTCCCGGTTCAGTCGTTTGAGCGCCCATCGCGAGCCATCCACAACCCCGGCTGGAGCCGCTTGGACCGGTCCACTCGAGATTTGGGCAGAGACGTCGAACCGGATGTATCTGTGATCCGACAACGTCTCCACCTCCTCCAATACACGCCAGTCCTGAACACGGCGTGCGACAGCGGGACTAGCAAACGATAAGTCCACTATAGACCCACCCCACTGCCGCACACAGGTCTGAACGGATCCCCGGTTTAGGAGCAGTAAGCCTGACTCCACCGCCCACTCCTCCAATAACACACCCCGTGCATCTGTTGCTGGGGAACCCCAAGTCGTGGACTTGGCATTGAAGTCCCCCATGACAAGGACGGGGTGAGGACGGCTTCGACTGATGACCGTGCCCAATTCTGTGATGAAACTCTCAAAGTCGGCAAGAGGTCGGTTGGGTGAGAAATAAATCCCCACGACCATGATACCTTCGACTAAGGCCGCTACAAAGCCCCGCCCCCGGGTCACGGACACAAGGGGCGGTGTGCCAGCGGCTGGCCTCGAGATAAGCGCCACGAGGCCATCAATGTCACCCACCCAGTCATCCCTAGGAGGAACAAAGTATGGTTCGGCGACAATGGCAACATTGATCAACCACTCCGCCATGCTCTGGAGCAAAAGGTCCTGAGCCCTGGCACAATGGTTGATATTGGTTTGGAGAAGACGAAGGTGTAGAGCCATTACTGGGTGTCCATAACTATCGCCTCCCCCTCAGCCCTTTCTTGGGCTTTATTGCCTCCGGGCGGTGGGCAAGTCGACTTCGAGGGCCCAATTTTCCCATTCGAGTCAGCTTTTTTATCCCTCGTGCATGCCTTGCTGCCCGTCTGGTGGTCAGCCGACCTGTTCAATACCGCACACACTACACAGTGCGGCGCGGCATTGCAAGAGCTGGCCTTATGACCAGGCTGACCACAGCGGAAACAAAGACCACAGCAATCGACCTCTGAGGTGCATCGTACTCCCACGTGTCCTTCTCTCATGCACCTGTAGCACCTGAGGGGCTTATTTGCCAGAAGCTTGACTCGTGCAAAATCCCAGCCTACAACCAGTCTGGGACCATCTTTTAATTTTCGAGCTGCCGCGACGGGACAGCTGACCAGTACTGTCCGTAGGCCGGAGAAGCCCGGACGAATTGTTCCCACCTTAACTTACCTACCTACCTACCTACCTACTACGCTTTGGAATGCGCGACTAGGTAGTAGGTATCATCTTTCTGATTGACTGACCCCTTGACAATTCAAAAGTTGAGTTCATTGATGTAACATCAATGGTCGAGTTTGAGTTTTTATGGGGTGGTATGGTGGTATCTATGGTCGTTGTCAACACTCTTGTAAAACTTGTCTAGGTACTTTGAAATGATGCGCCCCACTACCGCATTTACCGTAGTCTACGTATACTTTAAGTCTTTGCTTTCAAGTAGTGGGGTGGGTCTTTCAGATTGGAGAATCTCTATGCTATTAACAGTATAGTGCGATCACCGATCCTGACTAAGCGTGACTATAGTCTAAGCAGTCTTCTTCTCAGCGTGTCGATTAAAAATTAAATAAATAATTTTAATTTCCTGTAGGGCCCAGAACTCGGCAACGCTAATAGCTAGGTATGACATGCGGCGCAAGATGAAAAGTGGGCCATGGTCTGCTGGGAGACGCCGCATCATTGAAGATCGGAACCATCCGAGAAACCCTACCTATGAAGATTGTCTTTGCTGCAGCCGACCTGAGTGTGGAGTCTATTTAAAGATTTCCAAGTCGGCCACAGCAACGTGTGTACATGTTAAAGGCTCGCTGATTGCTCGATGAAAGAATCAGGATGTATGAGCTTCATATCAGTAGCAACTATCAAAGATCTATGACAGCAACAGTCCTTACAGAACTTTCAGACACTTTTTGCGCGCTCTAACTAAATGTTTATGAACACGACAATGAGAAGTTCGAATAAAACAAGAGCATTTTTCTGAATAATAAAATATAATTTATTCCTATTGACATCAATCTTTCAATCAAAAACAATCTTTTTACCTTCAAACGGTAAAAGACCAGATTTCTTCTTCTTAGCTTCCCAAGACGGATGCAATTTCTCTGGCTTTTCATCATTATTCCTATCATTTCTATTATTGAAGCCTCTCTTATCATTAAAATCATTATTGAAAGACTTTCTATCATTAAAGTTTCTTCTATCATTTTGTTGTCTATCATTGAATTGTCCTTTAAAATTATTACCTCTATCATAATTATTTTGTTTATTAAATCTATCATTATTATTGTAATTATTCTTTTGTCTAAGTTTACTTTTTGGGACAAGGCCAAACTGGACTGCTCTTCTTAATCTTCTGTTCCCTCCAACATGCTCTTCTTTAATTTCATCTGGTGCTCTTGGCTCAACGACAGACATATAATTTTCTCCTGTTGACGTTATAAAGAATGGATCTACCATTTTATTTTCAATCATAGGAGCATCTGAATCTTTCTTTAATTTCTTTTGAAGTATTTTCTCATTGAAGTGTTTTGTTTTGGTCAATTCTTTTTGTTTCTTTACTGGATTTTTCTTGATTATTTCTTTAAGTGGTTTCTTGGTTTGAATTTCTATAGGTTGAATTTTCTTAGTGTTAACTACTTCCGTAGTTATTGATTTTGATTTAGCATCGCCTATGGTTAGTTTGACTTTAGCAGAGTCTTTAAAAATGTCACTTACTTCTTCCTTTATTTCATCATCACTACTTTCTGCAGCTGCATCACTCTGTTCTTCTACATCGTCAGGTCCAGAATCATCACCTATTTCATTATCTCCCTCTGACTGGTCACTCTCTTTGCCTGACACTTCATTGTCATCATTTTCATCACTCGACATTTCATTCTCATCATTTTCATCTCCTGACATTTCATTTCCACTACCCTCATCACCAGAAAAATCTTTATCCTCTCCACCTTTTCTGACTTTGCTGCCATTTCCTATAGCAACATCTTCAACATTCCAATCTCCTTCAGAATTGACTACTTTATTATTCTTTGCCTTTTTCTTATTCTTCTGTTTTTCTTTGGCTTCCTTCTTCATTTTTCTTCTTTCTAGTCGAGACATAAAGAGATCTTGTATAGACACATTGGAAAATCTGCCTCTTATGAATTTGTACTTGTCCTGTAATGCTTTGTGGAGAAGTAATCTGGCACATGCTTTATCTTCATCTACCCGGGGTTTATTCAAGAAGGTATTTAACTCTCCCTTGTGTGTTACTATGAATTTCGCTAGATCCTTAGGTTTGATTTTCTGTAAATCATAAAATAAATATTTAGTAAGTAAGTATAGACAATAATAGCATCAATGTCTTTCCGATAATTAATGTAATCTAATTTAGTATAAAGTATCAGCTTCAACAAAGTTTTCTCTTTTTCACTGTTTGCCAAAATTAATTGGACTTTGAACAGTAATTTATTTTCAAAGTATTTCGTATTTTTAGTAAACATACAATTCTGCTAGAATCTTCATGTGGGATAAATACATTGTAGTTCAAGGGAATAGAAAATAATTAATACAGGTAGGTTACCTTTATAACCAAGACTTCTTTTACAGCAGACTCTGCTTTCCTCTTTAACTTTTCTTGTAGTTTTTCTGGAGCTTTCTTCTCTGTCAGTTGTTTGGCCTTTCTGGTCAATTTGTGTATTATTTGTATTTTAGCCTGGTTTAGTTTCTTTTTGAGTAATATCACCTGGAATAATTTATTATAAGGAATATTATATTTTTTAAGAGTTTGTACAAGGCAGAAAGATGTCTTAAAAGGGCTGATTTAGAATAAAAAATGCATACAATTCAATTTGGATACTATTCATTAATCATTGCTACTACGGCAGTCTACTTAGAACTTACTATCTAGAACATAGACATCATTCTTTGCATGTGATGGTTGTTGAATAAATATTACGAAAAAAAAGGTAAATTCAGTCAGCAACGAGTAATTAATTATTAAGATAGCTAAGAAATATTTGTACCTCAGTATTGAAGTCTTGTTTTACTGCTCCAACTTCCATTTTATCAAATAATTAGACTTATTTGTAAAGAATAGGTTATGTTAAAAAATGTGTAATTTGATGCCAGTCAAGGTGGTGAAACACAATATTGAACAACAAGAGAGTACCAGATCAGTGTTGCCAGATGACCATCTCGCGTTCCCCCCAAACCTTCTCCGAAATCCCCCCAAAATTCAGGTTTTGAAGGAAAAATCCCCCACAAAAGGTAAAAAAAAAACCATTTGTAATTTGCATTTTTGCATATTTGTCATAAGGGGTTATTTGGTTGCAAGTGACCTTTCCTACATCTCCTTAATTGATTGTCGACATTATTACCAATAAACTCTATAGACGTACCTACATGGTGTGTAAAACGTTGGTCCAAGTCCAAGTGGTACCATAATCAGAGCTACAATTAAGTAAATAAAACTTGAGACATGCTTTCATCTATGTTAGAATAACTACAATAACTTTATACTGTTAATATTGGGTCACTTTCTCTCTTCTTTTTTTCTTTTCATGCCTTTGTTGTTTTTATTTTTGTTGTGATAGTGCAAGGCGCAAAGACCAAGTTATTACAAGTTATTCTATTATTATTTTCTATGATTTAATCACTTCGTTCTAACCACGGAGTAAAGAAAAAAGTGGTTCTAACAGACCATAATGGCGATTGACGGTAAAAACCTGTTTGTCCGACCAAGCGAGCGACCGACTGACTTTTCTCAGATTACAGATTGGTTACTAAAAATCCCCCCATTCCCTCCATTCCCGGTTTTTTCCCTCCAACTATCCCCCCAAAAATATTGTCCCCCCAATTTTCCCCCCATGACTATAAAAAACCCCCACATTTGGGGGGAATACCCCCAATCTGGCATCACTGTACCAGATTCGTATTAATATTTTTTTCTTATTTCTTTACCGAACAAAGCATTGTTTCACTTAAAATACTCGTGTTGTAAAATATATCAACACACGAACGAACACACCGATTTACGAAATGAATGACAGACACTTGACACTACAGACAGTTGACGTGACAGGTGACTGAACTAACATGTGAGTGACAGGCACTGCTAAAATGAATAAATCACAACCTGATATTCTCATAGCACTTACAGACTGCGCTGATGTTTGATACTCCACACGCACGGCACTTTCCGCAAGTTTAGGACTGGTGGCTGCATCCAAGCTTCCTTGTATTTGTGAATAAAATAAAACATTTGAACAGATTAGCTGCAAGTGAATTGACTAGAATATATATTTATTATTATTGTTGTGGTTAAGGATGATGCGCCAGGGTAGCCCGCGAAATTCAAAATTTATTACGTTTTTTGCAATTTGTAGGTCAGTGTGAGCTTGTATGTTGATTGAAATATGATTCGTGGCCGTAGCTAATACATCGCCACATATGAACTACGCATCCATGACATGACGTCACGCAAACCTGCATCGCGCAATTAGAGTTTACCACGCGATTAGCATATATACAACGTCCGACATCAACCTTCGGGCAGTGGCCCAGCAGACACAACACCCGTCTGGTCGGAGGATCCTCCCTTTTCAATAGAGGATGAGTGAACTTTACACCCTGTTCCTCATGCCTCCAAACTGGTGACCCCGACGTGATTTCACCTTCAGCCTCAACCTCAACCCAGCGCTCTACACTCCGACTCACTGGAGCATAACGCAGCGCCACCCCAACTCACTGGGGTATCACCGCAGTTAGTTCCGACTCACCGTGAACTATGCGGCACCCGGTTCCGACTCACTGGAACCACAACTGGCACTGGCAAGCATCGCAAGATACACGACTCAGCCCACTATCGACCTCCGGTCTCCGGAGGGGAGTGATGTGGCGGCATCTACATCGCCACATAATCATTAGAATCAGCAATGCAACTCCATAAGTTAGCATTTACCTCAAATCTAGCGATTTCATGAAATCATGAGGTTTGAGGTAAATGCTAACTTATGGAATAGTATTGCTGATTCTAATGATTATAATTCTGTAAAGCCATATTAGCTATGGCCGCGAATCATATTTCAATCAACATACAAGCTCACACTGACCTACAAATTGCAAAAAACGTAAGAAATTTTGAATTTTGCGGGCTACCCTGGCGCTTTCGCCTTAACAAATAAAGTTGGGAAAAATTAAAAAGTATCTCAACAACATGGTATTAACAGGGGAAGGTCACAATACGTGCTTGCAAGCATACAAGCGACGGCAAAACCCCTTCGTTATGTCAAATCAATGAAAAAAGGACAGTCGATCATGTGCCACCTAGCGTGATAAAAAGTTAGTTTTCCTCCCCATTCCTAATAATGTTGCCAGGTTTGTTATTAAATCGACTAAATGTCTATGATCATTCCACTTCTACATTCATCCTACCTGTCAAAGTTGTTTCTGAAGATTGAAAAAAGTACAAATTCTTTCTGGTCGGATCTGTCAATCCGAAATGTACGTAAAAATTTAATAAAAAAGAAATTCCAAGAAAATCATTGTAATCTATTTAATTTTGCATGGTGTTTTAGTGAATTAAGATTCTACATAATTTTAAGGTAGTGTTGGTGTGCTAATTTCGTCCTCATAGCTTCTGTGTTTGTTATTTCAGCATGGCTCCTCGGTTTGAGTTAGCAGTCGGTCTCCGAAAGGGGCACAAAACGACTAAAATATCCGCGGGAAGGAAGGGTATTACTGACAAAGCCATCAAAATCAGACCCGCCAGGCTAAAGGGCGTAAGTATTTTAACTTGCCATATTAACTAAATATTACAGTGAGGTTATGTTTTGAATCTTGTAAACGTTGTGGTTTGGTAATTTCATGTTGGCTTTTAAGTTATTTCTCATTTGTTATGATTTAAATGTTGAAATCAATCACCTAAGACGACCCCCTGACCCACTAGTTAGTTTGTTTAAATTAATTAAGTTCACAAGACAAACCGCATTGTTCGTCCTGTTACGGCTTAATACCGAAACCGGCAAGTAAACTATCCGAAATCTGAACCTTCAAGGTTTTCTTTAAGTACATAGTTGTTCAGTGAAGGATTTATTTATTTATTTGGGGATCTCCAACAAAGGATACACATATACAATATTAATTACAATAATTAGAAAGTTTCTTTCAAGTGTGCTCCTTCAATTATAGGAGACCACAGCGTGCACATAACTAGGTCTGACAATGAGGTATTATAGTACATCATTGAGGTCTAAACAGAAATAACAATAGATAATTAAGTGATTAAATTTGAGAAAAAAATAAATAAAAATTACAGATTCAAAACATAACTTCCACCACTCATTCCTATATTAATTTCTTTCAAGTTAATAATCAACAATCTCACTTCCTTCGAGTTTTGGATAGTCCAGTGACAATCAATTTTACAACATTAATATCTTCATTTATTTCTGATTTTCAAATAAATCCATTGTTAGTAACACAAAAAGTAAGAAATCTTAGTAACTAAATAATAAAATTAATAACACTATCAATCATATTTATGACTACAGTGATATTTTACTAACAATGTATCAAATTGTTTACAGCTCCAAACCAAGCACTCAAAGTTTGTGCGTGACCTGGTCCGTGAGGTTGTTGGACACGCTCAGTATGAGAAGAGGGCTATGGAGTTGCTCAAGGTGAGAAACAATTTTATATTACGCTGCTCAATCTCTTGGTGATCAGAACAATAGTTTTGAGACTGAGTTGGGGCTTGTTCTGACTTGCTGCCATTTTTACGATTGGAGTGTAGGTAACAGGGCACTATGAAAAAAGACATACAAAAATTCGGGATCTGTTGGGATGTGGGAACATCAAGGTCATTGACCTTGAGGTCAAGGTCAAAATTCTGAAAGTCAAGTAAATGATAAATGATTTATTTTCTGTAAGTAGGTTTGTACAAACACGTCAAACATATTTTTTTTAAACTAGATGAGTTCGACGTTTCCTATCTGACTACTCTGAGAAGAAACGCCGAAACAAACTCAGAGGTCACAGATCAAGATCTATGATTATCCTAAGGTCACTGACCTTGGCCTCAGGGTAACTGACCTTGACCTCAGGGTCATCGACCTTGAGGTCCAAGTTCAAAATTTAGGCACCCCGAGGTTGGTTGGTTAGGTTCCTTTAAACCCGCCAGACAGAAATAGGAGCCCCGCGAAGCGGGTCTCCGTCGTCCTGCTGATTTTTCACAGTGCCCCGTTTCGTACCCACTGACCTATTAACACTTTCCGGGACACTGAACAAGACACAATACCAGCACCCTAATTGCGTAACGCACTGCCAATCGGAATTTGAATCATTTGAAACAAATTGCTAATCCATTACTTCAGTAAATAACGCAATGAATGTTGTTGAATTGTCAAAATGAAACCGATCCTGATCTATAGTTTGTTACGCAATTAGGGTGGAGGTCTATTATTTTCTTGAACACTGTTCCAAGACTAACTTTCAATCAAATTTTTCTAATAATATTTTCGTTCCTAGGTCTCAAAGGACAAGCGCGCCCTGAAGTTCTTGAAGCGTCGTCTGGGCACACACATCCGTGCCAAGAGGAAGCGTGAAGAGCTCAGCAATGTCCTGACACAGATGAGGAAGGCTGCCGCACAGGCCCATCACGCCCCACACCCCGCTAAGTGATCAATAAACTAAGTAATTGTACTTATCTGGTGTTTTATTGAGGTATCAAAGTTATTGTTGGTGCATCAGTTCAGGGGCTGCAGTCTCGACATAGAGATAGCTTTACAAACAAATTCGGTTGCAAAGTCCGGTGGGGTCCATGCCTCCATTTAGCCCACGTTCGCACATCGGGACGTAAAAATATCGCGCAATGGAGAGCCGAGAAAAAACACATTTTCAACTTGGCACTAAGCAGTGCATTGAGAATCCAATGCGCGAAAAACGTCGCCGAGGTAAAATCGCCCATACAAACCTTGGTTTAGGATGCCGACCAAATCTACCTAAGATTTTTCTCAGTCACACCTATGTGAAACAGCAAAAACAAAATGATACAACACTCGCACTGCTGTGCCGTTGTCAATGCGTTTTGTCGACAGTTAGGGCGAGCGCGCATTGCGGTGCGTTTTTCTACCGCATAGCACTTCAAAGACATTCCATACTGTGAAGTACGGTCATGCGTTTTGTTACCGTAGGCCCCGCCCAGTGCGGCAGAACTACCGGAAACGCACCGCAGTGCGCGCTCGCTCTTATGCCGCATTTACACATTCGTGCGAATCGCGAGGCGAATAACGAATACGCATATGTAAACAGTGCGCTCGCTATTCGCCTCGTGCTTCGCCTCGTGTGCGAATTTCAAAATGATTCACTCCGCGAATGTGTGAACAGTAGTTCGCGACGGCACTCGTATACGAATGTTTCGTCGAATGACGAGGCGAATGGCGAAGACGATTGTGTAAATGCAGTATTACACACAACGTGCGGGTGTATACATTTTACATTTAGTACGTACTTATTCTGTGCAATAAGTTTTTGGGCTTTAGAGAGCTGTGTTTGCTGATAAGTAAACAAAGTCCTCAGCTATGTACATACAAAGCTAACGTAAACAAAGTCCTCAGCTATGTACATACAAAGCTACCACAATGCGCTAGGGTAGCCCGCGAAATTCAAAATGTCTTACGTTTTTTGCAATGAATAGGTCAGTGTGAGCTTGTATGTTGATTAAAATATGATTCGCGGCCGTAGCTAATATGGCTTTACAGAATTATAATCATTAGAATCAGCAATACAACTCCATAAGTTAGCATTTACCTCAAATCTGAGGTTTGACCCACAAATTGCAAAAACCGTAAGAAATTTTGAATTTCGCGGGCTACCCTCGCGCTTTCGCCTTAATTATTTTTATAGCACCTGACAAAATAACTAATGTCGGGGCCATACCAACGGGAAATGCCGTTGATTATCCCGATGATGGACGTAGGTGTAGCCACAACTTACTGCGATTTGACAACGGCATTCACATTGCCGATTGACGTGGCGATAACACTGGTGGCGGCGGCGTTCAAGTGTTTACTCAATTTATCGGAACAATTACCGCGTTGTGTAGGACGATTATGGGCATTAACGTTGGTGTGGCTTTAGAGCTTCAAAAAATACTATTGTAAAATTGTAATGAGTGACATGCCGCTCATTGTACTACAATATGCTCCTAGTGTTTAGCGTAAGTATACGATATTTTAGTTACATAAGCTAAAATATCAACCATTAAATGGAAGCCATTCCTAAATCTAGAAAATAAATTACTTTGTCGCAATTACCTCAATTGCGACAAAGTAATTTATTTTCAACTAGCTTTCGTCCGCGTGGAGGTCGGAAATTGTCCCACGGGAATGTACAATCGGGATAAAAAGTGTCCTATGTTCTATTCCAGGTCATGGTCTACCCATGTGCTAAATTTCATCCAAATCCATTCAGCCGTTTTAGCGTGAAAGCGTACTTAGCAAACAAGCTCACTTTCGCGTTATAATATTAGTTAGGATGTCACCAGTTCACCACCATTCTCTTTCAAACTCCCTGAACCTCATCTACTTTTCGATCCTTGTACTTACGTCACGGGGGTGTAGCATTACGTAGGTAAACAAACGGAGCAAACATCTATAGGTCACACAATATTTGTTCCGATGCGCGAATCGATTTCGTGACCCTGAAGTCTGAAAGCGGTTGCAACACCACTGCGTCAATTAGGAACACTGAATATAAGTAACGTATTGGTACGGTCAGCAACAGAAGTTGGTTAAACTGCTACTTTTTGGACATCATCTTAATTATCACAAAATGATACGTTATCCTGCTTTTTAGCATTTCATTTATTAGATGTGTATTTTTATCTATAATATGTATTTACAAAAAAAAAAATGTATATAAGTAGTTTATCAGCCATCTCGTTACCATAACACAAGCATTAGGTTGCTTAGCTTGGGACTAGATGGCGTTGTGTGAAATATCCAAGTGTATTTATTTATGAGAATTAATTTTCTTTAAAATTTACATCTGTTCCGATTTTAATGAAATATTTTTATATTATTTGCTGACTGTACCTACACCTATCGAGTTCCATAACTCGTGTCCAATTGTGTCTAACAAGCACAAAACATTGTTGATCGAGTTTTATTTGATCAGTATTCAAATTCAAAGTATGTTTTGGGTCGCTTCCGCGACAAAGCCTGTTCGGTCTACGTTGTTTGCTTTTACGTTTTAAACTAATATACATCTTTGGTTTGAGTAGAGGAAGCTGTTACTTATTTTATTTATAGGGTTTTGCTCCGCTATCCATTATGACGTTCCTAACTCTCACTCGTGATGTAGTATTTAAGTTAACCTGTACTCAAAGTTTTGAAAATAAAGATTTTATTATTATTATTATTTGTCTTTGACATATCTCGGGACCCCAGGGGGTCCCGGACCTTTGGAAGGCGTATGAGGGGCCGAAGCCAACTCGCAGAGGCCCCTTAGACAATTTTAAATGACGAGGCGGCACCAGCCGACGATTATCCCTGTATGCACTATGCATGTGCACCCAAGGACAACCCGCGGTTGGTGCAGGACTATTGCAGAACATGGATACAAAACATATTGGGCTATGGATTTGGGTGGTTGTGGACTGGTTACCTAAAACTATGAACTGACTATGGCCCCTGCCGGATCAATGTTTTATAATACACGGATAAAAGAGGTATAAGAGAGGTATCCCACGGTTCTCAGAATAATCCCAGAGCCCGGAAGATGGTCAAGATCCCTACAAACACTTACTGGAATACTTCCTTCCTCCGAGCACGTTTGCTCTTGCGAATCTCCACTCAAGCCAGCCAATAAAGGCAAGAATGAGGTGGGAGCTCTGTTCCCGTCAGTGTTCACTCCAGCTGGCCAATACAGGCAAGCCAGAGATGAGGAACAAGACTACTCCCGGGAGATAGGGTCCGTGGGGTCGCTACTGCCCAACAGCTCGCCACATGCTGCCCTGCGGGTTTCTGTATCTCTCTTGGTCTGGCTCCTCACCCTAGACCTGTGTCGGCAAAGTGAACTCTACCGGCACAGGCCCAGAGTTCGGAGCGCGCAAGCCCCACCACGACGTCAACGTAGAGATACGGCGGTGGGGTTATTATTATTATTATTGTCTTTGACATATCTCGGGACCCTGGGGTCCCGGACCTTTGGAAGGCGTATGAGGGGCCGAAGCCAACTCGCAGAGGCCCCTTAGACAATTTTAAATGACGAGGCGGCACCAGCCGACGATTATCCCTGTATGCACTATGCATGTGCACCCAAGGACAACCCCCGGTTGGTGCAGGACTATTGCAGAACATGGATAAAAAACATATTGGGCTATGGATTTGGGTGGTTGTGGACTGGTTACCTAAAACTAAAACTATGAACTGGCTATGGCCCCTGCCGGATCAATGTTTTATAATACACGGATAAAATGGCAGGGGGTGACTTGCACACTCAATAATGGGCCCCCGAAAACGGTCGCTAGCACATAGTGTCGTAGCGGCAAGGGGGCAACATGACCTGAGGTGCTTGTGAGGAGTGGAGAGGTATCCCACGGTTCTCAGAATAATCCCAGAGCCCGGAAGATGGTCAAGATCCCTACAAACACTTACTGGAATACTTCCTTCCTCCGAGCACGTTTGCTCTTGCGAATCTCCACTCAAGCCAGCCAATAAAGGCAAGAATGAGGTGGGAGCTCTGTTCCCGTCAGTGTTCACTCCAGCCGGCCAATAAAGGCAAGCCAGAGATGAGGAACAAGACTACTCCCGGGAGATAGGGTCCGTGGGGTCGCTACTGCCCAACAGCTCGCCACATGCTGCCCTGCGGGTTTCTGTATCTCTCTTGGTCTGGCTCTTCACCCTAGACCTGTGTCGGCAAAGTGAACTCTACTGGCACAGGCCCAGAGTTCGGAGCGCGCAAGCCCCACCACGACGTCAACTTAGAGATACGGCGGTGGGGTTATTATTATTATTTTTTTTGTCTTTGACATATCTCGGGACCCTGGGGTCCCGGACCTTTGGAAGGCGTATGAGGGGCCGAAGCCAACTCGCAGAGGCCCCTTAGACAATTTTAAATGACGAGGCGGCACCAGCCGACGATTATCCCTGTATGCACTATGCATGTGCACCCAAGGACAACCCCCGGTTGGTGCAGGACTATTGCAGAACATGGATACAAAACATATTGGGCTATGGATTTGGGTGGTTGTGGACTGGTTACCTAAAACTATGAACTGATTATGGCCCCTGCCGGATCAATGTTTTATAATACACGGATAAAATGGCAGGGGGTGACTTGCACACTCAATAATGGGCCCCCGAAAACGGTCGCTAGCACATAGTGTCGAAGCGGCAAGGGGGCAACATGTCCTGAGGTGCTTGTGAGGAGTGGAGAGGTATCCCACGGTTCTCAGAATAATCCCAGAGCCCGGAAGATGGTCAAGATCCCTACAAACACTTACTGGAATACTTCCTTCCTCCGAGCACGTTTGCTCTTGCGAATCTCCACTCAAGCCAGCCAATAAAGGCAAGAATGAGGTGGGAGCTCTGTTCCCGTCAGTGTTCACTCCAGCCGGCCAATAAAGGCAAGCCAGAGATGAGGAACAAGACTACTCCCGGGAGATAGGGTCCGTGGGGTCGCTACTGCCCAACAGCTCGCCACATGCTGCCCTGCGGGTTTCTGTATCTCTCTTGGTCTGGCTCCTCACCCTAGACCTGTGTCGGCAAAGTGAACTCTACTGGCACAGGCCCAGAGTTCGGAGCGCGCAAGCCCCACCACGACGTCAACGTAGAGATACGGCGGTGGGGTTATTATTATTATTATTATTCATATGTTTTCATATCTCGGGACCCTGGGGTCCCGGTCCTTTGGAAGGCTTACGAGGGGCCGAAGCCAACTCGCAGAGGCCCCTTAGACAATTTTAAATGACGAGGAGGCAACAGCCGACGATTATCCCTGTATGCACTATGCAAGTGCACCCAAGGACAACCCCCGGTTGGTGTAGGACTATTGCAGAACATGGAAACAAAACATATCGGGCTATGGGTTTGGGTAGTTATAGTGGATCGGGTACCTTAAACTATGGAAGAACTATGTCCCCTGCCTGACCAATGTTATATAATATACACAGTTAAAATGGCAGGGGGTGACTTGCACACACAATAATGGGCCCCCGAAAAGGTCGCTAGCACATAGTGTCGTAGCGGCAAGGGGGCAACATGTCCTGAGGTGCTTGTGAGGAGTGGAGAGGTATCCCACGGTTCTCAGAACAATCCCAGAGTCCGGAAGATGGTCAAGATCCCTACAAACACTTACTGGAATACTTCCTTCCTCCGAGCACGTTTGCTCTTGCGAATCTCCACTCAAACCGGCCAATAAAGGCAAGAAAGAGGTAGGAGCTCTGTTCCTCGTCAGTGTTCACTCCAGCCGGCCAATAAAGGCAAGCGAGAGGTGAGGAACAAGACTTCTCCCGGGAGATAGGGTCCGTGGGGTCGCTACTGCCCAACAGCTCGCCACATGCTGCCCTGCGGGTTTCTGTATCTCTCTTGGTCTGGCTCCTCATCCTAGACCTGTTCCGGCAAAGTGAACTCTACCGGCACAGACCTAAAATTCGGAGCGCGCAAGCCCCACCACGACGTCAACGTAGAGATACTGCGGTATTATTATTAGGTACTTATTATTATTAGTTATTATTATTATTATTAGGTACTTAGGTACCTACTAGTTACCTAAGTTTGGTAAAACTCTTTTAGTCGTTGCTTATTGTGTTGCAAACTTGCAATTTCTATTCTATATTACCTACACCGGCTCAGGCGCAAAACGTCTCTTTCGCATATAATGTCGCTTTCGCAGAATGACTCCTCAAAAGGTCGATGCCTCTTTCGCAACAAAGTACTTAGCATGAAAAGCATACGATTTGATGCTACTGACACACATGCATAATAGTAGCACAAAACAATATGTACGTGTCACAGTCATTGCTAGTAAGTACAGTGGGCTGCATCAATTGGGTACCCCAGTTGTATTAAAATAATACAACTGAGGTAGGTACCCAAATTGATGCAGCACACTGTACCTAATGAGCATGCTTATTTCGAGTAGGTAAGCATGCTTTAAGCATGTGTGACACACATTGCATTGTAATAAGCATGCTTTTTTAAGCATGTGTGCATTGACTTAGGTATATATTACTTTTTATATCAATGCATGTGTGTCAGTAACTTTACTCGAAAACATATCCTACCTAAGTACTCAAAAGCATGCTCAAGTAGCAATGTTGTGGTGAGTTGGTGACACACAATTTATTGCTTCTAGCAATTGCTCAATAATGTCGGGGCCACACCAACGGCAAATGCGGTTGATTATAGCGATGATGGACGTAGGCCGTAGGTGTAGCCACAAATTATCGCGATAGTTTGACAACGGCATTCACTTTGCCGATTGACGTTCACCTAATTGAATGAGCATTGACGTTAGCTTAAGGTGATTGCGCTGTGGTAGGCCGCGAATTTTCTTGCGTTTTTTTATGCAATTTGCAGGACAGTGTAAGGTTGTTTGTATCTTAATCAAAATATATTATGATTCGCGACAGCAAGAACTCCCCGTTCCCCCAAGTAGGACAGAATTTGCCAGTAGACAATATAAAAAGCGCTCAGCTTTTTTATACAATAAAATTAATAAATTAATATATATTTATGATTAAAAAAAATATGAATGTAAAAAGAAGTTAATAACATGGCTTCACACTTTAAACTATAATGACGTAGAGTTACTTCTGCAACGTGTGACTTAATAATATTATTATAAGAGTGATGTTATTTGCTTTTTACTCATGTACACCCAAAATCTCTTTCACACACACATACCTACACACACCCTCACACACACAAACACACCCCCACCTACACAAACACACGCCCACATACACATACACATGCACATGTTAGAAGTGATAGTATATAACTATAACTACTATATAAGTGTATAATATAGATACTACACAAAAGCAAACCTTGAATGTCAGAATGGTTATTATTTTATTTACTGTGTATTAAAGTATTATTGTTTACTGTGTTTTACTGTGTTCCATGAATATGGTGTGTAAGGGAAAGGATTTGATAAACAAAAGCACAGACAGACAAGACTAGATAGGTATTTATTACTTCAATCAATCTTGTCAATAATTATTCATCCTTAACGAGAAAGCTATTGTCCGTTCGCAAAACTAGGTCTTCGTGGAGAAGAACGAACAAGAAACTCCACGGAAACTTATCTCAACACGTCAACACATTTCTTATATTTCCATAAATTATCATTATCTCAAAAACAGTTAATTCTATCTGAGGGTACTCAGAATAATAGCAACTTAATAATAATAGCTAGGACTACTCAGATATTCTATCTGAGGGTACTCAGATTAATAGCAACATAATAACAATCTAGGAAAGCAACATGAATATTAAACAGTTAATTATATCTGAGACTACTCAGATTAATAGCAACATAATAACAATCTAGGAAAGGAACATGAATATTCCTTTGTTCAATTTGACACCTTGGCAATATTGGCCATATTTATAACACATACAGAACAACATAGTAACAGTAGAAATCAAACATAATAACAATAGAAAATAGAAATTGTACATATTACTTAACTTTTACCTGTAGGCCGGAGCTCCGTTCTGGTCAACTTCTGGATCAAGAAATGTCCCCAGACACTCGGAGCTCCCCCTTTTATAGTAGTGAACAAACAACTGACTGTTATATCTACCGTCATCTAAAATATCAACGACACAATTGTACCAATCGTTTGAAACAGCCTATTATATTAAAATAATATAAATTCTAAAATATAGTACAAGTACTATTAAATATTACGTAATTATTTACAGTAATAATATCTATACGATTTTTACAAGTTAAGAGTGGTATATTTTATAAACCCAATAACTAGTCAAATTAAATACTTCTACATTAGTTCCAAACTTCGTAAATGTGACAGATGGCATCATCCAACAAACAGTAATAATACCAAAATGAAATATCTAAAGCTGGTCTCACAATGATGTTATGGTTTAAATCACAACCGAACCAATTTCCAGAATCAAGGTAGTCTCAATTAGATATTTTTAAATATTAGACACATAATAATTACATGTTACAAGTTTGTAGGTTATGCAAAACATACGCTTTATTAATGAAAGGATTACTCATAATAATAACAGTACCTATAGTTAGGATAATCTATCACACACATATAAATCACGCACACACTCGTATAAATTGATCGTATTTTTTCCTTTTTTTTTTTTTCGTTTCTTTATACATATACCTATTTGTACTCGTAAGTTTCTAATGTAAGGGAAGAGCGGAGCCTTCAACTACAGGCATTTTATATGCCTAAATGGAGACTCCTCGACAGGCATTGTAAGCCAAATATGCTATATGAAATAAACTTATTTTATTATTAAAAAAGAACTATTAAGTATGTATTTACATAATTTGAACCATAAAAGTCGTCAATACCTATCTTTATGTTACGAGTAGATTTCCGCCGGATTGGTCTGATTTCGGAATTCAGACGAATCCGGAGGAAATCTATCTTAGAAAAATGTATTGATGATATTTATGGTTAAAATTATGTAGGAAATACATATTTTTCACTGTCGCGAATCATATTTTGTTATAGATACAAAACACTGACCTCAATCAATCTACCCAGCCTTTTCCCAACTATGTTGGGGTCGGCTTCCAGTCTAACCGGATGCAGCTGAATACCCGTATTTTACATGGAGCGACTGCCTATCTGACCGCCACAACCCAGTAACTGGGTAACACGATACCCCTTGGTAAAACTGGTTGTCAGACTTTCGGGCTTTTGACGACCCATAACGACTGTCAAAGATCCACGAATGACAGCCGGGACCAACGGCTTAACGTGCTTTCCGAGGCACGGAGGGGACTCGCAGTGGTCTCGAACGTCATAGAGCGAGATCGGTACAGTTGCCGGTAAAATCGGTATATTTGTACCAAAAATCGGTATTTGAGAAAAAAATACAATATTCAATCAAATTCGTTTATTTATTGAAAAAAATATTTCGGTAGAACAGAGCCCATGTAGGTAGAAATACCGAAAAATCGGTAGGTTCGAGACCACCGGACTCGGTATGTAAAGTAGGTCACCCATCCACGGACCAACCGCGTCAAGCGTAGCTTAACCTGATCGATCGACCCGTGCGGCTGATATTACTTAGCCACAAGCCCATACAAGACACTGACCTGCAAATTGCAAAAAACGCAAGAAAATTTGAATTTCGCGGGGTACCACAATTGATCCCCTTAACTTCTTCTCAAAAGAGAGGAGCTTGTGGCTAAGTAATAACAGCCGCACGCGTCGATCCATCAGGTTAAGCTGCGCTTGCTGGGTTGGTCAGTGGATGGGTGACCATCTTTACATACCAAGACTCCTCCGTGCCTCGGAAAGCACGTTAAGCCGTTGGTCCCGGATGTCTTTCGTGGATCTTTGACAGTCGTTACGGGTCGTCAGAAGCCCTAAAGTCTGACAACCAGTCTTACCAAGGGGTATCGTATTACCCAGTTACTGGGTTGTGGAGATCAGACAGGCAGTCGCTCCATGTAAAATACTGGTATTGAGCTGCATCCGGTTAGACTGGAAGCCGACCCCAACATAGTTGGGAAAAGGCTAGGCAGATTGATTTGAACTTCTTCTCAAAAGAAAGGGGCCTAGAGCCGCTAGAACGATTTGATCTTGTTCATCTTGAACTTGAACGTAGGTATTTGAATTTCCCGATTGTTTAAGTTAAGTAAATGTTTATTATACCATTCCCCCTCTAAAAAGCTTATTTTATTCACTGAAAACAGTGAATAAAAAGCACTTTTACTCACTGTTTTGATGTTTGAAAATGGAACACACCAATTTATTCGACCACAGATTTAGAGTACCTAGGCTAGATACGGCATGTTATTAGATAGTATGAAAACCGAACGTGTCATCTTTTTTATAACTTCACCCCAGCCATTTAGTGATGTGCTCAAAGTAAACAGAATTGTTTCAATCACGAAGCGTCACTGAGCTAACAGACTTTTTTTTAGTACGAACAGTCGAACATGCAGGGCACGCTTGGTCGTGGCTTGCCGTATCTAGTGTAAGTGTAATCTGTGTATTCGACCTATATTGATGTGTTCTAAATTCAATTTGATTGGTCGACATTTTCGACAAGGAGTTTAGCATTAGAATACAAACTGTTTTGTGTTCCTTGCTGTCCTTAGTAAATTAGCGCTATTTTGAATTAGTACTGTAAGTTGTACGAACACAAAGTTTAGTGTTACTTTAATCTTTAATTTTGTGTTTGTTTAGTGTTGTTCTAATCGATTAAAAATGCATTCTAGTGATGAAGATGTGTTAACACCTGAGTTTATGAAAGAGAGGGCGGCCGATACAGTGGAAAACTTGCTACCCAAAAAATTATGGCTGGTTTACATCAAAGCCAATTTAACTTTCCTTTTTCTTCATTATATGTCTATTTTCACTAAAATCTTTCTTTTTCTCGTAGTCATGGTATAAAGTATAGTATGCAACTCTTGAATAAAACGGATTTATATCGAGGGCCATGAATCACTCGCGTCGCTCAGGATTCTAACACTTGAATCACTCGCTACGCTCGTGATTCAATCATCATGAATCACTCCCTACGGTCGTGATTCAGTCGTTAGAATCCTTCACTAGCTCGTGATTCATCTATGGCCCTCGCTTTAAATCCGTCCTTTATTCACTAGTTGCATAATATACTATTTAGAACCAATTAATATCACATTGAAACATAAACCAATCTTCGAAATAATTTCAATACCTCCGGCTCCTACTGTATGATTCGCTTGCCATGATAACAAAGCAGACATTCAGTCAGTGATGACAAAATTGAGAAAAAAGATGGCGGATGACGCCTGACGGATCCAAAATTACAATCTAACAAAAGTCAATGACACCCAGTTTTCTTTTAGTCCATTCTGCCTAACAACTGCTTAACGATACTTTTGATAACTTTTTTATCAATTTACGATAAAATTAGGTATTGTTAGTTTTATTTCTACTTTCGCGTCTGTGAAGCAAAAGAGAATGAATCAGCTGTTTCTGGTTCTAGCAAAAAACGGAAAACGACGCGACGGACGGACGGAATATCATGTATTACATTTTGAATCTGATAATAAAATAATTACGCTTAGAAGGGCGCTTTACGACGATTAGCCAGAGTTGTGTAAGGTAAGAGATAACTTCAAGGGCGGGCGGATACGGGGGGGTGCCAGGGGCCATGCCCCTCCCTATCCCCGAAAGTTCCAGAAAAATGGTGGGGGATGCGCTAAGGTAGCCCGCGAAATTCAAATTGTCTTGCGTTTTCTGCAATTTGCAGATACAACCTTACACTGACCTGCAAATTGCAAAAAAAACGCAAGACCATTTGAATTTCGCGGGCTACCACAGCGGATCCACCTTAACAACCTAAATACATCATGGTTAACAATCTACATACTATTTTAAAAGCATTTTGACACAAACATAAATTATTAGAAAATTATCTTTACTCAAAGACATTAAATATTACTATCATAAATCTCTTTGTCTTTACATAATAAAAATAATAAAAATTTAATGAAAAAAATAATGTTATTTTTGTCATTGAATTTTTAGGTATAAAAATACTTGTAAATAAATAAATAAATAAGTAATAAGTTCAAGTATTTTTTATAGTTATTGGATGTCATTGGTATAAATAATTAATCCCAAAGACAGTGAAATACTAGGGGGACAGACACTCCTACTTGTTTGTCTGGCTCTTGTGGGCCCCTCCAAGAAATTAATCCAGGTTCAGCCCTTGATAACTATAGTGCACAGCACAGGTAGGTATAACTAGGTACCTACCTTTATAGCTCACAGAGCACCTTCCTTAGCTACCCTGGTATCTCTACCTACTCCACATTGACCTACAAAGGTATGTTACGGGTTACCCAAATAACAGAAAAACCCGATAAAAATATTATCTTTAGGGCGAGCGCGCATTGCCGTGGGCGCCGGGCGGGGCCTACAGTAACAAAACGCATGACCGCAGTGCGCGCACTTCAAAGACATTCCATACTTCACAGATTATGCGTTACAAAAACGCACCGCAGTGCGTGCTCGCCCTTACGGTCCAAGAATCAAACCTTGACAGCCGCATTTAAACTAGACCAATGACCGATAAAGAATAGGATTGAATTAGACCGAGCGAGATTATTTAAACTTTCCACTATAATAGGTAGTATTAAATTAACTAGCATAGCAACACCACACAGCTGCGTCGGTCGGTACGGTCGGCAACGAAAGTAGATTAGCGCTGTTACTAAATTATTGGATAGACGTGGGTACCTACAGGTACGAGTACACTGCTGTTCAGAATTGTATGTAATTGCCTAATAGTTTTTTAGGATTCCGTACCTCAAAAGGAAAAAAACGGAACCCTTATTTATTGGATTCACTTCGTTGTCCGTCTGTCTGGATAAATTCTTTTCAAGTACTTATGGAACCTTTCATTGTGCGTGGTCCAACACGCACTTGGCCGGTTATTTTTTAAATTATTTGACATTTGTTGTGTTCCGGTTTTTCTTTTAATACAATAAGTATTAAATATGATTCTAAAATTCGGTGATGTTATTACTGGGTCCATAGACTTATAAAAAAGATGGACTCCGCGCTGCGCATATCGAAAGTGAAGCACAGTAAGTATGCCGGGTCCGTTTGTACAAACACGCCTCGCGCACACATTTACATCATAGTATGCCGACCGGCCGCCATTACGTGACACGAGCGACGGCGTCTTTGCAGGTACCCAAATCACGCACACATAGATCGGTAGGGTGCTTCACTTTCGATATGCGTGGCGCGGAGTCCATCTTTTTTTATAAGTCTATGACTGGGTCAAAATTTATGATTTTATGTAAATCAACTGGCGGGGAAAAGTCTGTTCGTTTGATTCAGAGGTCAATCTATTATGAACCTACCTACCGAAATGAAAATTGCGAAAATAACATGTTAATTTATAAGTCGGTGTAGTAAACATTTTTGCAAAAACATATTTATTATTGACACAATCACTATCTTTGAACTGTGATTGTGACGCTTGTTATAACTAGAGGGGGTCTCAGAAAGGTCGAGGGCTATCAGGTTGCGTCAAGAAACTCGATAGATATGACGCTACGTGCCACATCTCCAATTACTTTTGCTTAGCAGTTATTATTACGTGGACTGTTATCTATGTGTGAATAAACAACGAAAGTTCTTAACTATACCTACCTACATTCATGACTGTATTTAGATTATCTTCATTACATCAGCCCGGAGACTGCCGAACATAGGTAGGTAGGTACTTTTAAGGCGATTCGATACCTACCAAAATAAATTGGGGGCTTTTTCGTATCCACATCGTATTTCACTTATACCTACTATAGCATGTAGGTACCGTGGTAGGTGCATAGGGATTTAATTTTTGGATATAATGTTCATTGACTTTTTGATTAATACTCTGACTGATGGAAAGGATCCGATAGAATTGAATTCCGAAAAGACCTCTACTTTTTTATATTTTTCTGTAAGTCATTCTAAAATACTAAGTGATAAATAGCTATATGTTAGTTAGTTTTGTCGTTATTATCTTTAAGTTAGTTAGTATTGTCGTTATGATTGAATTTAAATGTAGGTAATCTAGTAGGTACTTACTTAATTATTTCTTCACCCCCTCGGCGGAACACGGAAACGGTCATACACCTATCTTTTACATGAAAACTATATTTATAGGCCTCTTGGAAGTAATGATTTTAAATGTTTATTCACGACGACACTGTTATCAATTCATTATCAATGACAGTTTAGTTCCCATATCTTTACATCTAGACACATTTAAGTAGATATTTGTCCATAATCAATATCTTTTGGTTATAGTTCCAAGAAAGACTGCATATTTTCTTAGTAGGTAATGCTAATGATGTTCCTTAGTAGATACTCGTAGGTCGCTTCGTTGCCACTAGTTTCATTATATGTTCCACTAGCTTTCGCCCGCGACTTCGTCCGCGTGAAATTTCTTGTTCCCCCGACCCACCGCGTCGAATCGCATCGCCTGCCCGTACCATTACTTCTTTTACTACTTTTTTCTTTTTACTCAGCTCCTAAGCGTCATAGCGTGATATTAAATAGTCTATAACCATCCTCAAGAATTGGGTTATCAAATTAATGCAAAAAGATTTTTTTAAATCGGACTGGCAGTTTCAGAGATTACCTCCTACATACAAACTTACAAACAAATTTTACCTCTTTATAATATTAGAGTAATAGATGATGGAACTAGTGATATTTTTTTATTGCCACTAGTTCCATTTTGAATGAAGCTGAAAATAATGGAACAACTGGTGAATTTTTTATCACTAGGTCCATCATGGAACTTGTAGGTACGCTCTGCATCAAAAGTAAGTAGACTGACAATGTTACTTCGAGCTTCGTTAGAACCACATAAAAATAGCAGTGCTTCTAACTCATGTCTTGCCCTTTAGTATTAGGACATTCATTGCAGGGAGAAACTGGCAACACAGTCCAGTTTTATGTAAATCCCTGCCTGACTCTGATATTGCAAATAAATCGAATCCCCACCCATTAGGTACTTCTTATGTAAACATTAAATAGGTAAGTACTTACCACTTCGAACAACTTTCTCCATGGGACCAACATCGTAATCGCGAAAAAATTTCCAACTGTCCCCTACAAAACTTCAATAGGTACCTACTCGACGTAAATGTATGGGACGGCTGATTATATTATTTATTCGCGATTACGATAAATAAATAAATATCCTTGGACATTTCACACAACGCCATCTAGTCCCAAGCTAATCAACCTAATGCTTGTGTTATGGTAACTAGATGGCTGATAAACTACTTATACAACGTGTAACGTTAAATGCGCAAAACCTCTTAAGGGGTCATCGTACTCATCATTATGAACAACTTTTACTATGGGACCAAAACTGAAATCGCGAAAAAAAAATCAGCTGTTCAGTACATTTCTGTTCGCATAATTCGTCAAAATGTACTGAACAGCTGATTTTTTTTTCGCGATTTCAGGTTTGGTCCCATACTAAAAGTTGTTCATAATAATGAGTACAATGACCCCTTCAGAGGTTTTGCGCATTTAACGTTACACGTTGTATACATTTTTTTTTCTTATTACAGATAGAGAAACACCCAGACTCGGAACAAATACTTGTAGGTCGTACAAATATTTGTTCCGTGCGGGAATCGAACCCGCGACATGCTGCGCAGCAGTCAATCGCTCAACCACTGCGCCAACCGTGTCGTCACGATATTGGTGCCATGGAAAAAGTTGTTCAGTTTGATGATCTATACCTACACGGCCTACACCACACCTATAAAGACGAGGATGCAAAATTACATGTTGTAGAGATATAGGTTCATGTTTCATTTCAAATGGTGTAGTGATTGAGACAGTCTATACCTATCTATAATAATATGAGAATGACAGTGATGTTGGGATGTTGCAACACAACCTTGACCGTGACAAAACGTTGTGATGAGTAAAGCAAAAGTAGTAAGTAGGTATGTACGGATCGTAGCAGGTGGAGCTCTGTATTTTCTGCCCATCCCCATTGGGAGAAGGCGTGAGTTTATACATGTGTGTGATGAGTAATGGCATCTACTATTATGTAAGGGCATAATAGATGCCTTCTTATATGTGTCCTTGCTAATGGAGCGCCAGGGTAGCCCGCGAAATTCAAATTTTCTGACGGGTTTTGCAATTTGCAAGTCAATATTAGGTTGTAATGTTGATCAAAATATGAATAACAAGTAACAAGTAGGTAGGTAGGTAGCTATTTACAGAATTATGTCATCAATACAACTCTGTAATCCTATTAAATGACTATTTCATGAAATCTTGACATTTGAGGATTAGGTAAGTAGGTATAGGCTACCTGTCTGTAATAGGTAATAGGTACTGATTCTAAAGCCTGCCCTACACAACTCGCGAAGTTGATCGAAGTTATGCGAATACGAGGTTGTAGAAGGGCACTTCGGTTTCGCTTCGTGCAACCATTTAAACGTTTTCAACTTCGACCAGTAGTACACTACTCGCGAAGTTGCTTCCACGAAGTGGGTACCTACTTCGTGGAAGCAACTTCGCGAGTAGTGTAGTGCAGGGTTAATGATTACAATTTTATTATGTACTTGTTGCGAATCGAACTCATTTTATCACCTTTTCGGAACATTGATATTTTTTCTAAATTCTAGTTTACTGTCAGTTTTGAGTAGTGTGATTTTTCCTTTTCATGGTTTCATTCACTTTTTTTTGCATTTTGGCTGTAAAGTAATAAACTGTGGCTACTTACCAGCGCCTTTTAATTCTCTAAGTTACGATCAGTAATAGTACTTAAATACATATTTGTTACCTACGGTCGCGAAACACTACCTATCTACTATTTATTATTAGTGAACAATGACACATAGGTACCTACTCTAAAAATATCCTGACATGTTTGCTTCTAAAACTTAATCATCAATCAAGATTATGTTTTAATAGTGTAGTAAAGAGGAATCTTTTAGGATTTGCAAGAAGGGTATAGATACCTACCTACTGTGACTAGGTAACTAGGAGGACGCGCAGTGGTGGCCCGCAAAATTCAATTTTTTTTTTTGGGTTTTTCGCAATTGACACGGACCTGCAAATTGCAAAAAACCCAAAAAAAAAGAAACCACTGCGCATCCCCCTTGGTAGCCCGCGAAATTCAAATTTTCTTACGTTTTTCGCAATTTGCAGGTCAGTGTCAGGTTGTATGTTGATCAAAATATGAATCGCGGCCGTAACTAATATGGATATCGATCCGTGGATGGGTGACCATCTTTACATACCGAGACTCCTCCGTGCCTCGGGATCTTTGACAGTCGTTACGGGCGCCAGAAGCCCGAAACTCTGACAACCAGAGTCTTACCAAGGGGATATCTTATTACCCAGTAACTGTGTTGTGGAGGTTAGATAGGTAGGTACTTAGGCAGTCGCTCCATGTAAAATACCGGTATTCAGCTGCATCCGTTGGGACTGGAAGCCGACCCCAACATAGTTGGGAAAGGCTAGGCAGATTGATTGGATTCCGATCACGTCTTTGGAGTTTAGCTAGCCAATTTAAAATAACACTGTATAAAAGTGCCTACAGTACGCCCATAATTCAGGCAGTATTGTATTACTCTAACCGTGCCCGTATCAGCTGTTTATCTCCCTAGTTAAAGAAGTCATCTGGGGTCAGAGGAATACTCCAATTCAGGGGCGATATGATGACTTATTCTGACCGAGTCAACTAGATTATAATTTTATTATAATAGGTAGTTAGTAGCGCCCGCTACTAACCCAGCGGTTATAAACCCGAAATTAGTACCAGTCATATGACTTTTTGATTAACAAATTATTGTAGAAAAATTAGAAATTCTTGACTACCTACATCTAGGTAAGGTAATGACAAACTGTCAAATGATTTTAAACCTTAAAATGTTGACGGTTAAGTTCAAAATCAAAAAATGAGAAAGACAGTTTGTTGTAACTTTACGTGTACAGACGCCAGCACATCAAGCTACTACAATCTGTCAAATTTCTTTAATAGATTTTCATCTTTAACGCTAATGCATTAGGTTCAAGGTTGATTGGGAAAATTTGACAGTTTCATGTATGTACAGGAAAATGCTGATAATCAGTGTTGATTTTTTAGAAACGTAGTATAAGTACCTACAGGGAAGTTTTATAAATATGTTAAGAATAATGTGGCTGTTATTTTAGTAGGTCTACCTATTTATATTGTGGCGTTTTTTTACGACTTTCACGCGAACGAAGTCAGGCAAAAGTTAGTGATAAATAAATGTAAACCGACTTTTTTTGCTGAGCTTACCGAGGAGCTTCGTGAAATAGCACAAACCTGTGCATTTATTGTTAATGGAAGTGCATGACATCTAGCCACAATGTTTTTAACTAGTAAGACCTTGAATTCAGGGAAATATCTCTGAAGGTACTTTTGACTTAGTTATAGTTAGTAGCAGGTTAGGTACCAACGGAACGGAAGACTGCCTATCGGAGGCATGCAGGACCTAATGAGGTGGGTAAGGTATCTACCACTCCGATTTTTACACCGTGTAGTGTTGGTCATCTACCTAGATGACCGTACCTACCTAGGTACGGTACCTATACCTAGTTATTAAAATTAAAATTTTCGAATTTTTATTCCAATTTTCAAACGCATCTAAATCGTCATCATATTGACATAATGGTCCAGTCAGATTCATCATCATCATCTGCCTAGCCTTTTCCCAATATGTGGGGGTCGACTTCCAGTCTAACCGGATGCAGCTAAATTCCAGTAGGTATTACATGTAGTGACTGTCTATCTGACCTTCACAACCCAGTTACTGGGTAACCCTGCCCCTTGATAAGACTGGTTGTTAGACTTTCGGGCTTCTGACTAAACGTCTGCCACAGATCTACAAATGACAGCTGGGATGGGACCAACGGAGGAGGAATCTTGGTAAGTAAAGATGGTCGCTCATCCACGAACCAATCAGATTAACCTTTGCTACTAAAGCAGTTTAACCAAGAACAAAATAAGTAGGTACGCGAACAAGATTAATTAATTGCCGAATCAAATTAATTTAAATTAGGTAGTTAACTATGAAATAAAACCAGCTAATACTTACCTACACCGCCATCTTGCTTTTTCAATCTTGGACAATCTCAAAAAAAAAAAATAACTCAACTTTTTAATTTGGGCATAGTTAATTTCAACATCAATTTAATTTTATATTTCTTACTAACTGCCACGATTGTGCAATAAACGATAACTTCTAATCTAGATTGTTGCGTGTTTTTTATTGTGATGGATAGACGCACCCACTGACAAACAATTTACATCATTGGCCCGTGACCTTAGGGTCAGTTTTCATATTGATACTGTTAAGACTTGTACTGTGATGTAACAAGGTCATTCGAGATGTATTGAATCTTTTGAAAAGAGCAAGTCGAAAGTCGAGAAAGTGGAAAAAATACTATTTTGACGAGATGGCTGGAGAAAATAAAGTAGGTACCTTCAGTCAATCGCACGTCTATTTGACATTGGATGGTTCAAATGGCTGAGTGTTAGTTATTCTTCTGAGGGCTGAGGGCTGAGTACAGTCCTGCTGTCAGTTATTTTACCTCCGATCTTACATCATTGTCAAAATGACAGTGATCTTATCTCAAGGTTGCTGTTGGATCTCCGAAGAATAACTAAAGATTTGAATTTCGCGGTCTCCATTCGCGAAGCATAGAGTCATAGACTGTGTTTTACAAGTTCGGCCGCAGCCTTTTTCGAGTCCAAAATTGGGGGGGTCCCGAATAGCAAGAGCTGATTGTCAGCTTTCGCTATAAGTACCTATTATAGATACTCGTACCTACCCATTAGTTACCGCGGGTTTATTAAATGATTCATACCTAGACCTACCTATTGCTATAATTTCTGCTTACCCAGTTACCCTTTATCTAAGATTTACGCTCTATGGGCACTCTTTCTTACTTTCCCACACTCACGTTCAACAGTGGGTTAGTAGCCGCTAGCTAGCGCTACGAATATTATAGAAATTTCTGCTTACCCAGTTACCCTTTATCTAAGATTTACGCTCTATGGGCACTCTTTCTTACTTTCCCACACTCACGTTCAACAGTGGGTTAGTAGCCGCTAGCTAGCGCTACGAATATTATAGAAATCGATATCAATGAAACCTTTGGTATGACCGAATTTCGTGACAGTTTCACTAACATTGTTTGGTGAAGTTCGCAAGGACACTATGGCTAAATAGAATGGCGTTATCTTGCAGTTTGTAGGTTGAGGTAACGATTTTCATAAAAATTGTAGATTTCCAAGAGTTTTTCTATAGTTTTTCGGGTGTTTGCGGTAGGGTAATAATTGGACTTGCATAGAAAAAGGTCATATTTCGGTATCGACCGGCCCTGACGTTGTATTCATTCATTGACCCAGGTAACGGCCAGGTAGTCAATTTGGGACCCCAATCTTTAGGATACTCCAGAAATTCCGGGAAACATAAAAACGGGTCGTCCAGAATTCCTCTTCTAAAGAAATGGTGCTTTTACTGGCCAGTGCGAACTGCGAATAATACCGACATTAGCCAAGGTCTGTAATAGTTTTTTCTTTGACATCCCTTATTTTGTCAATGTTAATAATGCTATGATGATAAGTTGATAATACAAAAAATATTCGAAATTGGTCGCCAAATAAATTACTTAGTCGGTCACTGGTTCAAAAGTTATAAGGGTTTATAGGTGGCCGATCTAGCCCAATTTGAATCTGAAAAGCTAGGGCACATAGCGAAGATGTTTTCTCCCTTTATTCGCTAATTAATCGCAATTTTTCGCCAAGCCACAGACTTAGTCGGGTCTCGTTTTAAGGTATAAGTAGTGCAAGAGCTAAGTCGAAGAGAATCGTAAACTCTTCGATCTAGCTCTTGGACTGTACCTTAAAAATTGAACTCGTTCTTCTTTAGAAGAACGAGTTCAATACTAGTTACAGTTACTGGTTAGTTAGTTACTAGTTAGAGTACTTATACGAGTCAGTTTACTAAGACCCCGACTAAATCTGACTTGGCGAGAAATTGCGACTAATTAGCGACTAAATTTGGGAGAAAACAGATCTTCGCTAGGTGCCCTAGCTTTTGAGATTCAAATTGGGCCAAGCTGGGGAGATGCTTCCCAGCTTGGCCACCTATAAACCCTTTTATAACTTTTGAACCAGTGACCGACTAATTCTGATACTTGGCGACCAATTTCGACTAATTAGACATTCATTTCCTGTTATTAAAATAAAAATCCCTGATAGTGACCATGCCAGTGTCAGTCACACAAAAAGGACATAGTCCATTTATTAATCCAGCACCGTCTTTGTAATAGATTAAACAAATTGATGGATGGACGATGACCTCTAGGTTTTCCGCTACGTCACAATTACCAAGGCTACAACGAACGTAGTGACACATTTGTGTGTGAATGAAAACAGAATTTGGAAGTTGGAACAGAAGCACCTGTGACATCATCAACTATTTTATTCATAACAGCCCGGATTCCGTACCTATTTCAATTAATTACTGGTTTCACACTAGTATTCACACACTACTATTGAAATACCAACCGTGTGCGTTACCGCAGCCAGAAAATGTCGAAAATCGTCATTTGAATTTTATAGATAATTAGTGCCTCGGCTTCTGTAATTGTACCATCGATTTTTAAATTTGTACCTCTAATAGTTTTTTAGTTATTTGACAAAAACAGTTCTGGCTGGCGTAACGTTACCCTAGCCAGAAGTTTTGTTTATTAATGGGTATATTGAAATAAATTGTAGCCAAATATTTAGTGCCTCAGACGAGGTAAATGTACCAACTTAATTTGTATTTGTATCTGTTATGGTTGCGAAGATATTCAAGATCCTGCTGCGGTAACGTTTACATGTTTGCTGGATCTCTGAAACGGATAAGCCCCCTTTTATAGTATTTTGCACACGACTTCTTATGAGTTAGCTTGAATTTGTTCCTCATTAATAAAACAAAAAAATTGCACCGTTAAGGAGTTATTTAGGTAAATAGAAATATGCTTTAATCGATCCTAGCACTTCGAATAGAAGCTCTAAAGACTTACTTGCAACGTTATGTTATAGCTTATAACTGCCTTCAATTGTACCTGAAGTTTAATTTATTATCCTGTAAGCAATTAATAAATTATGATGAAATTTAAATTTACTTCGGGACATGATGCGCAGCGGTTTTTTAAACCACCGTTTAACCGAGATTCTTTAGGATTTATGAAATGAAAGTTATATCAATAATCAGTGCTTTTATTCAATTTTATGCCTGTACATTTGCAACGTAATCCACTCAATAATTAACGAGATAATCGAAAAATAGTCACTATGATGTGTGTGACCACGGTAACCCGGCCAAGTTTAGATGGTTACAGAAAAGCGGACCTTTAATACATTACGCTAACCTTCTGAAAATTACAGTATAATAGTCTTATAATTTTGGTACAGACGCGTACATTATGTTTTGAGTGAAAAATATAACCTTCTAGGTACCTAATAAATAATAATGAACTTTTAAATTCAATAGTTTTATTTACTTATGTAGGTACCTATATAAGCACGTAAGTACAGACTAGTCTTTATGAATCTATACTATAATATTATAAATTCGAAAGTAACTCTTATCTGTCTGTCTGTCTGTTACCTTTTCACGCCTAAACCACTGAACGGATCTTGAAAAAATTTGGCAAGGCTGACATGGCATCCTGGCGAAGGCTACTTTTTGCCTCAAAAATAATCCTGCGGGCGGTGACATAGGGGATGAAAGTTTGTATGGGAAACCTAGCATTATTAGTAGAGATCGGATAATCGGATGCATATTAACCTAAAGTTGAGGTGTTGGCTAAGTATGGAGTGGGCTTTTGGATTGAAAAATCCCAGAATTCCGGTATCGGCCAATTTTGACTTGCGATTATAGAATCGAATGTATAATTTACTAAAGTTCACATGTTAGTTAATATGGATTGCACTTAAAAAAAAAAATCCAGGGATTCCGGAACGAAAATTTTTAAGTTCTGATTTTGGAATCGAATGTTTTAGTTAGGTAGTTGCGTTCAGGTGTTGGCTAATATGGATTGTACTTTTGTATCAAAAAAAATCCCGGGATTCTGGGATTCACAAATTTATAGTTCTGATTATAGAATCGAATGTATATTTACTTACGTTTAGGTTTTGTCTAATATGGAATGCACTTTTGTATCGATCGTCAAAATATCGCGATTCCGGAATTGATAAATTACGTATTTTTTGAAAGTGTAACTTTATTATCACTAAATTTTCATAGGGTGTTCTACTCATGAGCAACTTTCACTATATAGATAAATATCAAATATATAGATAAATCACGAAATATAAGTTAGTTGTTTCATACATTTTGGTCGAGTAGGTATTGAACTTTTGTATCAAACATCGTAATTTTTTTGTGATTTCAGAGTTGGTCCCTTAGTGAAAGCTGCTGAAAATGTAAATCCAAGATGGCGGATGCAAATATTTTTTTATTTTTCGTCATGGGTGTCGTTTTCATGGTTTTCGGGGGTATTAAAGCTGATAGTGACATTAAAATGTGAATCCAATACGGCGGCTGCGAGCATTTTCTAATTTTTCGTCATGGGTGTCGTTTTATTGGTTTTCGAGGGTGTTAAAGCCGATAGTGACACTAAAATGTAAATCCAAGATGGCGGATGCGAATATTATTTAATTTTTCGTCATGGTTGTCGTTTTCATGGTTTTCGGGAGTGTTAAAGCTGATAGTGACATTAAAATGTAAATCCAAGATGGCGACTGCGAACATTTTCTAATTTTCGTCATGGGTATCGTTTTATTGGTTTTCGAGGGTGTTAAAGCTGATAGTGACATTAAAATGTAAATCCAAGATGGCGACTGCGAACATTTTTAAATGTTTCGTCATGTGTGTCGTTTTATTGGTTTTTGAGGGTGTTAAAGCTGATAGTGACATTAAAATGTAAATCCAAGATGGCGACTGCGAACATTTTCTAATTTTCGTCATGGGTATCGTTTTATTGGTTTTCGAGGGTGTTAAAGCCGATAGTGACACTAAAATGTAAATCCAAGATAGCGGATGCGAATATTATTTAATTTTTCGTCATGGGTGTCGTTTTCATAGTTTTCGGGGGTGTTAAAGCTGATAGTGACATTAAAATGTAAATCCAAAATGGCGGCTGCGAACATTTTTAAATTTTTCGTCATGGGTGTCGTTTTATTGGTTTTCGAGGGTGTTAAGGCCGATAGTGACACTAACATGTAAATCCAAGATGGCGGATGCAAATATTTTTTTATTTTTCGTCATGGGTGTCGTTTTCATGGTTTTCGAGGGTGTTAATGCCGATAGTGGCACTAAAATGTAAATCCAAGATGGCGGATGCAAATATTTTTTTATTTTTCATCATGGGTGTCGTTTTATTGGTTTTCGAGGGTTTTAATGCCGATAGTGACACTAAAATGTAAATCCAAGATGGCGGCTGGTAACATTTTCGAATTTTTGTCATGAGTGTCGTTTTCATGGTTTTCAAGGTTTGTAAAGCCGATAGTAACATTAAAATGTTAATGCAAAATAGCGCCTTCTTTAAAACTGTTGATGGTTTTTTGATTACTATCACACGTGTTTTCAGGTTAAAACGCGATACGCGCGTTAGTTAACTAAGCATCTGCCAAGCGTCACGCATTTTGACTCCACTATGGGCTTCAGCACACTCTAAAACCATTAAAACGATAACCATGACAAAAAAAAATAAAAATTTCGCAGCCGCCATCTTGAATTTACATTTTAACGCCACTATCGGCTTTAAAACCCTCGGAAACCATGAAAACGACACCCATGACAAAAATTTTGAAAATGTTTGCAGCCGCCATCTTGGATTTATATTTTAACGCCACTATTGGCTTTAAAACTCTCGAAAACCATGAAAACGACACCCATGATGAAAAATTAAAAAATGTTCGCAGCCGCCATCTTGGATTTACATTCTAATGTCACTATCAGCTTTAATACCCCCCAAAACCATGAAAACGATACCCATCACATTTTTTTTTTTAATTTTTTAAAAATCTTGAATTTACATTTTAACGCCACTATCGGCTTTAAACCCTCGGAAACCATGAAAACGGCACCCATGACAAAAAGTTTGAAATTTTTTCAGTCGCCATCTTGGATTTACATTTTAATGTCACTATCAGCTTTAAAACGTCACTTCACGTCACTTCGTATGCAATAAGGAGTTTAGTTTTGTGTTTTTTTTAATAAATATGTATGATAGTCTGTAAGGTATTTATGTTATGGGTCTTAGTTACCCGAAATAAATGATATATTATTATTATTATTTTTTGTCTTTGATATATCTCGGGACCCTGGGGTCCCGGACCTTTGGAAGGCGTATGAGGGGCCGAAGCCAACTCGCAGAGGCCCCTTAGACAATTTTAAATGACGAGGCGGCACCAGCCGACGATTATCCCTGTATGCACTATGCATGTGCAACCAAGGACAACCCCCGGTTGGTGCAGGACTATTGCAGAACATGGATACAAAACATATTGTGCTATGGATTTGGGTGGTTGTGGACTGGTTACCTAAAACTATGAACTGACTATGGCCCCTGCCGGATCAATGTTTTATAATACACGGATAAAATGGCAGGGGGTGACTTGCACACTCAATAATGGGCCCCCGAAAACGGTCGCTAGCACATAGTGTCGTAGCGGCAAGGGGGCAACATGTCCTGAGGTGCTTGTGAGGAGTGGAGAGGTATCCCACGGTTCTCAGAATAATACCAGAGCCCGGAAGATGGTCAAGATCCCTACAAACACTTACTGGAATACTTCCTTCCTCCGAGCACGTTTGCTTTTGCGAATCTCCACTCAAGCCAACCAATAAAGGCAAGAATGAGGTGGGAGCTCTGTTCCCGTCAGTGTTCACTCCAGCCGGCCAATAAAGGCAAGCCAGAGATGACGAACAAGACTACTCCCGAGAGATAGGGTCCGTGGGGTCGCTACTGCCCAACAGCTCGCCACATGCTGCCCTGCGGGTTTCTGTATCTCTCTTGGTCTGGCTCCTCACCCTAGACCTGTGTCGGCAAAGTGAACTCTACTGGCACAGGCCCAGAGTTCGGAGCGCGCAAGCCCCACCACGACGTCAACGTAGAGATACGGCGGTGGGGTTATTATTATTATTATTAAAACCCCCGAAAACCATGAAAACGACACCCATGACAAAAAATAAAAAAACATTTGCATCCACCATCTTCATTTTAGTGTCACTATCGGCTTTAACACCCTCGAAAACCAATAAAACGACACCCATGACGAAAAATTAGAAAATTTTCGCAGCCGCCATCTTGGATTTACATTGTAACGCCATTATCGGCTTTAAACCTCTCAAAAACCATGAAAACGACACCCATGACGAAAAATGAAAAAATATTCGCATCCACCATCTTGGATTTACATTTTAGTGTCACTATCGGCTTTAACACCCTCGAAAACCAATAAAACGACACCCATGACGAAAAATTAGAAAATTTTCGCAGCCGCCATCTTGGATTTACATTTTAACGCCACTATCGGCTTTAAAACTCGCAAAAACCACGAAAACGATACCCATGACGAAAAGTTAGAAAATTTTGAAGCCGCCATCTTGGATTTACATTTTAACGCCACTATCGGTTTTACAACCCTTGAAAACCATGAAAACGACACCCATAACGAAAAATTTGATAAATGTTCGCAGCCGCCATCTTGGATTTATATTTTAACGCCGCTATCGGCTTTAACATTCTCGAAACCCATGAAAACAACCCCACCGATATAGTGACGGTACCTTCCAGGGACAACCGTTTTAATTCAGCAGCTTTGTATTTCTCGCGGGGATCATGTGAAACGAACGGAATATTTATGTGATCCCGATTTTCCGGTACTTGCAAATAAATAAAATCACATTATTTATGAAGTCGTTTCCATACCCTGTATCCGATTAGTTGTGCATTCCCTCATTTTCTGGAATACCGGTATTTATATTAAGATAAAAAAATGCTGAGAAGCCGCTTCCATAGTTTGTTAGCCAAATATTAACTTTAGGTTAATATGCATCCGATTATCCGATCTCTAATTATTAGTGATACCTAAGTATGAAAATTGAAATTTATGCTTTTGGTAGGAAATAAAATTAGAAAAATAGGGGTTGATTTTAAAATACACAAAAATGCACGGATTTCGTTAGAAATTATTAATTTATTACCTACAAGAAATAACTTTTGAACAAGTGGATACTCGGTCTAAAGTTTTTTTTTTATTAGAACGTGACTGGCATAGTAAACATCTAAACAAAGTCCCCCCCACGCCGCGTCTGTCTGTCTGTTTGAATGAGATAAACTCAAAAACTATTAAACGTGTTTTTATACGATTTTCACGTTTTCAGCAATGGATAGAGTGATTCAGTGTATATTCATTAAGTTTTTGTCTAAATTGGCTGAAATATGACGATGATTGTTGAAGAGTCGTGAAAAATCATGCCGACTGGAAGCTTTAAGGCCACCATACACGGCAACGATATATCGTAAGGATTTGAGTTTGCACAGTTATATCGGACGGCTTTATGTTCTCCACATGTAAGTACGCTGAACGTATACATGTAGAGACGAGAGCATAGGGCCGTCGGAACGTACTACGTTCCCATGGAATACTTTCCATCATCCACGCGGGCGAAGCCGCGGGCAAAAGCTAGTACTTACAATAAGCCTCTTATCTTACCCGTAGTGAGGTACCTAGGTACATATAAACCCATTTTCAGACTACTGGCGTAAAATTACGTCGTGCAGGCAAAGAATATATGAACTGTCGCTGGTAAAAACCCGTATTAAGAGCGAGCGCGCACTGCGGTGCGTTTCCAGTAGTTCTACCGCACTGGGCGGGGCCTACGGTAACAAAACGCATAACCGCAGTGCGCGCACTTCAAAGACATTCCTTACTTCACAGATTATGCGGTAGAAAAACGCACCGCAATGCGCGCTCGCCCTAAGAGCGAGCGCGCACTGCGGTGCGTTTCCGGTAGTTCTACCGCACTGGGCGGGGCCTACAGTAACAAAACGCATGACCGCAGTGCGCGCACTTCAAAGACATTCCATACTTCACAGATTATGCGGTAGAAAAACGCACCGCAATGCGCGCTCGTACGGCGCCCGCCCTAAGGGCGAGCGTTTTTCTACCGCATATGTCTTTGAAGTGCGCGCACTGCGGTCATGCGTTTTGTTACTGTAGGCCCCGCCCAGTGCGGCAGAACTACCGGAAACGCACCGCAGTGCGCGCTCGCTCTTCATACGGGTTTTTACCAGCGACAGTTCATATATTCGTTGCTTGCACGACGTAATTTTACGCCAGTAGTCTGAAAATGGGTTTATATGTACCTAGGTACCTCACTACGGGTAAGATAAGAGGCTTATTGTAAGTACTAGCTTTTGCCCGTGGCTTCGCCCGCGTGGATGATGGAAAGTATTCCATGGGAACGTAGTACGTTCGGACGGCCCTATGCTCTCTATATGTATACGTTCAGCGTACTTACATGTGGAGAACATAAAGCCGTCCGATATAACTGTGCAAACTCAAATCCTTACGATATATCGTTGCCGTGTATGGTGGCCTTAAAGCTTCCAGTCGGCATGATTTTTCACGACTCTTCAACAATCATCGTCATATTTCAGCCAATTTAGACAAAAACTTAATGAATATACACTGAATCACTCTATCCATTGCTGAAAACGTGAAAACCGTATAAAAACACGTTCAATAGTTTTTGAGTTTATCTCATTCAAACAGACAGACAGACGCGGCGTGGGGGGACTTAGTTTAGATATTTACTATGCCAGTCACGTTCTAATAAAAAAAAAACTTTAGACCGAGTATCCACTTGTTCAAAAGTTATTTCTTGTAGGTAATAAATTAATAATTTCTAACGAAATCCGTGCATTTTTGTGTATTTTAAAATCAACCCCTATTTTTCTAATTTTATTTCCTACCAAAAGCATAAATTTCAATTTTCATACTTAGGTATCACTAATAATGCTGGGTTTCCCATACAAACTTTCATCCCCTATGTCACCCCCCGTAGGATTATTTTTGAGGCAAAAAGTAGCCTTCGCCAGGATGCCATGTCAGCCTTGCCAAATTTTTTCAAGATCCGTTCAGTGGTTTAGGCGTGAAAGGTAACAGACAGACAGACAGATAACAGTTACTTTCGAATTTATAATATTATAGTATAGATTCATAAAGACTTAGTCTGTACTTACGTGCTTATATAGGTACCTACATAAGTAAATAAAACTATTGAATTTAAAAGTTCATTATTATTTATTAGGTAGAAGGTTATATTTTTCACTCAAAACATAATGTACGCGTCTGTACCAAAATTATAAGACTATTATACTGTAATTTTCAGAAGGTTAGCGTAATGTATTAAAGGTCCGCTTTTCTGTTACCATCTAAACTTGGCCGGGTTACCGTGGTCACACACACCATAGTGACTATTTTTCGATTATCTCGTTAATTATTGAGTGGATTACGTTGCAAATGTACAGGCATAAAATTGAATAAAAGCACTAATTATTGATATAACTTTCACTTCATAAATCCTAAAGAATCTCGGTTAAACGGTGGTTTAAAAAACCGCTGCGCATCATGTCTCACTGATCATCACTGATCACACAATTAGCGACTAATTTTTCATGTTGTCAAAATTAAAATACCTGATGGTGGCCATGCCAGTGTCAGTCACACAATTAGCGACAAGTTTTTCATGTTGTAAAAATTAAAATCCCTGATGGTGGTCATGCCAGTGTCAGTCACACAATTAGCGACTAATTTTTCATGTTGTCAAAATTAAAATCCCTGATGGTGGTCATGCCAGTGTCAGTCACACAATTAGCGATAAGTTTTTCATGTTGTCAAAATTAAAATCCCTGATGGTGGCCATGCCAGTATCAGTCACACAATTAGCGACAAGTTTTTCATGTTGTCAAAATTAAAATCCCTGATGGTGGCCATGCCAGTGTCAGTCACACAATTAGCGACAAGTTTTTCATGTTGTCAAAATTAAAATCCCTGATGGTGGTCATGCCAGTGTCAGTCACACAATTAGCGACTAATTTTTCATGTTGTCAAAATTAAAATCCCTGATGGTGGCCATGCCAGTGTCAGTCACACCATTCTCAAAGATTGGACATTTTGGGAGTTGGACATTTTGGGAACTGGACATTTTGGGAATTGGACATTTTGACACAGTTGGACATTTTTAGAACCAATTGTATATTTTGACCTTGAATGATAATTTATTATGTTGAGTAAAGGTTGATCTGCGAACCTATATACCTTATTATCTTAAACAAACCTACGCATTTTTTTAAATGATTATTTTACTTATAAATAAAAATACTCAAATAAACATATTTTTATTTAACACTTGTGTACACGTATGTACCAAACCATACCACACTATCCTATAAATTTCAGAAGGTTAGCATAATGTATTAAACGGCCGCTTTTCTGTAACCATCGAAACTTGGCCGGGTTACCGCGGTCACACACACCATAGTGACTATTTTTCGATTATCTCGTTAATTATTGAGTGGATTACGTTGCAAATGTACAGGCATAAAATTGAATAAAAGCACTGATTATTGATATAACTTTCATTTCATAAATCCTAAAGAATCTCGGTTAAACGGTGGTTTAAAAAACCGCTGCGCATCATGTCCCGAAGTAAATTTAAATTTCATCATAATTTATTAATTGCTTACAGGATAATAAATTAAACTTCAGGTACAATTGAAGGCAGTTATAAGCTATAACATAACGTTGCAAGTAAGTCTTTAGAGCTTCTATTCGAAGTGCTAGGATCGATTAAAGCATATTTCTATTTACCTAAATAACTCCTTAACGGTGCAATTTTTTTGTTTTATTAATGAGGAACAAATTCAAGCTAACTCATAAGAAGTCGTGTGCAAAATACTATAAAAGGGGGCTTATCCGTTTCAGAGATCCAGCAAACATGTAAACGTTACCGCAGCAGGATCTTGAATATCTTCGCAACCATAACAGATACAAATACAAATTAAGTTGGTACATTTACCTCGTCTGAGGCACTAAATATTTGGCTACAATTTATTTCAATATACCCATTAATAAACAAAACTTCTGGCTAGGGTAACGTTACGCCAGCCAGAACTGTTTTTGTCAAATAACTAAAAAACTAATAGAGGTACAAATTTAAAAATCGATGGTACAATTACAGAAGCCGAGGCACTAATTATCTATAAAATTCAAATGACGATTTTCGACATTTTCTGGCTGCAGTAACGCACACATACCAACCTACTAGCATTTACGCACTATGCTCGCCTCGGACTTTTAAATATTAGCTACAGTATTAGAATGACACTTCTTAACTGTCATTTCATTGAAAAATGTGATGGTCCCATTTGATAGCGAAATGACAGTAGAAGTGTAATTTTACTGCAACTAATTAAAAGTACAACCCTAATATTTGGCGAACGATGACGTCATGATTTTTAAAGTGTTGCACAAACACAAAGGCAGGTTGTTAAACTTTTGTTTTGAAATTGTAATAGCAAACACATCATTTGGCTAATAAAATACTTAATCGTTTAGTTAAATCCTTTTATTATCTTAATCATAGTTATCAGAACCAAATATACATAATTATTTTTATATAAATTTAGAAAAAAATATACAATTGAGGCAATTTGTTTTTCTCTAAGTATGGTCATAATTATGGTACACACGGCTACACATCAAACTACTTATAATTTCCAGTTTACACTGACCTCTCATTGTAAGGAAATCCTATACAATGCGAGATCAGCTTTTACTGGAATGTTATAGCTTGATCTGTAGCCGTGCGTACATCAATTTGCTTCTAATTTACTATTGTTTGCCAATAAGTTATAACAATAGCCTTGAAAAATGCGTCGCATATATAACGTTTAGGCAATTTAAGAATGATTATTACAGTAGATAAGTAAATTTTTAAAACAATTTTTAATTCATGGATTATTTTTCAGTTGTATTTTTATGAAAAGAAAAGTTAAAACTTAATACATTTTATAGCTAGGTTGTTGTAACACAAACAACTTAAACTAGACTGAAAATAAAATCAAAATTCATTAAAATACACAGCAGGATGTTTGCAGCTTCACTATCACTATTCTCTTTTACATACCGCACCCTTAGTAACGTAAGGGCATAACTCGAAATATTGGCTTTTTGAATTATAATAAGTAAAAACATCGGATTTCCTGAATCGCAAACACATTTTCCCAAAAGTTCAGATTTTTTAAATAGGCCTTTATATTACTAAGGGTGTGAATTACATTTTTTTGTTGACAATGATCCAATTTATAATTCATTCTTTTCATTTGTAAATTTATATTTCTAGGCACACTCTATGTACTGTGCTAATAGAACTGACTATATAGGGTGACTGGTAATTAGTGTATATTGCACAATGGATTTGAGTAATCTCATTTTTATTTACAAATTCATTTACCAAGTATCTGAATGCGTTTTCAGGTAAAAAATATTTAAAACAAGTAGGTCTTTCTGATAAAATGTATGTACCAATACCATAGATAGATACCTCTACATTTTTTATTGTCACTTGTTTAACAGTCATCACCTCATCACTAAACAGGGTCAAATTATGGGTCATGCTAAAATTATTTAGTCCAATAAATATTAAACCAACTGTAAAAAATTGGTAGGCCAAAACTTGGAATCATTGGACCAAATACACCAGCTATTGGAGGGACACAAAACAGTAGACTTTGTATTTGAGTTTCTATTTCTAGTTTTCCTCTATTTGACATCAGTGTATTTACAAATAGATCAGTATGTATGTGTAATAAATGCTACCAAAATTGTAATTAGTATGAAATTAGAATAGATACAACCTTAACATCCTAGCTGCTCTTAGAGATACATAGATATTATATTTAACAACTAAAGTGTCTTTTATTTTAAACTAACAATTGATTTTGTCAATAAAAACAGTTTAGTAATGTTCTAAGGAGAAAGTAATGAAAGTTAACAGCTAAAAATACAAATGCAGACCTAATTTCCAAAAATGTTAATGGAGTAAATGGAATGAAGTGTTATTGGGCAGAAAAAAGTATTTTTAGTTTAAAATTTCATTAAGTATAAAAATGATTACATACTAACTAAAACAGTATCAAAATGGCATTTATAGAAATAAAACTGAGGATAGTCTTAACTACTTAGTCAACAATTATAATCTTTGCTTTTTAAAATTGTATAAAGCTGTTTTGTAAAACGCAACTCATATTTGTATAAAATTGGTTCTTTTGCAGATACCAGGATTTTCTCTAAATAATACATTTTACCTTCTTAACAAATTAATCACTTACTTGCTTATCGCCATGTCTGATTTCTAACAGGACCCCATCAAACCCAGAAAACTGAGCTCCAACAAAAAAAATCTTCCTTCACTTTCATAACTCAATACAAACTAATATTTTTTTTGTCATAACAAATAAATGGAACACTTAAGATTTACTCAAGCCATTATAACAGTAATGTTACGAGTTACATGCCATTTAATTTTATGATACAAATCATAACACTCACCTATATTAAAGTAAAATATCATGTAAAATAAAGAAAATTATACTATTTAGTATGGAACATTAGAAAATAGGTAGGAAACAGATTCACCATTGTGTGTACGTCTCACGGCCTCTGCAAGCATCATGGACACATCAATACACTGGATTTTGGGGCACTCCTGCATGTGCCTCTCTTGAGGGATGGTATTTGTGACAACAACTGCTTCTAAACACGCATTGTTGATCCTTGAGATAGCAGGCCCGGAGAAAATTCCATGGGTAAGAATGGCATACACTTTGATCGCCCCTGCTTCTATCAGCTTCTCTGCAGCATGACAGATAGTTCCACAAGTGTCTGCCATGTCATCAACTAGGATAGCTGTCCGGTCCTTTACATCACCAACAAGTACCATGGAAGCTACCTCATTAGCCTTTTTCCTCTCTTTGTGAATCAGAGCAAACTCAACATTCAACCTGTCAGCAATAGATGTGACTCTCTTAGCTCCTCCTGCATCTGGAGACACCACAATACTGGTCTTCCAGTCAGGAATATTTTCCTTGATCCATTTCAGGACAGCAGGTTCAGCAAAGAGGTTATCCACAGGAATGTCGAAAAATCCTTGAATTTGAGACGCATGGAGGTCCATTGTTATGATGTGGTCGGCGCCGGACACCGACAGGATGTTGGCGACCAGTTTTGCGGTGATCGGCGCTCTGCTCTTGTCTTTCTTGTCTTGTCGCGCGTACGGGAAGCACGGAATTACGGCTGTCACCCGAGACGCAGATGCAATTTTGCACGCGTTAATCATGATCAATAACTCCATCAGATTGTCATTTATTTCGCCGCTGCCACTCTGTACAATGTAAACATCCTCGCCACGTACAGATTCCCCTATTTCCACGCATGTTTCCATGTTGCTAAACTTCTTGGTTACAACTTTTCCTAAATCAATGCCCAAACGATCGACGATCTTCTGCGCCAGGTCAGGGTGGGAGCTCCCGCTGAACACTTTGATGTTAGGCATTCTGGTAGTTAGAGGTAAGGCTATGTGATCTAATTTATTTACTACTTCTTGTATAGTTACGGTTGATTTCATCAGCACTACGACCCTTCGACCGTCACTCGCGGTATATGCGACGGGAATAACAAGATGAACTATTTATGTGTCTAATTACCGATAAGAGACATCAGCGGCAACGTGGGGAACCGCAGCGCCGTGCTGTAAATGTAAATACGCACCGCACTTGACCACACTTCACGCGTTCGCCTAATCTCAACTCGCACGTTTTTTATTTTATAAAAAAATTGATTTGACCTGTCAAGAATGTCAAGAACAATGAATTGAACTGGAACTGTTTATGTTAAGAACCGTGTGCCAAAATAGTTTTTAAAATGTTTTACCCTTTTTTAATTAGGTATAAATTTATTTAGTAAATATTGGGCTGTCGAAGATGTTGTATTTATCAGCGACGTAATTGCGGCAGTTTAATCGATTTCAACATTTTTATATCGTTTGAAATTGAAATAATATTTTTTTGTGACAGTTCTTTAACAAGTTGGCCCATAGAACAATACTACTTAATCTGTGCATAGACGAACGTGCGTGACCGGTATCGACTGGAAAAAAACGAAAAGTCGAAACTCGAAATCAACATGCAAAAGGTGCTTCCGGTGTTTTAAGGTGGATCCGCAAAGGTAGCCCGCGAAATTTTAATTTTCTTACGTTTTTTTGCTTTGTATGAAATCAATTGAATTCGATGTTGTCGAACACCCTGAGGTTTTGTCTACTAAGTGCGTTTAGGTAGGTATTTATCGATTAGTCAAACGAACTTACCTTTATGTGAAGTTCGACGGTAATTATACTCGTTGATGTTTAGTTCGAAGATGATGATTGATTGAATACAATGGTAGTAGGCGTTTAGTAGAGCCACCCGTCACATAATTTTGAAGAAATAACTAAAAAATCATCAACTACATCTCTCTAAGTTTGAGGAAATCATGACATATTGGAACAAATCTAACGAGAGTTGTATGGATGATTCATAAGTTTAGTGTAGTTATTATTTCCCGCCTGCTGACATTGGTCGTACTGTAATCGAGTCTATTACGTCCATACAATATGGTCCATAATCATTCAATCGACTAAATATTTTTATAAAAATGGCTACATTATTAAGTTTTTATGTGTTAAAAAAACAACACAAAGCAATGTCAAAATTGTCAAATTGCTAAATATCAAATTGAATTGCAAGTGCAACCAACCAAGACCAACACTAACAAACAAACTTGAATCCAAAATTAATTCCGAACGTAATTCCATGACTAAATCACTGTAGTTTTTGACAAAAAATGTGACGCAAAAGTGATTAACTAACAAGAGAAATAATAAACAATAATGGGTGAAGAAGCAAGGAATAGTAAAGATGATAAACAGAAACTCGTTCGATGTATGGATTGGTTGCAAAAACAGAATAATGAAGACACGGAGAAGTTATCATTGGAAAATAAAAATGACATACAGTTTATTATACAAACTCATGCTGCTAGGAAGAACTTTTTACTGGCAGTGGCTGAAGACGATGCGACTGTGCCTAGTGGCGTCAATGAGCCTTCTCTGGAACCTCGAACTGTGGTTAGTGATAACATAATAAAAGATCTTTTAGTTTTTTATTCTTACAGCCAGTAACAGTAGTTAGTTGTAAACATGTTCTTTTATCGCTATCTCAAAATGCATCATCAAAATCGTAGAATATATATAGCAGTAGTATTTTGGCGCGTAACTTTGTGAGCCGTTATATCACATGGTTTTATTTAAAGTTCACTAATGATATCTAGGTTAATTAATAAAATTAAAAAGTATGCTGTATTATTGATGTAGGTCATAAACATTGTATAATTAATCAGCATGGTGTTTCTTGGGTTAATTTGCTGACTGTTTAGCGCTGCACAAATAAATCAGCCACCAGAGTCAGGCACTAATAGTTGTCTGGCATTTTTGCCTGCCTTTTTGGCGCAGCCGTGGGGCACACATTTGTGTATCGCTTTGTATTGTTTATTATTTTTTTATTTTAGCACATGTTGATTCTTTTTACTGTTATTTTTTTATTTGTTTGTTATTTTTATTACTGTTAAGTATATTATTTTGTGTGCCTCATAATTAGTCTGTGCTAAATAAATATATTTTCTTTCTTTCTTTTTTTCTTTCTTTAAATATCATGAATGCAAAGTTGCAAATCTGTTCAGATAAACATGTAATAACTTCAAACTAAGATTTGGACAAACATAGGTATGTGTGAATTTTAAATTAGTAAAGATATAAAATACCATGTGCCCCTGTGCATATGTTTATGTTTGGTACAATCAAAATAAACATCAGTTACTTACATTCAAAGAACACCAGTTTTCTTTTGTTTTATTATTAAAAATAAGCAACTCGACATAACTCACCACTTTTTAACTTCAAATTAAATAGCAAGTCCTCATTCCTTATAAGTACACTCAAAATAAACAATAATGTATTCAAAGAATGCAATGGCCATTATTGTTTTATTATTAAAAATAGGCATAAAATAATTTGCCACTCTTTTATTCCAAGTTCAGTCCCAAATCATCATTTTAATACATAATTGTGTTTGTTTAATGCCTACAGTCCAGACATAAGCTGCGTGTCGCCAACCTGCAAATCATCATTTTAATAGATAATTGTGTTTGTTTAATGCCTACAGTCCAGACATAAGCTGCGTGTCGCCAACCTGCAAATCATCATTTTAATACATATTGTGTTTGTTTAATGCATACAGTCCAGACATAAGCTGCGTGTCGCCAACCTGCAAATGGAATGTGAATGGCAGTCATGTCGACTCATCTTCATTGATTATGAGCTGTATCAGAAACATGTCTGCAACCACTCTTCGGATGTGCATGTTATTGGCAAAGACTCTGGAGGTTTGTATTGATAACTTTTATTTATTTCATGGTTGATAAGTTTATTTATTTCATAGTTAGTACACTTGGTTTGCCAACAACAATTTAAAGCGTACAGCAAAACCATAATAAAATCATATAAAAATAGAACTGCTGTTATGGATATCTATTATAGGTATACATACATTTTCTATCATGTAATTATTTACATAAACATACAAACACAACATGTTGAAAGTTAAAATTATGTTGATGTAATCATCTTTTGATAAAATAACATTGATTGAGTTTGTTGTTCATATTGTAAATTGTTGTTATTGTAAATGATTCAGTGATGTAAATACAGATTACTATTATTTAAACTTTCCTCTGCTTTCAAGGAAACTATTGCAACAGAAGGTTATGCCTAAATACAATAATACAGAATATTTTTTTAAATGTACTGTGTCATAAAAGATCCCGAGGGGCTCATGGCTAAATAATAATAGCCAAAAAAGCTGATCTTCTCTGAGAATCTGAGGTCGGCCGGTGAATCGGTGACCACTATTACAGACCGAGACCCCTAAAGACCGACCGATGAAGCTAAATCATAATATTATTTAAAAAATGTTTCTTTTTGTTACCAGTTGAATATGTTTGCCTCTGGGACGTATGTGGCCACAAAACATCAGACTTCAATGAGATGGTGCGTCACCTAAATTACCACGCTTACCATGGCAAGTTGTTGGCTATTGGCTTCAATGGCAGGGCTACACTGAAGCTGGCCCCGTGCAAGAAGGACTCCAGTAAACGCAACCAGATACCTATTCAAGTTAAAGATTATGCTTGCATGTGGATTGGCTGTGAGGAGCAAATTAAATATAACTCAATGCAGGTAATTTGTGTCTAACTTGATATTTGCTTTTTTGCATAGAGGGATCACAACCCAGTAACTGGGTAATACAATACCCCTTGGTAAGACTGGTGTCAGAGACTTTCGGGCGTCTGATGACCCATAACAACTGTCAAAGATTCACGAATGACAGCTGGGACCAACGGCTTAATGTGCTTTCCGAGGCACGGGGGGGTGACCAACTGCAGCAAGCTTAGCTTAACCTGTTTGATCGATCCCTCCTTTCATAAGTAAGAAGCGAAAATAGGAGGCCTTTTGAATTGACGCATTAACATGCTGAAAACATCCGGAAAAGAACCGTAGTAACCGACATAGCTAGCAGAATAAGCAAACTGAAGTGGCAGTGGCCTGCCATGTTTGTCGAAGGATCGATGGTCGGTGGAGCAGACGGGTCCTGGAGTGGAGACCGCGTATCGGTAAGCGTAGTGTGGGACGCCCCCCATCTAGATGCACCGACGACCTGAAGAAAGTGGCTGGGACAGACTGGATGCGGAAGGCGGAGGACAGGGTGTTGTGGCGCAGACTGGGAGAGACCTATGTCCAGCAGTGGGCTGCGATAGGCTGAGTTGATTGATTGATTAACATGCTAGTTTCTACTCTAATATAGTTAAGGTTGATTTTCGTGACCACATAATAACAGCCGCACGGGTCGATCTCGGGTCGGGTTGGGTCGCTTGCCGTCGTCGGTCCGTGGATTGGTGACTTATATCGAGGCCACTCCATGCCTTGGAAAGCACGATAAACCGATGGTGTTGATACCGGCCCGCTGTCATTCGTAGATTTTTCACAGTTGGGTATGGGTAGTCAAAAGCCCAAAAGTCTGAACCAGTCTTACCAAGGGGTATTGTGTTATCCAGTAACTGGGTCGTGGAAGTCAGATAAGCAGTCGCTCCATGTAAAATACTGGTATTCAACTGTATCTGGTTACACTGGAAGCCGACCCCAACATAGTTAGTAAGGTTGATTTGTCGGAAACCTTAACCAAAAGGCTCTTATATACAGCAAAGACACCATTGTTCCTGCAGTAAGCCCATTCACACGGCAATGATCAGTACGATATTTTACTGTATAGTTTTGAGATCACATGGCAGTTTTATACTGCATTTGTTAGTCGAGTTGAATCTCACCCAATATCACGTGAGGGTCTCGGCAAACATCACGTAATTTTTTTAGCGCGTGAAAAAGTGTAAAATTGCGGGAAAACTGGGTAATTATTGTAAAAAATAAGTCAATAAAGCACATATTAACATATTTACACTTAAAAACGCATTTTGAAACCTCTCACGTGAGATTAGGTCGAGCCAAATCTCACGACGTCTCACCAAGGGGGTCGAAAAGTCGCCAAAATCGCCTCACGTAATTAACGATCGGTACCTTATGGTACTAATAAAAAACGAACAGTTTTTAAAATTTTTGTCTATCTGTCTGTTTGTTTCGGCTAGTCTCCGAAACGGCTGGACCAATTTAGAAGGGAGTTTCACTAGCTTACAGCTAAGGAGTTAAGGAGTAAATTAGGCTGCTTTTATTTTAGAGAAATAATTAGGGTGCCGCCCAAAAAAAATAAAACCTATGGAATTGTGAACAAAATCCGATTTAAATAGAGAAGTATGGACATCCACGCGGGCGAAGCCACGGGCAACAGCTAGTATCCCCTAAAATTCAATAGGAACTGACACTAAATCACCTGATAAAATTCTTTGTGCATCGTAAGTAAGAGAAATAATTGCTTTTTCTTTGATTCCAGAATTTCCTAGACCACGTAAAAGTCCATACGAATTATTCAGAGAACTTCCTTTGCTCCTGGGCTGGTTGCGGCGCCATATTCCCTCGGAAAGAGATGCTGAATGTCCACGTAAGAACTCATACGGGAGAACGACTGATCGCTTGCTATCACTGTGGACAGCACTTTGCGAATAATAGGAAAATTAGTGACCATTTGAGAAGGCAGGTATGTTTTGTGATCGAGTTTTCGGATAGAAAAGTGGCTTCAAATGGTATAATTGTAATATACAGGGTGACTGGATCTGGACCCGCCATAGGGAATTCGCATATAGAGGAGGTCATTTGCTAATTATCGAACCTTACTTTCCCTAGCTTAAGTTTTGTAGTTTGGGAGATATGTCAATTTTTATACTTTATTGAGATTTTCCAAAATTTGACCTTCAAGCATTCACAACTTTTTTTTTGCATTATTTTAGTAGTTTTTTTTATTATTTGTTGGTAGTCATAAACATTGGTGATTAAAATACTTTGGAACTTCCCTCAAACTAGGGTTAAAAATAAGATAGAACGCTTTTAAAAAAAATATTATAAAAAAAAATATCTTTACGATCAAATTCAACCTGAAATAAAAAAAAAACTGCGGTGTTTCAATAATTAATTTTAATTTATGTTAGTTCTCTAGTTCGTCATCTTTCTAACGGTATTTAATTTGTATTTAAAAAGTTACTAACTTAAAAAAAACAATTCAGTAAAGGTTTGTTGAAGCGAATTGTGCAAATTATTTTTTGCAAATTTATGACTAGGTAGGTAGAAATTAAATGCTTAGTGTACTTACGTTATTTATTATTTAAAAAAAATACTTTTACAATGTAAAACAAGAAATTTGGAAAAGATATCGGGCATCAAAAGCAAAAATTAAAATTGAGTTGAAATTAAAGATTCTGCTCGAATTGCTGCCCGCGATTTCTGATACATGCCCGATATCTTTTCCTAATTTCCGTGGTGGTAACTTTAAACCTAATTTCTTCTTTCATAACTGAAAAAGCATTGTTAATTTTTTGAATTAATTCTTCTTTTGTCATTATTTCTTCTTTGTAGACCAACTCTTTGGCCCGGCCCCAAACGTAGAAATCGAGCGGTGTCAAGTCTGGCGACCGTGCCGGCCATTCAGTTGGCCCACCTCTACCGATCCACGAATCAGGGAACGAATTATTTAAAAGTTCTCGGACGTCCAGCCTAAAATGCGCTGGGCACCCATCATGTTGAAACACAATAGGCGTGTCGTAGGTTATTACTTCCGACAGCAGATTAGGCAAGACGTCCATTAAAAATTCGAAGTAACTTTCCCCATTTAAAATGTCTGGTAGGAAATGGGGTCCAATAATTTTACGTCCAATAACACCAGCCCACACATTAACGGAAAATTTCCGTTGGACCGATGTTACCCTTTTTTTATGGGTGTTATCATGGGCCCAGTTGTGCAAATTGTGCAAATTGGTGATGCCTTCTCGGGAGAAATGTGACTCGTCGGTCCAAAGAATACGCTTCAGGTATGTTGGGTCGTCGACATCGGTGTGAAGAATGAAGCGACAGAAATTCATCCTCCTTTCGTAGTCGCCAGTTTCAAGCCCTGCCAATAATCCATTTGTCAATTATTTTCATAAATGTCATTCTAAAAACAAAATTTGTACATACCTAAAATTTTACCATTTATTGTTGAAGATTATGGTACATTTAAGCTCGTCGTAATAATTACAATTTCTTTAATGCTGAACATAACAGCGCACGCTTTAATTATTAAAAATAGGTAATACAACAGGAGGAGGAGCACGTGGCTACGTAATAACAGCTGCACGGGTCACAGGAGGAGCTCGTGGCTAAGTAATAACAGCCGCACGGGTCGATCCATCAGATTAAGCTACGCTTATCGGTGTTGTCCGTGGATGCGTGACCATCTTTACATAACGAGACTCCTCCGTGCCCCGGAAAGCACGCTCATGGATCTTTGACAGTCGTTACGGGTCGTCAGAAGCCCTAGTCTGACAACCAGTCTTACTAAGGGGTATCATATTACCCAATCACTGGGTTATGGAGGTCAGATAGGCAGTTGCTATGTAAAAAACTCGAATTCAGCTGCATCCGGTTAGACTGGAAGCCGACCCCAACATAGTTGGGAAAAGGCTAGGTGGATTGATTAAGGTAATACAACATAAAATGGCTAGGTAAGTAGATGTAGTATGATAGGCAATACCGAAAGTAATACCTAATTAGGTACATAAATAAACTAAAAATTACCTTGAACTTTTGTGTAATGATACGGGTGTTGATGATCCCGATGTATCACTGACCAGACTTTCCACTGGCTGACGCCCAAAGCGGCAGCTACCACTCTGGTGCTAGTCGTGGGATCTTCTTCAAAAGCTGCCAAAATCTGGTGATCAATCTCAACAGGTAATTGCCGCACAGCTACTCGGGGTTCCCTGGCGTTCAAGTTACCCGTTTCTCTTAACCGGCGATATGTGGTAGAAAATGTGTCACGGTCAGGTAAGCGTCTGTTTGGATATCGCTCTTGGTAAATTCGCCGCGCTTCGCGGGTGTTACTGTGTGCAGCACCATACGCCAGCAGCATGTCGGCGTATTCTTCACTTGTAAATCCTGGCATTTTAAAACGAAAATGCAAAAATGACGAAGGAAAACAGCACGATCGGTTGCACGTGTGAGCGACCAAACAATCAAACACAAACTGAACAAATAATTTCGGTGCAGTCAGTCCCTGCCAAAATCAAAGGCTTAAGTAAAAATAAAGAAGAGTAGCATGGCCCTTCCCTTAGCGTAAGAAAGAGACAAAACATGACGCTGCATTCCACGCATTCCTTATTCCTGACATCATGCAAAAGGGACCGTTGCCGCCGTTAGCGGCCTCAGGTAGCAACAAACCTTTACTGAATTGGACGGTACGACAATTACAAATAATAATGTTTTTTTTTAAAGTAGCAATTTTATTAATACAAATTAAGTACCGTTAAAAAGGTGACAAACTAGAGAACTAACTTTAATTAAAATTAATTATTGTAACACCTCAGTTTTTTTTTTATTTCAGGTTGAATTTGATCGTAAAGATATTTTTTTCATATTTTTTTTTTTAAAAGCTTTCTATCTTATTTTTTAACCCTAGTTTGAGGGAAGTTCCGAGGTATTTTAATCACCAATGTTTATGACTACCAACAAATAATAAAAAAAAACTACTAAATTAGTGCAAAAAAAAGTTGTGAATGCTTGAAGGTCAAATTTTGGAAAAATCTCAATAAAGTATAAAAATTGACATATCTCCCAAACTATAAAACTTTAGCTAGGGAAAGTAAGGTCCAATAATTAGCAAATGACCTCCTCTATATGCGAATTTTCTATGGCGGGTCCAGATCCAGTCACCCTGTATAAGCATGCAATATGTGACCTTAGAGTATTGATATAAGGATTGACGCGCTATTGTGAAATGCAATAACAACAATAGTTGCAATGCAACTTGTTGGTTATTTATAACATAATGCTGTGTGCTATTATCGTGAGCTTTGTGCTTTTTACCCGACTGCGCCAGAAGGAGCGTTATGTTTTTCGAAAGTATGTATGTATGTATGTATAATTGTTTGGCACGCTCTGCGGCCTGAACGGCTCGATGGATTTTAGCTTGAGAGGTGTCGTTAGATTCGCATTTACTGTGAGAGTGACACTGGGTATATCAAAATAAAAAAAAAAACAAAATGGCGGATTTTTGGCGCCAAATTATGTCTTAAAAAATTTTTTTTCTCTCAAAACTTGTCGAGTGGGGTATTAAAATAAAGGGTTTTAAAAGGTGATTACAAAAATATATACAACTTATATGGTTAAAAGTAATTCGAAGTGACAAATCGTAAAAAAAACAAGTAAAAAAAAGGCTTGGCTATTTGTGCATTTGATCCAAAAAAGCTTTTGAATAACTCTCACGACCAAAATTCCTTGCAAGAACTAAATTGTCTGCGTAATCTTTCACATTTGTAAACTAAAAAGCTGGAAATAAAAAAAGAGTAATTTAAAAAACTCAAAAACCTGACTGCGGTAAAAAACTGAAAAGCTAAAAACAAGCCCCTTTTAAATTAAATAAAAGTTGGAAGCGGGCTCGACCCATTCCGTTTTTTATATTTTCAAACTCAAATGGGTTCCGCCTGCTTCCAACTTTTATTTAATTTAAAATGGGCTTGTTTTTAGGTTTTGAGATTTTTACCGCAGTCGGGTTTTTGAGTTTTTCTAAATTACTCTTTTTTTTATTTAAGGTCAAGACATACGGGCTGCATTTTGACTGCAAAAACTGACAATGTTTCTATTTAAAAAAATAGAATTGTATGCAAGCTGCTCATTAACATCGAATTTGCATGAGCTTGTCTGTCTGCTTATTTTCAGCTATTTATTTTGTTGCTTTAAATTGCAGGGGTTGGTCAGTGGATGGGTGACCATATTTACATACCGAAACTCCTCCGTGCTTCGGAAAGCACGTTAAGCCGTTGGTCCCGGCTGTCATTCGTGGACTTTTAACAGTCGTTACGGGTCGTTAGAAGCCCGAAAGTCTGACAACCAGTCTTACCAAGGGGTATCGCATTAACTAGTTACTGGGTTGTGGAGGTCAGATAGGCAGTCACTCCATGTAAAATACTGCATCCGGTTAGACTGGAAGCCGACCCCAACATAGTTGGGAAAAGGCTAGGCAGATTGATTGAGTTTGTTGCTTTAAATGGTTTCAATGGACTTCTTATTTCTAGCCTCTCTCTCTCTCTGTAGTCGGTCCCTCATATCTGAGGATCGTGGTCAGCTACGGAGTTGCACCTGGAGCGGATGATTCGCCTCCACCGGTGTCTGTCCAGCGCATCCCTTACCACCGTGTAGAATTTAGAGGACGATGATTCCTTCACCTGATCGGTGCATCGTGTTGGTGAACGACCGCGGGATCGCGCGATTTCTAGCCTATCCATAGACAAACTCACATAAACACTCTTTTCACATAGCACTTATTCTTATTTCTAGAATGTATACCCAAACTCGCCATTCGTGTGTGAACTATGCGGCACCCGCTGTGCCACAGAGTACTTGCTAGGCGAGCATACTCGTCAGCACATATCTACATACGCGTGTACGCTGTGCGACATGTCGGCGACGTCCCCAGCCGCGCTCGCCAACCACGTGCGCTACAGACATCTGGCGAGAAAGGATACTAGGACGCATGCGTGCCCGCACTGCGAATATAAGTAAGTTATAGCAATGTCAGTTGTCACTGCAAAACTAATATCGAACTTGCGTTCGTTGAAATACGGTTCAAAATAAATAAACTTCCGTTAGCCTGAGAGCTAAAACCAATGGCACTTAAAACAACTGGCGAAATGTGGGTTAGGTAGCCCGAGAGTGCATCAAAGCGGACAGAGTTGGGCGCTCAGGTTTGAATCAGATGATTAATTTGCGACTTTATTTTAAGGAACGCAATGTGGATATTAGTTTGGCAGTGATATGCACACTGCGTTGGCCTTAAAAGTACTGTTAACGCGCACACTGGGCGTCGCATTACCGCGAGGCCACTGTGCAGATAGATAGATAGAATACTCTTTATTATGCATACCATAAAAATTACAGATATAAATGTTGAAATTTTACATAGGTTGACACAATGGGCGGTCTTATCGCTAAAAGCGATCTTTTACAGACAACCTTGCAGCGAGACCCCCGCGCGGCCGTCCGCCAACCGACGACAGCTCGTGACTCGCGCGACGTCGCTCATACTCAGTGGGAATAACCCATTACCCACGAAAATACACTTCCCGAATTAAACAGGGTATATCAGAAAGGTGTGTTCTGTGCACATCTTTGTGATATATCCTGTATTTATCCACTCTTCCATCTTCCACAGAGCAATAACTAAATCAGATCTTCGCCAACACATACTGACGCATAAAAAGAAAAAAAAGAAAACAAAGTCCATTAAAAAGGAGATAGACCTGGATGGATCTGATGAAGAAAATTCAGACTCTGATTGTTATGAAGTCAAAAAGGAGAAAAAAGGGATGTCTGTTAGGAAATATGCGTGTCATTTGTGTCCTGAGAAGAATATGAAGATTTTCTCTAGAGGGAATCGGTTGACGACGCATTTGGTGAAGGAGCATGGTGCTCAGTGGTCGTTTGGACATAGCAGGTTTAGGTAAGAATCTCAGAACTTACATTTTTTAGAGTAAGTAATATTTTTTTATCAATTTGAAACAAATAAACGACAATCAACCGCATATGAGTGTTAACACTTTGACATTTGATATTAAGACGTTGCAAATGTCAAATTGTGACCACAGATGGTTGACTGTGTGAGCACTTAGCCACTCTTACATGATATCAGCCAGATATCATAATTTTTGAAATCGAAAACTTGCATTGGCAAAAATCGTTCGCTCTTTAATAAAAAACCTTTCAAGAGCGTGTCGAACCACACACCATGAAGGGTTCCGTAGTTGGGATGAATTTATCCCAAAAACTAACTTAACATGGTAGCTGAAAAACATGTTCTACCACACATCGATATACGTCACGATTAATTCTCCAACTGCAAATGTATGTTTTTTATTCGCACAAAAAAATGTGTCTTATAATAACTACAAGTTCGCGATTTTCGTACTTTTCCATTACTTGTGCTGTGTAATAGACAAAACTACACATTGCCATGCTTAGACGCGTAGAATGCGTACAAATATTTCTACTATCTTCCATTTTGTCTATTCTTCCGTCGACAAAACCCGTTTCTATGACGGTCATGCTAAGCGTGCTGTCAAAAATCAAAATCAAAATCAAAATCAAAAGTCCTTTATTCAAATTAGGCTGAGAATCAGTACTTTTTGAACGTCAAAATTACAGTAAGACAGTCCCCACAAAACGCCCGCCCTTCACCACTTCCTAGTGCTTTAGCTGGGAAGAAGAAGTAGCGGAACAAACTCCCCAGCAGCACAGCTGTCTGATCAGTTAGAAGAACTAGATTCTATACAATAGTACCTATGCAAAATAATTTACGCAACACAATACATTAAATTATATTTTTGTCAAATAAAATAAAATAAACAATTTTAGCAAGTACTTAACTCATGTAACCTGTCATTATGTAAGCTGATCCTGGAGAAAGAACATAACATAAACATTGTCTTGAGTTAATCACAGCGACCAACTATTCTTATCGTTTAAGTAATCGTTGATAGAATAGTATGCCTTTGAACAAAGATTGGATTTAACTTTAATTTTAAACGCATTAAAAGGCAAATCTAGCAAAGAAGAAGGTAACTTGTTATAAAAAGTTATACCAAGACCAACAAATGAGTTATGAACCTTATGAAGCCGATGAAATGGAGCACGTAATTTATCCTTATTTCTGGTGTTAATATTGTGAATATCACTGTTTTTACTGTACAAATGTATATTTTGCCTAATGTATAAGATGTTGGCGAAGATGAACTGTGATGCCACTGTGAGAATACCAATATCCTTAAAAAATTCCCTCAGAGAAACTCTAGCACCTAGCTGGTAAATTGCTCGAACAGCTCGTTTTTGAAGAACAAAAATATTTTGAATATCAGCCGCTTTGCCCCATAGCAGAATACCGTAGGACATAACGCTATGGAAATAACTAAAATAGACTAAACGAGCTGTATCAACGTCAGTGTATTGTCTTACTTTCCTGACGGCGTAGGCGGCTGAACTGAGTCTTCTCGCTAGGCTTGATATATGTGGGCCCCACTGAAGTTTAGCATCTACTGTTATACCCAGAAAAACTGCTGATTCTACAGTCTTAAGCACCTCTTCATCTAAGACGATGTTGGGTCCCAGATTTCTAACATTCGGTAAGGCAAACTTTATACATTTAGTTTTCTTGGCATTGAGAACTAAGTTATTTGTCGTAAACCAATCCGTAACCATTGAGAGTGCACTGTTTACGTCATCAAAATCATGTCTGTTTCTGTCTACTTTAAAAATAAGAGAGGTGTCATCTGCAAACAGTACAACGTCACAGATACCCTTTAAATAGAATGGTAAGTCATTGATATACACTAGGAATAAGAATGGACCCAGTATTGAGCCTTGAGGTACACCTAACTGAACTGGTAGCCCGGAAGATTTCACACCATTAACATCTACACATTGGAACCTATTATGTAAATAAGAATTTATTACTTTGAGAGCTTCGTTTTGGACACCATAATGACGTAATTTACGCAAAAGCGTGTCATGGTGCACGCAATCAAAGGCTTTGGAGAGATCACAAAAAACTCCAATAGCATTTTGCGAGTTTTCCCAAGCGTTAAATATGTGTTTCAGCAGAGCAACACCCGCATCTGTAGTCGAACGACCTTTAGTGAAGCCATATTGTTCATCGTGAAGGAGTCTGTTTAAATTAAAATGTTTTAGCAACTGCTTGAGTATTAACTTTTCAAATATTTTGCTAAATGCAGGTAAGATAGAAATAGGCCTGAAATTTCCAACGTCATTTTTATTACCGGATTTAAATAATGGTATGACTTTGCTACTTTTCATGAGGTCAGGAAAAGTTCCTAAATCAACACATTTATTAAAAGTAACAGCTAGATAGGGGGCTACGATGTGTATTATATTACTTAATAGTTTAGTGGAGATGCCCCAGTAATCACCAGTGTTTTTAGACTTAAGTGTGTTAAAAACATTAACTACATCACGAGGTGTTACATGTTCGAAGCTAAATAAGCGACTACATTTGGGCACACTACTATGCAAAAGGTTTTCAGCTTTAGATGGGGACGAATTTAAGGACCGAGTCGTAGTTATAGGTATGTTGGCGAAAAACTCATTAAATGCCTCAGCTACGTCAGCTGCTTTACTAATTAATTTATTGTCAACCATAATCTCAAGTTGTTCTTCTTGTTTCACCGACTTACCCGTTTCATTGTTAATAATTTTCCAGGTTGTTTTTACTTTATTATTGGATTTTTTAATTGTATCGCTTAAAAATTTAGATTTAGCAAAAACACAAATGTTTTTAAATAATTTTGAATAATTTTTGACATACTCTAGGAAAGAAGTATCAAACCTGTATTTTTTCAAACCGTATAACTCGTATAGTCTCGCTCTACTTTTATAAATACCTGGAGTAGCCCATTGGTTAAAGCCAACGGAGGTGCCATTAATGTTAATGGTTTTGGTCTTGAAAGTAGATTGGTATTCTTTTTGCACAACATCAAAAAGGGCTCCATAGATTTCATTAGGATTCTCGTGTTCTGCTAGAGATGGTGTAATTCTACGAGCTATATTATTTTTAAACTTGTTGCAACGACTAGCTGTATATGGCCTGCATTCTCTTTTATGTGGCTTTTTATGTAATGGCATAGGGAAGCTAGCTAATAAACCGCAGTGGTCAGATGTTAGGTCACTTAGCACTAATTTATTTTTGACCTCACAATCACTAAATATATTATCAAGACATGTTGACGAAGTTGCCGTGATCCTAGTAGGTTCGAAAAACAAGTTAATTAAATTATAAGACCTGAACAGATTGAGAAGTCTAATACTTAATGGAGTAACATCTAAAATATTAATATTAAAATCTCCACATAAAATTATGCTTTTATTACTTGATTTTAACCTATTGAGTGTATCCTCCATAACCAACTCGAAACGAATAAAATCCCCAGAGGGGGGTCGATAAACGCAAATTATAAAGTATCGCTCGAGTTCAACACAAGACAACTCAACAATGCGCTCAATAGAAAGATTAACTATATCTAAACGTTGTTTACATTTCAACTTGTTTGAAACAAGAACTAAAGACCCACCGCGAATAGCACTTTTTCTCACAAATGCACTTTGTACAGTAAAATAATCATCATTCATAAATACTACTTCATGTTCTTTCAACCAGTGTTCAGTCAAACATAACACCTGAACATCATAGTTCTCCATAAATAAACTTAACCCTAACTCTTTGCCGGACAGACCCTGCATGTTTTGATGTACAACATTCAACTTATGCGGCCTACCCATTGTCACACCTAATAGTTTAAACTACAAGGCGTATCAAAAATGATATTAGTACTACTACTAACAGTATTCGATGGTACACTACAAGTACCGGTGTCACTATGTATATTGTATGCTAAAAGATTAGCAATATGTCTCCTACAACTAGGTGGTAAATACATTTCATAATTAGTCAGTTTGTAATCAGTAATAAATTGATTACAATCAAAATATAAAATAGCGTCACTATGATGACAAGTTCTATTATAAATTAACATATTTAAATTATAAATGTGACTATTTTGCTCATCAGACAAATATGTTGAATAAGGCAATGCACAGAAAATAAATTTACAGTTCTTGGTCTCATTGAGATGTAACATCAAATGGACACATTCAATTATGTCCTTTTTTCTTACAGATAAACTATCCCCATATAATAGTATAACAGTGGAACTGGGGTTTATTTTTGTCAATTTAATATTTTTAATTAAATGGCTAATACTGGCACCGGGTAAACAATTATTAATTACATAATGTTGCAAACACTGATTTAATATACTACCAAAACCTTGACCAAATTTGTCAGAAAAAACATAAGTTGTCAAACTATTCATAATATTGATATCTTTATCCATACAGCTACCTACTGGCTGAGCCACTAAGGGTGCGGGTGTAACAAGTTGAGGCTGGGGCTCCTGGGAGCAGACACAGCTAAAAGAGAGGGTATTAGTTAAAGACTCATACCTCTCAGCATTACACTTCACCAAATCCAGTAGTTCCCCAGCCTCAAATAAGCGGTCACTAAGTTGTCGTTGTGAATTCTCATATTTTTCAAAAATATCCTTCAGCAAGTGTTCCTTGTGTTGTATATCATTATAGAGGAGCTGGATATCTGTGTCATATTTTTCCCTACATTTATTTAACTCAATATGTACTGTTGATAGTAAATCATCTAAATAAAAAATAGCCAGCTCGAATCGTTGGTCTCCCAGTGCTTTAGTTAGATCATACTTTGAAATACTGCAGGGGCATTCACAAAATCAAATGGTATCCTCATATACTCATAGTGGCCATCAGGAGTCACGAAAGCTCTTGCGTGATGGGACTCCTCAGCTACGGGGACTTGGACGGGAACCGGGTATCATACCCGGTTGCCAAATCTAAGCTCCACCTACATCAGTCTTACCCAAAAGTTTTGTTGTCCTACCAAATTGAACAGCTCGCACTCCATGCATGTTATTCTACGATTTCAAGAACAATCCATTTATTACAGGTACCAAGTATGCGAAGACGGCATGTACAGACTGACAACGACCCGGTATGAATCTCTAGAAGTCTCCGAAAAAATAATGGACGGCTATAGCAGCCCAAATGTGCCTTTAACAAGTCTTGATTTTAAACTAAGACAAGTCGCCGACCCTACCGCGTTCACGCCTAGATGCTTCGAGATCACATTGAAGAATGAAGATAATGAAGATGATGATGACATGGAAGTTGACAAGAAACCGGTGATTAAAGATAATGGAGTCGAGATTTTGATGTGTGATGTTGATGAAGAAGGAAATATTATTAGCTCTGAAGTTATTGATAATAAGTCTGATTTGATACCGAAGTTAGAAAGGTAGGATTTTAAAATGTTATCCGAGTTGCAACGTTCTTAAGCTAACCGGTCATTAGGTATGATGTGAGACTTTGTGGGTGGGATTTGTTTTATTCAGAGATACATACTGCCGTGTAATTTAGAAACGCAGTAAGTAACAGTTTTGTTCAAAATTGAGCTTATGACGCTAGTAGAAAATCCAAAAATTGTATGGGGTTGCCATAAGCTACTGAAATATCATGTGATCGTTATGTCAACGAATCGACAGCGTCCAACGATAAATGCCATAGAGATGCGTCGATAGCGGTTGTAGAAATAGAATCGATCCGAAGCGAATGCCATTTGTCTAGGCCTACAGGTTACTTGTCAACAAAACACGCAAAATTACATTATTTAAAAATGCAAGATCCTAAATTCAGAAACTGTTGTTCGGTTTTTCTATTACGAAATTCTTAGTAGCAGCCAGGAGTCTGGTTTTATGGCCGACTAGCACTTGCCGCGTGGCTTCGTCCGCGTGGATGTCGGAAAATATCCCACGGGATCAAAACTTATTCCTTGTCTACATTACAAAGGGAACCTCTGTGCAAAATTTCAGCTTTCTAGGTCCAGTGGTTTGGGCTGGGCGTTGATGAGTCAGTCAGTCAGTAAGTGAGTCAGGATTTCTCTTTTTATTTATATAGATGAATGGCATAATGATGATGTAAGTGGTCATCTCTGGTCACCTCGTCGATTCAGGCGTTATGCTATATGAATTAGGTAAAAATGTGATTTGTACAATTTTGAATGAGTATGATAGGAGGACGGAGCTTCCGATATAAACATAAAAGGCTACTATTTTTTATTATTATGAACATAACATTTTGGTTTCCAATGTATTTCCAGATGATTTTTTTTGTTACTTATAGGATTTTATCTTGACTGGATATTGTAAGGTTATAATTTTAATGTGTGTGACGATTTTTGTGTTAATTTTTATAACATTATAAATGAGTATTCATTTAATTTTATGGACAATACTTTATAATCTTGCGCTGTGAAACATTTATACAAGTTGATATTTTAATATAACACATTGACAAGTTTTTGCCTTGTGATAGAGTATTTATTACAAGGTGTATCAGAAAGGTATGGTCAAATTTAAGGGTGTGGTATATAGACCATCAAATTGAACAACTTTCTCCACGGGACCAACATCATAATCGCGAAAAAATTATGACCCGCCCTATACATTTGGGTCTAGTAGGTATTGATGTTTTGTACCGGACAGCTGATAATTAGAGTTCCATACCAAAATGGTAAAAACGGAACCCTTATGGTGTGACTCAGTCTGTCTGTCTGTCTATCACAGCTGAATATCTCAAGAACTACTAATGCTATCAACTTGAAATTTGGAACAGTTTTAGATGACGTTTACTTAACTATTTTGCAAATAAGAAAGAAATAAAAATGTTTATATTTTTTTTGCAACAGGGACTGAAAGGGGGTCTTAAAAATTAAAAGTGCAGCAACTAGGGCATGTGGGGTATCTTATGAAAGAGCGCTGTTTGCACATTCTCAAACATTTTTTTTTTGGCCACATTATTTTCTACTTTTGATGAAAAATGTAAAAAAAAAAAATACTGGTCCCCCCCGTTATTTCCGAAGTTTGCAAAGAGAAAAATCCGAAATTATTCTATGTGATAGAAGTTTATGTAAAGATTACAGGAAAAATAAAACGATGTCTCTAAATAGCACACTTTTTCAGAAATCGGAACGGAACCGTCGCGTCGGTGCGCGAGTCCGACTCGCTATTGACCGGTTTTTTTTTTGATTGTCTGTACCACATCCTTTTCCTTAACCTTTCTGATAAGTACGACCTGTATTTACACAACAGTTTTTAAATTTACTTAATCTAAAAAGTGATATCATGTTCATAGCATATTTTAAGCAATTTTAAGCATGTACTTATTAATTGATTTTTGTATTATGTTTTATATATAAAAAAAAACAATGAGATACTAATTTTAATATAACAATGATCCATCTAATAGTGTTTATACATTCGGTAGTGATTATTGGTTCGATATCGTTTTTCTGAACACTTCGATAGGGAAAAAAATTTAGCTTAAGTCGTGTGAATTAGGTAATAACGAGGGTTTATCTAAGGATCTCAAAAACCGACCATAAGCAAGGATTTCGCTTAAATAGGTAATAATTTGACAGTACCTACTTACTTTCATTCGAAATTAAGTAGGTACTAAAATTTCTTGAGAGGAGCTCGTGGCTAAGTAATAACAGCCGCACGGGTCGATCCGTCAGGTTAAGCTACGCTTGCCGGGGTTGGTCTGTGGATGGGTGACCATCTTTACATATCGAGATTCCTCCGTGCCTCGGAAAGCACGTTAAGCCGTTGGTCCCGGCTGTTATTCGTGGATCTTTTACGGTCGTTACGGGTCGTCAGAAGCCCGAAAGTCTGACAACCAGTCTTACCAAGGGGTATCGTATTACCCAGTTACTGGGTTGTGGAGGTCAGACAGGCAGTCGCTCCATGTAAAATACTGGTATTCAGCTGCATCCGGTTAGACTGGAAGCCGACCCCAACATAGTTGGGAAAAGGCTAGGCAGATTGACCTACTTACTTTCATTGTTTTGTTTTTTAACCTTTTAAGTGCTTGGCTAAATATTATTTGCCGTGCCCCTAGCGCGCGGCTACAAATCGATAAAATGATACTTACAATGAAAAAGTCATGTTAAAAAGATTGTAAGCACAATGAAGTGCAACGCTTCAAACTATACTAGTAAGGTTTAGGTAGTGAAAAAAAGGTAAACAATCTTGATGTGTCTTTTATCTTATTATTTTAAAACCTCGGTTTAAAAATACAATGCAACTAAAAACCAATGTAAATACAACAATAATGATTACTAAATCAATTGAACCATTAATTTAAGCAGCAGTTTATTTGTTTAATATGCATTTGTATAAAAAGTTGCATCAAAATTGTTTACCTTTATTTCACCACCTAAACCTTTCTGATATAGTATATATTTTTTTTAAATTAAATTTTTGGCTATTTTTATGTTTTTAATTTGTGCTGGTGGCCACCATTAGTTCATCATTTGTCCAAGTGGCCCATGCTCTCAATAAGTCTGTGCATCGATATGGACCCCTTTGGGGAGTAGACGTAATGTTATGTTAAAAGAAAAGGTTTTCGAAGGCTTTATCAGTCTAATGAATTGTTATACCTATGTGATTGAAGAAAAGGCATTATATAATGCATTGTTATGTGTGATTGTAAATTAGAAGTAGGCGCCTAAAATGTTTTTATCATGTGTAAACTATATAAATATAAAAAAATGAATGGTTAAATGTGTTGTTATTAATAAAAATAGAGACCTGCTGGCAGTGGCGTAACTATACCCTTCGAGGCCCGTGGAAAATTCGACGGATGCCCCAAACCCCCTCCCCCCCTTATAAAGAAGCTGAGCCAACAATAATAGTATTTTTAGGGTTCCGTACCAAAATGGTAAAAAGGAACCCTTATGGTGCGACTCTGCCTGTCTGTCAGCTGGATATCTCAAGAACTACTAATGCTATCAACTTGAAATTTGGAACAGTTCTCTATGACGTTGGCCCAACTATTTTACTAATAAGAAAAAAATTAAAAATATACTTAATGTTTTTTTAAGAAAGGGGGTCTTAAAAATTCGATGTGGGGCATGTGGGGTATTATATGAAAGAGCGCTGTTTGCACATTCTCCAACATTTTTTTTTTAGGCCTAACCACAGTTTTCGACTTTAAATGAAAAATGCTTAAAAAAATACCGTGTCCCCATTATCTCCGAAATTTGCAAAGAGAAAAATCTGAAATTATTCGATGTGGTAGAAGTTTATGTAAAGATTACAGGAAAAATAAAACGATGTCTCTAAATAGCACTTTTTCAGAAATCATCAACAAAAATTAAATATAAATGATGTTATGGAACCCTCGGTCCGCAAGTCCGACTCGCTCTTGACCGGATTTTTTTTACTTGTGTATGCAACTAAGTAGAGAGAGTAACTTAAATAAATTAAAGACAAAACTATTTTTTTTACTAAATTAAAATAAATAATAATAACCCCACCGCAGTATCTTTGTCACGTTGTGGTGGGGCTTGCGCACTCCGAATTTTAGGTCTGTGCCTGTAGAGTTTACTTTGCCGGAACAGGTCTAGGATGAGGAGCCAGACCAAGAGAGATACAGAAACCCGCAGGGCAGCATGCATGTGTCGAGCAGTAGCGACCCCACGGACCCTCCTCCTCCTGATAGCCGTGGGATACCTCTCCACTCCTCACAAGCGCCTCAGGACATGTTGCCCCCTTGCCGCTACGACACTATATTTATGCTAGCGACCGTTTTCGGGGGCCCATTATTGAGTGTGCAAGTCACCCCCTGCCATTTTATCTGTGTATTGTATACAAAACATTAGTGAGGCAGGGGCCATAGCGTTTCTATAGTTATAGGTAACCAGTCCACAGCCACCCAAACCCATAGTCTAATATGTTTTGTTTCCATGTTCTGCAATAGTCCTGCACCAACCTTTTGTCCTTGGGTGCACTTGCATAGTGCATGCAGGGATAATCGTCGGTTAGTGCCTAATCATAATTTAAAATTGTCTAAGGGGCCTCTGCCAGTTGGCTTCGGCCCCTCGTACGCCTTCCAAAGGTCCGGGACCCCAGGGTCCCGAGATATATCAAAGAAGTTTTAAAATAATAATAAGTAACCCCACCGCCGTATCTTTACTTTGATGTCGTGGTGGGGCTTGCGCGCTCCAAACTGTAGGTCAGTGTCGGTAGAGTTTACTTTGCCAGAATAGGTCTAGCTAGGGTGAGGAGCCAGACCAAGAGGGATACATGAAACCGCAGGGCAGCATGTGGCGAGCTGTTGGGCAGTAACGACCTCACGGACCCTATCTCCCGGGAGAAGCCTTATTCTTCACCTCTGGCTTGCCTTTATTGGCCGGCTGGAGTGAACGATGACGAGGAACAGTGCTCCCACATCTTTCTTGCCTTTATTGGCTGGCTTGAGTGGGAATTCGCAAGAGCAAAAGAGCTCGGAGGAAGGAAGTTCTTGACCGTACTTCCGGGATTGTCCTGATAGCCGTGGAATGCCTCTCCACTCCTCAAGCACCTCAGGACATGTTGCTCCCTTGTCATTACGTCACTATGTGCTAGCGACCGTTTTCGGGGGCCCATTATTGAGTGTGCAAGTCACCCCCTGGCAAATATCTGTGTATATTATACAACATTGGTCAGGCAGGGGACATAGTTCTACCATAGTTCAAGGTACCCAATCCACTAGAGCCACCCAAACCCATAGCCCAATATATTTTGTTTCCATGTTCTGCAATAGTCCTGCACCAACCGGGGGTTGTCCTTAGGTACAACTGCATAGTGCATACAGGGATAATCGTCGGCTGGTGCCTTCTCGTCATTTAAAATTGTCTAAGGGGCCTCTGCGAGTTGGCTTCGGCCCCTCGTACGCTTTCCAAAGGTCCGGGATCCCAGGGTCCCGAGATTATGTCAAAAGACAAAATAATTAAAATTGGGATTCTCCTCTGACCGGGGGCCCCTTCCGCCTGGGGGCCCGTGGCATTTTGCCGACTTGCCACCCTGTAGTTACGCCACTGACGGCTGGACCAATTTGGTAATTTTTTTTCTTATGGTTCTTATGAAGAGAAAAATTGGAAAGTTAACGGGAAAATTGAAAGCCTAAGTTCTATGAGAATTTTGTATGAATTATTTTTGAAATTTGGACAGGACAACGTCTGCGGGTCAGCTATGAATAAAAATAATGTAAAGATAAACATGTATTTTATTTATTGTAAGTTGTAACAATAGCCTATAGAACAAGTGGGAAACAGTCTTTATGATTATAAGCATAACTTCACAAAAACAGTTCTGAAGATTGTTTTGCCGATTTAAATATGACTCTTTTCTCCTCAGTGATATGGAAACAAAGCAGCTTTTTTTATGGAATTCAAAACTGGAAATATTTAGGTAAGAGTTTAGCCTCGTCTGCGCCATTGCAGGTATGTTAGATTTTAATTTAGTAAGTCTGTAAAACCATCATGAAAACATCCAACGAGTATTTATTTGAAGCCAAACTCCTTGAAGCTTTCAATCAATCGGTCAGCCTCTCTAAACCCTGACTCCACGGCTCCATGGCAGGCTGTGTGCCTATGGTGAGACGTGGCTTCTCCCGCGAAACAGACTAGAGGGAACTTGTTGGGGTGGTACAGCGGTTCTGATAGCTCGATGGCACTGCCACCGTTTTCTTCTAAGGTGACTGTTCGGTACGCGTAGGATCCTCGTGCTAAGGGGTTTGAGGCCCATTGTGATCTGAAACGGATTAAAAGTTTGTATTCATATATTGGGGCACTTAGTTGGCAATTAACTAAAATTTTTAATAACCAATAATAATAATTACCTACTTATTGATATTTTAGTTAATTGCCAACGAAGAGCTTCAAGATCACTATTAAAATATTTAGAGAATTCATTCGTGACGTGCATTTTTACGTTACGTTAACGTTTTGCACGTCACGTCAACGTAGGTACCGTGCCACGTTACGGCACCGTTCCACGTTGACGTCGTCGTCGTGACGTGGAGATGTGGACAAGCCCTAAAGCTTAAAAAACTCACCTCAAAATATTCCTAATCGGCGAAACATCAAACTCCTTGAGCACAGTGTCAATTAATTTCTGAACTCCCGCTTGCACTTGTTCCACGCTAAGTTTCTCCATCTTCTCGGCCCCTTTGCCATAGATCCAGGCTAGAAGAACATTAGGCTGGTAGTCCACGGTCCAAAGACCAAAAATCTCCGTAATCCATTGATCCTTAGCTCTGAATTGGGCCTTGTCTTCATCTCGCCATAAGAGAGTGAATTTTGCTGGAGTTTTTGGCCACCACGGTTTCTCAAATTCGATGTAGATTTTGTCTAAGACACACATGTTGAGGTTTTGGATTGTGTTCACTTTTTTGGCGGACAGTTGAGGGTAGAAGAGCTGTTCGTGTCTGTAAAAAAAAGGTAAAAAATAAATATTTAAGTAATGGTAGTGTGATAGAGATAAAACATACTAAAAATGAACGTCCCTCCACAAATCGCGATTATTTCTATGTTTGAGAGAAAATACATAATGCAACACTAGGTATGTTGTATAAGTACCTATTATCTGTGGCAACACTTTAAGGGCGCTTTCAATTTAGACGTTTCGTGTGGCACGGCTGCGGTGCCGAAGTGGTGCGTTTGTCGTACGTCGTACGGACGTTCGTTTGTTTTCATACAAAGCGCGCGGTGCGGCAACCGTGCGGCGTCGATACCGCGAACGCTCGACAATAGGACGGTAACGTCACAAACTCCACGTGGTAATTTCGCTGTTGAATAGTGCGGGGAAAAGACGTGACACCTTTTCATCTAATGTTCATTTATTTATTTCCATAAAATGGATGATATAAATGTGGAAGAATTTATAAATGATTTTGAAAATTATGGAAATCACCAAAAGTACATGTTAAACATTGGTGATGCTCTTTTACGGGGGCGTCGTTTTTGTTTCTCTTTGATGTTTTTCAACAAGAGCACTAACAGTAATGTTTCTTCGTCAGAGTCCATGGCTTGAGTGCTCTCAAATATATAGGGTGACTGGTAATTAGTGACCGATACCTAAACACAAATGATTGTGCTCATGATAACAAAGAAACTTTTACTATGGGACCAAATCTGAAATCGTGAAAACAAAATCAGCTGCTCCCTACATTTTGACGAGTTATGCGAACATAAATGTATGGGGCAGCCATAGACTTATAAAAAAAGATGGACTCCGCGCTGCGCATATCGAAAGTGAAGCACAGTAAGTATGCCCGGGTCCGTTTGTACAAACACGCCTCGCGCACACATTTACATCATAGTATGCCGACCGGCTGCCATTACGTGACACGAGCGACGGCGTCTTTGCAGGTACTCAAATCACGCACACGTAGATCGGTAGGGTGCTTCACTTTCGATATGCGTGGCGCGGAGTCCATCTTTTTTTATAAGTCTATGGGGGCAGCTGACTTTTTTTTCGCGATTTCAGATTTGGTCCCATAGTAAAAGTTGTTCGTTATCATGAGCACAATCATGTGTTTAGGTATCGGTCACTAATTACCAGTCACCCTACATTAACATCACTAGCATACAAACGCACGGCAGTCTGAAACGCTTTCAATCACAGAGTACTTTTATACATATCTTTCAATTGAGGCGTTTGGTGTCGGACGTCTAACGTACTGCAGCGGCACGGCAGCGGCTTATAACCAGCCGCACGGAAAACGTGCGGCAGCCGTGCGACACGAAACGTCTAAATTGAAAGCGCCCTAATTGAGTGCGTGCGGCGACTTTACTGACATAGACTCGTCGCCAGGTAGGTCCATAATAAAGAAGGAAACTCAAGCACTGATCTTTGTTTAAATTTAGTTTAAAACTAGTTTCAACCAATCAAATAGAATTTTGCCGATTGTGCTGATTTGCGTGAATTTACAGATGCAATTTTACAGTTAAAATACCTACCTATTGTATTTCTATAAGTTTTAATGCACAACATGTAGCTCATACATTAGATCATAATTGAAATGATATATGTTGTACAATAAAACAGAAATAGGTACAGTATATAATGTGTGTATAACTGTAAAATCACATAAATGTAGCGAAATCGACATTTTGTGTAGTAAGTACACGAAATGTCGATTTCGCTACATTTAAATAGGACTGCACTGTTGATCAAGCAGTCGAAAACGCATCTGACAGCGTAGGGTCTGTGTCCCTAGGCCGAAGAATTTCTCAGTAGCCCCCCGGCAATAGGCCTCTCTTATTGTATGGAACCTATGCACTTCTGCCTTCTGGGGACGTAGGCATGAAATCTTTGAGTATCTTGGAGAGAAATCTTGCAGTAGGGTAAGGAAGGCTATTGCCGGTCACTTAAGCAAAAGGAACTACAACTCAGTGAAAAATCGACATTTATTTAAAAAACTTTGATGAAACATAACTTAAGATACTATTCTAAGATAATCATAACCATTGATATCAATACTTATTTGAAATACGACACAATCAACTCTTTAAAAAAAAATGACATTGACCGGTATTGTCCGACATGGCAGACAATACCGGTCGGCAGGTTGGCAATACCGGTTTAGCTTTTAGCGGCACAAGTCGCACACGTAGCCTTCGGGAGACTCATAATCTGAGCACTCAGCATAAGCCCAAAGCCCACACTGTTCGCACCTGTACCAAAGCTCGTTGTTCAGGGCCATAATCGTCACATAACATGCATCTGTTCTCCAGATCGTCAACACCGGTGCCATCATCATCATCGCGTGCGTCAGACATTTCGACCCATAGCTGGTAATTCACTATTCTTGTTTTTCAGTCTTTCTTGTAGGGTTCAAAATGGGATGCCATTAGACCGAGCTGCCTCTCTTATCGGTTTTCCTTATTCGACAAGTCTGAGTGCCCTACTCAAATCATTTTGGCTCCATTTCGGATTCAATTCTTTGCTCCCACTTTGAGTCCCCAACATCCTAAAAAGGAAAATAATATAAGATTTAACGGAAAAAAAGATCAAAAATATAATATACTTGCAAACATAACTTGCAGTTAATACCGGTCACCATGACCGGCATTAGCCGCCCCTATACTTTTTTGGTTAATAACAATTTTAACAAAAACCTATGGTAAAGTGCTTGAAATTTATGATTACATGGGTAGATAGATAACTACACGGCAATAAATAACACTGAAAATAAAGGAAACATGGAAATTAAAACACTCACCTCTTATGTTCCTCGGCCACAAATTTACGAAAAAGTAGCGCGAATCAAACTGACGTACGGTTCTCCCGGACGCGTGCTCGGAACTGAGCGGGGGCCGGTGCGTCGGTGCGGGGAACACTTACGCCACCCTCAATCAATGTGTGTGTGCACAAAAACGCTGTAATTTGCATGAAAGTGTGGTGACCGCCATTGTCACCTGACCGCGGATAGCCTCCTTTACCCTACCTACGTAACATAATACATTATATTATGTTAGGTAGGTACTGCAAGATTTCTTTATAAACTTATAAATAGTAAGGAACAGTTTTTCCATATAAAAAATAATGTAGGTACCTGGGTTTCTCTTACCTTTCCTTCAAAACTCCGACAGACACAGTGACAATAACACTCTTGGCTGCATACAAGCTTCCGTCCTTACACTTCACTTGCACCAGTGGGTTGGTAGGGTCAATTGCGAGCTGGCTGGTGCCCCACCGAATGTTCTCTACTTCTTTGTTGAGAAGAATCTGCAGGGGAATCTCCTTGGTCGGGTCGGGGTATTTGTTCTGGAAAGCAAGGAGGTTTAATCATTAGGGTAATTTAGAGATCGTTCAGTTAGGTAGGATGGCTGACTTTCGGGTTCGTAACTACCCAAATACAATATAGGCACTCCCGTCATAGAAAACGATGACGGGAGTATCCTATACCGATCGGCATAAGCCGATGGGTATTATATACGCTAGGCTACGTTTAAATGAGTGCTTCGAGACACGGATGGATGGTCAATCATCTACCAAACTCACACAACGAAAAATCCACGTAGGTATTTAGGTAAGTGTTAGACAAGGCAATGAATCAAAATTGAAATCCCACTCGAATCGATTTTCCCTCTTTCAGCCGTTTTAAAGCAATAGGTGTTCACACGGTTGCAGAAGTTGAAACTTGAAAGACCACACTTGGGTTTTACTGGGTGGGTTTTTATTTTCCATATTTCCCAAGGTGAAGTTTCATGATGAATTATCCCATAAAAACAAAAAGAAACAGAAACGTTAAGGACGCTTTTATTCTTCATTTTCTTCGTGTCGCTAGCACGACATTTATTCAAATTTGTTGGCCCAAAATTACACCACTTTCACGGCGTTATCGGTGGCAGCGCAGAGGTCACTTTGGCTGCATGTTTTGTTTGGCACAGAGGGCAGGATAGGAGGTAGAGCATACTTTTTGACATAGCTCCACATTCACTCTCTGCTGCCGTTCCGTCGAGGTAGCCACACCACACTATACGAGGTTCGACCTTCGATTTACACCTTCCTACTTCACACTTCTCACTTGGGTTCGGAGACGGTTTAGGAACTTCCAAGTGAACCACGGAAGGTTACACCTTGCAGCAAAATGCTCGTTTGGTGGTACCTAGATAGTTGGAAAAGGTATCCTACGACAGTTTACTAAGTATCTCTACTAGGTAACCCTGTCGACGCCCGACGTCGCGACGTCGATCCTGTTCACGCCCGTTGCGTGCGTTGACATCTTGGTAGAGTCGATGCTGTCGATTTTAAGGAACAGTGTCTGCTTTTTAGCCGTTGCATCGGTAGTTGATCGCCAAATAGAAGGTGTCTAGTGTCAGACTTCTGTTTGTGTTTCTCCACTGCGCTTGCAATTTCTCTTCGGACTTGTGGAGGTACTATTCCTGCTGGGATACCTATAGTGCTCTGACCGGAGATAATTTTATAAAATGCAACTTACCGTCAAAACGTCCAAAATAGTCTTGTATCCTCTTCCTTTCCAGTTCAGGAAGGGATCACCCTCACTCTCCCAGAACTCGGCTAGTCCTTTCAAAGACTTGCCTCTCTTCGGATCATCCTGGCCACCCAGGTGATTGTTCCTTTCAAACCATTCGATGAACGAATTGCATAGTGCAGTGTCTTTCTTTAAGGTGGCGTTAGATTTGGCTCTGAAAACGGAGCAAAGATTTTTAACAATTAAATTGTAGTGATGGCTTGAAGATCTATGGATCGGATTTTAAAGCACCAGGTTGAAGCTTGGGATGTTTGTGCTGACCTACATACATATGACTTTTCAAATTTACAATGAAATAAATATGGTGACGAAACCTGTTCCAACCACTGAATCCCAGCCAGCGTGGTGATCAATACGAGAAAAAGCCTCATTGCTGCATAGTAAGACTAATAAGGCCTTATAATATTTATTTCCTTTCCCATATCAAAAGAGGCCATAAAGCTTTGCAGTAGGGCAGTAAATTAAAACAATTTCAAAGACTACTTACGCGCCCCTCACAACCTCTGAGATTGATTGCTTGGTGTTCTTGTCAGCACCGTCTACCTCGTCTCCCAGAGCCTTTAGGATGCCATTAGCTTTGTCTTCAGGCACCAGTTCACCGTTAGAGCGCACATACCAGTTGGTATCAGGATCTGATCTACCCAGAAGACCTAATGGGTTGACAATCTCGAAGACTACGTTGTCTTTCTCTCCATGACACCTAGAAAGTGTTAAGAATTGAGATTATCCAAGTGGTACTGCTGCATCAAATCAATCTGTCTAGCCTTTTCCCAACTATTTTGGGATTGGCTTCCAGTCTAACCGGATACAGTTGAATACCAGTATTTTACATGGAGCGACTGCCTGTCTGGCCTCAACAACACAGTAACTGGGTTCGGCGGTCTTCTGACTACCCGTAACGACTGTCAAAGATCCATGAATGACAGCCGGGACCAACGGCTTAACATGCTTTCCGAGGCAAGGAGGAGTCTCTAAAGAGTGCTCATTCATATGGGTTTCAAAATCCTAGGGCAATTTTGTCCATAAACTTTAAAAGACGGTAGTAAAGGCGAGTGTTCTTGAACGAATGACCGTCGTGGCCCTGTGTCTTCAAAGTGACTCTTGGGGCTTGGGGGCTATGGTTACAATACGGACATGCATTTTCAGCAGCAGCCCATAGTTTGGATTTGTGCTCGGATGAAGGCAATGGCCCCTATTACATGGGACTTCAACATAACTGTCGAAATATGGGCGTACTATAGGTACACCTCTGCCTAACCTTGCGGGGAGTACCCGTGAAGAATGAATAACGATAGAAACTATTGAAGAACTTACCACGCAGCGCCAATATCAATAGCTTTCCCAGAAAACTCCGTGGTACAGACTCTGCCGCCGATCCTGTTGCCGGCTTCAAGGCCCAGGACCTGAAGACCAGCATCGTGCAGCTTCCTCATCGCCGCGATGCCCGCAGCACCACACCCGATCACAATTACATCCATTATTCGCCTGAAATATGTGTCACCGGATTTTGTAAGGGCCGTAAAAATATTCAAATAACTCTTATCTGAGAAATAAAAGGCTAGGGCTTGAGCTAAGGACCAATTACCAAAGGACCAATTTTGTAATGCTGACTATGGAATATGGAACACTATGTTTGAAAGCATATTATGTCTTGAGCATATTAGGCTATCTTATCGATTCGAGCTTTGAGCCACTGGGTTCGAGTCCACATCCACACATACCTACGTGTATTGTAACAAATATTTGCAAGGCCTACATACATCTATCTTCTTGCTCTGGATGTGAGTGCATGTTAGATTAATAGATTTGTTTTCCACGATCATGGAGAAATCTATGGCAGGCTAAAAATGTTGTAAAATTATGTTTAAATACAAAATGTTTATGTTACCTATTGTACTACGTATACTGATAATGACAGAGGTTCAGTAAATAATTTAATGTCAAGGCCTCCGATATACATGACATCTAGGTATTGTGTAAACTACATCATTATTTACCCATTATTCTAAAGAAGAATTAAAATGTTTGATGTTGGTAGGTAAATTAATGCAGGAAGCAATGTAACTTTTTTTAATGGATTTAAATTTATGCTATGTAGGTAGGTATCTTTTTCACGTTTTAAAACTTTAACTCACTGATGCATCCAGAGTCCAGTTGCACCGCAGATTATTTTAAGACGCGAATGTTCGGTCTTCGGTCAAAGCCCACCACACAAATAATTTCACGGACTCTCATTCCATAAATCTGACGCGTTTGCCGCACGGTCATTGAGTGAATTAATAATACAATTAAAAAAAAACCATTAGCAATTGTAATTAGGTAACTAAGTAGTTGGGTACTTAATTGAAGTAACTGTCAATGTTGATCGTCGACCGACCATCGTAAATTCATCTATGTCGTATAAGCACTCCCTCTCACAGAGAGGAGGCTTGTGTCTGAACAGTGGGAACATTATAGGCTATTTATGTAGGTATGTACAGTAGTACCCAACTGATAAGACGCGTCGTGAATCTTCGTTCGCACAGAAAAGAAAGTATAGTAGATCACTACTAGAAGGTTCATAATGGCATAATATAAGTTAGAAAAAATACATATTGCGCTGACCCCAAATAAATTGGGATGGGGCAGGAGAATGATGATAGGTCACGTCATATATAGGGTGACTGGTAATTAGTGACCGATACCTAAACACATGATAACAAACAACTTTTACTATGGGACCAAACCTGAAATCGCGAAAAAAAAATCAGCTGCCCCATACATTCATGTTCGCATATCTCGTCAAAATGTAGGGAGCAGCTGATTTTTTTTTCGCGATTTCAGGTTTGGTCCCATAGTAAAAGTTGTTTGTTATCATGAGCACAATCATGTGTTTAAGTATCGGTCACTAATAATAATTACCAGTCACCGTATATACAGGGTGTTTCTTTTAAGGTGTCAAGCCAGTGCGAGCTGATAGCAGAGTACCATACATATCGATTTAAGGCCCAGGTTCCAAGATTGGTTTAGCTCGGTGTGTAAGTGAAATGGCGTTATGGCTGTCTAGTTTGACGCACGAGATAGAAGATTCTCACGCGCACCGGAATTATGTCGTAAAAATGCAAATAAAATCGTATAAAATTAGAAATGAACTATTTAATAAAAAGTAATCCATCACTGGATGCAGTTTGGAATTTGACATTTCATGGTATATTTTTAATTATAATTATAATTGTTAGTGAAGGGATAAACTGCTTTTAAAGATTATTAGGAGGTATGTTTAAAGATTTTTTTGGTGCATTAAAATATGTATAATTATGTTTTGGCTTCCATCAGTGTATGCGAAAAGGACTTGAAAATATCATATTTTTTTTACATGTCAAAATTATTTACGGTTTATGAGATACACAGCTTTAAAAAACCACCTTTTTGATCGTTTTCAGGAAATCTGGGCCTTAACCCCCATGTATGTTCTACGATTTTTTGTAGTTTTCGAGTTATCATTTTTTTTTCGATATTTTTTCTGATTCAACGAGATGATGGCTTTAAAAAATTGTATCTTTTTTTGTGTCAACTTTGAACAATAATGTACTAAATAGGGTATTATTTGCTGAAATCAGTCGTTGAAAGTGGTGTAGGTACTTATCTGAAATCTTGTGATATTCATATTTTATAATTTTATTGCATATTTTTGTCAATCCCATTTACTATTCCTCTACGTTTTATGTAGAGCTCAGTTGATAATAAAAACGGAAATTTTATACCTACTACTACTCGTATCCTTAACCACTACCATTGATATGAAATGAGGGTTCCAAAATAACTCGACAACTACAAAAAATCGTAGAACATACATGGGGGTTAAATCGATAGGTATGGTACTCTGCTATCAGCTCGCACTGGCTTGACACCTTAAAAGAAACACCCTGTATAATAAAATAACACTGTTGAGATTTGGGACCGATGCAGGTAGGTACCTACTTAATTTTACTCTAAGAAGAAATTCGGAAAAACTTGAAGTTCTTACTTATACAAATAATTAATTACTCACGCCACTTTTGCAAATTAAAAGAAGTCCGTTGTCACAATAACTGTAGGTACACTACACTACACAGCGGAATATAAACTAAAGATTCGTCTGTTAAGTAACCGTTTATTCATTCAATATCTCATGTTATTACTTATTACGTAATATTTGTAATCGTCGGATCACGATGTTATTCAATGTTATCAATTTTTGCTGTTGTTTTATGTAGATTTAACATGGGGACATGTTTATCTACAATACCATATTGAATTAATAACGAAAGTGTGAATGAGACGAAGAGCACTGTTTTGTAAGTAATTTTTTATTGTTTGCCAGTAAAGATTGGCGGCTCGCGCGCACTTGCCGCCAATTACAGCCGTAAGGGTCGATCGTTCAGGTTAAGCTACGTTTGCCGCAGTTGCTTCGTGGATGGATGACCATCTTTACATACCAAGACCCCTCCGTCCGTCAGTCCGTCCGTCTAACATAACGATCCATCAAAACAAGTGCAAAAGTTAAATTTTTCGGACGGCCAAAAACACATCGGAAGTAGGGGCAACTGTCAAATTGTGACGTCATTCAAACTTCGTTCGTGCCCCGAACCAAGCATCCATCCGTAGATGATACGGAGTAGGAAACGCCCGTAACGAAGTCCGAAACTACGGGCTTCGTGCTTAGGGAGTAGACTCCTGGTAACACATTATCAATCGGAGTTTGTTTCATTTTGAAACAAATTGCTAATCCATTGCTTCATATGTTCGAAAGATTTGTCTGCTTGACAACTTAAGTACGCAATGAATGTTGTTGAACTGTCAAAATGAAACCAACTCCGATTGATAATGTGTTACGCAATTAGGGTACTGGTCCCGACTGTCATTCGTGGATCTTTGATAGTCGTTACAGGTCGTCAAAAGCTCGAGTCCGACAACCAGTCTTACCTTGGGGTGTCGTATTACCCAGTAACTGAGTTGTAGAGGTCAGATAGGCAGTCACTTTATGTAAAATTTAGGTATTCAGCTGCATCCGGTTAGACTGCAAGCCGACCCCAACATAGTTGGGAAAAGGCTAGGCAGATTTATTGATAGTTTTAAATAAAAATAATGTATTAGGATAAACATGTATTTTATTGTAACAAAAGCATACAAAACAAGTGGCAGATTTTTGTATGGAATTCAAAACTGGAAATATTTAGGTAGGTATCATCTGCTCCATTGTAGGTATGTTAGATTAAATCAATAATATTACACAAGTCTGCAAAACCATCATCAAAACGACATCCAACGAATATTTATTTGAATCCAAACTCCTTGAAGCTTTCAATCAATCGGTCAGCCTCTCTAAACCCTGACTCCACGGCTCCATGGCAGTCTGTGTGCCTATGGTGGGACGTGGCTTCTCCCGCGAAACAGACTAGCGGGAACTTGTTGGGGTGGTACAGCGGTTCTGATAGCTCGATGGCACTGCCACCGTTTTCTTCTAAGGTGACTGTTCGGTACGCGTAGGATCCTCGTACTAAGGGGTTTGAGGCCCACTGTGATCTGAAACGTATTAAAAGTTTGTATTAATACAAATCTTACTTTTTCTTTTGAACCGACTTCAAAAAAAGGAGGAGGTTCTCTGTTCGTCGGAATATTTTTTAAAACTTTTATTTAACTTGCAATGTATGTATGTATCTTCGCGTGGAATCTTGCTACTCAATTTTGAAGCAGATGTCTTCAACCGATTGAGCTGAAATTTTTAAATGTGTTTTCACACACATTGTGCAATTACTGAAGATGGCTGGACCGATTTGGAAAATTCTTTTTTTGTTTGAAGGTGGTTCCTAGGTGGTCCGATATAAATTTAATTAACTTTGCTTGGGTAGTTTTTGAGTTAGCTTCAATAATACGTAGTTTTCCCACTTATTCTATGTGGATGGATGATGTTATAATAACTTGCTGTCATTGTAATTTACATAGCAGATAGTGGTATTCGAATTTGTGTGGGGTAGTACCATAACTTAAAAGTGGCCCTACAAACTCCCCGGATAATTACAGACATATATCCCTGCTTTTCATCTTCTCGAAGGTCCTGGAGAAATTAATGATTAACCGTATTGTTGGTTACCTAGAAAACCACTCACTTCTCTCAGAAAGGCAATTTGGGTTTAGAAAAGGAAAATCTACATCTGATGTCGAATCCAAATCCAATCAATGTCCATCTAAACACATAGATGGTGGTGAACATTGTCTTGAAATATCCTTAGACCTTGATAAGGCGTTCGACACCATCTCTATTCCTATACTTCTAAGAAAACTTGAAAGGTTAGGAATAAGAGGAACAGCACTAGACTGGCTTCGTGGTTACCTGAGCAACAGGCGGCAATGTGTCAGAGTTGATAATTTAATCAGCGATGAACGGGAAACCAGTTTTGGAGTCCCGCAGGGGAGTATACTTGACCCGACACTCTTTACTATATACATGGATGAGATACTCAAGATTACCATCCCGAACGCTGATCTCATTTGTTACGCAGACGACACTGTGATACTTTTTCACGGATCTGATTGGGAAGACTTACACAAGAAAGCAGAAGCAGGAATGATCCGGATCGCTAAATGGCTCAACACAAATTTGCTTACGCTTACGTTTTGATAAGTATGTTTTAATTTCTTGTAGCAATATTACAGTCCTTTCACAGTTATTTTACAAGTGATATAATATTATGATATATATTGCATCACTTTCAAAATGATATTGATCTTTATTTTCGTTACAATAAAATTGCTGTTTTGGTTGCTGGCTGCTGTCAGAGGTAACATAATAAGAAAGCACTAAGTAGGTACTACTAAAAGTTCTCGTGAAAGATATTGGGAACCATGGCTTTGTAATAATGGTGCGGATGCCATTGATATTACCTACTGACAGGTTCTACCTACTGTGGACTTGCTTTTAAAAGTTTTGCAACGCATTGTTATGGCTACCTTCTATCAGGAAACCTGCAAAAGTACTTTTTGCGTCTTCTTGTCTATGTCGACCCTTTTATCTGTTTTTATAAACAAATCCTAAAGCTTAGAAACTCACCTCAAAATATTCTTAATCGGCGAAACATCAAACTCCTTCTTGATCACAATATCAATTAATTTCTGAACTCCCGCCTGCACTTGTTCCACGCTAAGTTTCTCCATCGTCTCGGCCCCCTTGCCATAGATCCAGGCTAGAAGAACATTAGGCTGGTAGTCTACGGTCCAAAGACCAAAAATCTCCGTAATCCATTGATCCTTAGCTCCGAATTGAGCCTTGTCTTCATCTCGCCATAGGAGAGTGAATTTTGCTGGAGTCTTTGGCCACCACGGTGTCTCAAATTCGATGTAGATTTTGTCTAAGACACACATGTTGAGGTTTTGGATTGTGTTCACTTTTTCGGCGGGCAGTTGGGGGTAGAAGAGTTGTTCGTGTCTGTAAAAAAAGGTAAAAAATAAATAATAGTAGTGTGATAACTGTGATAAGAGTTAAACCATTCTAAAAATGAACGCCCCTCCACAAATCGTGATTATACACTAGTTGGCCGACAAATCCGGTTGTTCGGAGTTTGGGCAAGTCGGGTAGGTACCGTTTGCATAGAAAAAAATCAGTGTTATCTATATTTATAAAAGGAAAGCGTTACTGACTGACTGACTGATCTATCAACACACAGCTGAAACCACTGAACGGATTGGGCTGAAATTTGGAACACAGGTAGCTATTATGACCTAGGCATCCGCTAAGAAAGGGTTTTTGGAAATTCGACCTTTAAGGGGGTAAAAAGGGGGGATATTGTTTGTATGAAAAATCTTATTCCTTGAGTTAATAAACTTGAAACTTGGCACGAATAGTTATCTAAGTAAATTATGATTTTTGTGATTTTTGTTTTTCTAAACTACCCCCTAAAGGGGAATTGGGGGGTCTCAAAGTTTGTATGGAAAAATTTTAACGCGCTATCCGATTAACTCAAAACTCAATATTTATACTTAAAACCAAAAATAAAGAATAATGTGTGTCAGGGTTTTTCGAAAATCTACCTCTAACGGGGTGAAAAGGGGTAGTCAATTTCACAGGGGGAATTTTACTGCGTGGCTTGATTAACTCGGAAATTGGTGTAAATAATCTTTGAGTCAAGCTATGGAAATATCTCAAACCATTTTTTTAAATTCCACCCCTGTGGGGGTGAAAACAGGGAATACAATTTACATGAAAAATGTTATTCATTTGGTTTTAATTGACTTGAAACTTGGCACAAATATTTGCCTAAGTTTGTCATTATTAGTTTTTTAAAACTACCCCAGAGGGAGGGTTAGAGGGGGAGGGGCAAGGGAGGGGTGGTGAGGAGTGTGAGGGGGAGTATGATGGACGCAGGGAGAAAGGGCAGAAATTGGGAAGACATGGTGAAGGCTGAGGGGTGGGGAGGGGTTGGTGAGCCAGAGGTGGAGGAGAGGGGAGAGGGTGGGGACGGGGTGGTGAGAGAGAGAGAGCGAAGGGGGTGTGAGAGTGAGTGAGAGGAGGAGGGAGAGGTAGCGGAAGGGGATGTGGTGAAGGAACGAGCTAAACTCTGGAACTACCCTACCAGTTAACCAGTCGGACTTTAAAAAATCTTTTTGCATTAATGATAGCCTAAGTCTTATAGAAGGCATATTTAACATCACTCTAGGACCCTTAGGTGCCGAGCAAAAAGAAAAAAAGTCTGAAAGAAGCTAAGTGAAAACGAAGTAATAGCGCGGGTAGGCAATGCGATGCGACGCGCGACGGGGGGTCGAGCAAAAAATAAATTTCACGCGGACGAAGTCGCGGGCAGAAGCTAGTTGTGTATATTTATTTATTTTATTAAGTATAAAAAAACCCAAATTTTCATAGTATGTAGGTACTTAATCAAATTATTTTTTTAATTGTTTTAATTTGTTTTTAGTGTTTAAATTTTCTTTATTTTCTGTTTAATGATTTAGTACGCTATTTGATAATGCCGTGCTTTCCTATAATTTAGATACATGCGAGATCTTTATGTATGACAAAGACGCTGGGTTAATGTGTTTAGTTGGTAAGCCTTTATAAATAAATAAATAAATAAATATTTTTATGTATGCTAGTCTGCCAGGTATCTATTTATTTAGTTTAATTGTTGACCATACTCGCCGATGACTGAGCAACTGACAAAGACCAATTATGTGTATTGCCATTAGAATGGTTTATCTTTACCTACTTATCTATTGGTTTTCACGAAAGAACAAAATCCTCATTTGGTAAATAAATTTTTAATCTTTTGAGGAGTTGAGTAAAAACAAGTAAACATCATTCTATGAAAAGAAAGACGTAACCTGCCAATTTAGGAAGAAATGCTTAACCAAGTCCAATATTGGAAGACTACCTACTACATACTTAATAAGTTCCTACTACATAGTTAGTTAAGCGACAAGGTAGGTACCCACCTACCTAAGTATTTCAGCTAAGCACCATACTCTGACAGTTGAAAATGGCTATTAATATATGGAGTGCAATGGAAATATGTCTAGCCCTCATAAGCGATGTTAATCGTGTTTACCTACTTGAAGTGTTAACAGAATTAGAGCTTCTTAACGTTTAATGCATGATGTTGATGAATCATAAATTCATATGTGTGTTTATTTAACTATTTATTTAGGTACGTTTTATTTTAAACATGTTTTACCTACACGCTGCATTTTTATTGGTTAGGGAGCTGCCACGATAGTGTTGTACCTACTCATAATTATTCATGAACAACTTTTACTATGGGAACCAACCTGAAATCGCGAAAAAAAAATTAGCTGTTCCCTACATTTTGACGAGCTATGCGAACATAAATGTAGGGAAGGCAGGCAGAAAGGAAGGAAGGAACATAACGCAAGCCCTAGCCAATAAAAAAGCAGCGTGTATAATGAGTGAAAAATAAATAGGCATTAAATAGGACTACACTGTTGGTCAAGTGGTTGAAAGCGCATCTGACAGCGTAGAGTCCTGCGATCCTGTCTGGGTTCGATCCCAAGGCCGAACATTGTAATAATGGGTTATTACATTAGGAATTTCTCAGTAGCCGCCAGACAATAAATAGGCATGATAATAGGTTAGGTTAGGTGCTGCAAGATTTCTTTTTAAACTTAGGTATATTGTAAGGAACAGTTTTTCCATTTAAAAAATAAATGTAGGTAGGTATCTCTTACCTTTCCTTCAAAACTCCGACAGACACAGTGACAATAACACTCTTGGCTGCATACAAGCTTCCGTCCTTACACTTCACTTGCACCAGTGGGTTGGTAGGGTCAATTGCGAGCTGGCTGGTGCCCCACCGAATGTTCTCTACTTCTTTGTTGAGAAGAATCTGCAGGGGAATCTCCTTGGTCGGGTCGGGGTATTTGTTCTGGAAAGCAAGGAGGTTGAATCATTAGGGTAATTTAGTGATCGTTCAGTTAGGTAGGATGGCTGACTTTCGGCCTCGTAACTACCTAAATACCCATATAGGTACTCCCGTCATAGAAAACTATGACGGGAGTATCCTATACCTATCGGCATAAGCTGATGGATATTATATAGGTACGCCAGGCTACGTTTAAATGAGGGCTTCGAGACGCGGATGGGTTAAGAATGGTCAATCTTCTACCGAACTCACACATCGAAAAATCCATGTAGGTACCTAAGTGTTAGACAAGGCAATGAATCAAAATTGAAATTCCACTCGATGGAATCGATTTTCCCTATTTCAGCCGTTTTAAAGCAGAAGGCATCCACACGGTTGCAGAAATTGAAAGAGCACACTTGAATTAAACTTGGTGGGTTTTTAGTTTCAGTTTAGGCGAAGTTCCATGATGAATTCTCCCATAAGAACAAAAAGAAACAAAGAAACTTCATGGACGCTATTCCATCATAATTTTACAAAATGCAAATTACCGTCAAAACGTCCAAAATAGTCTTGTATCCTCTTCCTTTCCAGTTCAAGAAGGGATCTCCTTCACTCTCCCAGAACTCGGCTAGTCCTTTCAAAGACTTGCCTCTCTTCGGATCATCTTGGCCACCCAGGTGATTGTTCCTTTCAAACCATTCGATGAATGAACTGGATAGTGCAGGGTCTTTCTTTAAGGTGGCGTTAGATTTGGCTCTGAAAACGAAGTAAAGATTTTTAACAACTAATTGGCTTGAAGATCTATGTATCGGATTTTAAAGCACCAGGTTGAAGCTTCAAAACCAGGGTTGTTTGTGCTGACCTAACTATGAGTTTTCAATGTCACTAGGTATACTTATGCACTTTTTACTGGAACGGTCCTCCTCTACAATGAAAAACATGGTGACGAAACCTGTTCTTAATCGTCCAAAACCGCTGAAACTCAGCCAGTGTCGTGATCAATTCCCGGCCTTGCTAGCCGACAAAAAGCCTCATTGTTGCATAGTAGGACTGATAAAGCCTAATATTATTTCTTTCCTTTCCCATATTAAAAAGGGCCTTAAAGCTTTGCAGTAGGACAGTAAATTAAAACAATTTTATAGACTACTTACGCGCCCCTCACAACCTCGGAGATTGATTGCTTGGTGTTCTTGTCGGCACCCTCTACCTCGTCTCCTAGAGCCTTTAGGATGCCATTAGCTTTGTCTTCAGGCACCAGTTCACCGTTAGATCGCACATACCAGTTGGTATCAGGATCTGATCTACCCAGAAGACCTAATGGGTTGACAATTTCGAAGACTACGTTGTCTTTCTCACCGTGACACCTAGAAAGTGTTAAGAATTGAGATTATCCAAGTGGTACTGCTGCATCAAATCAATCTGCCTAGCCTTTTCCCAACTATTTTGGCGTTGCCTTCCAGTCTAACCAGATACATTTGAATACCAGTATTTTACATGGAGCGACTGCCTATCTGACCTCCACAACCCAGTAACTGGGTAATAGGTACAACCCCTTGGTAAGACTGGTTATCAGAATTTCGGGCTTCTGATGACTACCCGTAACGACTGTCAAAGATCCATGAATGACAGCCGGTACCAACGGCTTAACGTGCTTTCCGAGGCACGGAGGAGTCTCTAGAGCTGGTGGCTAAATAATAACAGCCGCACGGGTCGACCCATCAGGTTAAGCTACGCTGGCCGGGGTTGGTCTTTGAATGGGTGACCATCTTTCCAACCCCGGCCAGCGTAGCTTAACCTGATGGGTCGACCCGTGCGGCTGTTATTATTTAGCCACCAGCTCCTCGGCTGCATATAAATACTTAATTGGCCTGTAGAGGCAATAGATTTTTAATTCTGAAGTGCTGATTCATAGGGGTTTAAAAATCCGAGGACAGTTTTGCCCATAAGCTTTAAAAGACGGTGACAGAGTAAAGGTGAGTGTTCTTGAACAAATGACCGTCGTGGAAAACCCTGTCTTCAAAGTGAGTCTTGGGCTTGGGGCAACAACCCACGTTTTAAGAATCGCTACTATGGTTACAATACGGACATGGACATGGATACTTAGATACCATGTCTATATAGTGACCCACTTTGTATTTAGACTACGTCGTTGATTTTATGGTCCCATAGCGCTACTACTGAGCATGAAGTTTTGAGTTCGATTATCAGGAAATTTTCAGCAGCAGCCCGTAATAGTTCGGATTTGTGCCCAGATGATGGCAATGGGCTCGCCCCCTGTTACATGAGACTTCAACATAACTGGCGAAATGTGGGCGTATCTACTATAGGTACACTTCTGCCTATTAACCTTGCGGGGTGTAATACCCGTGATGAATGAATAACGATAGAAAATATTGAAGAACTTACCACGCAGCGCCAATATCAATAGCTTTCCCAGAAAACTCCGTGGTACAGACTCTGCCGCCGATCCTGTTGCCGGCTTCAAGGGCCAGGACATGAAGACCAGCATCGTGCAGCTTCCTCATCGCCGCGATGCCCGCAGCACCACACCCGATTACAATTACGTCCATTACTCGCCTGGAAAAAATTAAACAGTTCCATAAATATGTGTCACCCGATTTTCTAAGGGCCGTAAAATTATTCAAATAACTCGTATAGTTGTCTGAGAAATAAAAAGCTAGGGCCAAAGGACCAGTTTTGTATGTGTTTGTCGACCGATTTCTACGTCAATTGTGGACAGATTTTGAAAATTCGTTTTTTGTTTGAAAGGGTATGCTCTCGAAATAGTCCCAGTGTCACTAAGTCAGAAGGGGATCCAATGGAAATCGAGGGAAACCCTCAAATTTTATAGGCACACCTATTAGTAATTAGTATATTTTTTTATAGTGACTTCAACATCAGCTCCAGTTCTCCTGGTTCTTACTAGGAGAACTCTTCAACAAATTACGTCCCTGCATCCGGAAAAGCAATATTTTCTGAAGGTGATGAGCAGTTGACATTCGGCTATTGTAACTACATAAATTATAAATTGACCCACTAAAAAGTGAAAAATAAAAAACTTTTTTACAAAAACACCGACTTCCAAAAAAAAATACTACACAGTGAAAAATAACTTTAATTTCGGAAGTCCGTGGCAAAAAAACTAAAATACAGTTCCTAAGACACCGACTTCCGAAAATCAAGTTATTTTTCTCTTTGTAGTGTTTTTTTCGAAAGTCGGTTGTTTTTCTTGTTCTTGTAAAAAGTTTTTGATGCTTTGTAATTTTTAATTATGTTTGTGAGTATTTTCGTCTATCCCACTAACACAAAATTCCAAAGTATCATTAAGTTCCTTTGTGTTCATAAAGAAACAGGTGAATTCTAAGTAGATACCCATTTAGTAGGTAGATAATGCATCGCAGCTACGCATTCACCAATTCAGTTCCTATGATACAATAACATAATGCTTTAAAAAAAATATGTTAAAAGTTTTCAGCTATTTCCCGGGCTATTATCTCAGTTGCTACAAGAAATGAATTTACAAAGAGAATCAATAAGTTCCTATTCAAGTTTTTTCGGCCTTTAAAATCAAGGCTTTCGAACGATTCCGTATTGAATTGTTCAGAAAAAGTTTTTTTTTTCTAATCTATTTATACTTAGTCAGCGATTGGTTCCCACCATTTAAAAGAAAGAGCTAATACTCTAGCTACCCCTTATAGTATTGTAGGTACATAACCCCTATACGTTTAGTTAAGGCACTGTCTTATTACATAGAGCTTGATAGAGCCACTGCTAACAGGATCAGCGGCATTCTTAGACCCATCCTTGTGACACGCGACCGACTGGTAGACTTACCATGCGTCACGAGTAGAGAGAGACCGGATGATAAGTACGTACCTACAGCCTACATGTTATAGTCGACCGAAAAGCGGTATTTTTAGCTGGTCCTTTGACCAAAGATTAGGTCAAGCGAAGTAAAAATATACCTAGAGCGAGCTGTTAGCAATTTTTTTAAATGTGCGATGTCAGCAAGAAGTAGTGTTAATGTTTTATTAGCGAACCGCTCCTGCTTCACACGGGTTTTACGACTTGACAAAACATGGAGATTTCTTTATCTATGTAAGTTTAATATGAATTTAATCTATATAAATAAACAGAGAAATCCTGACTGACTGACTGACTCATCAACGCACAGCCCAAACCCGTGAAACTAGAAAGCTGAAATTTTGTACAGAGGATCTCTATAAAATGTAGACGAGGAATAAGGAAGGATTTCTCGCCAGGACGTTCCCATGGGATGTTTTCCGACATCCACGCGGGCGAAGCCGCGCGGGAAGTGCTAGTCTATTATACACATAAACCTTCCGGAATCAATTCTCTAAATGTCTGCCTGTGCCTCCTTTGCGTACTTTGGAAGAACTACTAGGTCACACAGACAGACACGAATTGCGACTTCAAATTTATAATAAGTACCTATGTATCTAGATATGTATATTTAGATATAGGTGGCAATAAAAATAAGTTGTCATAATAATTGCATATAACACTAAGCTTGCATTTGTTTTGCGAACGGTATCATACTAATATTCTATAGGCGAAAGTTTGTGAATGTGTGTGTGTTTGTTACTTCTTCACGCTCAAACGGCTGGACCGATTTGGATAAAATTTGGTATGTAGATAGCTTATACCGTGGATTGACACGTAGGCTACTTTTTATCACGGTCTACGCGGGTGAAACCGCGGGGCGCAGCTAGTTTGGTTATAAAACAAAAGCTTCCATCCAGAACTAATACCTATTCAGTGTAGGTAGGTATACCTTTGTTTTAGTACTATTTGTAAAATAAGGACCAATATCTGGCCTTCTGGTACTAGAATCCTCCATTTACCTCTATGTATTCGCTATTATCTCATAAAACGCAAATTCATGGCGTCCCTACATACGATGCAAGTTTTTGCTTGACGTGCGGACAACGTCCTCTGTAGCTTATGTAACATGTTACGACTATAACACATAAAACCAGTAGCTTTCCTGGAATATTGGCTAATAAGTAGGTACCAGTAATCCTATACTATCTCTCTGCGTAAACCTAGTCAAAACAGTTTTGTCTGTCGTTGTCAAAATAGATTTGTGGCCTAAGCTGAGTTTTGTATTTGTGTGAGTGATCACCAAAATGGTACGAGAGCCCATGACCGAAATGTTTGTCTTATCGTTTTACGTAAGACAAAATCTTCAATCGTCGTATCGTTTTACTTTTTACAACGATGCGGCATGGTTTTGGTCATGGCCTTTCCTACTAAAAGAACAAAAGCCGATTCCCAAAAAGCAGTAATAAACCGGTTTAAACCAAGCAAAAGACGAGTCGCGCTCTATGCCGGACGTCACACCTACACTATCTATGTGCACTCACACAAATGCAAAGCTCAGCTTAGACCTCGTGGACTGTACCTACATTTTGGTAAGAACCCCCAATAAATTTCTAGCAAGCATTTGGTAGGACCTACTTATTACCTAAACTTTTTAGAAACTAACTAACTAATTTCCTCACTGATGAAATGTAATGATTATGTATGAAGAAAGTATCTAAACTTTCCTCAACAAATTATTGTGAAAATTACACAAAAGGCAGTTTAGAAGTACTGCGAATACACAGACAAACAAATTTAATCCATAGACAAAATTATAGGCGTTTTGTTTTAATCCGATCCGGGGAGATTTCATGTTCATGGGTTTAATTGGTTAGCAGTACTTAACTTTTAATGGCATAATTTACACTGAAGGAATGAATAATGTACTTAATATAGTAATATAAGTATATATTTTTTATGATTTTTATCTTCTCTCAAACAGAGCGCCTCTGCCATCTTATCTCTTCACCACCTTTAGTTGACTGGTAGAGAATGCCTTGTGTGCGAGAAGTTACATAGTATAGGAAGGTAGGTAGGTAGGTACTCACACCAAAATAAAAACTTTTAACACCGATTTGTCCAAATCCTCGTCTTGAACGTTGTCCGTTACACAGTGGATATAAACTATCTGTCTGTTGTGCTATACGATCACAAGATAAAAAATGAAAAATAAATTGATTTGACCTTTTATATTGTGGCATGTCAAACTAACTTACGCAATGAATGTTGTTGAACTGTCAAAATGAAACCAACTCCGATTGATATAATGTGTTACGCAATTAGGGTGCTGCAGTATGTCGATTAATAAAACAATATTGATTGATATCTGAACCAATTTCTTATGTTACAAAGGACAAAATACCTAATTGAAACTTGATGTTTAGTGTCTCCGGTTATATGAATGAAATTCTACACATAGTTCTAGGAATTACACAAAAAGACGTGCACAAAAATATGCAGACTGTGTATTTATAAGCAAATTATGCAAATCGGCATTTCTTTCGATCTTGTTACCTTTATAAACTCTTCTTCGAAAAAAAGGAGGAGATTCTGAAGTCAGCACGTATTTTTTTTTGTGTATAGCCACGCATAACTTTGGTGTGCATCTATCTGACAGGCCACAACGAGATCTATCAACAGGTGATAGCTTTTCATAAAGACATTATTTTGTGCCTAAAGAAAATAAATAAGATATATTTTGTACCTCGACAGTTTTTGATTAAATGGCGGTTTTATGAAGTGTCTAGCTAGCGGGCCCCTTATGATTATTTTTATTGTTAGTATACTTTCAGATCAGATTTGTAAGGTACACAGGCCAAAGGAATTAAGTAACCAGACACGCACACTACAAAACTATATCCTACTGTACGTACTGCTCACAATGACAGCCTCGCACACATCCCATTCATAGAGTGAGTGCGCTGACGTCTTTTAAATGATAGTGTAACATAATTTCGCAATGTAGGATAGTTGCTCTCGTGGCGCAACAGGTAAGCATTCAACCTACAGTGACAGAATGATCTGAGTTCGAGCCTCGAGTTTACTAAAATATTATTTTTGAGATTTTGTAATTTAAAATGAATATACTAACTGAATAAAGCGATATTCTGACCAGTTTGAGAATCTACCACAAGTTTCTCGCCTACTTAAAATTATTTCCCAGTTTAGAAGCTAACTACCCGCTTTAAAAATATATTCCTGCCTTTAATTGTGAACTTATGTAGTCAGTCTGCATTAGCAACTACACATTATACTCTTTCTTTTGCACTTGAAGTTTGTGATTGTGATATATTGATTAATTTAGACCATGCATCATTTAACAAGATTTCAAAAAGCTCAGATTATTGTTTTGCATGAGAAAAAAAATATTTCTATTAGTGAAATCGCAAGGCGCCCAATGCTATCGGTGAGTGAAATTATTATTAGAATGTATTAATTTATTATGTCACCGTGATCCCACCCAGTAATTTTATTATGATTGTCTGTTGTATCTCATTTAACGAATTGTGGATATGAATAGTTGAATCTAATAGGAAATGACACCGGAATAGTTGAATTTAGTATAATGAGTGGCTATGCAGTTAACAAATAAATACAATTTTTGTTAACTGCATAGCCACTCATTATATCGATAATTATTTAATCATTTCCATTATTGGTTTACACAGTATTATAGTAATAGTTTTTATCTGTGTTTTGTAATAAAATATTCAAAAATAATGAATATGTTTGTAAATGATTAGATAATAATAATAAAATACAATTTTAAAAGATTTCATTTTTTATCTAAAATATTTAAAAATGTAAATTGCATGTATGGTAATTAAACAAAGGATTTCTATTCTAAATAAAGTATAATAATATTGTTTAATACTTTTTAGAAAAAATAAAAAATCATCATTATATTATATTATTTGTTGTTTGTTTTTTTTATTTGTGTCATTATTATATTATATTATTTTTTATTTTTTATAAGTATGATATTATGTATTTCCTAGGTCACTCGCCCTGCCTTTTTATTTCCATTTTATCGTATTATAATTTTTATTATTACTGACCACTAGCCTTATATATCAATTGTATTTAAGTATATAAATATATATTCTCTGCATTGTATTTATATTGTGTAACTTTTATTTCTTAATTTATAATTTGGGAGGTGTATGTTTAGACCTAATATTTTCACTTTTTTTTTTGTAGAGAAAAACCGTTTGACTGTGGGTGCATTGTCACTGAGACAAGCGAAATAAACCGTCGCCTGCCTGGACCGACACCATTGGCTTACACAAATGTTTCGCCTCGGCATCGTGCGTGAAATTGTTGCCACCCATACATCAGATCCATTCGCTTAGACCAGCATAACAGCAGCAGCACACAACGTCATTATGCAAACTGTACGGAACCACCTGCAAGCAGACGGTTTGACATGTTGCAAACCGACGCGTAAAATTTTGTTATATACCGTGCACCGTCAAAATTGCGGAATATCGGCACTTCGATTGACAAAACAATGTCGTCATAATTACTGATGAAAATTGTCTTCGTCGAAAATCACCACCGACTTATCGTAACATACATATTATATACTACCTTTAAATTTCAGACATTTTAACGTTTTTAAATCTATTATTTTCCTAGAAATAATTAATAATGGTTGGTAATAATTATAATACCTACTGTTCCCGATACAGGTGGTAAATGTTTTTATTTTAATTTTAATTTTCAAAAATGTAGGTAATTCATATCTGTATATAACTGAACTAGCGACCCGGCCCTGATTCGCACGGTTTTTACGACTTGTTAAAACATGAAGGTTTCTATAATATATAAGTTAAATATTTATCATGATAGTGAAAACCGCATCAAAATCTGTGGCGTTAGAAGAACAACGCGGCTACACAGACAGACATGAAAAGCGACTTTATTTTATAATAGATACCTAAACGAAATACTTAATACTTTCACAGCATATTTAGCCATAATAAATTAAGTCGGCGGTACTGTGTAGGTAGGAGTGTGTGAGTGATGTTATTGTTACTGGATCAGATTATATTTGTTATCTATGTGACATGTTTATTCACTCCGCCCATTGTTGTATACATATTATATAATGGTATAAAAAGATGTAATAGCATGTTCTAAACATATTGTTGTATTTATAATAAAACATGTTCACTTTTGATGTTCTTTTTTTTAAATAAAGATATTTATTAAAAATTGTTTTATTTATTTAAGCAATTTTAAATAAATAAAACATTTTCTTAACAAAAATTGTTCTAATTGCTTTAGCTTAAAATAATAAATCGCAAAAAGAATCATCACTTCAGAGATTTGAACTCACACCGTAGTACTCAGAAGTATAATGCCTTATTCGTTGGGCTACGAACGCTTAAGTTTTCAACGCGAAATTATGTTATACTATAATTGAGAAGACATTAGCGCACTCACTCGCACATGAACGCGATGTGTGCGTGAGGGCATTGTGTGTTGTACGTAATGAATCGTTTTAACAGTAGCAATACTGTTTTGTAGTGTCACGCACACTACAACACTGGTTACTTATCTCTGTTGCTGTCTGTACATAATAGTATCAAGCTCCTAACACTATTGTATTATATAAAAGAGTAGTATTTAACAAAGGGCCCGCTGGCTGGACGCTTGTTTAAGTAACGAATATCTTCTGAAGTATAGCTCACAGAAAGTCGAAATTTTGGATTTGTAAGGTACATAATAGATTCTAACTCCGAGCACTATTGGGTGATCTGAAAGTATAATAACAATAAAAATAATCATAAGAAGCCCACTAGCTAGACACTTCATAAAAACGTCATTTAATCAAAAACTGTCGAGGTACAAAATATATCTTATTTATTTTCTTTAGGTACAAAATAATGTCTTTATGAAAAGATAATTATCATCTGTTAATATATCTCGGTGGGGCCTGTCGGGTAGACTCACACATAACTTTGTACAGAGTAGTCCGATTTGAACTAATCTTGTTTTATTTGGGAGGGTATATCTCGAAGCTGGTCCCATGTAAAATTTATTAACTTTGCTTGGGTAGTTTTTGAGTTAGCTTTAATTAAGTATTTTTCCCACTTTTAATGTAGATGATGTTCTAATTTTTTTTGCAGGTGATTCGAATTTGTGTGTGAAGTCAGTATCTTTAGTTACGTATTTTCGTTTTTTGCTATCGACTTCCGAAATTAAAGTTATTTTTCACTTTGTAGTGTATTTTTGGGAGTCGGTCCTTTTTTTTTCTAAAACAGTTTTAAAGTTAAAACATAAAAGTCTTAACTTTCTGTTGTAGGTTTAAAATGCATCTACTGTTATATCTATTGCAAGGATGAAAGCTAGTCCTTGGGGCGCGGAATCAAAGGCCATTTTTTTTTTTTATGAACAGGCAAAGCAAATTATGTTTTAGGTCTAATCCTGACTCAGTACGTCAGTATCTAGAATCAAATGCAATTTTCCAATGTCGCCTAATAATGGTCCTTTGCCTAACTGTCTAAAGATGCAAAGGAAGATGTGAATGTAAAATTGCGAGGCATAATGACACGAGTTAGCTATGTCACCTTAGTGTCTCCATAAAAGACCAAATGAACGTTGGTCTTTCAGGTTTTGGAGCAAAGTCCGTTTTCAAGGATAAAACTGTCATGTTAGTAACAGTATACGCTGTGGTCAAGATACGAGGGCAGGTAAACATAATATTTTAATATCCCGTTACGCCATTGTTGGTTGCGGTTTGGACTGCGCTTCTTTCCCACAGTGCAATATTGTGGCATTTTATAGCGTGTTTAAAGGGAGCTTGAGTGACGAGTTGCCAGGCAATAAAATTATCTAGTGCATTTATTTGTGAGTATTTTAGGAGAGGTTTTCTTGGTCTATTGGTTCTAGCATTTGCGGTTGCGGAAGATACTGTGAAAGAACGCGGTCTTGTGAACCCCACAATAGTAGCCCACATTTGTCTAAATCCTCATTAGTATAGCCTTTATCCTGAAATGTGAGTACCTATATAGGGCATAGGTAGTCCACCTATAGGTACTAGGTACACCTCTAGCATTATATCCTTCAGGGAATACATCAGGCGTGATATATGTTATGTTTTATGGTTTTTTTCTTGTTTGTTATGTTGTTTTGTTTTTTATTATGTTGTGTATGTCTATGTACCTACGTGGCTACGATTCTGCGACCATGTTTTAAGTGTTCAACTTACTGCGAATAAATCAGTGTCTTTTGCAAGCAATCGTTTCACTTGTCTCTGTCACTCTCAAATGTAACTGTTCTTTACTACTTTTAAACAGGAAAGTCGGGAAACCGTAGATAATTATTTACATCAAGGTGCTGCCGTCCACATCCACAATGCTCTTCGATGCCTAACAGACAAAAAGGGATAAGCGAATTTTTTTGCGAAATCGACTTATATAATTATATGGTTAGAATTGGCTTTTTTTTCTGCGTCTATTCCTCTAAGTTTCGTGATTTCGCATAAAATGTCGCTTATCGCTTTTTGCCTAAGCGTCCTTCTTTTTGAATCAAATTGCACCTAATAAAACATTAAATTAGCAAAAAATTACGAAAATCTTCAGTGACTCGAGTGTTCTTCCATGGCTTCTAGATCACCAATAACTATGACTAAATTATCACGTTTTTTAACCAAAAGCGCAATATTCTAATTAATTTCCCTTGAAACTCCCGCGCCATTTGGTCAACGTCTTTTTTCTGCGCAAGCGCATGCTCCAAGGCACACGGTGCAGGCGCTAGATATTTTTTGTGATAACTTGATACACGTGCACCTGCACGACAGGTGTGCACGTGCCATGGGTGGGCGAGGGCTCGGAAGGAACCAGCTTCTTTGTCAGTTTGTTGTGAGGAATTGAGGAACGATTTCATAAGAAAGTGTTAGAAAATTCATGAACGTAGAGAGAGTTTGATCAATAATAAAAAACCGGCAAAGTGCGTGTCGGAATACGCACAATGAAGGGTTCCGTAGCTGAAAAGAATGTATCCCAAAAACAAACTTAACATTGTAATCCCAAAAAAATATTTTCTTACGTGATAAAATTACAAATTAATTTTTATTGACTTTTTCCTTTACTTGTGCTGTGAGACCTTGCTACTTGCCAAATTTTATGATTCTAGGTCAACGGGACCTACCCTATAGGTTTTGATTTACTTGCGAGTATCAAAATATGTCGCATAAATGTATCATTTTATCACGTTGACTTAGAAGCATGAAATTTTTAGAACTCCAAGAAACCATAAACTTACGTATTTGATATTAATTTCAACTTGATATCTTCACGCGTTCCTAAGAAAAAGGGTCTTGACAGACTGACAGACAGACAGACAGACAGACGGACAACAAAGTGATCCTATAAGGGTTCCGTTTTTTTCCTTTTGAGGTACGGAACCCTCAAAATCAGGCACCCAAGCATCTATAAGTCTATACTGTATGTTAACACGGCTAGGTACTTTTTGACATCATCTAAATTAGCACAAAATTATACGATAACCTGCTGTTTAGCATTTCATTTACTAGATGAGAGTTAATTTTCTTTAATTTACATCTGTTCCGATTTTAATGAAATATTTTTCTCAATAATTATGATTCAGAAAACACAAGTGTTAATCGACTTTTGTTGCTGACTTTACGCCATTCATTTTCTCAAAATTTCCCGGATTTCGGGAAAATTTTAATTGGACCTTTAACTTGACGATAGATGCTCGAACTGTTTGAATGTTCATAATTTGGGATGCTTAAGATATGCAGTTCCGTCCACAATTTTCTTTCATGCTAAATAAAAGAACACTCTAATTACTTACTTAAATAACAAGTTCTATTGGCGTTAATTTAATTAATTGCTACATCTGAATCAAAATCATCCAATTCAAGTTTCAAAACAAAGGTCACGTAAATGTCAGTTCGTTTAAATATGCCATGTTTAATTGCAACATCCATGCTGTTGTTACGGAGTAATTTTAATAATTGGCTTTGAAGATGTTATTATTAATTTATTAGAGAAGATTATGTTGACAGGTTTGTAGGGTTTTAGCTGGTGTTTCCTGTGGGCTTTTGATTTTTAACCGACGATAAAAAGGAGGAGATTCTCAATTCGACACGTATACCTATATATATATATTTTTATGTATGACCAGTGACCACGCACTACTTTTTAGTTTTTTAGTTGAGTTAGCTTCAATAATAGGGTATTTTTCGCCACTTTTATGTGGATGATGTTCTAGTTTCTTTTAAGGAAAGTAGTGGTACAGGAATTTGTGTTGGGTAAGTAGGTACAACAACTAAAAAGTAGAAAAATAAAAACTTTTTTACAAAAAGATACAACCGTCTTCCAATAGCAACAGTACTTACAATTGAAAAATAACTTTAATTTCGGAAGCCGGTGGCAGAAAACAAAAATACATTTAACCAGACACCGACTTCCGAAATTAAAGTTATTTTTCTTTCTTTGTAGTGTTGTTTTTGGAAGTCGGTTGTATTTTTTTATATAGGATTAGGTAGGTAATTCTCTATTCAGGTGGTCTTTCTTCCTAAAAATGTGAAGAACTGGTGCATTAGAATAATAGTTACAAATCCAAACGGCTGAACTATAGGTATCTAGTATCTACATATTTCACCAATATTTTTATTTATGCTTTTAATAATTATAAGTTAAAAAATATATATATATTTGATTTGATTTGGTTTAATTTTGATTTGAAGTTATTTTACAATTTAAATGGGCTCTCCTAAGTTTTCCGTGGGAGGGGAGCAATCCGAATTTGACCTATTTTCAATTGTAACGAAAAAAATATCTGGAATTACTTGTTGATAGAATATTCACCACGAAATCGTGTCAAAGTTCTTTTCCTCATTTTAGCATGACACTATCTAAAATTTTCGACATTCTGATACGCCCACCATCAAACAGGCATTTCGCTAAAAGCGCTCATTTTGTTTAAAAGTTCGTTGACACACGTTCGCGCTGTTATCATAAAATCCTCCATTATGTTGATTTCCTGTTTCGTTGGACACAAGGAAGATGTCACAGCGAAGGAATTTGTATGTTTAAGAAGAATAGTATGAATATATCCATTGTAGCATGAGAATCCTGGGAAAATAGTACCTACATTATATTGTTCTTCATCACAATCACCTGACACATAACTATGACAGACATGGACATGTGTGGCATACATGTATTTATGTAAGTATCCATTTGTAACAGAAGCCCTACTCGCCTGTTGCAAATTAATCGCATTTAACCGCGTTAAACTAAGTATAATACCAAAACGATTTCAAAACGAATCAAATCAAATTATTTTAATTAATTTGGTCGAAACAGTTCCACAGAAGCCAGAGGCACAGACAGAGAAAGAGTATTCCGGTAAAATGCAATTAAATAAATCCATTAAAAATAAGTAAGTAGGTAAGAAAGGAAAAAAAAACATTTTTTTGAGACACTTACAGGAAATACAAACAGTAATAACTACCAAATTGACCTAACATTAATAAAAATACTTACATAAGAAAAAAGTCCTACAGTAAATTAGCCATACGAAGCAAAAGGAATATATAGGGTGACTGGTAATTAGTGACCGATACCTAAACACATGATTGTGCTCATGATAACAAACAACTTTTACTATGGGACCAAACCTGAAATCGCGAAAAAAAAATCAGCTGCTTCATACATTCATGTTCGCATAACTCGGCAAAATGTAGGAAGCAGCTGATTTTTTTTTCGCGATTTCAGGTTTGGTCCTACAGTAAAAGTTGTTTGTTATCATGAGCACAATCATGTGTTTAGGTATCGGTCACTAATTACCAGTCACCCTATACAACGTGTAAAATAAATAACCCACAACCTCTTAAGGGGTCATTGTACTCATCATTATGAACAACTTTTACTATGGGACCAAACCTGAAATTGCGAAAAAAAATCAGCTGACCAGTACATTTATCTACATCAATCTCGTCAAAATGTAGGGAGTAGCTGATTTTTTTTTCGCGATTCCAGGTTTGGTCCCATAGTAAAAGTTGTTCATAATGATGAGTACAATGACCCCTTAAGAGGTTGTGGGTTATTTATTTTACACCTTGTATAGGTAAGGATCGTAGCAGGTGGCATTCTGTAGGTAGTGTCTGTCTACCCCAATGGGATGAAGGCGTGAGTTTATGTATGTATGTCTTATGTATGAAACAACAACTGACAGTTCAAACTTAGAACAACCAGTTAACAGGAAATGCGGGTGTTCTTTTCTCCATACAAACGCTCTCGCCTGTTTTATTTCTGGTTAATGTCCATAAAGCAATGTTTTTTTACAGAAATATAAATATTACCTACTTGTATGCTCCTATGTTTTCCTTTTTGATGATACATTATTTTTATAAAAAATAGAACCCACAAAAATGGCAAAATTGCATATTCAGACTGCTGTCAACAGAGGCCCAGTGATAGTGTACAAAGACAACTATTAACGAAAAAAGAAAAACATAAGGGCATAGTATACCTATATCATAGTATACCTATATCATTCTTATTCAGTTTATGAAATATCTTTTAAATTGGTTCAATATTGGAGGACGAAAACCTCAAATGTGACTTTTTACACAGGCTATTTAGTCGGACCTGCAGTTGTCCTTATCGCACGAATTTGAGGGCGGAGCAGAGCGACAGCAATAGTTTCTTCAAATACCTAATTTTCAAAAGTCTGATCGCAAGCATTTCCTCACTGAAACTTGACAACCAAACCAAGTGACCCAAGTAAGTTACAATAAATACTAAATACTCATAAAGGTGGTGCTACTTTTGAAACAAACTTTATGTCGTACTTATTGTAATTACGAGTGTTACGAGACAGCGACACTGAAGATGAACGCGTCTTGATAACTGTAAACTTGATGCCTGGAAGACGCAGGTACTTGGGTGCAGCTTTTTGCGCCCCTCTTAATGCTTTCTACGTAATCATAGACAGGCTTTAAGGGCTGTCACCAGAGAAGTTAAGTACAATAAAACAGGTAGTGTAGAGTGCGTTTCATCAAATAGTTCCTCTGCCGTAATGTTGGCCCCACTGTTAAACTTTAACAATGGACCTATTTAGGTCCACGCTCTAACAACGGTAGCGTATCGTGTTCGTCCTACAATACTGGAGCCAACATTACGGCAGAGGAACTATTTGATGAAACGCACTCTACAGACGCCAGCACATCAAGCTACTACATCTGTCAAATTTCTTTAATAGATTTTCATCTTTATCGTTAAAGCATTAGGTTCAAGGTTGATTGGGAAAATTTGACAGTTTCGGTTGGCTGGACCTGCTGGCGTCTATACCAATGATTGTATGTGAGGAGCACGAAAAATACATGCTGTGATGATCTCAAATAAATTGGAATAAAGGCAGAAGGATCATGATGACGGAATTCAACAAATAGCCAAGAAAGGTCGAATGAAAGTAAGAAAAACAAAATGAATTGTACAGTTCATGATTGCTTGCGAAACGTAGCAGTTGCGAAGGTTCCATTTAATAGTATTCCTTTTTGAAAACTTTCACCTCTTGTTTTTGAGACTTTAAGTCTAAAATTGTAAGAACGCTAAATTAGGAAAAGTTGGTCTTTAAGGTGCATCCACACCGGAGTTACTTTTTGTAGAGCAACGTTTGCAAGTGTTAGTAGGCAACAACAACGGATAACAAAAGCCGCAAAAGTTATAGAAAGTTATTTAATGTTATCATGTTGCAAAATTTTGTGTTGCTGCACTCTACAAAAAGTAACTTCGGTGTGGATGCACCTTTAGGTTCGAAATAATAAACAAACGAATAACTATGAACTTGATGAATCTTTGTAGCCACGAAAATAGGTGTTGAAGAAGACATTATGTTTACAAATGAGTCAGTAAAAATGCTGCACCAACAACAGTGACATACAAACAAATAAGTGACCTGTAAACATTATGTTTTGTAAACATTAGCATTATTGCGATCAACAGGCTACTTGTTTGTCCAAGACACTAAACAGCCATTATTCTATTGTTAGTAGTATAGATTAGTTAACCGATGCGTCCTAGGATTGCATGCAGTCCTGCGGCTGCAACCCTCCGGTTTGATCACGGTTTGATTGACATACATACGCGCGCGCGCAGGTACAAAGCGCGGCGGTGAGCCGGTGAACCGCCGTCAGTCGTCCCGCGCCCGTCGCCCGAGCGCCTGCGTCGCTGTGTCGTGCAATAAAACCGGCCCGAATGCCGGAGAACCAGTCGGCGGGATGGCGAGTCTCGGCGTGCTAGTAGCGCCATGTTGAAACATACGCAGCGGCCGCCAGCGGCGAACGATGCCGACCACCGCTACCAGAACATGCCGCGGCGGCCGCACCACCACCTGCCCCTCAACGTGTCAACCCTGGACTCGTCTAAGCACTCCGTCGGGGGCACCTCGGCGAGCGTCAGCCCTGGAGCGCAGCCACCGACGAATACCGCTCCAGTGTCAGTCGTCGCCCCCATACCGGTTGCGTCTCCCCCGAAGCTGGCGAATGGAAACGCGACAGGAATCCCGCTGCCTCGGCCCACGGCTGTCAGGAATAGGAGCACGAGAGCGGCCACGGAGGAGGCCTTGACTTCACTAGCCTTGTTGTGCCTCGTCAGCTTGCTGCTGGCTCTCCTCGCGTTGTTGTTTTTGCTGAAGATATCGGCGCCCGCGACCAGTGCTCCCGAGGAGTTTGCAGTGGTATACGAAGTGACATTAGCGTTGTGTGCGTTGACGCTATCATTGAATCTTTGCTGTTTGCTCGTGTGTGCAATACAGTTCCTCTTTGCTGTGAAATTGGTGCATTCCCCTTCAGCGCCTAATGGAAGGTAAGTCATTCAAACAACCTTATTTTGTTTACTTTACGGTCCTCAGAATCAGAACGATTTCTCCAAGAGATACGAATCCGAAGATTACCATCACAAATATTATAATCTGTTAGGTTATTACTTTAACTTGCGGCATGCTTCGCTGGCTCAGTTCCGAACAGACTTATCTCATTCAGGTTATCTCTTACACAACGGCATAACTGTAAGAAAACTTCAAGTTTTCAACTCGACTATCGGGTTTTTAAGTATTTTTCGTATAATTAATGCTATAACTGTTGATGGCAGAACTTCTAAAGTTTTTTTTGTGGAATTCGACAGTTTGTTGAGATTGTTTCGTTATCAGCGTGTGTTTGTGTAAGGTAGGCAAAGCAGGTGTTAACGGTCCGAAGTGGCGGTTATTCGTGAATGGTTCGATAAAAAAAATGCTGTGTTCAACGGTTGATATTGGCTCGCACGCGTCTAGGCCGTTCTTTATCAAGTTTTTCAATACACAATCCACATACGTATTAATATTGTTTTCAGTTGCGTGAGACTGTGATCCGTTATGCTATTAAATCAATGCGTTCTACAGTTGTATTAATTTGCTGAGCTCGTTAGCTACTGTTATCGTTTTTTCCTCAAGATGTTGATTGCTGCATCCATTTGACTATTATGGCATTCAGAGCGGTTTACTTCCAAGGAATGTAGGTTTTTAATCTACCATTTATTCCATGCAAATTGCAAAAGCTCAAACTGTAGAGCTATTCCCAGTCCAAAAAAAAAAAAAAATTAGGAAATGAAGCCGAAAATGATGTTACGTCACATTGACATATCTAAACATCGAAGACCATCAAATTAAAAAAAAAGTTACATAACTCAAACTTCAACAGCCTCTCAAAGAGTCTGTTGTTGTTGCATTACAATCAGCTGTTCACAATGTAGTTATATAACTAGATGTAGTAGTTAATCCTTTGATTACCGTCAAACACAACTATATTATCACCTACTACATCTAAGCTGTACCAGTTTATTTTCTCGGTAAATGAGAGGCAATATCAGGTGAAAGAAGTATTCTATACATATATTCTTTTACTCCATCACGGGCTTTTAACGTATTAGCAAGAAGCGAGATTTGATTCTCAGAGTGGAAATCTTCTGACACTGAGTTTCGTAATGCCAATAATCCAGGAAGTTTTGAAGAAGTATGTACACAAAACTTTTAGAGATAATCGAAACTGCAAAATAAAGTATCCCTTTCAAAAATAGAGACAAATTTCAAAGCTATGCTGTATTTTGGAAAAGCGAAGCATGTAGGACAGAGCATGCGACCCTACGTTACGTGCCTCAACCGGTATTGCTTTCCGGGTTGCCTGTATTTATACCGTGACCGCATAGCTCAGGGAGCACTAGCACAGAGACAGGTCAGAAAGTGCTATTTTGATGTTTTAGATAACGAAAATGTTATGAAATTGCTTGTGGAGAGGAAGAACCAAAGGAAGATTTGTTTTGAGCGATCAATGATGTTATTAGAAAAATGTAAATGAACCACAAAGAATTTCATTTAAACAATGCAAAATTCCATAAATTACCGGTCTTGACATAAATATTTCAGATCAAATATATCAAATCTCGATTTTCGGTTTCGACTCTAACCTGTTGCAAATATATAACTTTACAATAAATTAGTCTTAAGGCTGGATGCAATTACTTCGCAGTGTCCATACATTCACCAACCACATGCCAATGAGCGCTCATGGTCAAAGGACAGAGGTGATTTAAAAGGCACAATAACAATAAACTAAGCACGAACACAAAATAAAGCATTAAGTAGGCAAATCATTTTCTACTTTGTACATGGAACCGGTTGCAGAGGTCTCTCGGTTCTGACCTTTGACGACTGCAAATTGTTGTAAGCAATGCCATCAACGGCATCCAGACACTCAGCTTATAATATCAAACTTGTAAGCAAAGATGCTGTTAGTACCAAAGGACCAAGTTAACCCAGGATTAAAGTGCTTTTACGGACAAATTAAGAGCCAATCAGGGACTGATGAAAGTCAGATGTTTATCAAAATATGAAGTTCAGAAGCACCTAATTTACATATGTAATGTTATCCACGCAATTGAAAACATGTCGAATGAGATAATGACATTGCAGTGCATCCGAAATTTGAGTTAGGGTAATTTCCTTAATACTTAGCTCAGACCTCCCAGATTTTGAACCATATTAGAATGTCGGAAGCAACTCGATACTTCTTGTATGGCTTGGAGTGATACCAAACAATTAGCTCCGTAACAACAGATTGTCTTTAGTTAGTCCTATACACCTGGTTAGAGAAAATATGCGTGAAGCTTTTAAATGAGTCTAGCTTTTACTCTGGATGATAGTTTTCGGCATCAAAGGGTGCTGTTCCTATTTCCAGTTTTTTGCTTGTACAGATTAAAGAGGCAAAGAATTTTAATACCTTTCGCAAAGCCAAATATTCACCACCGAAAAAAATTTTGTATTGTTTTTGTAAGAGTATATCTTTTTCGTCAGACATTCAACCATTATGCTTCTGTATTTGTTTCCAACTAACCAATCTTCCTTTAGAAAAGGCAAGTACAAACCGCATTCTAGACTTCAAGAGTCATGAGCATGACCATTACAAGAAAAATCTATTCTCGTCGTTCTCATAGAAACACGACCAAAAGAATTCAAATAACATATTTCTCAAGAGCTATCGGACTATAATTGCGTACAAACTTGTTTTCTAAGCAAGAATCGACCTGTGTTCATAATTTATGGCAAAATCGGGAGGCAGGTGCAAGACTCCACCGAGAAACGGGTAACAAACGACATAGCTACTCAACATCGAGATTTGCATGATCCATTGCTGGCATATAACTGTTGAATAGCAAGAAAACCGGAGAATACCTTCAATGTATCGCAAAACAAATGAATTGGGTTCATGCTATGAGGTTAAGTATTTCGGAGAATGTGTATATTGTTTAAATTGCAGACACATACAAAGTTGGTGTTACGGTTTATAAACGGTTTATAATACGGTAAATATTTCCTTTAATTAATTTTGTAATAGCTTGACAATGTGGACATTGAAACTGGAGTACATACCGCTCGGAGCCTCGGATTACTTAGCAGGATATTGGAAAGCAAAGGAAAGATTGCTACTGATGATCTACAATTTGGTCTTTCGAGTCGATTCATTTATTTTTGGGCATGTGGTATTTGGTTAAGCAAGATCTAGTCTTTCTAAAGATTGACCTTTACTCATTTACTAAGTAAAAAGTTAGTAAAAGGAACATGGCAGTAGTCTTGTAACAACTACCTACATGAATGCAATAAGGAGGTTTGAGTTTTTGAGTTTGAGTCTTGTAAGTCTAAATACCTATCAACTGTGCAATTATTCCGGATAAAGCCAGAAACTAAATTAGAGTCCTTAGAGAGAACGCCTAAGGTAAACTAGCATAATTCATTATCAGTGTGCTTGTGTGCATTCAAAAGTTTATAATGCACCTTCAAATAGTGCATGTCCACAGGTCAGCCAGCTCACCCACATAGAATTAAAATAATGACATTATAAACACTTTCTGGACACATTTTGTTCTATGAAACGTGCTTGAAATACTTATTAGTCAAATGTTAAAAGCATATAAGCTACTGACGAAGTTATTTAGTATGGGAATAGCGTACATACAATTGATTTAAATTGTCGTAAGTAACTGTGCGTTGCAGTGGATTTATAGTTTGTAAACATTGGTGCTATCATCAAGGAAATATTTGGAGTGGCGAAACTACGAAACGCTTTATTGACTACCTAATATTATTACTTTAGCATGATCTAATGCCACGATGGGCAAAAACTACCACTTCGTGGAAAGAGATGGCGGTATGAGCTCTTTTAAAGGATTTGACCAAAATTGCAGAAGACCAGAAAAAGTTGAAAGAGGGAAGGGAGACCTTTGTCCTACAGTGGGACAGTACCGGTTCATAATAAAAAAACAAGTTGATAGCATTAGTAGTTCTTGAGATATCCAGCTGAGACAGACGGACAGACAGACTGAGTCGTTTACCATTTTGGTACGGAACCCTAATCACAGATAATATAATACTACGCGTACCCTAATGATGTACTCTCATATAGTTCGTGCTGATACCAGAAAAGAAAGTACATATATATACCTAGTTAGAGCAATCCATGAAGACGCGCCCCATTCTTCTAACTCTTCTTCCTAACCGCTTACAGTGCAAGTGTGCACCATTCCGCTAGTGTTTTAGTTTTGTCGATACACACTAATTGCAGGTGAACTATAGGTTTAAGTAATTAGTGCGTACACTTGTACAATGTTCCATACTTGTACTGTAAGCGATTAGTAAGAAGAGTGGGGCGCGTCTTCGTGGATTGCACTAACTATAGTTGCATCTTCCAACATTTGATATTCAAGCGATGACTTCAATCGACTATGCCCGAAAGATTTAAGGCCTTAAGAAGAACTTCTTTCCTTCGCATATAGAGAAACATAATAATCGAGACCTTAGCATCACGAAGGTCATCTTGAATCTGTAGTGTAGTGACCTGGTTTTCTCATAATTATTTTGTGAAAGTTTTTCGAGTTTTGTCTCTAGGACCTTGTTGCGAAAAAGGTAAAAGGATTGTATTGGCCTTCTGGAAAGACGATGGTTTTGCATTCACTAAAAGTATAGATGCATCGAGTTTTTGTGATGAGGTGAATGGATTTTGTGTAGACAGCCTTAGTCCACTCAGTGTGTTGTCCTGTTTAAATAATTATCATGTAGATTCCACACTAAACAGTCTAATATGTGTTTATTTATTTATTTATTTATTTATTTGGTTTACCAACAATTATATACACTGGTACAAGCAAATTAACGGAAGCAACAAAACAGATAAAGTGTAACAATCACTTACAGGTAAAGGTAAACACTGCATGCACAAAAACGTTGTAACTAGGGCTTCCAAAATTACGGAAATGTCAATTACGTAACTAGTTACGCAATTTCTTTCTCCAATTCCGTAATTCCGTAATTACGTATTTTTTTCCATATGTTTTTTAAATCGATCATATTTTTTTTAAATTGTAGATACTCTAAGGAATTATCAAAATAAATACAATAGATCTAAAAAAACAAATATTATTCAAGAACTTAATGTATAATTAAGTCAAACCATTTCTTTTCGTCCCGAATATGACATTTCTTCTTCAAAATGTGATCTCAGAAATGACGGCATTTAAAGTTTTATCACCCGGAGAACTTCTTGTTGAAATTTATTTAAAAAAAAAATTAATTTATTAAGTATTTATTTGAATTTAAATTTATTGTTTTTTTATTTAATTTTTTTTTAAATTTTTATTTGTTTATTTACTGTCACTTTGTTTATATTTGTCTAATTTTTGTGCGATTGTAAACTCCTCGTCATCATCGTCACTGGTGATAATTGCGTCCGATTTACTCTGTTGTTGGTGTTGTGGATTTGGACTTTTTTGTGTGGAATTACCTATTTTAACCATTCCAACACTTCCACTATGTATATTCGTAAAGAGTCTGATGATAAAAATATTGCAAAACACCGAATACATTTGTTCGTCTTTTCTTTATTCTCCGTCTAAGATGTGGCTAGTTTTCCGAGTTTTCCACTGAGATCGTTTGACTGAAGATCTTTAGCATAAATATCTGAGATCTGGAGTTTCCCTAGCATAAATCGAAGCGCAGCGTCTGTTGTCAATAAGTTTGAATCATGGCAACATAATGACATCACTATAGTTTTTATTACATGACATACAAGCTGTAATGAATTTCATGAAAGTCTTGGATCTCTTCGTCTGTAAATTTTTCATTTGATTTCAAATCTTGTAACACCTTAAAAATGCATGATTTTAAGGCCCTGGTTCCAAGCTTGGTTTAGCTCGGTGTGTAAGTGAAATGGCGTTATGGCTGTCTAGTTTGACGCACGAGATAGAAGATTCTCACGCGCACCGGAATTATGTCGTAAAAGTGCAAATAAAATCGTATAAAATTAGAAATTAACTATTGTATAAAAAGTAATCCATCACTGGATGCAGTGTTTGGAATTTCACATTTCATTGTATATTTTTAATTGTAATTATAATTGCTAATGAAGGGATAAACAGCTTTTAAAGATTATTATGAGGTATGTCTAAAAATTTTTTTGGTGCATTAAAGTATGTTTCATTATGTTTTGGCTTCCATCACTGTATGCGAAAAGGACTTGAAAATATCATATTTTTTTTACATGTCAAAATTATTTACGGCATATGAGATAATATTTAGTGATTGGGCAACACCAGGTATTTACAAAAGTAGGCAGAGGTTATATGAACTGTACCATGAAAAAACGTATAACTATGATGAAACTTTTAAAGAATTTGTTAAAAATTACTCTAAAACTTTTAAAAGAGCCTGTTCGTCAGCAAAAGCCATACACATTAAAAATAAAATAAAATATTCTGGAAATAAAATTAAAACAACTTGGAATATTATTAATTCAGAAACGGGAAGGACGACAGTTCGGAATCGTGACTTCCATCTAAAAGTCAATGATGTAGATATTAAGGCAGACGTGGAGGTGGCTACTGAGTTTGAAAATTTCTTCACTAATATTCCCATTTTAACAACCAAAACTCTGTCATCGTCGTCCTCCACTTCTGCTTACTCAATACTAAAAGAATGTGTACCAGAATGTGATAAACACTTTAAATTCGCAATTGTTACCGCTAAAGACGTTATAGATTGTTTTAAAGATCTCGAGGTAAAAAAAACTGCTGACCTTTGGGGATTATCAGTACATACCATGTCTTCAATAATTGATATTATTGCACCCTTTTTATCAATTGTTTTTAACTCTTGTATTGCATCTGGTGTATTTCCTGATTTAATGAAACTTAGCAAAGTGATTCCACTGTTCAAATCTGGCAGCACGACTGATCCCACTAATTTTCGACCTATTTCGATATTACCAACATTGAGCAAAATCTTTGAAAAACTAATTTTAAAACAAATGTTAGGCCATTTCAATACACATAATTTACTTCATCTGAAACAGTTTGGTTTTACAAAGGGTCGTTCAACTACAGACGCGGGCGTGGAATTACTGAAGAGCATATTCGAGGCCTGGGAGGAATCGCAGGATGCTCTTGGCATTTTCTGTGACTTGTCTAAGGCGTTCGATTGCGTAAATCATGATACACTCATCAGGAAGCTGTACCACTATGGTATAAGGGACAGGGCTCTCGACCTTCTGACTTCTTATCTGAACAACAGAATTCAAAGGGTAGATGTTAATGGCAAGAGATCTGCAGGATCTGCGGTCACTATGGGCGTTCCACAGGGTTCAATTCTGGGTCCTTTCTTGTTTCTTATTTATATAAATGACTTACCTTATCACATAAGGGACAATCACAAGATTGTATTATTCGCAGATGACACATCCCTCATTTTTAAAATCAAACGTCAGTTAGTCAACTTTGAACAAGTTAACGATGCACTCTCTAGAGTTGTCCATTGGTTTAATGTAAATAATCTTCTCCTGAATGAAAAAAAGACTAAACTCATTAAATTCTCAACGCCAAATGTCAGGCAGCTAACTGCCAATGTTCAACTTAATGGAATGGAGTTGGACCCTGTTGAGTCGACAGTTTTCCTTGGAATAACCATTGACGGTAAATTGCAATGGGGCCCACACATAGAAAAATTGTCAGGAAGGCTTAGTTCGGCCGCCTACGCTGTCAAAAAAATTCGACAGATAACTGATGTGGATACAGCCAGAATTGTTTATTTTAGTTATTTTCATAGCCTTATGTCTTATGGGATTCTTCTCTGGGGAACCTGTGCGGGCATTAATACTATCTTTGTTTTACAGAAAAGGGCTGTTCGAGCCATTTACAATCTAGGTCCAAGGGATTCTCTTCGAGAGAAGTTCAAGGAAATAAATATTCTGACTGTAGCCTCTCAATATATATTTGATAATCTATTGTATGTACACAAAAATATATCCAATTTTAAGAAGATGTCCGATATTCATAGTTTAAATACTAGGAATAAACACAATCTTGCTGTCCATCGCACTCGTCTCCACAGAGTAGGCAACTCGTTCATGGGTCAATGTATATGCTTTTACAACAAACTTCCCGTTGAAATTCGAAACTTGCCCATTAAACGATTTAAAAGCTGTATTAAAACCAAACTTTGTAAAAAGGGCTACTATAAAATTTCCGATTATTTAGAAGACAAAAAAGCTTGGGTTTGAGCTATTCGCTCAACCTTGTATTACCTATATGTAATACCAAAATCATTATATTATGCAAAATGACAAACCTTTGTTTAAAATTAAAATATATTTTTTTCTTTAATTATTGTAAATGTGAGCACTATGTGGATCTTTTTTTTTTTCTTTTTTAGTTTTATTGATGGTCTGACATTTTTTGAGTAAGTACTTTATGCGACCTCCCCAAATGTCCTTTCTTTGGTATTGTTCGTCGAGTTATTGAGCTCCTTAAATCCTTGAGTTGAGCTACACGATTGTTGACAAATGCTTGCACTGACTGGACAGGTCCACTGAAATTTTTATGGTTCTTTCCTCAAAAGACCATTTCAGACATTGATCTACATGGTCCTCACATGATCTGACCAAGATTATGTCTGGACTTTAAAAGAGACTTTGACCCCTGAGTTTGTTTCGCCATTTCTTCTCAGGGTAGTCAGATAGGAAATGTCGACTTCATCTAGCTTATTAAAAAAAATATGACGTGTAAAAGTGATTTCGATATCCTATTTACAGAATAAACAATTTCATTTCATTTCATTTCATTTCATTTCATTTCATACACAGCTTTAAAAAACCACCTTTTTGATCGTTTTCAAGAAATCTGCGCCTTAATTTGAGAAATCGGCGTACTATATCTTACAAGCTGCTCCATCGCGTTTTACAATCCAGTATTATGTCAATTTTTTTATCATGCTCTTCTAAAATGTATTTCTGCATTAAGTCGTTTTTCAAAGGGGAGTTTTTAAAAGATTTTATTAGATCTCTTAATGTTTTATTTACTAGTTCCCTGTAGGGAATATACCACAGGGTTTCCCGGCGACTCAACCAGTTGATAATTGAAATTGAACTCTATTCTGTACGTCTTAGAACTACTTTTTGCAAGATATATCAAAGAATAAAATAAACCACAGGGAACACCTTGTTTGTACAGTATTGATGAAGTTATGTTGTATAGTGTTACCACATTATAAAATGTGCAAAATGCATTCTTATTAGTTGACTATTTTGATTGATTGACGATGAAAATAATTACGTAAGTACGGAATTGACATCTTCAATTACGGATTTGAGAATGCTTTAAAATTCGTCCGTAATTACGTAATTACGTAATGGAAGCCCTAGTTGTAACTTACAAAATCAAAACAAGAAAAAAAATAGAACTAAAAGAGCAAGTTAAAATAAGTAATTTAAAACAAAATTAAAACAAACTAAAACAAATAGTTTAAATAGAATACTAATATAAATAATAATACTAGGTCCTACACCCTATATAACTGAAAGAATACATAATTACGTGTCTGTCTGTATTCAAACAGTTTTGCGGCAGTTTCTATGTTTTTGCATCTGGATTTTCATCTCTGGAAGAACTCTTTGAAATTGTTTAAAAATAAATTTAAGATATCTATCAAAATTATTTTTAGTCAGAGTTTTTAATTGCCTAATGCGCACATTTTGAATGCAATTTTGCAATTAAATTACTTGGGATTTTAGGAATGTTCGGAATGAAATTCTATCGAGGAAATTAACACAATTGCGTTTTCCTTCAGTCAGAGTATTAATCAAATAGTCAATAAACATATATCCAAAAATTAAATCCATACACGCTGTAATAGTGAAATAAATGGTTACGAAAAAGCCCCCAATTTATTTTGGTATCGCCTTAACTCTTAACCGGGGTTGTATGGTCCCTGCCCAGAGCATATTTTTCTCGGCCAAATAGTCTCCTTCCAGGCGAGACAAGAAAAACAACAGTTGCTCGCCGCACTGAAAACGCTTGGAAGAGCCATTGGTCTATGAAAAATCCTTATGAAAGGAGATCTTCCAATTTGCCATAAACGCAAATTAACAGCTAAGTAGAGTGGTTAATTTTCGAATGTAGGTAGGTAATATCATTAGTATGTCAATCAATCAAAAAGTCTGGCATCTCCCAATTTATTATTTATAAAAAAAATCACTCGTATTTCCAATGAACACACAACACTCCGGTGAGTCACAATAAATACTTTTTCTTTCTTTCTTTCTTTCTTTCTTTACTGTATATCCGCACCCCATAACACAAAACTACCATGTCTACAGTAGATTAAAAAGAAAAAATCAAATAAAAGCGCCCAAAAAGACCAAATCTTTTAAATGAGATTTCTCATGAGAACATGCGTTTAAAAAGCTCCTGCCTTTTGTTGAAGAATCTCGATCGTGTGAAAGAGATTTCTTTTATTTGCGTCTGATTCAACTTCATGCACTTATTCCTTGCAAGCCCTTCACGTTTATAAAATAAAACTACCAGCGTATTTTGATTTAAATATTTAAATAATTATTTTTTGAAACAGATAAAACGTTTCTAGCTACAAATCTGCTAGTTGTAGATCTTATAAATTAAGACTTACAAACCCTATTAGGTCTCCGCCTCAGTAAATCTGTGTTTAAATCCCATGGCATGTCTTCTAATATATGAACTGCTGCCGGTATCTAAAAGCCTGATTGTAGACTGTTGTGTGTGTGTGTGTGTAGACTGGCTGGAGTAAACTTTTTAGCGAATGATACACTGACATTATCTATATCTATAAAAGGAAAGCGTTACTGACTGACTGACTGATCTATCAACACACAGCTGAAACCACTGAACGGATTGGGCTGAAATTTGGAACACAGGTAGCTATTATGACCTAGGCATCCGCTAAGAAAGGGTTTTTGGAAATTCGACCTTCAAGGGGGTAAAAAGGGGGGGTATTGTTTGTATGAAAAATCTTATTCCTTGAGTTAATAAACTTGAAACTTGGCACGAATATTTATCTAAGTAAATTATGATTTTTGTGATTTTTTGTTTTTCTAAACTACCCCCTAAAGGGGAATTGGGGGGTCTCAAAGTTTGTATGGAAAAATTTTAATGCGCAATCCGATTAATTCAAAACTCAGTATTTATACTAAAAACCAAAAATAAAGAATAATGTGTATCAGGGTTTTTTGAAAATCTACCTCTAAAGGGGTGAAAAGGGGTAGTCAATTTCACAGGGGAGAATTTTACTGCGTGGCTTGATTAACTCAAAAATTGGTGTAAATAATCTTTCAGTCAAGTTGTGGAAATATCTCAAACCATTTTTTTAAATTCCACCCCTGTGGGGGTGAAAACAGGGACACAATTTACATGAAAAATGTTATTCATTTGGTTTTAATTAACGTGAAACTTGGCACAAATATTTGCCTAAGTTTGTCATTATTAGTTTTTTAAAACTACCCCGGCGAGGGTTAGAGGTGGAAGGGGAGGAGTGGTGAGGCGGGTGAGGGGGAGGATGATGGACGCAGGGAGAAAGGGGCAGGACTTGGTGAGGAGAGGAGGAAGACGTGGTGAAGGCTGAGGGGGAGGGTAGGGGTTGGTGAGCCGGAGGTGGAGGATAGGGGGAGAGGGAGGGGACGGCGTGGTGAGGGAGAGAGAGGGAAGGGGAAGTGGTGAAGGGGGTGTGAGAGTGAGTGAGAGGGGGAGGGAGAGGTAACGGAAGGGGATATGGTGAAGGAACGAGCTAATCTCTGGAACTACTCTACCAGTCGGACTTTAAAAAATCTTTTTGCATTAATGATAGCCCAAATCTTATAGAAGGCATATTTAACATCACTGTAGGACCCTTAGGTGCCGAGCAAAAAGAAAAAAAGTCTGAAAGAACGCTAAGTGAAAACGAAGTAATAGCGCGGGTGGGCAATGCGATGCGACGGGGTGGGTCGAGCAAAAAAGAAATTTCACGCGGACGAAGTCGCGGGCAGAAGCTAGTCTTCTAATATTTTGACAACAGATACACTAAGCACTGCTTGCTGTACCTTGGTATGGCTAATTGACCAACCTTGCTCTAAGAATGGCGCACCTGCTTCTCTGCCTACCAATAAAGGAAATCCGTGATGTTACACATCAAGCCTCGTGAACGAACCGTGTGTATGGAATTTTGAATCGTTATTCTATCCGTATGTTCCATACCCGAGGTCATTCAAGACCGGTTCTTTCAATACCGGATTACACAAAGAAAATTAAACCTTATTCAATTGCGAGAAGGTTAGGTTTCTTTTGACAGATTTTGCCCTGATCAATGAATTGTGATTGATATATTCGATGTCAAATTAAGTGCTAGAATTAAGTCAGGTGAGTATTCAAATGTCTTGATGAATTTGGTCGCAAATTCTTTATTCTGATTGAAAGAAATTTTAAATATTGGTATGTGTATCCATTGAATGCTAACTGTGGTGGAGCATATATGGTATATATACCATCGAAAGACATAATAGTTATCCCATAAAGAGCTGTAAGTTAAGAATCAATAGATGTAGATCTGTCTACAAATAAGACAGTTGAAGGGAAAATAGCAATAGAAACACGCAAGGAGAACGAAGACCTTCAAAGACTAAAGGATGACTTACTAATTGGAAAAGGCGTGGCAGATGAAGAAAGAATTCTTCTAGTTCGTAGCAGAGTGCGTGATGAGGGTTCCCTGAAAACCATATTTCTAGCAGATGTAAGTGTATCAGAAAGGTATGGTCAAATTAAATTGACGTCTTCGTCCCATGCATTTCGGTCGAGTAGGTATTGAAACTTTGTACGGGACACCTGATAAATTTATCTCGATTACGATGTTGGTATCATAAAGAATGTTGTTCAGTTTGATGGTCTGTAGACTGTACCACACCCTTCAATTTAACCACCCCTTTTTGATGCACCGTGTATATCATAATGAAGACTAATAGTCGTGTCATTGGTTGTAAGCACTGTTTCGATTATATTATGATATAGCAAATGAGTATGTAATTAACTGTAATAATATTAGTGAGCGTCGATGAGCGTGATGGGTTTGCGACCTTTCACCATAGATTTTTTCTGAAGTACCGTTCATAATCTGTTATTTTCGGGTCGATAAGAAAAATATCACGATTAATCTATTAGGTACCTATACATTCCTATAATTTATCTGTTTCTATGGTTATGGAAGGTATTATGTCAGAAACGGATTGTATTGTTGATTGTAGCTTTTGTTGCATTGAGCGACTAGGTATTACATCTAGGAAAATAAATATCTCTACACTTCGATCTACATTTGTTAAGCGACATTAATTTCCACCTTTCTAAGATCTAGATTCTCGTAAAATTTATATGCTAGAAGATCTACAACAGCCAATTTACGACCCCTAATCTCATCCTTCACAAAATCCATACAGCATCTTTCTGGCGTGGTGGATTATGGACCACTCCCTCTCACCGAGAGGAGGCCTGTGTCCTATACCAGCAGTGGGAACATTATAGGCTGATTTGGTGATGATATTATTTCTAGAAATTCTTAAGGACAAAGTTTTCTACAATCACTGTTGGATTTACAAGTATTTCGATTATAGCATGTTTGTAAGTGTCATTATCTTAATCGAAATATCGATTCACCACATGCAATCGCTTCTCAAAACACACAGATTCAAAGTTAAACACTGTCTTTACGTCCAAACTATAAATTGGAACTCATCTAAATAAATTTCAAATACAAAAGTGAAAAAAAAAACCAAGGGTTCAGTCCTTGGGCAAGGCCGCTCGAGCTATCCCAATTATTTCCGGTCACCTACGAATCAAGTTTTTTAGAAACATTTCTGTGGTAAGGCAACCTTTAAATTCCGAGAAGTATGTATCATTTTGATTTAATGTTGTATCCGTTTGATAGAGAGAGTTTATAAGCAAGGTAGTTTCTTATTTATTCACTTTACCATATAAATGTTTTATGATTGGAGGACTTATCAAATCAGGAGGATAACCTAATGCTTTGATATGTTTTGCTAGTCAAAATTACGCATATTTTGGTCCTACGGTCGGGAAAATTATTTCTAGTGTTTCGTTGGATAAATCAATTTCATGTTGTTTTTTTTTCAGCTTGCCGACCCCACGTATATTTTTTTAAAGGCAATAGAGCAAAATGTTTTATTTAATTGTTCTTCTTTAATTGTTAAACAGAACTCTAAGTTAAGTCAAATAAATCAGGAAACATGAGTCGTAAAGACATTTCCGCGTCACCAATATCGACTTACCACTCAATATTTAATCGCATGTTTTTCAACACCATCCTGACTGAACTGAGTCATCAATACTGATTCATTAGCACTTCAGTTTATAAATACACCTCTACACGTGCTAAGTTCACCGACTCTGACTGTTGTTAATGTGGACACATTTGTATAATTACTGTTACGGCAAGTGTCAATGGGGCTTAAGATAAAGGAGTTAATGAGTTGGAAAAAAACACGAAGATTATGTAACACTTGAGGATCATGCATCGGGTGTTTTGTTTGAGGAGCGTTGACAAGAGGCACCTCCTAATTCGTAAAAGGCACGACTGCACAGTGTTGCATCCATACCTATGTTTTGTATAGTGGATTATTTTCATTTAGAGATCAGAACAATCGAATATAATGCACTTGTGTACGAACTAACAAGTGATTCAAATGTGTGCGGATAAAAATAAGAGTGCTGGACTAGACCATACTACGGAGGCACTGTAAGTAGCCAAACACAAATTGGTGTGTGAAACTGAAGCATCAGATAATAATTACAATCTACAAGATTGCATAGCAATTAACATTGCAAAAGTTGTTATAATCTACATTAGCACTATTATTAGAAGTGACATTTAAGAATTAGTGCCACTCTGAATTCAAATTCGACCGTTTGAAATGTCTCAAATGAATTTCCAATTTGGTAAGATTCCACTTATTGAGTATTTGAACTGAACTATAAAATAGGATAAAAAAAATAAATGAAGCGGTTAAAAGTGTCATTTGTTACTTTGAATGGCTTAAAATTCCTGAGCAGTCGTTTTCTTTGACCTAGTGACTGCTGCCAAAGCTTTGCTATAGATTTCTACTAGTCGTGCATGGAAAAACAGCTTTACCATGCATAATGCGTCAAGTATCCATCTGTCATCTTGCCTTAACAATGATTAGGAAAACCAGGTCGAACACAGGTTGTTGATAGCCATCCTAGATATAACTAGAAGTGTTTGTTGGATAACCTATAAGTAACATTAAATCAAAATTTAAACCACGTGTTTTACGTGTATTTGATGAGAAATCAATTCAATTCATCATCAATTTCATTATGGGATCCAAGATAATGCCTTGGGGCACACCAATAATTATGTAATCAATTTTAGGTATTCTTTATAGATTTTCGTTTATAGAAGTTATCGTTGCCGATAAGTCTGTTTTTGTCTTGTCTTGCTCTCGCAAGACCTAATCACAAAATGCTTGTTCAGCGTCTACAACAATTTGACCTAAAGGCAAGTATTTAGAACGCTTCCCTCAAAAAGTTTTTCACACTTTTTCATAAAACCTGACATTTAACACCGTGTCGCAATCCGTGTCGGATATAAGTCGACGACTCTGTTGTAGTGTTCTGCTCTAGTTATATTGAATGTGTAACCGAGCCGAGTGAATCTGCCGTAGCTTATGAGTTAGTTATGCCTTGCTGGGTCTGCTGTGACCAACTTATAATTGCTGGGCTGTAGATCGTGACTGGACATTGTCTGGGGTTTTGGAGTTTAGTTTCTGTACTTTATGAATGAAGTAAAGAATACTATGGTCGTAGAGAATTTTCACATTTCGTTCAACTTACTGACAGAATTTGATCTTGTGTATAGGTATGAACAGTATTATATATGTCAATGAGTATGAACTAATCACTAAAAATATTAAGTTGAATATGGTATGTACAGACGCCAGCAGGTCAAGCCACCCGAAACTGTCAAAAATTCACTTGTTTTTTTTTGTCTGGCTCCCAAAAGAATAACGTTTTTCTTACTCCATTCTTAAAAGTCACAATTATAAACATTTAAAATGGAACTCTACTCGTCCGAGATTATAGCCTTGATTTGTAATTCCACGCTTAACATACTTATCGACATTAAATTCCATATCGATGCTCTTAAACACGTTACTACCTGTCCCAACACGTTTCTACTGATTTTTGTGACTTTACTTGCACCTGGCTTTGATAAACGTCTTATCTCCTTCCTGTGAAGGGATGGAAGCATAAAGAAATAATTCTTGCCGACACTATAGTTGAACAGATTACAAGTTATTTCCGCTATAAAGAATGTTACCTTCACCGTTGACCGGATTGCAAGGGTCAATGTCTCTTCTTCTTGCGCACTCATCTCTTATAGTTAGTCAATAATCATTATTGTCTTGACTGTAGTGCTTACATATTTGAGTTATGTCATCATTCTTATTACTATTGGCCTACTGTGTCTGCTTCATTTTCTGCAATGATAGCTTCTAGAGGATTATCCAAGTCTGTTACTTTATTGGTTAGAGATCTGCTGAAGTTCTCAGTAACGTGTGTTTAATATTTTAATTATGAATATGGCCTCAGGGTTACGTATTCGTCATTCACAATTTCCTCCATAAAAACGCGAGAGGCGCCAATAAATTACTAGTGTTATAGAACATAATATACCTACGCCATGACCTTGATGACGACAGGTTTAGAACGAGTGGAACATTAGCGGTTATATTTGATGATGTGACGTTACCTGAATATGTTAATTGATAGCTAGATGAAATTTTATATCGATGCGGATTTATTAGATTCTACAAAGTAGGCCTCTCTATAACGCCTACACTTTTTGCCATCATTAGCTTTTTTTTTACCCGACTACGGCGAAGCAAAAAGGAGGGTTATGATTTTAACCGGTATGTATGTATGTTCATCTGTTCCCTCATTACTTCTAAACTACTTATCATAATTTGACAAATAAAGGTCGTTAGAAGCGTCTTGACCGTCCGCTGGTTATAGGCTATGTGACGTCACGTTAAATTGAATATGGCGCCCTCTAAAGGACATAAAGTCATGAACTAAAAAAAATTTTTTTTAATCATGTCGTGTGGGGTATCAAATCAAAGGGCTTAATTAGCACATTTCAAATATATATATTGTTAGCTATTTCTCTCTTCTTTGCTAGCATTCACCCGATTATTTCTAAAATCACGCCTCAGATGTGAGCCAAACATATTTTCTCTGCAAACCTACCCAAAATACTTACATATATGTAATATTTATTCTTCTTTAAAAATGTAAAGTATCTTTGCAAATACTTTATCACGAAATTATAACCCCCAAAATAATTTAAATAAAAAAGTAAGTCCAAAAACTAAAACCCGACTACTGAGAAATCACGCTCTAAAAAGTATGAAACAAGAAAATATTCTCATCTGAAATTAGAAAAAGACAAATTAAAAATCCGGAGTCTCACGTCATGTTATTAAACATGAATGAAACAGATTACGTGTGACTCCGGATTTTTAATTTGTCTTTTTCTAATTTCAGATGAGAATATTTTCTTGTTTCATACTTTTTAGAGCGTGATTTTTCAGTAGTCGGGTTTTAGTTTTTAAACTTACTTTTTTTTTCGTAATAAATTGAACGATAATTTATTGTGCCTACGATATTTTTCAACATTGAAATAGGAGAAGTCAGTCGGTACTTCATTAGAGGTAAAATTATTGTAATTTTTCCAGAGTGCATCTTGATCGGCCTGCAATTTAATGATTAGGTAAGTTAGTCCTCTTAAAGAACTTGTATCTGCTGGTGACAGTACCTACTATGTATTATGAATAGTCGAATAATATTCAATACCAACGTGATAATCATCGAATGATCATGTTCATGAACCTATATGCAATGTATGCCCGATTAACTAACACTACGCATCACCAGGTATCTTTAATGTTACTATGTGTTATTAAATAGTAGATTATTAACCAAGGGGATAAAGCAGTGTCTTCTGTCGCGGGTGACGATTTAAATCGCGAGCCATCGCGAGCGTAACGAAGGACTCGAGGTTTACTCCCGAGCGTAGCGAGGGTGTTAAAAACTTAACGTTTATGTATTTGAAGAAAACAAAAACGCGGCAAGTTCCTAGACTAATATTTTTTGTCGGAAAAGCAAAGGCATTAAGCTCATACGGCCTCGTCGGTTTTCGTAATTTTATTTAATAATCATAACTGCATAATAAATGCGTATTCCTTTTTCAAAAAGATGTATAATGCTTTATACAGGGTGTAAGGGACAGCCCTCCGCAAACTGATAGAGTGAATTCAGTATGTCATACTAAGATGACCGGTACATGAAATTTTTTCAGGAACTTTAAGGGACTCCAATAAACTTGATTTGTTTGTGTTTTTTTGCACAAATCGGAGCGTCTATTACTGGTTGGGTGGGGTAGGTAATAGGTATGCAGTGAGTTCGATGAACTCTTTAGCTAGACAGAAAGTGAACAGCTGATTTCATGCGTCGTTGTTCAGAGTATTTCAACATACATTGCTGGTTTTTTTTTTGCTGTTTTTTTTTTTTTGCAGTTTTTTTTACATAAATGGAGTGCTGCGAACACACAATGCTATTTTACATTGAAATAATAAAAATGTAACTGAAAAAAAATTTGAAAAATGAAAAATTTCCTGAGAAAATTTCCGGTGGAATATGATTCAGAATGAGGAGCTGAATGCACCCTGTTAGTTTGCGGAGGGCTGTCCCTTACACCCTGTATACAAACTCAATGGTGTAAACACAGATGTAGTTCAGTATTAATTTCAGCAAGTATTCCAAATTTAAATCACATTCTCCCCCTAGAGGATGAATGAAATTCAGTACAATTTTCTTTCCCTGTTTTTAAAATGACTATTGTTATGTTCGCTTTTTGTGGCATAGAATGTCACTTTTTTGAGCAAGTGGTACAAAAATATTTGTAACAATTTAATTTAGTTATTGTTAATTCCACAGTGTTTTCATTGTTCACACGATTCGTGAGTTGTGATGAACTTATTACATTATGTAACTTTACTTGCACAAACCGTCTGGAAAGCGACGCCATGCGTGCAACAGAGATATCAAAACTTTGTTTAGTGGGAAACCCAACTTACGGAGGGATGAATATAAAGGGAAATATACCCTTGGGTTTTTTTTTCCACACAATGTCTCATTGTTGCATTGGTCACGTGGGGTTTGTGAAAATTGTCCCGATGACACCATTTTATATATCTGTTATAGTCAAACCTCGAAGCTCCGGCGCTCCTAGCTTTGACTTAGCTTTAGGCCAAACAAATGAAGTTTTTCGGCCTCTAAAGAATTTTAGTCAAACCTAGGAGAAACTAATCAGGCAAACGTCGAAACTCAATTTAATGAAATCGGGGTTTGACCAGTCAAACTAACTAACCTCAAAACACCTAGATTAGGCTTTTGCTAGGGTTTTCGTCAGCAGGTCGACGAAGCCCCGCTGCGCGGGGCCTCTATTTCTATTTGCAGGGTTTAAAGGAACCTAATAAAACCGAACCTCGGGGTGCCCCTGACGTCGACGTTTGACCAAGTTCCAGTCGCTTCTAGGATCGACTAGGCAAAGCCCGAAACAGATTATTTTACTTTCGACGTTTGACTGAAAAGTTAGGGACTTCTAGATTTGACCAAAAATACTTTAGTCAAAACCCGAAATTCGAATTTATTTCGGAGTTTGCCCGAAGGCTTTGGTCAAACCCAGGATAAACCAGTCATTACGCGAAGAGACTGCTTATCGACCTTTGACTATGACATATCTACTAAGTGCGGATTTTATCAATGAAACTGAATGCGATCAAGCTCGGGCAGCTCTTGAACCGCGTTCAAGAGCTGTCAATGTCAACAACCATTTTGATACTGCTGAGAGCTCCTAAATGCCGTTTAGATGTGCTAAACGCGTTCAGTTTCATTGGTGAAATTCGCCCTAAAACGAGATTACCACACGAAGATAATCTGGGGGCACGGGAGTGCCCCCGCCAAGACGAGCCAAGCGAAGCGCAAGGGCACTACCTACCTTTTTTCGAAGCACTTCGTCGTATTTTTGAACATTCTTAACTTGGGTTTGGATTATACCAGATAAACAAAATTTTCGGGATATGATGTCAGTGGTTGACTTATTAAACCTATAAAGTTTCATTTGCATAGCTCTTATACTTTAGATTTTATTGATATCTAAAATACCCCGATTTCGTCACTGACTCACTGATGATCATAAAAATTCTTAGGGTACTTCCTGAAGTCCTAGAAAGCTGAAATTTGGTATGTAAGCTAGTATTAGTACACAAACAACAAAAAAATTCTAAAACTTGGAACTTTTACCCCCCAACCCCTTAAACTAGGGGATGGAAATTTGTATGAGACTTCCGCAAATAATAAGTACTTATACTTACGAATAATATTAATACACTTGTATATACTTCGATAAGTGTTTATTAATCTCCTACCTATCAACCTATACATATCATAAGCAACTTACAAAAAGAAATGAAATCCCACCAAAACCATTTTCATGTAAAATGTTGCCAAGACGAGACCACATATAGCTCGCACTAACAAAATGCTATCAGATCTCATGTATAGCCAAGCTTCTAACTCTATACGACCTAACTCTCCAAGCCCTGACTTCACAAACTCTACACCTTATTCAAAATATGTGGCTTGGCCGTTTCGCTACCATCACATGGGCGCAATGTGAAAAATGTATTCACTGTTCATTACTTTTCTGTTATACAATAGTTCTTGTAGTAACGAAACGGCCAAGCCTCATATTTTGACTAAGGTGTAGAGTTTGTGAAGTTAGGGCTTGGAGAGTTAGGGCGTGTAGAGTTAGAAGCTTGGCTATACATGAGATCTGATAGCTTTTTGTCAGTGCGAGCTATATGTGGTCTCGTCTTGGCAACATTTTCCATGAAAATGTTTTTGGTGGGATTTTATTGTCCGGAAAATTCAACAAGGTAAGTACACAATACACACAATACTTTAACACAATACTTTTGACCACCTATTCTTTTGAAAGCTTTCACTTCAATGTATTTTGATGATCCAATTTCTGCTGATGGCTCAAGTCATTGTTCTTAATCGAATATGCTTTTTGTGCACTTTAATCGAAACGAGCTGTGCCTCTCCACGACCACAAAGTAGGTATACTTTTCCCAAGTTGGTAATGAATATGATTCAAAAAGTTATTTATTAATACACGGTGCATCATTGTAGACCGAATCACCAGGTACCCCGGTGATCACACGAGTTTATCCAGTACAAAAACTGATGTGAATTGATCTTGTAAAATATCTACCTTAGTACTGTGTTTCTTCTTACCTCCTTGTAGTAAAAAAAAAATTTTTTCAATACACTTCCTCGAAAACTGGTTCATATTGCACTACGATTAGGTTCACAATGCAATGTAATTCACACGCGTGCGATTTTTCATTTTCCCGCACGTGTGCGGGAATAAAAATTGTCACAGATAACTTATACCTATACTTAGTCCAAATTGGTTCAATGCCTCTATTCACAACTCTCTATTCGGAGGTGAATGTTTTTTTTTAATCTCGGTAAACAGGTATGCGTCTTTACGGCGTTAATATTTATTGAATATTTAAATAATGTTTATAAATAGAATATCATCAAAAACTATGATTATTACAATAAAAAAACGTTTATTAACAAATTAACATTTATTTGTGTTCTAAACTCGAAAATATTTGAATTTTCTATTTTTCATATTAGGCTGTTTATCAGCTTTATACCTTTGCTTCTCCTTCAACCTGGCGAAAGCAAAGCGCGAAAAAAAAAAGAAATTTTAAATCATAGTTTCCTAATAATTCATGACAAAAATATTTTCCGTTATTTTATTTTATTTCTTCAAAAGTGTACCTATTGAAAAACTTCGTTTGATACTCGTGGACATTTGTTATTGCAGTTCTCGGCTCAAAAACAACCTCGCCTACGGCTCGGGTGTTAATTTCGCCTCGAATGCAATAACAAACGTTCTCCACTTGTATCAAAATGTACTATTTTTGACGTGTAAAAGTGTTTGTACAAACTACAAACTTACAAAAAAAAAAAAAAAATATAGTGGATTCGACGCTCATCTCAATTCACAGCATGCATGAAAAAACGAGATGGAATGACCTAATCTTTACAAGAGACACATTCTTGAAAGGTTAAACTGTTATCGCCACAACAGGTTCTCATATGGTCTGATTAAATTATAATAAAAATATATCACAGAGCATAAATAATTTGAAAAAGGTTGTATGTTGAAGAAATTGACGTAATTCTTCTGTGGGTGGTCCGTGATTAAGGCTTGTGTTGGCTGAAAGCATGAGATAAATGAAAATAAAAACTCAGTAGAGCTTATAAAATAAGTTTGGGCACTGCAATCTCTTTTCCCACATTTATAAAAGTAGATAATAATAAAGACCTACAATAAACACTAACATCCTGCTAGATATCATTATAATAATGCTAATCACAATCTTTAATCCGAGTAGATAAGTGATGTTTTTATAAATACCTACATTTACAATAAAATTAGACATTTAAACAAACCTTTTTTACAGTCCGTTCAACCGATTTTGACTTCTATTGCGTTGGTGGCATGACAGATGGCAGCTGCAGTAAACAGTTGGTATTGTAACCATTTTTGCTTTTAATGCCATCCCTAAGCATACGTAATAGAAGTCAAAATCGGTTGAACGGACTGTAAAAAATGTTTGTTTAAATGCCTAATGGAGTATAGAGAGTCATGAATTGACATGCCAGTGGTCAAGCTGCTGAAGCGGATATGCTTGACTGACCACTGGCCTGGCTTGGCAATTTTGAAGATCATGTTTTTAGTGGTTTACAAATTGTTTTTTTTTTTTCTGATAGTGCTAAGTAGCGCGTGTCCACAATAAGGTCCAACTTTCAGAACAAAAGTAAATTGGAAAATAAAATAAGTAATGTAAGGTGTTCCTGTTGTAATTACTGCTATAGCAAATCGGAGCATTCCATATGTCCCCGAATGTTTATCCTTTTTTCTTGTTTGTAATTTTTCTAAGTACAACTTAACCGTGAATGTTCTACAAATGAATGCTATATAAAGCAGTCAGTGGTTTCTTTACTTATATTTCAAGTTCGCTAGGTCACCAGGCGTGGGTAAAACGGGCTTGCCCACGCGCATACTCATTATTTAGTTCGAAGAATCCTCATACTGCTGTATTTGAGACTATATTCGGTATTTCTACTAGTGGATTCTACTGTCTGTTCCAAAAGTATATATTTAAACTGTAAACAAATCCTGTTCAAGTTAAATTCTTACGCAATCACTAACTAGTAGCACGTTCATCTGTATTTAAAAGGTTTCAACTTTAAATCCCACCACTTTTTTCAACAATTATCACTTATCACACTATTTACTATTTACAATTATCATTACTTAGCCACGAGCTCCTCACATCACACTAATATTATAAAGGCGAAAGTTTGTGTGTGTCTATGTTTGTTACTTCTTCACGCTCAAACGGCTGGACCGATTTTAATTAAATTTGGTATGTAGAGCTATACTTTATGGATCGGAATGCTGAGCAGTGAAGAAGACGGATGAAAAAAGATTGCATGCAGCGGAGATGAGAATGTTGAGATGGATGTGTGGAGTGACGAGAATGGATAAAGTAAGAAATGAGTATATAAGAGGAAGTTTGAAAGTGGCGCCAGTGACAGAAAAGTTGAAAGGAAATCGTTTGGGTTGGTATGGGCATGTGATGAGGAGAGACGAAACGCATGTGACTAAAAGAGTGATGAATATACATGTTGATGGATGGAGAGGCAGAGGAAGGCCAAAGAAAAGATGGATGGATTGTGTGAGGAATGATATGAAAGAGAAGGGAGTGAATGAGACGGGCGTGACGGTTGACAGAGGAGAATGGAAGAAGAAAACGTGTTGCGCCGACCACAAGTAACATGGGATAAGGGCAGGAAGATGATGATGTAGAGCTTATACCCTGGATTAACACACACACACAGGCTACTTTTTAACCCGGTCTACGCGAGTGAAACCGCGGGGTGCAGCTAGTTGTTTCAATAAAATGATTAAATTGTTATTGAAACAAGTGTATTGTTATTATTTATTTTCCTATCAATCATCTCTCTCTTTCTATAAATCTTTATTAGTCTGGATATCATCTAAGATCAGAGTCCTTGTCAAGACGAATAAAACGAGCCCAAACTCGATAGGGTTGCATCATTTTATTACCGAGTTCCTGTGGCCACTTTTCGGCTCCATCATCAGATTAGCTTGATGGTAACAAAATATTGCATTGTCACCGATTTTACATACGTATGGCAAATTTCAGCTCAATCTAATACCGGGAAGTGGGTCAAATTTAACTTGCAAAATTCCAGGACAAAAGTGAAGTTAAATAAAAGCTTTTAATTTAAAAACATCGACGAAAATTTTAGGTCATAAAATTGAATGAATGAATTAATGAAATGCACCGACTCCGTCGAATGAACCCAAAGATTCACACTAACCCCGCCCCTGTTGCCTCATGCTCTATGGTGCAACAGAGACCATTGCATGTCAAGGAGCATACCGGGGCGGGGGCGCGATAATGGCAAAGAAGACGTGCCCTTATGTTATGGAAGGATTATAGAGCCTACCGGATATGCATCCTATAGCAATGGAATTGTGGAGACCACAAATGTCAAATGCATCTTTCACAACATCTTTTAGGTGATTTAAAATTAGAATTTCGGTATTGAAAAAATAAAACAAAGCACCATAATGTAAGTGACACTACAAATTGGCCTCCACAGGTCAGCAACAAAAGTCGGTTATCACTGCTACTTTTTGACATCATCTAAATTAACACAAAATGATTCGATAAACTGCTTTATTCCGTTTATCTGATAAGAGATAATGTTATTAAAATTTTAAGTTCTGTTCCGATTTGAATTAAATATTTCGCTTAATAATTAAGATTAAAAAACTGAAAGTGTTAATCGACTTTTGTTGCTGACTGTACCATAGTTTTATATGTCTCATACATAAATCATAAATAAATCATAAATCATAGTTAAAAGTATTTAATGGAATACTTAAATGGTTCTTTTAATTAGGTGCCGTGCCGAATTAGATTCCTTACGTACCTAATATCGTTTGCAAATGTGGGAAGTGGACTATAAAGAATGTTAATTTGTCTCTTTGGTCAAATAGCTTTATTACTGGTAGTACATACAGGGTGTAAGGGACAGCCCTCCGCAAACTAACAGGGTGCATTCAGCTCCTCATTTTGAATCATATTCCACCGGAAATTTTCTCAGGAAAATTTTCATTTTTTAATTTTTTTTTTCAGTTACATTTTCATTATTTCAATGTAAAATTGCATTGTGTGTTCGCAGCACTCCATTTATGTAAAAAAAACTGCAAAAAAAAACAGCAAAAAAAAAAACCAGCAATGAATGTTGAAATACTCTAACCAACGACGCGTGAAATCAGCTGTTCACTTTCTGTCTAACAGAGTTCATCGAACTCACTGCATACCTATTACCTACCCCTCCCAAAGATGAATAAATAAAAAAAAGTTAAAAAAACACAGGAAAGAAAAAGAATAAAAGAAAAAGAAAAGAAAAAAAAAGGTAAATAGAACACAGGAATGTAGTAATTATAGACGTGGAAGTAACTAAGTGGCTTACGTAGGTACTAGACTTACAATATTCAGGTACTAAGGTAAGGTATTTAACCTCATTGCGATTTTTATTAAAGCATATTGCCTATATTATTTTTTTACATGAAATTAGTAAGTTCGATTTTAAAATAATAAGTAGTGAATCCAATCATAACCGCTGCAAAATGGCATGTTTAATTATTAAATTCCAATTAGCTCGATCATTTGGACACTATTAATGACGTTGCATGTTTAAATACGTAAACCGAAGATGTGATCAAAATGGAAAGGATTAAATCCTTGGCCATTTAACCACTGTAAAATTATATAAACCTTGAATATAATGGAGGCTCCATGTCAATAACAATGTTTACAGAATCAATTTTGTACAGCATTTTGAAAGTTGTAAAGTGCTAAAAAGTACGTATTTAGATGGTATTTGGAATTTTCGAAAGGAGGACTTTCAATAAAAGAATTATCTGACCCCGAACTCTGTTTAATGTAATGTATAAAAATATCTTTCTTATACCTATGGATGTAACTAAAAGATTAAAGATATAGTGTATAAACAAAATGAAATAGGAAATGAAAGTTAAGAAAGACGCAACGCAGAAGTCGTAAAAATGGATTATAAAAGATTTAGAAGAGCCAGTCCAAAGGTAGAGAAAATAAAGGTTAATTCCTCTGTATGTATTTCAATCATAAAGAAAAAATAACTAAATTATAAGAAGACCCGACGGTTGATGTTGGGATGTTGCATAGTTCGCATGTGGCGTTGTAGATGCCGCTACAAGACCATTAAAACAAACTATAAAACTTTAGAACATATGCCTAGGTATACAATTACTGACAGAATTTGAACACCTTTGCCACCCTAATGCTACTTGATACCAAACATATCGACATAAAGCCTTCCAAGTGCCATTTCTTCGCTTGCTCCTTGAGGAAGTAAGGTAAGACCACGGAAGTGTAACAATGGATATAATGCAATGAAAGAAATATCGATAATGACATTAAGAACAATTAAGTTAATCGACGATGCAGAAGGCTTAAACTCAGCGTCAGCAGTGAGTGGAACCAAGCTGCCAATATTTATGATTATGAACAGATGAAGTTCATCAAAATTGTTAAACAGAATGGAAGGAGCTATACGAAACTATTTCAGGAAAAATACATTAGATAAATTAAAATGATTTTTTCGGGCTGATAAAGTAATTACGAAAGCCTCGCTTCTGAACGCTAAGACGTTATTAAGAAGACAGTACATTCCGCAGTAATCAGGAAAGAAATCAGAAAGCTTGGAAAACAGCTCCATGTCAAATGCTTTTGAAGGAACACAGGAGCTCGAAACTTTAAGAGCCATTAGTAAAACCTAGGAAACATTTTTTGCATTTGATAGCCCAATTTTTGAGGAAGGCCAAGGCTATAAGCTATTTAACATCACGCTAAAACCCTTAGGAGCCGAGCAAAACAAAAAGTAAGAAAGAACGCTAGCCAAAAATGAAGTAATAGCGCGGACAGGCGATGCGATACAAGTAGGCATGGAGATTAGGTTTTCTCTTTGTGCCAAATCTTGACTTGATTTCAAATGAAGAAAAGACAGGGTGCTTTTCTTCATTCCCCTCTCCCACATTCATTTTATTTACTTTATAATACCGATGACAGTTCAATTCCCTTCAGTAATCTCGTCTAGCATTGTATGAGGTAACAGGTTTACATTGCTACGGATTCCGACCTCGGTGCATAGACAAAGAAATAGCGGTCCTAGCATATAAATTAGTTGCATAGATTGTAGTGCCCGTCGCGTTGGTTAGAACATCGGCATTTGTGTGATGGTAATGGAGGTACAAGAGTTAAATTAATTAATAAATTAATGGCAGGTTGAAGGTATAGGACATTCTAAGAAAGTCGGGAATGAGAAAAATGCTTACTGGAATACGAGTGGAAATGAGAAATGTTAAAATACAACTGTACAGAAATAATAATTAAAATTGATTCATAAACAAAAACATACAGACGAATTGTTCTCAATGGGAAGAGACACTGCCAATTTATCCCGCTAGGACTCGCATCGTCACTGGTGCTGTTTACCTATCAAACACCATAATATTTTGTTTAGGGTGACAGCGCGTTTACATTTTAATATCATTGAAAACCTTCAACAGATTGACAGGTGACGGTTACCAGCAATAGTGGCGTCATCTACAATTAGCTCTGCCTGTTCCTACTCATTCGTCCATTTTTTAAATCGATAAAAAATTAGGAAACAATTTGGGAATTGTTCAAAATTGGAATGCCATTTTTGAAACGATAAAAAAATAGGAAACAATTTAGGAATTGTTCGAAATTGGAATGCATTTTGCGACAAATCCACCCAAATGAATTGAGCTAAACTGTTTTATTCGCTCATTCCGCAATCGTTTGACGATCATAAAAATTGCATGCAATAGCTTCACTCATTTCTTTTTTGCTCAAAGTTTAATAATGATTAGCGGCTGTTTAACTATATTTTTATGACGTTTAAACGTTTCTTGCCTTTAAGCAACGTTTATAAATAAAACCCGAAGAGTCCAGACATAAGTTCAATATTCAGGCCAATCCAATAAATGGTTATCCAGATACGGAAATTGCACATCAATAACATTTCGAGCTTCCTGTACAAGTGTTCCTACATGTCAGAAATGTTTACCTCTTGAAGATTGGTCTAACTAGGCGTCATAAACGAACTACAAAATTTTCGAACATAATGAAAGAAGTTACCTTTTAGAGACTCTAGAAATGAAGAAGAAGAATAATGACATAGACCTACAGGACAATAATAGTATTTCGGGTTTTTGAAGTGAAAACTTCTTAAGGCGCTTTGAACTATTTTTGGTAGGTAAATAGGGAAAAATCTTTTGAGTTCGCGTCACGTCACGCAACATGCTAATGTGACGTGTTGCTCTGTCAATTTTTCACTTCTTTCGGCAGTCCTCGTGACTTATGTTTTTTAAGTACTCACGACAAAAGAGTCATTTCGTGAGAGGGTCTGAAAAACTGTATTTTTCAGTTGAAATGCAGTCCGTCACCACTGCATAAAAGATGCAGACTTTTGAAATATAACAGGCATTACAAAAGATCATTGTGCAAAAATAAAGGTGATCACAAAAGATGACTTTAACAAGCAATTTTTCACAAAAGGTTTGCATTATGGGCGTTAAATTGATGACACGGACCGGAGAAGCGTGACTTTTTGAGGATTTTTACAGTAGCCATACATATTAACTTGTCTAATGCTAGAACTTGAGAAACTAGAAGTTTTTAGACTGTGCTAGAAGTATGTTTCTAGTAAGATACAAAGCTAGTAAGCTTTTGCCAGTGGCTTCGCCCGCGTTAATGTCGGAAATTATCCCACGGGAACCGTACATTTTCTTTTTAATTTGTAAAAAAATAGTGAGGTGCTTTGTACGACATTCTTACACTAACTCTGTAATTCGAAAGCACCCCACGCTTTTTTCTACAGTGACATCAATTTTCTCGTTAATCACTTTATTCTTTTATTGAAAAAAAAAAATGTATATGGTATTAAAGCGTTTTTTATTTTTTTAAACATTTTTCACTCTTTAGCTGTGGACTGTGGTCCTATTTCACACAAATTCGAATACCACCGCCTGCAAAAGAAATTAGAACATCATACGAATAAAAAGTGGGGAAAAAAATACGTATTATTGAAGCTAACTCAAAAACTATCCAAGCAAAGTAAAACAATTTTACATAGGACCAACTTCGAGGAAAACAAGAATCCCTCCTGAATAAAACAAAAATCTTTAAAATCGGACAACACTGTAAAAAGTTAGGCGTGGTCATACATAAAAAAAAACACATGTCGACTTGAAAACTTCCTCCTTTTTTTCGTCGGTTAAAAACCAAAAACATCTTTCAACGCCGACAATGAAGGTAGTTAAAACGTAGGTAATAATAAACAGTAGCAGTTCATATCGATTAAAAGCGATTCCGATTAATCGATTACACTTAATTAAACACTAAAATGGCGATGGATAAATCAGTTTTAAAAGGACAACGCCTAATATAGTAGTGGAGCGGCGAATAAAATATGCGACGTTAACCTTGGTTTAACTAAGATAACCGACAGTCACGCAATACGTAGGTAAATGTTTGTTTAAATGCTTTTCAAATTAGGAACGAACTTGGATATGGCGCCAAAGATTTGGTAAGGCCACGTTCACACGGCGACCATTCGATTTGATTTTTTCACGTAGGTATACTGTTTCACCTGTCCGCGTCACACCCACAGACGGCAAAAACATCTGATTTTGTTGTAATTTCGCGAGGAAATAGTCTGTCAAGCGAGTCGTGTCCCATGACAAAGGCGGCAAATTCAAAAATCTTACAGGTGTCAACACTGATATAGTACGCTGAAAACATGTTTGATACTTGAATTTTTGTAGATAAAAAATTTCTTTGGGATAAATTAAAAAAGTGCATTTCAATGGAGGTATTTATTAGTCACAATTAGAACTAAAATCAGAATCTAGAAATACCATGCCTTCATAAGAGAAATCACTGTCAGTATCATCACGCACAAAAATTATGAAGGGTTCCAACTCCGTTTCGGTTATCCTGTCCCTTACTTTATATTCTAGCCAATGAGAGGCACTCAACTTCATCCTTTACTCGCGATCCCAGTAAATTTTTCCTGTACTTCCAATTCAATTTACATATACACACACATACTTCAAGCACACACCCACACACACACACCACACACATTACACGCACACACACAATCACCACTACAGGCTCATTCTAAACAATTTTCATTTATTTATTTAAGTTGTATTATTTTAGTCTTTTTATTTTTCATTGTTAATCTTATTGCATAAGTTTTCAATAGTATTTCCTCCCGGGAGAGGGCACTGGCTCTTGTAACACAGGTTAACCACCTAGTACAAGTGTCACGGACTTCACATTAATTGTAACCACTTCCTTATGTAATAAAGATCATTATTAAAAAAAAAAAAAAAAAAAAATTGTTTTCTACATGAGTAGTGTGATCTGTGCATTTTTCCATTACTTAATAATATTTATTTTCCACTCTTCTTTTTTCCATTAATACAAATTAGATAATTCAGCTAAAAGTATCAAAATGCTGTAGCTTAGTAGAACAGAAGTTGTGACGATCCGTTTGACAGAATAGTATTGCCATTATAAGAAATCAGCTAAATGGTCGTGGCCACGACTCGCTTGACAGACTCTAGTACCCAAATTGTTCTGTTTAGTACCTACCCCGATGGAAAATAATTGTAGGTCTTACCGTCTGTGGCGTATACGCCATATATCGTCGGTAATCTAACTAACTGACGTATCTGACATTTTGGACTAAGCCGACCTAACTATTAGTACCTAATTTGATACATTTTCCATGTCGAATCGAACTGTCTAATCGGTGTATCCTGTATGCGGTATGCCTTACCGTTCCCATGATACTTAATGCAAAAATCGAGACCGATGTAATTACAGTTTACAAAAAAAAAAAACAAAAAATGTAGCTTGCCCTGTAAAAATGCTTCGAATCAGTTACGTCAATTAGTTAGATTAGCGACGATATTACTAATATGTAGCAAGCTAGTTTAGACTACGGACGGCAGTGGTATTTCAGCTAAAATGGTCAAGGCGATTTCGCTTTAAAAATAAATGATATTGACTGGCATTTTAACACCTTAAATAACTGATTTTACAGACTTTGCATCGTCTGAGAAAGATATCACTGCATGATTGCACTGTTTTATAAAAATAATTCAAGACACATTCACACTTAACATCTTTTAACAAAATTCCAAGGGTATACCGTAATTCGCAAACTATTTTAAATTCTGCACGCATATTTTCAATGCGGATCCATTTAGCTACAACAAGATAAAATGCATAGCGAAAATTCTTTGGCGTCACCTACAATAGCATTCCGAAGCTTTTTTGCGCTTATACCAAACCAGTGTAGCATTCCGAATAAATGAGCACTATTTAAAAGTGGAAGGTTTTTCTCTCTTTTACTCGGGAGCGGATAGAAAGGGATGGATAGCTGTTGGTTTATTTCACTATTTGGGCAATGAACGGTTGGGTGGTACTGCGTGAAAGTTTTATGCAAAGAGAAAATCTAGTTTAAAAGTTTTTTTTTTAATGTATAGAATAAATGCATTATAAAGGAATCCGGAAAAAGGTCTGCAAACATTTTTGTAATGGTCAGTGATAGTTCGAATTTTAATAATCAACCTGTTTCATTATTAAAAAGCCATTTATGGCCATTATTTCGTTACTTATCTTTAAAGTGAGGTCTTTAATGTACTAGGAAGCAATTAAATAGAGCATGCCTTATCACTGCCCTATTTCACAAAATCTTGCATTATTACCTTCCTTCATGACTTACAACATAATAACCCTACTTTGTAGTATGTATAGCAAAATGTTCCCATAAAGTTATTTGGAGTAGTTTCGTAATTTTTACGTTCCTGCTGGCCGTTTCTACTTCCTTATGCATAACTTTGCATGTATTTACATTATATTCATAGTTAGTTGCACTATTTCTAAATATGGATGCTGTATTAAAACTAATGAGAACATTTTTATTATTTTGAGTTCGTTTAATTTTATAGGGTGCACGATAATAGAAATATCTGTCATAAGAATTTTTTAAAACCGTTTGAATAAGGATTCTAGTTTTTCTATTACATAGGTAAATACGCCCGCACCGCGCCGTTGACAATTTTTGTAAAAGATAGGTTAGAATTCGTTTTATTCAGAAAAAAATTATGACTATCACACTAATATTGTAAAGGCGAATGTTTGTGTGTCTGTTTTGTTACTTCTTCACGCTCAAACGGCTGGACGAAACGGCTCGAACGGATGGATGAAATTTGGTATGTAGATAGCTTAAACCCTGGATTAACACATAGGCTACTTTATATCCCAGTCTACGCGAGTGAAACCGCGGGGTGCAGCTGGTAATATCTAATTCAGTGAGCATATTTCTAAATTCCTGTCACAGGAATAGAAACTGCTTCTTAGCACGTTAAAATTAAGGCGACGGTAAACGACTTTTAATGATTTTAACTGTAGATTACGTATCCACAATGTATGTTATTAGATTATGTTTATATTACCTACATAGTGTAAATAATTTCTAAAGTTATGTCTAACGCGGATAAAGAACTGAGAATCACGCAAAACTGTCAACCGTATTTTTATGAAACCTTCACCATTTTAAAGATAATTTATTTATTTATCTTTTAGTATACGATGTAATACCTTTTGTTTTACGTATGCGTATAATTAATAATGCGTCTAATTTGGGACAGCGCTCCTTGATAGGCGAGTGACTCGCCAATCGTCGGTACGTTCACCTAGTAATAGAACTCGCCGCAAGTCCTGAGGGCTTAGTGCGAGTTTTTATACTTACTCGATCGCGTTTACGTTAACGTTACCTTACGTCAATTTGTATGGAATAATTGCGTTTCCCATTATAGTCACCAGACTGCGCTTATTCAGTTTCAGTACAAATTGAAGTTTACGTTAACGTGATCGAGTAATTGTCAAAACTCGCACTAAGGCCTCTGTTACTGGATGGATGTCCGACGCGTTGCGTGCGCTCATCACAGAATACGCAAGCATGCACTCAAGGCCGTTGGCACATATCTACGTCGTAATATATTAGCTTACGGTTACCTATATCCAGTACATCGTAACAAGGGATCTTTTGGCGCTCGAATGGCTAACAGGGAGGCGCTGTTGGTTTAAGTTTGTGCAATATTGTTTTGTGAAATGTATTGAAAAAACAAGATGGCGGCGTTAGTTCCAATTTTGGCCATGCGTCAAAAGATCTTAGGTACCTAGGTAGGCATTAAAAAACTATTTAAAACCACATTAAAGCGTCTGAGACAGACTACATCAAAAGTTCAGTACCTACATTAACGATCACATTAACATTTTATTCAGTGCTATTAAAATCAGATTACACTCGATGTTTCTTTTTTAATATTCGATCATATAAATTTTTACACAGCCGTTAAGTGAATTTGACCTTCAATTTGATTTTATTTTTATTTACTAGAACTTAACACTGCAAACAGGAACTTCAATAATACGAATATTATTTAAATAAGATAATATAATGAGCTAAGATTTTTTTTGCCCTACTACACTTGTAATTTAATCAATTTAATTATCTTGTTACAAATTAGCCAGTACAAAATTACCTAAGTGTGATATTGCAACAAAATATCATAATGCTGACGACTATTTAAAGTATCGTGTGGTCAAGTTTGTTTGCGTTGATTTATTTTTATTATCGAGCAAGCTTTCAAGTAGTAACAACTATCCACTTATGACGATTATTTTGTTAAGTACTACGCTATTATTTTAACTGCTTTCAACAAGCTTGTCAAGTACACGTGTGACCGCTATAGCGACATTAACTAAAGACACAGGTAGTGCTAGTGGTCAGTAATGAAATTAAATAAGCACCTATACCTACTTATTTGCAAATAAAAATAAACATACTACATTTTTAACTTTTCTCCATTTGTTTAGGTATTTTTGTTTCAAACAACTTAGGGTACTTATATAAAAAACCTCGGTTTTTTATGAATGAGACAAAAAAAACATCTCATGAGGATTTTGTTAATGGGCTAGGCCTAGGCTCAGTACCGATAGGAATAGTTTCTTTCTTAAAACTGAAACATTCTTCTAGCTGCACCCTAATTGCGTAGCACACAATCTGAATGATTTTGAAGCTCATTGCTATTCTATTTGCTTCATTATGTTCGAAAAATTTGTCTGCTCAACAACTTAGCAAAATTAAACCCATCCACATGGAAGGTAACCCCGGCCAGTCTGAAAGAGGCTTGTTTGACCAAAAATTGTAAGCTTCCTGAACCGAAAATATTGAATAGGATTTCTTAGAAACGAAAACTTATCAAAAGTAGGGAACAAGCGAAAGAAGCTTGCTTTTGCCTTCGGTACCTATAAATAATCATATTTTAAACATATTAAGTACCTACCTTGTGCATTTTATTACTCGTAAACGAGGTAAGCGGTGAGCAACAGGTTATTTTAAGGTATAACGTACGGACAAGTGTCATTTTATAGCACCTCATGGCTACACTACTTGCAGTTTATGAATATGCAGTCACTTAGGTCAGTGTTTTAATTTTACTTATCCCGTAGTAAATCTAGTACCTACAAACAAAATGTGACACTTGCAAAATATGAAACTTTCATTAAAACTTTTGCAAATATTCATAGTCATCTGTTACCACCTTTTTATGTTTAGTTGCGATTTTGAGTAGATTGCTATGTTATCTTTTTGAATTTTTTTAATACAAAAAATTCTACCTCATCCGACTAAAACTGTGAGCATACCTTATGATTTCAAAATGTTCCGTATCTCTAGACTTATTTTTTTTATAATGGTGGCGCTAGTTGGCAGCACTCGCCCGCCTCACTCGCCTTAACCAGTAGTCTTTTTAATTAATTATTAATATTTTTATTATTTTTATTGCCATGAATGCCATGATATTGCTATTTTCACAGTACATAATGTGGTAGGTGGTACCTACAACATTATGTACTGTGTTATTAGTGTATACTTTATAGGTTTAGGTAGTAAAATAAATCTTGATGTGACTTTTTACACAAACACATAATAAACAAATAAACTACTGCTTAAATTAATGGTTCAATTGATTTAGTAATCATTATTGTTGTATTTACCTACATTGGTTTTTAGTTGCATTTTATTTGATAAAAGACACATCCAGATTGTTTACCTTTATTTCACTACATAGTAAACCTTTCTAGTATAGAGATATGTAACATTTTGTAATCCTAGGTAGGCTTACAGTTTTAGTCAGATGAGGTAGAATTTTTTGTATAAAAAAAAAATCAAAAGATAACAAACAGCAAACTACTCAAAATCACAACTACCTAAACATAAAAAAACTGGCAAAGTGCGTGTCGGACTTCGCACATTTATGGTTCCGTACAAAATCTGATTTATCAAATATTGGTATTTGATAACAAAATATACGTAATAATATCACCAAATTTTATGTTCATAGGTTAAAAAAATATTCGGAATAAAATTTTGTAAAAAAAAAGCTGACTTTGGTGGCTTCTCATTCCTTTGTTTTCAAATATTTTTTAAAACAAAAAATATAGTATTTATCTACTCAACAATTTCTAAATAACGATATCCCACTCGATGGGGTAAGTCAAAATTATTTTTCGGGAGTCCCGCTTAAAAGTATTTTTTGAAAATTTGTATGGCTTTGGGTTAACAATATGCTTATAGGTACTGTGAAGACTGTAGCTCCAACCGTTTGGCTGTAAAAGCTGTGTGACAGACGACGGACAGACGGACTCGTGAGTAACAGCAATAGGGCTGCGTTTGGACTCTTCGGGTACAGAACCCTAAAAAGCAACTTCCCTTCGCATGTTCAGAGCTCGGGGTGTAAAAAAGTAAGCGGTTATTTTCAAGTTAAATCAATATTACTATAACGAGGTATAACTACATCGTTTACCTGTCGCGGCCTTGAATGAAAGGGGCAGGTACTCAGGTAGGCATCGTGAGTTGTGGTTGGCTGAATGGTTCGTAACGTTCGTAACGGACTTTTTAAAGTATTTGGCTCTTTCTTTTTTTTTTGTCTATGGTAATTTCATAATAAGTAAAAAAACTATATAATAAGTATATATACTTAAGTAGTAGTCTATAGGTATCTATAAAAATCAATGCCACTTTTCGTTGTAATTTTATAACTCAAGAACAGCTGGGCCGATTTAGCTGATTTTGGTTTTGAAATGTTTGACGTAGTCCAGGGAAGGTTTAAACCACAGAGGTTTAAACGATGCGAAAAATTGGTAAAGTTGCCGGGAAAATTGGAAAATTCTGGAAAACTGAAAGTGGATTTTATATGGGAATATTGAAATTGGGACAGGACAACGTCTGTCGGGTTAGCTAGTTAAATTATATAATAAGTAAGTACTTAGTGGAAAGTAAACAAAGGCTATTTTCGTATTGGCATACTTATTTTACGCCTGGGCTTGGCCTCAGTGTATTTGGCTTTTTATGCATTTTCTTGGCTTATTGACTTTGTACTAGGGTTAACTCAGCTATAACGAAAAGTGATTTTATATTCGTTAATGTAACGTAAGTACCTACGTTGCAGTACCTAATTAGAACCGTAAAGAATCGATTGTAACAATAATTTCATACGATTAATCGATTGAATTGCACAGCACGTGCTGTCGATAATTAACGATGCCGATGTGAAAGATTTACCCTTTTACTTACAAACTTACAATCAATCACAATATATACGAAGATGTAGGTACACGACTCTACACGTGACCAGAGGGCTGGCCTATTTTTTGGCCAAAGAATTAGCATTGCCATACAACGTGGCAATGCTGCCAACCTTTTGGGCACCTTTCCTTTCGACAGCGATGCAGATGAATTTTTCGATGCCCTATGATTATTTCCCTCCTTTTTGTATTATACTTGTACATATTATGTTTTTTAAGTCTGTTAGATTCTATTTTAAATCTATATACAGGGTTACTGGTAACTCGACCACTTCCTTGCAGGACGTAATAGTAGGGTTCAAATGCAACAAATTAAGCCACCAAATGTTCTACCGAAATTCAGTTTTTTTTCCTAATTTTTATTTTTGTCAGACAAAAATTACGAAAAATAAAATGTTTAATTACTTAGTGATTTTTGCCAAAGTTTTAGGCATTTTTGAACTTTTAATTATAAGCAAAAAATCTGCTACGGCATCAGCTACCCTTAAATAAATTTGCATTCCTAATGGGTAAAGTCGAGTCACCAAATTGTGTGGAATGCAATATGATTGAAGATGTTTATCATATTATCATGGAGTGTGTCCGGAACGAGCCGGAAAGACGAGACTTATTAATGGTATTTAATAATATGTGCGAGACTGGGGTATGTAACAGCGTCCTTGCTGCTCCTCTTCGGAAGCAGCCAGGATGCTGTACAGGCTCGTAAACATTGGCATTACTCGCAGAGGCAGTATGAGATAATTTTTTCTGTTGAGTACGGTAGTTATGTAAAAAACAAAAACCGACTTCCAAAAAAAACGATATAGGTGTGCCCATAAAATTTGAGGATTTCCCTCGATTTCCATGGGATCCCATCATCAGATCCTGACTTGATGATCATGGGACCACTTGGGACGTATACCCTTTCGAACAAAAAAAGAAAAATCCAAATCGGTCTAGCCATTTTCGAGTAATCGGGGAACATACATAAAAAAAAAAAAAGGTTCCGACGAATTGAGAACCTCCTCCTTTTGGAAGTCGGTTAAAAAGTTGACTTGTAACGATGAGGGTGGCATAATCTGTCTAGATTAAAACCCTCTCTAAATAAATAAAGAATAAAAAAATAAAAAATAAAAAACTACTGAATTTCGGTAAAACATTTGGTGGCTTAATTTGTTGCATTTGAACCCTACTATGACGTCCTGCAAGGAAGTGGTCGAGTTACCAGTAACCCTGTATATATAAATAAAAAGAGAAGTCCTGACTGACTGACTGATTGACTGACTCATCAACGCCCAGCCCAAACCGTTGGACCTAGAAAGCTGAAATTTTGCACACAGGTTCCCTTTGTAATGTGGACAAGGACTATGGTAGGAATTCCCGGTAGTAGGTTCCCTTGGGATATTTTACGACATCCACGCGGGCGAAGCCGCGGGCAAAAGCTAGTACCTATCTAATAATAGTCCTATCTAAAAAGCAGGTTATCGTATAAGTAACAGTGTTAACCGACTTCTGTTGCTGACCGTACCTACATATTATGGCAGACAAAAAAATCATACTTCATCATGTAGGTACTATGTAGTGGCCAATCTGGGCCATTGTGTACACTAATCATAAAACCTAACTGTGTTGACACAAATCTAGAACGAAGGCCGCAGATAAGGTTGTATTTGTATTGTATAATGCATTGTTTGATAACATAACAGCATTACATAGATAATTTATATAACATATAATAGCATTATAGTCCACTTATACGTTCAAGTGTTTAAATAACTTGACGCCTGTATTATCTCTGATTGACTCTGATGGATATTGGATTATGTAAAGCTGTATGTCCGATTTAGTGCTTTATCTTATCATTTTGATGATGTCCGAATTAGGCAAAGTATGGTAAACACATTTAGCCAAAATTCAACCAATAATTACTACATATGTTTAACCATTGGTTGAGTTAACTACGCCAGGGTTCCCACTATGCCGGACCGACAGATTTACCGGCTCGGTAAAACTGCCGGAAGAGCTAATGGCTAAAGAATATATTATGAAGCTATTCACATTATGCCGGATCCGGCATAATGTGAACAGTATATTCTTTAGCCATTAGCTCTTCCGGCAGTTTTACCGAGCCGGTAAATCTGCCGGTCCGGCATAGTGGGAACCCTGCCTAAAGGATCAAGAATCCGGCCCTTACAAAAGCAGTCTCATGACTTGCTGAGATGTATATGGCAATAATACCTGCGGGATACTACTTATGCAAGCGAACCCCTATACTTACCAGCAATTCACTTTTAATGAATAGAGTAACCCATATTTCAACTTCCTTCATCCTAAAGTCTAAACTAAATAAAACCTTTAGAACTCCATAAATACTTCAGACAAGTTAACAAAACGCTGTTTTGCAAACTATGGCGCCAAAAGTACTCCACAACTGCGTAAAAACAAAACGAATGCAACTTTCACGAAACACCCAGGAATGTTCAAGAATTATAGTAGGTATTGGTACCTATTACTCAATGATTTGGAAACAATATTGAAGCCAACATTTGGCCTAAATGTAAATGGTATATCCCAGCTTTTAAGCTGAATCATTTTGAAATGCGATTGAAACTTTGGAAGCCATCTTGAATTATTCAAGCAGATGTGTTGACAGTTATAATTTTAGTTTTATCTATGCTACATCTTAATTTTCTTGAGCTTTTGAATTGTAGACTTTAGGCCTGTTACTTTTATTGCATAGGTTTGCAAGTGTCAAACAAATGGTTTTTCACTTTCCGTAAAATGTTATGATCATAAAGCACGATTCCACTAAGATTTCTGAATACTTACCTACCTACTTCCGATTCCCTATGGAGATAATTCTAAATAGGTATAGGTACTATACTTAATTGAACAGCCTAGTGAGGGCTCCTAGTTCTTGAGTCTACAAGACGAATAGGGAGACCCTATTCGTGTTGTAGATTCAGGTCAGGACTTACTTTATTTTGTGCAAAACATTTTTTTTCTCACTGCCGACTAGAGCTTTTTTTTTTAATAAGTTTTGATCTTTTTAGTCGCAACTCGCTTATGACTACAAACTAAGCACAACTAGTCTGGCGTAGTATCCTAGTATCCTATCATAAGTAACCACAGTTTTTGTTATTCAAGACCATTGACATTTATATTACTCTACTCTACTTTGTATTGGATTTCAGAATGACAGAAGAGCCGTCATTGCCTTTGAATAATGATTGGAATCATTAAGTAGGCGCATCGAGTATCTAATAAATCAAAATCTGTCCTGAATACTTATAGACTAATCTCAACTAAAGTTAACAAGTCAATTTTTGATTGATCGTCTTGCAAAACAATCTTCAAACCGCGATGCACTAAAGCAATAGAGACATAGGTAGTCACTAAAACCATTAAATTATTGGCCCCAGCATTGGCCCAACTCTAAAGCCGGTTGTACTGTATACCTGTTACCAGGAATTTCGTTGTGTAGACACTGAGAGTATACCGGTTTCGTCAGCTGACGGGGACTAAAATGGCGGCAAAGGCGCGAACGAAGATTGATAACCTAATCTTGTCCTTTTTGTATTCTTTCTACATGTGTGGGAATTTGATAACGATTATTATTGGAACGAAGTTCTTTATCGCGGTTTGTGGTAGGAGTAAATTGGTAAAAATCGTCACGTAACGAAAAAGTGTTATGCTCAAAAAAGTCAGTTTCAAGTGTTACAGTTTTTGTTTTTTAATAGAACCATCTAGTATAATTTTGTACCTTCTAAAAACTTATAAGTACCTACTAGATGTCTCTGTATGAATAGGTAGGTACATAATTCAGGGTTTAAGTGTAAACAGTGGCAATCTTTTAAGGCGTCATTGTACTCATCATTATGAACAACTTTTACTATGGGACCAAACCTGCAATCGCGAAAAAAAAATCAGCTGTTCAGTAGGTACATGAGGGATGAAATTAATTTAAAACATGTTCCAAATCGAAATGGGAGATTGTACTCATCATTATGAACAACTTTTAGTATGGGACCAAACCTGAAATCGCAAAAAAAAGTCAGCTGTACATTTATCTACATCAAACTCGTCAAAATGTACTGAACAGCTGATTTTTTTTTCGCGATTTCAGGTTTGGTCCCACAGTAACTTATTGATGATTTCTCATAATTCGTCAACATGTAGGGATCCTGGTTTTATTGTTTATGTTGGTATTTATTAGAGTGTTGTCCGATAGAGACTTAACCACACTTCTTCAGCTCAATTTAGCTTTTATTTATTTATTCAAACTTTATGCACAAGTAAAAAAAATACTGTAAGTAGGTACGGTATGGAGACGTTTAGCTTTCCGCGTAGGTAATGCTTCCTTTCAGCGGATGGAGATACAATAGCTCTATTATTTTATTAAAGGCTAGTGTGTAATAATCTTTGGGTTCATTCGAAGTCAAACCACGCTGGGGTCGGTGCAATTCATTCATTCATTCAAAAAAAAAAAAAAAAAAATTGTCATTTGGGTTTGCCTATGAAATTAATAAATAAGTAAGTAATTTCTTTTTCTGAATTTAAGCCACATAATTCTAAGAAGAAAAGAAAGTGCATCCATATGATGAAGCAAACCGCGATTTTAATTAAAAATTAAATCTAGGGACCTACCTTGAAAATAACTCCAACCAAATTGAGCACTAGAATTGCGCAAACACTACACTTATCTGTGAATTATCGGAATTAATAATGCGAGAAAAAATACGGCTCTCACGTTAAATAGAGTGCCCAATACTGATAACAAAATGCTACAGACTGCGTTGTCATGTCAAGATAATCAGTATTGTATTGACAGGTAGAAAATAATGCTAAAATTAGCGACGCCATGTTTTTATCTAATTACCTAATCTTATAAAACATAGGACCCGTTTACCAATTGACGGCTTTTATCTAATCTTATCTTTTGTTTTGGTTGCACGGGTTGCACCATATTATGAAATAACATGCTGTGATAAATTAAGATCAGCAATGCTATTCTGTATTCTGTAAACATCTCAACGTGATAACTTAAGTGAAGTGAGCGTGAAGTGAGCTGTCATTCCACCCGATGCTAGGGATTGACACTATTGACAGCTCACTTTAAGATCACTTCACCTAAGTTTTCACGGTGAGATATTTACAGAATAGCACTACCATTCATCTGGCTAGCCTTTTCCCAACTATGTTGGGGTCGGCTTCCAGTCCAACCGGATGCAGTTGAATACCATGGAGTGACTGCCGGAGCTGTCAATAGTGTCAATCCCTAGCATCATGTGAAATGACAGCTCACTTCAAGCCCACTTCACCAAATTTTTCACATAATAGACCCGCTGTACCATCTACTATTTAGTTAGGTAATTTCGACATAGGCGTAGAGGAGCTCGTGGCTAAGTAATAACAGCCGCACAGGTCGATCCATCAGGTTAAGCTACGCTTGCCGGGGTTGGTCCGTGGATGAGTGACCATCTTTACATAGGTACCGAGACTGCTCCGTGCCTATGAAAGCACGTTAAGACGTTGGTCCCGGCTGTCATTCGTGGATCTTTGACAGTCGTTACGGATCGTCAAAAGCTCGAAAGTCTGACAACCAGTCTTACCAAGGGGTATCGTGTTACCCAGTTATTGGGTTGTGGAGGTCAGATAGGCTGGCGCTCCATGTAAAAATCTGGTATTCAGCTGCATCCGTTAGACTGGAAGCCGATCCCAACATAGTTGGGAAAAGGCTAGGCAGATTGACTTTCGACACAGCATACACTGCGTTCGATACTATTCAACTTTGCCTGTTTTTACTGAAAGTGTGAAAATGTTGTTGATAATTATTTAAAAACGTAGAAATCGTTGGTTTTCTTGTAAAATCACATCATTACTTATACCTAAAGCTTTTCACTTCAATTCACTTGACATGACATTGCATGTTTGTTTATAGACTGAATAGGAAATTTTATTAAGAGAAACTTGAGAAAGCATCGCGGTTTTAGAAAATTAAAATCTAGCATCATACATACTTATTTATGAATACTAGTTTCTGCCCGCAACTTCGTTAGAACTCTGCAATACGTACTGTAGCTTCCCATTAGTGAAAGAATTTTCGGAATCGAATAAGTACATACCTACCTACGTAGGTACCTAGTTCCGAAGATCAAACTAACAAATACCTCATTCTCTTACGCATAATTATGGCCGTCTCGTTTTGAATGGTCCTTTTCGTACTTTTTTTTTAGGTTAAACAAACTTGAGATGAAATCTATTTGCACCAAGATTAGCAGATAGTTACCTACATAAGAGGCTACTGTTTGTAATAAATGTTGCGCCATGAATTCTTAACAGTTTTTTTTAAATTATATTTTAGTGTCGTACAAAATGTTTATTTATTTATTTATTTATTTTACAATTTATGTACACACAGAAAAATAGATTGATATACATGATACTTATAATTAGGAGTACAAAGGTACTGCTTATTTCTATAGAAATTTCTTCCAGCATACCTGCGAAAGGAGAAATGAAAAGAAATGTAGACAATAGTGTGTGAGAACAAGAAGAGAAAAATATGACTAGTCGAAGTCTTAAACTAAAATATTAAATATACCTACACATATAACGGAATACAAAATTAACATATACTTATATAAATACATAAAGCTAAAATATTTAAACATACATAAACTATATATAAATACTCACATTTGAGAGGAAAGATAATGCTCTTTTACTCGACATTTGAACAGCGACACAGTTTTTATATCGCGAATGCTAGGCGGTAGCGAGTTCCACAATCTTACAGCATGGATAGAGAAGGAATAAGAATAGTAGCTAGTTTTATGAGGATGAGATTTAAGGAGGGATCTAAGGTGTGATCTACACGGTGCGTCGCTAGGGCGAGTGTAAGAAAAACGCTCGCGCAGGTAGGAAGGATAAGACGGGTTGTGTAAGATGTTGAAGAGGAGACATAAAATCCGAGTGTTCCTGCGAAGGCGGATTGGGAGCCACTTGAGTTCCTTGCGAAAGTGAGAAACATGGTCATACTTTCGAAGACCAAAAACAAAGCGAATGCACAAGTTTTGCAAGCGCTCAAGCTTATTTAATAGCTCCTCAGTAGCATCCAGGTAGCATGCGTCGGCATAATCTATAATCGGCTGAATAAGCGTTTGTGCCAAAGAGATTTTAGTCTTCAAGGGCAGGAGACTTTGAAGGCTTTTCAGCGAATGAAAGGAGAAATGAACCTTTCGACTGACCTCATTGACTTGAGCACGCCACGAGAGATTGGAGTCAATAATTACGCCCAGATCTTTGGCGGTTTCGGTATAGTCAATGCGAACACCATCGAGATATAAAGGCATCAGAGATGTAATATCAGCCGCACTGCGAACGAATCTGCTGCCTATAATCATGGCCTGAGATTTAGTTGGATTAATTTGCAGACCAAACGACTTAGCCCAACCGCTGATGCAGGCCAGGTCATGATTCATAGCAGCAATGTTTATTTTTTTTTCTTTTTCATGTTGTTAGGACAAGTTCGGGTGACATTGGCAACTTTGGAACAAATCCAAAAAAAGAAATTTGTCTTTAATTTGGGTCATGGTATTATTTTTATTTTCAATCAATATTCCACTGCTGGAATTCAGACAAATTAATGAAACTCAAAATAATTTTATTTTATTTTATTTTATTTATTAAGGGATAATAAACAACTACAACATATATATACACATATGATTAACAAAACTTTGAGTAGTAATGTTGCAGTCCACTGCATTATCCACAGATAAAACATATTTAATAATCAATGGTTGCCACTAGGCGAGCAATACCAAAATAAAATAAACAAATATTTGAGAATTAAATAAATAAGTAAGTTAAGTACTATAAAGCTAGCTATAGCTACAAAACCAAATCAGATCAGATACAATTACAAACAATTTCATTTCATTTACTTGAATTATGCAATAAATAAATAATAATAATAATAAGATTACAATTCAGATTCAGATAAAATTTTTATAATATTAGATTTAAACTTATTTTTCGAGCATGCAAATATATCTATATCAATGAAAAATAAAACCTCATTTGCCGGTAAAAAAAAATACGCGGGAATAAGGCAGTTGAATGGCGGTCACTACGCCCTTTTTGCCCGAAGAACGATCAAACAGATATGATGAATTCCTTCTACGTCGAATCTTTCCCAGACAACGGTAATTAGGGTCGTCACGCGAACACGAAACAGGGTCACGCGGTAAGAGTAACTCAATATTTTTCGAGTTTTCATCGAGTGTAGTGTGGTGATACGAGTAGTTACGAAAGAGGCTGTTTAGAGATTGCATGAGGATGCAGCTGATAAACTGAATCCCGGATTTAAACACTTAGGTCCTAGTTTCACCACCTAAGATTAAGTTCCTATTAACTTACTTGGCGTATATTTCATACAAATTCTGTTCCATTTTTGAATTCATTCGGTGAGTTAGTGGCTATTCGGACATCGTGAAATAAGGGCCTATTTCACGATGTAGCATGCATCTGATGTTGGTAATTTGCTGTAGCTTGTGTTGTCAGCAATTTGTTGACTGAGCTGTAGCTTGCTACATATTACTATTCTGTGGTTGACTGTAGTACCTACGTAAAATTGTCCAGCAGAATTGTTTAAGGCCGAACTATACGCCAATTTGTATTGCAAAGTAGTAGTTATTTTTTTTATATTCTTTTGATAAAAAATGAAGGAGTAAAATGGTTTCATCTTAACGATTTGGAGGTGATTTGGGTTTTTTTTTTCTTATTATGTGATACCGATAGAAAAATTATGGCTAAACCAAATTACGATTCATATCATGAAGATTACTAACAATTTTTTTATAGAGAATTTTAGTTATAGAGAAGCCGTTCGATTGCCTATTCTAATTATTGGTAGTAACATTAAAACCGGCCAAGTGCAAGTCAGACTCGCACACGAAGGGTTCCGAACATAGAAATATAAAAAACTTCTTTCTTATATCTATGGTTCCGAACCACCGTACAATATTTGACACTAAGTAGGTATATTTAAAAAAAAATCTTCAGTTTAAAAAAAACACGTTTCTTGTTCCCTTTAATGTTTATCTTTCTATGAAAATATTATACGATGAATATACGTATTTTGTCATCTTAAATTTTAACAATCGCAAAGATAACATTGTATTTCATATTGATACTGTGAATTACAACGTAATTTTTTGTTATTACAGAAAATCGACAATATTAAACCTCATGAATCAGTGTTTTTAGTATTTGTTGATTAAATACCTTCTGTATATCATGTACCATAAATATGGTACATATGATATACAGAAGTTTCAAAATCCTAACTTGTTGTTGCGATACAGCTCGTATAAAAATGGTCTAAAACTGACAACTTTTCCTATTTCTTCATTTTTGAAGATTAAAAATAATAAAAATTATATTTGTAGGTACCTATTCTATTCGATGACTTTAGACAGTGACACCGCCCCACATGAAAGGGAAAAAAAAGATTTTTTTCAAAAATAAGTTTATGGGTATGGTAAATAAAATAAAGTTCAAATTAAAAGGGCTTTATTTATATAACCTACGAGTATTACGGTTCATGAGAAACAGCCCGCTGACAGACAGACGGACGCGATAGCGAAACCTTAGTAATAGGGTCCCGTTTGGCACCCTTCGGGTTCCGGAACCCTAAAAACTAACGTAAAACTAATATGGAGAACTGGGGTCCTACTCCCTAAGTCCGTCCGTCTTTCCGTCCGTCCGTTCATCCGTCCGTCTGACATTACGATCCATCAAAACAAGTGTAAAAGTTAAATTTTTCGGACGGGCAAAACACATCGAGAGTAGGGACAACTGGCAAATTATGTTGTCATTCATACTTCGTTCGGGCCCCGAACCAATCATCCATCCGTAGGTGATACGGAGTAAGAAACGCCCGTAACGAAGGCCGAAACTTCGGGCTTCGTGCTTAGGGAGTAGGCCCCCCGATACCGGTGGTTTTCTCGTATTTACGATTCGAGCTTCAGATTATCTTACGATTTGTAAGATTTTATAGTCTTGTAGGTGTTGAATAAAGTTATTCAATGTTGGTGCGCTTATTCTTGGTTCGGTTTGCTAACTACTTATACCTAGCTTTTTTGGACTAACCCCCTTATTTATAAAAACGAAAACGCTCTACCTTGCCTAGGTTTATCTACCTAGGCAAGCCTACCTATTTACCTCAAACCTCATGATTTCATGAAATCGCTAGATTTGAGATAAATGCTAACTTATGGAGTTGTATTGCTGATTCTAATGATTATAATTCTGTAAAGCCATATTAGCTACTGCCGCGAATCATATTTTAATCAACATACAAGCTCACACTGACCTACAAAATGCAAAAAACCTAAGAAATTTTGGATTTCGCGGGCTACCCTGGCGCATCAACCTTAAGTAAGTATAGAAGTGTTTTGTCTTCTTCTTTCAAACTCAAATCATAATAGGGATGATGCCAGGATAAAAAAAAGAAATTTTATTTAGTCCGTTAGTCAGATAATAAAAAAATATTAGACACGTATTTTTTTATTTAAGTATCAAATAAAAAAAAAATTAGATAACACGCATTAAAGTTGTGGAGTGTGGGCTCGCTACGTCACTTCTACGTATATAATCTAGCTAGGCGTGACGTCATGCCCTATTGCCGTAATTTTTTGATCGTATGTAAAAAAATAAATAATACGTGTCCAATATTTTTTATTAATATACTTACCTAGCGGACAAAGACAAAATTTTTATCAGCCTTCCCTATTGAAAAGAAATTGATAAAACACTTCTATACTACCTAACTAAGAGAGCGTTTAAGGTTTTAGGGTTCCGTACCAAAATGGTAAAAAAGGAAACCTTATGGTGTGACTAAGTCTGTCTGTCTGTCTGTCTGTCTGTCACAGCTGGATATCTCGAGAACTACTAATGCTATCAACTTGAAATTTGGAACAGTTTTAGATGACATTTACCCAACTATTTTGCAAATAAGAAAGAAATAAAAATATTTATATTTTTTTTTGCAACGGGGACTGAAAGGGGGTCTTAAAAATTCAAAGTGGAGCTACTATGGCATGTGGAGTATCATAATGAAAGAGCGCTGTTTGCACATTCTCAAACATTTTTTTCTTTTTTTTAGGCCCCATAGTTTTCGACTTTTGATAAAAAATGTAAAAAAAAATACCGTTCCCTCCCTTATCTCCGAAGTTTGCAAAGAGAAAAATCTGAAATTATTCTATGTGATAGAAGTTTATGTAAAGATTACAGGAAAAATAAAACGATGTCTCTAAATAGCGCACTTCTTCAGAAATCGGAACGGAACCCTCGGTACGCGAGTCCGACTCGCTCTTGACCGGTTTTTTATGAAGGTAAGAATTTAGACCTTCCATAATTTGTGCAAAGAAGTTAACTTCAATCTAAAGGGCCTGTGCACTGTGCACAATGGTCATGAGGGTTTTTTTTAGGAGAAACATTTGCGATAAACTATTGTATAGTTAAAGCACAGTAAAGATAATGTTAAAGTATTTTGAAGAGTTCGCCCCCTAATAAATATCTTAGATAGTGCTTGTGATAATACCTTTGTTTGCTAAGGAGTGAAACAGATACACCATTACCATTTAACTCGATGACCATTACCTACATTTTTTGCTGATACCCGTTTTTAGTATTTTACGGGTTCCGTACGTCCGAATGAAAAAACGGAACCGTTATACGATCACTCGTGTCTGTCTGTCTGTCACAGTCAATTTGCTCCGAATCTATTGGACCGATTTGAAAATTGGTGCTTACGCATATGATTTTCTGTGATCTAAACTTGGACGTCTAACGTAAATAAATTAATTTTGAATATGGGGGTCCCTTTGGGGGGCAGATCAGAAAGTTATAAGGATTTGTGGTGAGAATCTCAATATTTTTTTTTTTGTAACTTTAAAATAAATGTGTAGTTTTAAAGTTATTTATGAAAATAGATGAAAAACCATTCCCTCTTCCCTCCAACTACTAAGCCAAAATTTTTGAAAAAAAAAAATAGATAATAGCTCTATATTAAAGATTACAGGAAAACATAAAAGTAGTCGATGCTCTTAAAATAACATGGTAAATCTCTCAATATTTTGAACTTATTTCTGCAGTAGGACTGTATGGGAAAACATGGTTTTCCACTACAATTTTAAGTTTGTTCTTGGGATAAATTCATCCCAACTACGGAACTCTTGATTGTGCGTAGTCCGACATGCACTTGGCCGGTTTTTAGGGTTCCGTACCAAAATGGTAAAAAAGGAACCCTTATAGTGTGACTCAGTCTGTCTGTCTGTCTGTCACAGCTGGATATCTCGAGAACTACTAATGCTATCAACTTGAAATTTAGAATAGTTTTAGATAACGTTTACCCAACTATTTTGCAAATAAGAAAGAAATAAAAATATTTCTATTTTTTTTGCAACAGGGACTGAAAGGGTGTCTTAAAAATTCAAAGTGGGGCTACTAGGGCATGTGGGGTTCTTTTTTTTTAGGCCCCATAGTTTTCGACTTTTGATGAAAAATGTAAAAAAAAATACCGTTCCCCCCCTTATCTCCGAAGTTTGCAAAGCGAAAAATCTGAAATTATTTTATGTGATAGAAGTTTATGTAAAGATTACAGGAAAAATAAAATGATGTCTTTTAATAGCACAGTTTTTCAGAAATCATCAACAAAAATTACATATAAATGATGGTACGGAACCCTCGGTGCGCGAGTCCGACTCGCTCTTGACTGGTAGTATGATAGTTGCCGAGTTTGCGGTTGCAGTAATAACAACTTCTGTGAAATGACTACAAAGAAATCCACTATTGTTTTTCTAATGACTATGGAACATTATGATGTATTGCTATCATTTTGAGTGTTCTTAATGACTTGAGTAGGTACCTAGCTAACGACAAAGTCTAGACTATTTTAAAACTACGAACTTTTAAAAGGAAAATTATACATATTTATGTAGGCAAGAGGGACATGTGGCTAAGAAACAATTGCTAAACCACTTGCCTCGGTAGGACCGAGGATGGGTGACCATCTTTACATAACAAGACCCCTCCGTGCCTCGGAAAGCACGTTAAGCCGTTGGTCCTGGCTGTCATTCGTGGATCTTGTTACGCGTCGTCAGAAGCCCGAAAGTCTGACAACCAGCGTTACCAAGGGGTATCGTATTACCAAGTTAGTTAAGTCCTGGTTGTGGAGTCAGATAGGCAGTCGCTCCAAGTAAACCCCTTGAAACCCCCCCACCCCCCTACGCCCCTCCCTTGACTTGACGACCTTGTAAAGTTGTATAAGATCCGGGAAGCACAGAACCGGTCGAAGTGGCGGTGCTTGGGGAGGCATATGTCCTGCAGTGGACGTCTTTCGGCTGAAATGATGATGATGATGATGATAACGGGCTGGAGAATGATGACGATTATAAGTAGGGTAGTTTGAGCTTATACGGTTATTAAACTTTTTTGTTTCAATCCTGAGATCAATAAGTATCCCAAAAGAGAAAAAAAAAACCGGTCAAGAGCGAGTGGTACTCGCGCACCGAGGGTTCCGTTCCGATTTCTGAAAAAGTGTGCTTTTTAGAGACATCGTTTTATTTTTCCTGTAATCTTTACATAAACTTCTATCACATAGAATAATTTCTGATTTTTCGCTTTGCAAACTTCGGAGATAAGGGCGGGGAACGGTATTTTTTTTACATTTTTCATCAAAAGTCGAAAACCATGCGGCCTAAAAAAAAGAAAAAATATGTTTGAGAATGTGCAAACAGCGCTCTTTCATATAATACCCCACATGCCCTAGTAGCCCCACTTTTAATTTTTAAGACCCCCTTTCAGTCCATGTTGCAAAAAAAATATAAATATTTTTATTTCTTTCTTATTTGCAAAATAGTTGGGTAAACGTCATCTAAAACTGTTCCAAATTTCAAGTTGATAGCATTAGTAGTTCTTGAGATATCCAGCTGTGACAGACAGACAGACAGACAGACAGACTGAGTCACACCATAAGGGTTCCTTTTTTACCATTTTGGTACGGAACCCTAAAAACCAGCCAAGTGTGTGTCGGACTACGCACAACGAATGGTTCCGCAGTTGGGATGAAATTATCCCAAGGACAAACTTATCATTATATTTGATAAACATGTTCACCCATACATTCCAACAGTAAATGTAAGTTTGTACCCACAATATTGAGAGATTTACCATGTTATTTTAAGACCACAAACTTTTTATAGGTTTTCCTGTAGGTAATGTACGGGTATAGAACTATTATTACCTAGTATTTTTTTTTCAAAATTTTAGTCTCAATAGTTTCGGAGATAAGGGGGGAATGGTCCATTTTCGTCTATTTTCTTAAAACGCTTTACTTTAACTTTAAAACGCTTTATTTTAAAATTATAAAAAAAAAAATTTTGAGACCCTCATAGTAAGCCCTTTCATTTGATATGTCACACGGTATAGTTTGCAAAACTTCCATTTTATATGTCTCACGGTAGTGCGCAACTGTTTTTTTTTTAATTTTTTTATTTGTCTCCCAAAAGTCACCTCCATTTTCAAAATTATTTTTTTTACGTAAGTAACACGTCCGAGCTTGGGTCACAGAAATTGATATAATCCGTCCATTAGATTCGGTGCAAATTGGCTGTGCCAGACGTACAGCCACATGAGTGATCCTATATGGGTTCCGTTTTTTCATTTGGACATACGGAATCCTAAAAAACTAGATTTCTTAAATATACATAAATTAACCATAATGTTTCTGTACTGTTTTTTTGTACCTACGTAAGTATGACTAATCTGTCGACACTGCCTACCCATGTTTAGGTACTATTATGGTGATGGCCTACAGACCTAGTGCGGGGAACATTCGGTTCTTTGGTCCATTATGATTTGTAACATAATAATGACAGATATATGTTTTAATAAAACGTTATTAATTGGCATTTTGAGTATAGGCTGGACCTTCTGGGTAACGTGTGGGTGCTGTTGAATCCTACTACTCGTAATATTATAAATGTGAAGGTTTGTGAAGATGTTTGGATGTTTGTTACTCAATCACGCAAAAACGGCTGAACGGATTTGTATGAAATTTGGCAAAATTTAAATAAATACGGTAAATTTAAATAAATACCTAGTGGACCATATTTTATTAATTTTTTCCTGCGCTTTTACGAGACTTTCATACAGTTACATTTTGTATATAGAATTCCTTTCAAGAAAACTTTTTGTTATTTTTAACCACAATTTCGTAAGAGCTCCGGATGCATTAGGTAAATTAAACAAACTTATGACGGCAGTGGGGCGGTAGAAATAGGTAACGTAAACATTTCTGTTCATTAAATTATGTTACCTACAGTGAGATCTGTTTATGTTCTTGATAATGTTAATAATAAAAATAACATGTTACACAATTTTGTGAAATATCTTCAAAAAATTCAGTCAAAAATATGTCGCAATTTAAAAAATCGGATAAGTTTTTAATCTTTACATCTAAAAAAAATAACATTACCTACATGTACCTACTTACGTAGATAAGAAACAAAATAAAACCGATAAGCTCATGATAACGATCTTCGGACGAGGTCGAAACTATTCGGGCTCGGGCACACCCGAAATAAATACCGTATGTTACCTACATACGTCACAGCACCTACCTACCTATCTAAAACCGATAACATTATTAAACCGGTAGGTAGTTAGGTATCAATCAAACTTTAATTCTAAGTAATCACTAAAAATACGTTATTTATTTATTTTTTACTTAAGAAGGAAACCTGTCATTCAAACTTATTTTGCCTGTATCCATTTTACCCTAACCTCCCCTCCAAACGTATCGACAAAACTATGGTTGTTGTCACGCAAGGTGTGTGATAAATTGATAATGTAGGTAAGTACGCACGTGTTCCCTATCGCCCTACCTACCCTAGAATCAGTGGAGCAAGACGCACCGTTGCAACGGAAAACCGTTGTATGTACCCCATCTGTCATCGGATGTAGGTACTTACTTGTATTAGGTAACCGTTAAGGTGTTTATACCTGTTGTGTTACATATTCTGTAAAAATATCACCGTGAAGTGAGCTTGAAGTGAAGTGTCAAAATATCCTACCTGACGCTAGGGAGTACCTAAGGGTTGACTCACTTCATCGAATAGACCTGCTTTTATTGGTACGCATAACTACAGTTTTGAGCCGTTTGGGGTCGAAAGGCTCGGGTCATGGAGCCCGAGTGCACATCTCGTTTTTAAGGAAATTTCTCGCGACTAATCGACACTTCTTCACGTGACCAGAGGGCTGGTTCGTTCTTTGGCCAAAGAATTTGGATTTGCCATTCAATGTGGCAATGCTGCCAGTTTGGTTCTGGATACTTTTCCGGATGATAGCGATGCAGGATGCGGACGAATACTTCGACGCCTAAGAGTCCTTTTGTATTTGTATTTATAAGTCACTAGCTGCTGCCCGCGGTTTCACCAGCGTAGACCGAGATAAAAAGTACCTAGCCTATGTGTAAATCCAGGGTATAAGCTATCTACATACAAAATTTCATCCAAATCGGTCCAGCCGTTTGAGCGTGAAGAAGTAACAAACATACAACTCACAAACTTTCGTCTTTAAAATATTAGTGTGATAGTGTGATTAAAAGAACTTAAGTACCTTAGCATAATTTGCCTTTTATAGGGTTCGTTTTATGCCAGGCCGAGGTTAAACATTGCTGGACTCCTTTAGGGGCCGCCAAATGATTGGGACTCTTCCTCTTTTCGATTTTGCAAATCCTGAAGTGCTTCAACATGGTCAGGGACTACTTAGAACAATCAGAATGCTTCATTTGTAAACTATATTAGGTAGGCACCTAGTTAAGTGATCTAAGTGGACCATTCTGCAATTTTTTCCTGCTCTCGTATCTGGCTTTGACGCCAATTTTCTACACTTTAGGCTTTGCAAAAGTACCGGAACGCGCCGTATAGAATCAAGTTTTTCTAACTGAACAGATAGCTTTGCTACGGAGGAGTTTGTTGCGCCACTTGGTCGCAGGTCCCAGCTAAAGCACTAGGAAGTGGCGAACGGCGGGCGTTTCGTGGGGACTGTCATATGTAAAAACGTTTGAATAGTACTGATTCTCAACCTAGTTTGAATGACTTTATAATTTTGTTAGTGAATGTAGAGCTCAACTTGAATAAAATAAGCATGAGAAAACAGGTGACATCCATTCTTTCACCACGCAAGACAAACGTGTGACTGTACCTACCTATTGTTCAGCTAATGTTATAAGGTCCTAGGCGGGTTATGGACATAAGACATGCAGGGAATGAGTCTATCGTTACTTGCTTGGTACTTAGGTAGGTACCTACTTACTACTGCAAACTCCCATGTTCGAATAGAAATTCTCCTATGTATAAACTCAGAACATAGAGTAAAATGATTAAAGACCTAGTTGTAGGAGACAGAAGTCAAATAGGTCCTAGGTGGGTTATGGACATAAGACATGCAGGGAATGAGTCTATCGTTACTTGCTTGGTACTTAGGTAGGTACCTACTTACTACTGCAAACTCCCATGTTCGAATAGAAATTCTCCTATGGATAAACTCAGAACATAGAGTAAAATGATTAAAGACCTAGTTGTAGGAGACACAGAAGTCAAATACATACGGTTGGTTGGGTGGGCTCGTGAGGAGCTCGTGGCTACGTAATAACAGCCGCACGGGTCGATCTGTCAGGTTAAGCTACGCTTGCCGGGGTTGGTCAGTGGATGGGTGACCATCTTTACATACCGAGATTCCTCCGTGCCTCGGAAAGCACGTTAAGCCGTTGGTCCCGGCTGTTATTCGAGGATCTTTGACAGTCGTTACGGGTCGTCAGAAGCCCGAAAGTCTGACAACCAGTCTTACCAAGGGGTATCGTATTACCCAGTAACTGGGTTGTGGAGGTCAGATAGGCAGTCGCTCCATGTAAAATACTGGTATTCAGCTGCATCCGGTTAGACTGGAAGCCGACCCCAACATAGTTGGGAAAAGGCTAGGCAGATGATGATGGTTGGGTGGGCTAGCAAGTCAAACCAAACCTTTCAATAAAGGTAAATAAATATTGTGAAGTGAAACACACGCTAGTTGGTTGAACACTAATATTTATTACTCATCAATAGTGAGGGTAGGCCGACTACCCACTCAAATATACTACATGTTTTCCCTTTTGAAAGAAATAAACAACATAAAAGTTAAGTTTAAGAAACTAATTACCTATCCATAAATTATAAATCACAGGTAGATTACCTAACTACAAAATATAAGTATGACTACTATACTAAAACAAAACATTAGCAGCATCTAATAACTATCTAGGCATGTATACCTTACAAAACTGATTGCTATTTTATACTTAACTTAAAACAACTACTAATTAAAATACAGGTATCCTAAGTGCGAATACCTACTATTTTCCAAGTTTAAAAGTGATAATATTTCAAGGAATTGAAATGTATTCTATACGTACCTAAACTTTTGTAAGACTGCTTAAACTGATTAAGTATAAAACAAACATAGCTGGCATAGTTTTATTTTTTTTTTAAATTGAAATCTGTCACCCAAGTGGGAACCTGCTATTCTTTATTTGACTGGTAATTTATGTTTGCCCGTAATCGCGCAGTTCGTTCCCTCGACCTCGTCATCGGAACAACTGGCGCAGGTGGAGAGTACTCATCCGAAACACTTTCATAAAAACATTCGTCTTCGCATTCCGTGGCCCCTGGACTCCCGGGTGGGCTCTCCGCCTGTACACTCTGCGCGGATGACGTCGTGCTCTCTCGCACTATCTGCGATTGTGACTCGATCATCTGCTGCTCTTCAGTCACCGGTTTCGGTCTGCGTCGACGCACCCCTGTCATCCAAATAGAACCTCTTGTAGATCCTTTAGTGGTATGTTCACGAACCTGTCCTTCTGTCCCGGCCGACGTGGACCGCAACACCAACTGGCTTCGATTACGCCTATACCGACCGCCACTTTCGTCTTCGACCACATATGAGCGCGGTTCTGGGGCATGCGCAACAATAGAAACCGGTTTTCGGAAGCCGTTACATATCAAGGTCGCCTTATCTCCTGGAGAGAGTCGTTCGAGGGACCTGGCTGACCTGTCATAGTGATGCTTCATTTTTTCCCTATTGGTCAACAGTGCTCGATAATTTCGCTCGTTATCTACCCTTTCAGTCAGCAATTTCGCAGTTACTGGAAGTTTCGTATTTAGACGTCTGCCCATTAGAATTTGAGCTGGCGAATCTAACCCGTTCCGTGGCGTAGCCCTGTAATTTAATAATCCTATTGCGATGTCCTGTCCCGAGTCCACACACTTTTTTATCAAATTCTTAACTGTTTGAACAGTCCTCTCACTCTTTCCGTTCGATTGTGGGTAATATGGAGATGACGTCACATGCTTCACTTCCCATTCACGCAGAAAAACCTTAAATTCTTGCGAGCCATAAGCACCTCCGTTATCAGTCACGAGTTCCGCTGGTATTCCGTGCCGCGCAAATTGTTCTCGCATGAAATTAATTACCTGCCCGGCGCTCATACTAGATAGCATCCCGACCTCTACATAGTTGGAAAAATAGTCAACTAAAATAATGTACCTCTTCTTTCTGTACTCGAGAATGTCTGAAGCGAGTTTGTGCCACGGCAAAGCGGGCACGTCGTGCTGCAGGAGCGGCTGGCGACGCGGGCGGGGTGCGTGCAGCGCGCACGCCGCACACTTGCGCACCGCGCGCTCTACTGAATCGCCCATCCCCGGCCAAAACATCACTTCGCGCGCGCGTCGCTTGCACCTTTCTATTCCGAGGTGGCCCTCGTGAACACGCGCCACCATACTATCCCTTAAAGCGCGCGGAATGAATATACACTCGCCTTTAAAAATGATCCCATCTATGTAATGCAACTGCTCGCGATAAGGCCAAAACACATTTAAGTTCATGCTGACATCACGCCTGTTTTTTGGCCAGCCATGCGCTATATAGCTAATTAATGACCTGCAGTCTCGATCAGTCTTGGTTTCCTTTCTGACCGCCTCCATTTTCTGGTCGCTAAACGGAACGGTTTCCATCATGAAACACGTTTGGATGGTCACCTCGTCTGTCACGCGGTCATGCATTAATTCTTTCAGGGGCGCCCGCGACAACGTATCGGCAATATACATGTACTTGCCCGGCGTATACACCACCCTGATGTCAAATCCTTGAACTCGCATCATCATTCGCTGCAGCCGCGCCGGCACGTTAACCAACGGCTTATTGAACAGCGCTTCCAGGGGCTTGTGGTCTGTCTGCACGGTGACGTCAGACCTACCGTAAATATACTGCCGAAATCTTTCTACCGCAAAGACAATAGCCAGCATCTCTTTTTCTATCTGGGCGTACCTGGTCTGAGTGTCTGTGAGCGTGAGCGAGGCAAACTCCACCGGGCGGCCGGCCTGCAGCAGCACGGCACCCAGCGCCACGCTGGACGCATCCACAGACAGCACCAGCGGCGCGCGCTCGCAGTACAGCGCCAGCACAGGCGCGCTCACCAACTTGCGTTTCAGCTCGTCCACCGCCTTGGAGTGGTGCTGTTCCCACACCCACTCCGAGTCCTTTTTTAATAATGACCGCAAAACGTTCACACACTCCGAATAATTCTGAATGAATTTCGACAAATAGTTCACCATACCTAAAAATCTCTCTAGTGATTTTCTATCATTGGGATACGGCATCTCCACAATAGCTTTCACCTTCGTGTCGTCCGCTCGCATTCCCATCGCATCAAACTTGTGACCTAGGTAGGTGATTTCTGGCACTCCGAATTTGCATTTTTCGCGATTGAATTTTATTCCTATTTCCCGTGCTCGCTGCAGTAATCGACCCAGTCTCTTGTCGTGTTCGGCCTTATTACATCCCCACACGATGACGTCATCAATGAAGGACTCCACCCCTTCTAGATCTTCCAGGTGTTGCCTAAGCCTCGCGTGGAAAACTTCCGGCGCACAATTAATTCCGTATGGTAATCGTAAAAATTGGTACCTGCCGAACGGGGTACTGAAAGTGCAGAGGTCGGCACTCGGATCATCGATTTTCACCATCCAGAAGCCACAGCGCGCATCGAGCACACTGAAGACCGCGGCGCCGCGCAGCCGCACCGCCAGCTCGGGCACGGTCGGCAGCGAGTAGTGCGCGCGCCGCACCGCACGGTTCAGAGGTCGAGGGTCTAAACATACACGAATACTGCCATCCTTTTTCGCGACTAATACAATCGCATTCACCCAGTCAGTCGGATGCGTGACCTTTCGCACTACACCCAATGCTTCCATTCTACATAACTCATTAAATAGTTTATCTTTAAGACCGAAGGAAATTTTTCTCGTCGGACATACGACCGGTTGAACGGATCTATCTACAGAAATACTATATTCTCCTGGTAATTTACCTAAACCTTTAAACAAATCATCGTACTGGCTAATATTTATTGCATGAATACAACTCAATAACCCCAGCGACATGCTGCCTTCCAAACCGAGTACGTTCTGGCAATTTAAATCCGCGACAACAAAAGGTAGAACGTAATGTTTGTTATTGAATGCGAACGAAACGCTATCAGTGCCTAGTATAGGCAACGGGTCACCGGTAAAAGAAAGTACTCGTTTTGTAAACGGCTTAAGGTTCTCAATAGTAAAACCCAACCTTATATATTCGTTCTTGGAAATAACGTTTAACATCGATCCAGTGTCGATTTTAACAGTGATACTTTTCCCATTACATAAAAATGTTTCAGTCCATTCCTTACATGACTTACGGAGTAATGTGTCCTCACTGATAATGTCCACGTAGAACATTTCTTCGCCGTCTTCATCGCATTCACTAGCCGCATTATCTACGTTTAAATTTAACACCTTATTGATCTCTTTCTTTTGTTCACACACTCGCGAAAAATGCCCTTTTCGATCACAAACAAAACACAACGCATTTCGTGCCGGACACCGATCGCCGCCAACGCAGCGACTGCTGCCGCAGGCTCGGCACGCCGACCCAGCACCGGCCGCCGCCCGCGCCGCACCCCGCCGCGCGCTGCGCCGGCCCCGGCCGCTCGCTCCGCGCGCGCGGTCCCTGCCGCCGCCGCTTTGCACCGCGTTCACCTGCACTATCTGTGATGTACTGTTGATGCATTGACTTTCCTCCTGTGATATTTCTGCCGCCTGGCAGATCTGTATCGCTTTCAATAGCGTTAAATCATCAGTTCGAAGTAATCGATCTCTCACGGTGTTGTTTTTGATGCCACATACGATCTTATCTCGTAGTAAACTCTCGTTCAATTCGCCGAATTCACACTGTTGACTCAACACCCGCAGCGCGGTCACGTACTGATCGATGTTTTCTCCTTCCTCCTGGCTTCGTGTGAAGTACTTGTAACGTCGCACTGTGATATTCGGTTTCGCTCCGAAATAATTGTCAAATTTCTTCAAAACACAGTTAACGTCATCTTCACTTTCACCTGAATCAAACGTGAAAGTGGTAAAAACCTCGTATCCCGCCGATCCTATGAGGTTCACCAACAGGCTAGCCTGTACCTCTTTAGGCTCCTTGCTCACTCCGGACGCCTTCAGAAACACCTCAAATAGCTTCCGCCATTTGCGCCACGACTCAGAGCGCGCGGCTGGACCGCCTTCGAGCGATAATTCTGCCGGAGGACGCGCGTGTTCCATAGTAAAAATTGGTTTTTCCGACACACACTATGCTATCACACTGATTTACAAGTAGTTTTGCTGGGTTAATGCACTTTTATTAGCAAAAGAAATCCCGCCGCTGTCACCATGAAGTGAAACACACGCTAGTTGGTTGAACACTAATATTTATTACTCATCAATAGTGAGGGTAGGCCGACTACCCACTCAAATATACTACATATTGCACGTCCTTATAGTATGTTAACCATTCACTATGTCATGAAAAACATCCGAATTGATAACTTCCTCCTTTATTCAGAAGTCGGTTAAAAATTTGTAAAAAACTAGGTGGGACATTGGATACCCTACATGCCACTGTGGCGTAGTAATGAATAGTTCGTGTTGTTTTTCTGGTAGATGTAAGTAGTTTTTCTAGTTTCTAAGTCGTGTGTACACTAACCAAATGGACAATTTTTTGGGTCCGAAATAAAAGTTTTTTTTTTTCAAATATATTTTAAGGAAAATACCACAGACGAATGGGTAGTTAACATTAGTAATGGTCCTCCATTACTAATTTTAACTACCCATTTGTCTAGGGTGGGGGTCAAATTCACGACCTCCTTGCCCATTCCGTTACCACAGCCGTTGGTATATTGTTACTTCTTAGGTAGGTAGTTAAAGTATTCTTCTTCTGTAAGTAGTGGGTAAGAAAGTCATTCTGGGAAGGAATTAACAGTAATCAAATTCAGTCCACCTCTCACTTAGCTTTTACTTACTCAATAAATCACGGAATATATCCAAATAAGTGTATGTTGCGTAAACTCCCCGATGCAGGTTTATTATGAAAGACTGAGGTAGTAAATAAATCTTAACATTTAGATACACGGCTACACATCAAGCTATACTTAAATTGCCAGTTTACCCTGACCTCTCATTGTAAGGAAATCTAATACGATGCGAGTTCAGCTTATACTGGAAATGTGTAGCTTGATCTGTAGCCGTGCGTACAGTTACTGTACGCACGGCGATTGAAATTAATTAATGCAAATTGTCAAATCTATGCTACATCTAAGTTGTGTCGTACTGTAGGACACAACTTAGATGTAGCATAGATTTGACAATTTGCATTAATTAATTTCAATTTTACGAATGTATTTGGTTATATGATTTTACAAGTTATTGCGTATGCGTCAAGATCATTTTCGTCTAAAGCAGTAATAAAGATTGGTGATGTTGAAGGCGCACTCGTTCGGATCGTGATCGGTTTTACGAATTTTGCCGATGCTACATCTATGTTGTGTCCTGTATGTATGTAGGAACTATAAACATCGAGGAAAGAGAATATTAAGTAGGTATCTGTTTATAGCTTTTAATGTCTTTAAGTCAGCCTATTCAATGAATATTTAATACCCATCTACCTACTTAAAATATATTTCTGAGATTTGCTTGTGGTAGGTCTACCTAAGTAAGTAGAACGTGCGCTTTTGACCCTTCAAACACAGGAGTTTGACGTGACAAACGTGCTTGCCGAACAACTGACTAATGCAACTTCTGTACTTAGGTACGGTCAGCAACAGAAGTCGGTTAACACTGCTACTTTTTGACATCATCTAAACTAAATTAACACAAAATGATTCGAATTGATTCGATAACCTGCTTTTTGGTATTTAGGAAAGGGTAGGGGGATAGGGGCAGGAGTTGGTGAGGAGAGGAAGGGGTGGTGAGGGGCTGGGAGAGGTTGGTGAGGGGAAGAGAGGGAGAGGGAGGGGACGGAGTGGTGAGGGAGAGAGGGGGAAGTGGAAGTAGTGAAGAGAAGGTGTGAGAGTGGGTGAGAGCGGCAGGGAGAGGTTAGCGGGAAGGGGATACGGTTAACGAATGTGCTAATCTCTAGAACTAACAGATTTTGAATTTTTTTTTTGCATGTTATAGCCCAAATCTTAGGACCTTTACGTGCCGAGCTAAAAGAAAAAAAGGCAGAAATAACTCTAAGTGAAAACGAAATAATAGCGCGGGCGGGCAATGCGATGCGACGGGGTGGGTCGGGGGAATAAGAAATTTCACGCGGACGAAGTTGCAGCAGCTAGTATTAGATAAAGAGTTAATTTTCTTTAAAATTTACATGTGTTCCGATTTTAATGAAGTATTTTTCTCAATAATTAAGATTTAGAAAATTCAAGTTATAATCGATTTTTGCTGCTGACTATACGCTGCTGCGAAGTTTCAATGGGACTTTTTCCACTATGCTACAGCTGTGTAGCGGTCTTTACGACTACCTACCTCACACTACACAATACTACTTAATCTGTGCACTACACCTTTGCTGTTGAGTTAAAAAGTGACCTATGCAGTTGCAACATCTATAAATATTATGGACTGGTAACATTGAAACGAACCAGAAATGTTGCAAGCCCCAATTTCTTGATAACTCGTCCAAAACTCGTAAAAAAACTTTTTTACAAAAACAAAAACCGACTTCCAAAAAAAACACTACAAAGTGAAAAATAACTTTTAATTTCGGAAGTCGGTGTCTTTGGATCTGTATTTTAGTTTTTTGCCACCGACTTCCGAAATTAAAGTTATTTTTCACTTTGTAGTGTTTTTTTTGGAAGTCGGTTTTTGTTTTTGTAAAAAAGTTTTTATTTTTCACTTTTTAGTGGTTCAGTTTGTAATTTATCTAAGTTACAATAACCCAATGTCAACTGCTCATCACGTTTTACAAAATGTTGCTTTTCCCGATGCAGGGGCGTTAATTGTTGAGGAGTTCTCCTAGTAAGAACCAGGAGAAATGGAACTCATGGTGAAGTCACCATTACCATTATTTTGACGAGCATAAACCATATTAAAGTAATCGAATCGCAACCTAACCTGTTATATACTTAGAAATAATTGAGTATTTCCGATGGCCCTCTGTGGTCTTCATCATCAGTTCCAGTTCACCGAATGGTACTTTCCGAGAGCAAATGCACGAGTTACTATAAAAAATACCGAAATCGATATAGGTGTGCCCATAAAATTTGAGGGTTTCCCTCGATTTCCATGGGATCCCATCATCAGATCCTGACTTGATGATCATGGGACCACCAACGTCCCAACGTATACCCTTTCGAACAAAAAAAGAAAAATCCAAAGGTTCCGACGAATTGAGAACCTCCTCCTTTTGGAAGTCGGTTAAAAATGCAGTCCACTTGGCATTCTTACATTATTTCAACAAAATGCAGCAAGTTCGATAAAACATTCGAGTAATTCAAACAAGTTAGTCTTTGGATAACAGTAACGATGTTGTAATCAATGATCATAATAATATCCGTCAGAATATGCCAGTGTCACTGACATGCAGCAAATAATATAAACCAACCGATTTCAAAAGCAATTCCACGACTAACATGATCGAAAAACAAACCGACTTCGCAATTTGCCAAGGTTACCCTCGATCAACAGGTGCCGCGGTCCGTTACATGACTGTTCAAACGAGTTTCAATTAATATCGAGTTCATATAATACAATCGATAAAATATTTGTGTTTCCATTAAATAATTGCAGCTTCTGGATTTAGGAACAGATATGTAAAACGAAATTCTTGTATAAATACTAACGAGATCGATTTTAAAAGCTGATTGTGGCGAGAATTTGGGGCACGCTGTGTTTACTGTTTTTCGATGTAAAAGTTTATGAATAAAGCTTTCTTGAAATCTCGAATATTATTGGTTAATTTGTAGGTTCTATGTAGCTATGTACTGATCAGTTATTGGGACGTGGGAACCCTGCATTCATTATTTACGTAGTACGAATTTGAAGCCAGATGGCAGCGTCGCGTCGTCTTAAAAAGACCATAATTCCATAATCGACACTAATTATATCACCCGTCTCTCCACTATTCCATTGCTTATTGTACAGTGCATACTGGATAAGCTGTATAATCCTTATCCATATCCTAAGGGCACGTCTTCCCTACCAGTACCGCGCCCCCCGGTCTACTCACAGATATACAATGGTCTCTGTTGCACCATGTAACATGAGGCAACAGGGGCTAGTGTGAATCTTTGGGTTCATTCGAGTAATCGGGTCTGGTTAAACTACGCTGGGATCGGTGCATTTCATTCATTCATAGTACTCCCAAGTCTTTGTTTACATGTTCTGTGAATCTAATAAAAAATAAACCATATTTTTTCTTTACTTCCAGATCAAACAAATACCTGCAAAAGTCAGCAATCACAAGGGTATGCGCCGTCGGAGGTTTCTTTATATCCATACCGGTATTTTTAACAGGTTCGTACGATTACGTTCTTTATAATTACTCTGTGGTTCCCTTTCGTATATAGAACCACTCTAGCTTCCCACGGTATTGTAAAAAGGCGATTAGAGCTTGCAATAAGCGTTTGCTGATGGGAACTAATCATGCGCAGCTTTGAGTCTTCGATTGACTTGATTCTTCAGACGTGATAATATGTCTTGTGGCGTCAAAGGTGCATTAGAACTGCTACAAGGAAAAAAAAAGTCGGGAGGTGTTGTGGGATGAATTTCGCTGTATATTATGTATTAATACACAGCCATTTATTATGGTCTCAATTTTTTGCCATCTAGTATCTAAAAACTATAATAGATGGCTCTGTATTAAAAAACAAAAAATTTTGACAGTTGAAATTGACGTCATAACGCTTTTTCGTTACGTCACAATTTCTGCCAGTTCACTCCTATCACAAGCCGAGTTAACCTTTTAACCGCCAGACTTCATATCAGTTGTCGTGCCCCCAGCGCCAAGCACAGAAAATTAAAAAATCTTTTTGATAGAATACAGCTTATCGAAATTTTAAAAAAGCAGATTATAGGAGCTGTGGTATTTGGTCGTAAATATACGACCTTGGCGAAATGGACACGAAAATATTTGTCGGATTAATCCGACGTAAGCGGTTAAAGGGTTAAAGAACTTAGTTCCAATATCGCCAGACTGAAAAACGTAAGAGAAAGTGTTAAGATTAAAAAAAAATCACCAGCTCAGACAATCACAAACTTTATCAGTAAGCCAACGTCCGCGCGGACGTAAACATATCGCGGCGGGATTTTATCGCGCACTGGATTTTCAACTCTCGGTGTTGAGCCGAGCATTGAGAATCCCAACTTAACAACAACAGAGTGCATTCTAGCGCGCCGAAAAAACACCCTGTTGGATTTTTAACTCTCGGCGCTAAGCAGAGCGTTGAAAATCCAGTGCACGATAAAATCCTGCCGCGATATTTTTACATCCGTGCGAACGTCGACTAACAGTTTCAGTGTGACATGTAGTTGTACCTAGCAAACAAAATATAAGCAGGTATATTACTCGAAGCGATTGCTATCTGACCCTACCATCCAACTACCTACCAAAAATCATCCACGAGCGACTATTCCTACTTATGAAAGCCTACCAGCTCTATCATTGAATTAATTGACAAACACCAGGCCAGTGCCGGAGCAGTGGTGGCGCAGTGGCAACGGCCGCGACTTGTGTAGGTGTTGTAGGTCGTAGGTTCGAACCCTGACAGGCGCTTTACTTTGACTAAATTATTTCATAACCACTGCTCTCAGAACGGTAAAGGAAAACATCGTGAGAAAACCGGCATGTCCTAGAACCAAAAATTCGAAGACGTAACATCTACCAACCCGAACTGGGCCGAGTGAATTTCGGCCCGTTCCCTCTCACAGAGAGGAGGCCTGTGTCCCAGCAGTGGGAACATTATAGGCTGAATATGCTATGCTATGCACCAGACTAGTAATTGGCACTCTATCCACAGTGGGCCATAACAGCAAAAACCAATCAATCTGCCTAGCTTTTTCCCAAATATTTTGGGGTCTGCTTCCAGTCTAACCAGATGCAGATGAACACCAGTATTTTACATGGAGCGACTGCCTATCTGACCTCCACAACCCACTTACTGGGTAACACGATACTCCTTGGTAAGACTGGTTGTCAGACTTTCGGACTTCTGACGACCCGTATAACGACTGTCAAAGATCCACGAATGACAGCCGGGACCAACACCTTCACGTGCTTTCCGAGGCACGGAGGAGTCTCGGTATGTAAAGATGGTCACCATTTCACGGACCAACCCCGGCGAACGAAGCTTAACCTGATGGATCGACCCGTGCGGCTGTTATTACTTAGCCACGAGCACCACGAGGCCATAACAGCAAGCTGCCTTAATACATCCGCCACTAACTCCACCCTTCTCAATTCCAGGCATAATACTCTACACCTTCATACAATTCCACTCAACGCCAGCAATCGTGACGTCAGTCTTCATCGGCGTTGGAATCATCTTCTGCGGCTGTGCTATGGTCCACAATGTCTTTGTATGGCAGAAAGAGAAAACGAACCTTGTAAAGGCCTTTCGAACTCAAGAAGTAAATACTACGACTGCTTCACAGAACTTGAATGCGTCCAATGGAGTAATTATTGGGAACGGACATTTGAACAATACTGGCATGGGGAACTTGAGTTTTCATAGCATGACGACTGGTAATGCGTATACGCATCCTATTACGCTGTTGCAGCAAGGAGGTCCTTATATTATAAGGTGAGTTACGACTATCTCTCGTAAATGCGAAACTATCAGGATAGGTTCGTTCTTAAAAAAGAAATTGGTAATTCAAAAAGTATAGAAAAAATTAGAGGAACCATTTTCAACTAAATTTTTACTACTTACCTACTTAGAACTGTTTAAATATACACTATCTATAGGCATATAGATTTGTTTAATATCACTTGTGTATATTCTTCAGAACGGTTGCACCTATTTGGCTAATTATTTTTTTTTGTTGTTGGTCAGGACGAGGTTTGTATAAAAGAAAATGTTTGAAAAGTTGTACGGAAAAGTGAAAAGTTTTGGTTAAAAAATCTCCATATAAATAAGTGAGTGAGTGAGACAGAAAACAGTAGAGAGATCACCAAAAATGTTGACAGAATAAAAAAAATATCCCATTTGTGTTAATAATAATGTTGACAGAATGACGTTTAGTTGTTCAGTTTCTTACAATGTTTTATCTGTTATTGAAAAAGTTATAGAACGTTGCATTATACCTGCTATTTTTAGGTCCGGCGGTCACGACAAGGGATTTTTGTAATACAGATGATTTCGAATCTTATTTAACACTGCTTAACACTCATATTTCATTGATACGTCACAGCCTGCTTGGGCATCCTTCGGCACGCCATGGCATCCTAAAATATGAACGCTAAGCATGATAAAATAAGATCTCAAATTATTTGCACTTACAATCCCTTGCCCTGCCGTGCCACCAGTGGTCGCCGGACCTTAAACATAGCAGCAATAGAAGTTTATAGAAATCAATGTATTATCGTTCTGAAATTATTTAATCGTCATTTTATTTCATTACATAGTCGTACTGTAAAGGGAAGATTAAAGGTGAATGCCACTGGTCCGCACCGGCCGCAACGCACGCACGGCACGCAACGGATTTTGGCTTGCTCTGTATGAATTCATATAGCACTCCGTCCACTATCGGTATCGCCCGCATTTTCATTTCTTCATACAAACAAACCAAAATTCGTTGCGTGCCGGGTGTGCGTTGCGGCCGATGTGGACCAGTGGACGCTTACCTTTAGTCTCATTTTCTTCAATAGTACATCCCCGCAAAGCCGGGGCGGGCAGCTCTGCCGCGCTAACGATAAATACAACAACTCGATTTTGCCGCTTTCGAGAAAAACGCGATCAAATTTTTGAACTTTATTTTTCTCTTATCTCATGAACTACTGAAGGTATCTACATGAAACTTGTACCAAATGGAAGGAAAACATATAAAGAATAGATTCTTATATATATTGTGTGAAAAATGTAAAGCATACCTATGGCCTAAAATCGTGGAAATAATGCTTATAATTAGGAATGTTTAAATGATCAACATCATCACTAATCATAAATGCAATAACTACAATACTTATTGTATTCATCTTTAGCAAACTTACATATTGCAGTTCTAAGTAAACACTTACATGAATAATTTCGATAATTTCTAACTATAAATACAATAACTGAAATAGTTATTGTATTTATCGTTAGTAACACCTATGTAACAGTCTGTAGATCCCAATGAAATAAAACAACATTTTACTTTGTATAATAAATATTTATTTAAAATCAAACCAAATACATTCATTATAAGTCTGTTTAGCTAAAATAACTTTTCCAAAGTTGTTATAAAAATAATAAAATACTTCATAAAATTATTAAACTTGTGTTTTAGACACTTAAGTACCTACTGGAAGGTAATCACAGCAATACTTTATATTGTATTTCCTCCGGTGTTCAGGCAACAAATGGACTAACAAGATCTCCTCTTTTCGTTATTTAGTTATACCTCTAGGAGTTAAACTTAGGAACAGCGTTTGAATATATTTAGCTTTTTTTAACTTTCACTTGTAGAAAATCTAGTTCCTTCCACTCTGATTCCTGATTTTGAATTTAATCGTGTAATGCCCTTTTTCAGCTTTTACAGACATTATGTCCCTCAATTATAAACCCTTGGTTCGATATTTCTGATTTTGTGCTGTGATGAAGATTAGAGTCTTCAAACATGAAAAAATCAGATACGGATATAACGTGCACTGTGTTTTTTCTTGAATTTGCATTCTGGACGGCATCGACAAGGTCAAAATCGTAGACTTTGTTTTTTTTTCTTTAAATACATTTCCACCAGATGGTGAAAATGATCGGCTGACATAAAAGGGTGTCCGGCCTCGAAATATTTGACTGTGATGGTTTCAGTGGCAGTAAGTTCGCTGCTGACCATGTTGACCAAGAAACACATGAACGGCCAATTCTTATTTTGTGCCGCGCAGTTAACAGCCCATATAACAACATGTTTTGCGTCTCTTTTGTGCAACAGAAAACATCTGAAAGCTGATAAGATGTCTTTCTGGTTTCTTCCTGATATTTCTTCGTTCCACAGAACATCAAAAGGTATTTTATCCTCTTTGATACTGGTCCATCCTAGGAATCATAATTACTTTCTGCAAGTCAACAGAATAGTAATCGGAGTCTCCATCAGTTGAAGCTGCGATTAGGTACATCGGCTTTGTATAAGCTTACCTTAAAATTGTGTTTATGGTAGAGAATCGCACGACGTCGGATCTTTGCTGCACTCATTGCTGTCTTTGTGAGCTTTAAAGAGAGCACATAGCTCACACTCTTCATTTCCCAAACAAGCAAACGATATGTTGAGTTCTTTCAATATCCTGCGGTAGGTCTCAAGCAAAATTTTGATATTAGGATAGCTCTCAGTAAAATTCTGATGCATTGAAGATATCATTATGTCACTCGGCAAGTACTTATAATTTAGGGGAGCATGTTCACGTCAATAATGTGAGACGACGGGATTGTAGCTGTTGATGTGTGCTATAGGTAATGACGTCTTTGTCAATAACGTTTTTGCGTTCATAGGCCTCATTTACGGAGACGCGCGGCGTGGGGCGGGCTGCGGGCCGTCAAGTGTAAGAAATCTTAAACGCTTCTCGGTAAACGCTCTTTTAGAACGCCCTATGTTTGAATTTAGTGCGGGCCGCGCCGCACAACGCAACGCGCGACGCCCCGTGTCTCCGTAAATGAGGCCATAGCTTATGAAGGTGTGTTCATGAGATATGAGAAAAATAAAGTTCAAAAAGAGCGCGTTTTCTCGAAAGCGGCAAAATCGAGTTGTTGTATTTTTCGGTAGCACGGCAGACAGCTTTATCCCAGTAAATGATTTAGATACACTAATAATAAGTACAATAACTCAAACATAAATTGTATTTATGACTAGCAAACAAATATTGGAATTCCGAGCCCTACATAACATAAGTGGAACAACTAATAGTTATTGTACTTATGACAAGTAATGTATGAGAAGTTAAAAACTGATATTACCACAAGAATGATTATTGTATTTTTGATTAGTGTATTTGTTATAAAATTTTAGTTATTGCATTCTTGCTTACTGAAAAACCTAGTTCCTGAAGGATTCATAAAAAGTTAATTAGAGAGAGTTACAGATCTTGATTTGCTGATTCCGAATATATATATGTAACGTCAATCAAACAAGGAGTTGGATAGCTGACTGTTTTATTCATATTAACGCATACCCACATTAGTAAATAACAAAAGTAGACAGAATACCTTACACTTTTCCCCCTTAAGCTTCAACGTTAACTAATCAGAACTAATAACTAGCAGAAAATACCATAATAACAATAAGGTATACTTAATAAAAACTAACACTAAATTACAAATCATAAATACGGCATAAGCTATTTAGACACATTACCTTTATTAACGGCACGTGCGTGCGCACGTATTGCTCGGGCCGAAGCCCCCGGCGCCGGCGGCGGCAGCGGGGGGCGCGGCGCCGGCTGTGCGGCCGGGCTGGCCGGGCCCGCGCTACCCGCCTCCGTCTCCGGCTCACTGGGTGCCTCAGAAGCATCCTCGAATGCATCATTGTCCTGATCACTACTCTCCCCCTTGTGAGTACCAATGCTCGCTCGCGACAGTGTTAGCCGCAACTTGTTCCCAACTGGAATTATTTGGTCGCGATGTCTGCGCCACTCGACACCGTTTCCCATGTCAATGCGATACGACACGGGTCCCGTACTTTTAGACACTGTTCCTGTGGACCATTTGTTTGAGTTCGAGGTATAATCGCGTGCGAGTACCGGTTCTCCTACACTGATAGGGGGCTGGGGCGTGCCTCCTGCATGAGCTACCTGGCGTTGCTGCGCCGCGCGCGCCACCTGCGCGACGTCTGGCCGTAACGCGTCCAGTCGTGTGCGCATCCGACGCCCGGTCAGCAATACTGCCGGTGGCACGCCCGTAGTTGCATGCTCACAATTGCGGTAATTGAATAAGAATGTATTTAAAGCTTGTAACACATTTTCGCCACTAAGAACTGCTCGTTTTATAGCTTTCTTAACAGTCTTCACCGCATTTTCAGCGGCGCCATTACCCTGTGGCCTATAAGGCGCCGTTGTCACATGTGCAATACAATTGTGGTTGCAATAATTTTTAAATTCCATTGATTGAAATGGTGGTCCGTTATCCGTAACGAGTTGCGAAGGTAAACCAAACCTACTAAAAACTGTAGCTAAAGCTGCGATTGTCGACTGTGCATCCGTACGACCCATAGGAAGTGCCTCAATCCACTTCGAATGCGCGTCGACAATAATGAGGTATTTTTTTCCCGAATATTCCGCAAAATCAGCATGTAAGCGTTGCCATGGAAACAAAGGAAATTCCCACGGATGCAGGTCAGCACGCGGCGCTGCGTCCCGCACCATGCGACACGGCTCACACGAACGACACATTACTTCAAGGTCACTGTCTAAGGTTGGCCAATAAACATAATTGCGTGCTAAGCTTTTCATTTTATTAACCCCTAAATGACCTTGATGTATTTCTTATAGAATTTTAGTGTGTAGTGTATTTGGTATTATAATTCGATATTTATAAATTAAACAACCAAAATCCATTGTAATTTCGCTTTTCCGTGCAAAATATGGTTTTTCTTCTTCGCAACTAGGTACGGATGGCCATCCAAATTTTACAAATCCCAATATTCGCGATAATATAGCATCTTTATTAGTAGCCTTCCTTACATCATGGAAATTAACTGGCATACATTGCTGTACTAAGTTAACATAACTCATTGATTCCGTGGGTCGGCGCTCGTGTGCTAACGGTAAACGGGACAACGCGTCCGCTGGGCCATTTTGCTTTGACGTTATGAATTTTATAGTAAAATCATATGCGGCTAAACGTGCAGCCCAGCGTTGTAAGCGACTGGCGGCAGTTTGGGGTATACCCACTTTTGCTCCGAAAATATAGCTTAAAGGCTGATGATCTGTACGTAATTCAAATTTTCTACCATACAAATATTGATGGTGTCGAGTGACGCCATAAAATATTGCCAGTGCTTCCTTATCAATCTGACTGTAATTGCGCTCCGCGTCATTGAGTGTGCGCGACACACAGCTGACCGGTCGCTCACTGCCGTCTGGGTACCGATGCGCCAACACTGCGCCCAGCCCGTACGCGCTGCTGTCCACCGATAGCACTAAGGGCCGCCCCTCCTCATAATGTGCGAGCACCCTCTCATCTGATAGGACCCGCTTCGCTTCCTTAAAAGCCTCATCACACTCATTACTCCAATTCCAACTGACTCCCTTTTTTAAAAGTTCATGCAACGGATGTAATAAAATACTTAATTTGGGAATAAATTTGCCATAGTAATTAAGTAAACCTAAAAAGCTTCTTAACTGTGTGATATCGATAGGTGTAGGTGCCTTCACAATAGCCTCCACCTTCTGGGGATCCGGGCGCAGACCACTTTGGTCAATAATAAACCCGAGATATTTAACGCTCGGTTGTAGAAAACAACATTTGCTTAGTTTAACGGTCAAACCCATATCTCTTAATCTCACCAACACTAGCCTTAAGTTAACCAAATGTTCTGCTCTCGAAGCCCCCGTCACACAAATATCGTCAAGAAACACCACCGTGCCACGCACGCCGCGCAATGTCTCCTCCATCAATTTTTGGAATTTTTCCGGAATGCAAGATAATCCGAATGGCGTACGACGATATACAAATGTACCGATGTGCGTAGTAATAGCTGTGCATAGTTGTGATTCATCCGTCAACATTGTCTGTTGATATGCATGGGTTAAATCAATTTTAGTAAATTCCCTTCCCCCACTTAGAGTGGCAAATAACTCTTCGATGCGTGGGAGTGGGTAAAATTCACGTTTAAGTTTCGGATTTATTGTAACTTTATAGTCGCCACATATTCGTATATCGCCGTTCGTCTTAATAACCGGCACGATGGGGGTGCCGTAGTCCGAGTGCTCGACCCGGTAGATGGTGCCCTCGGCCTCCAGCCGCTCGAGCTCGCGCTCCACACGCGCGCGGAGTGCCAGCGGCACGGGGCGCGCCCGCACGTACACGGGTTCATTATTTGTCAGTTGCAATTGGAGCAATTTTTTACATTTTCCTAATTTTTCAGTAAAAACCTCGGGAAATTCTGTGGCTAACTTAATAATACATGGATCAGCAATAATATCATTTAAATTTATTTGTTTGATATTGAGGGACTTTAACCAATCTCTGCCCAACAATGGGCGTCCACCATTTTTAATAACATAACAAGACAAATTGTCTGCCGAAACATTACCAAGTTTAACATTGACCAATATATAACCTAATGACTCAATAGGCGCACCTGAGTAACACCGTAACATTAGATTATCCGATTGAATTGTTTTATTTGGAAACATCTGCTTATAAAAGTCTTCACTAATCGCCGAAATGCGACTTCCAGTGTCGACTTCACATTTAATTTCGTAACTGTCAATGTTCACGTTAAGTAAGTAAGGTTTGTTACCTTTAGACGCCAGTTCGATGCTAAACAAATCCTCGTCCCCAGAGTTATCTTCACTTACGTAGTTTTGCCTACCAGACCGACCACTACTACGCGCCTCTTTGCACATCACTTTCAAATGTCCACGCTGGTTACACTCATCACAGTTGTAATTGATGTAACGACATCTTTCCGGCCGATGCGGCTTTCCGCACCGCCAGCACTGTTGAGTCGACGCGGCCTGCGCCGGCGCCGCAGGGGTGCCCCCTCTCGCCGCCGCGCCGTCAGCCCTAGCGCCTGGGTTGCGCCCCAGCCGGCGCGCGCCTCCGCCACGTGCGCGGCCCGCGTCGGTCCTGTGCAGGCCTTCGCCCGCGTCGCCGCCTGCACCTGAGGTCGTGGCTGCGGCGTCAGTCGCCGCGCTCACCTCCGCGTGCCTCTCTGCGGCCTCTAACGCCAGAGCCAGCTCCACCGCCGCCTTGTATTTGATATTTTTCTCAGCAAAAATACGCGATCGCATCGCGCTGTTAGATAGTCCCGAAACAAATTGGTCGCGAAGGTTTTCTTCGAGCATTGTACCAAAGTTACACGTGGTCGCGAGATGTTTCAAATCTTGGAGATAGTCCGTCATGGATTCCCCTACACGCTGTCTACGTAAGCGAAACATGTGACGCTCGGCAATCTCCGATCTCTGTGGTTCTAGATGATCGGTCACCAAACGTACCAATTCGTCAAATGTCTTCGTCTCTGGAGTCACCGGAGCACATAGATCGCACATTAACGAGTATGTAGTTTCACCCACAACCGTAATTAACAACGGAACACACAAGTTATCCTTTATCTCATTTAATAATATGTACTGTTTGACACGGCGAATATACGACGGCCACTGCTTCGAATTAATGTCAAATGGTTCTAGTCGACCGATCGGCATTGTTAATAACAATATAAAACACGCAATTGGAATTCGATTTACTCGTCGCCAAATGTAACGTCAATCAAACAAGGAGTTGGATAGCTGACTGTTTTATTCATATTAACGCATACCCACATTAGTAAATAACAAAAGTAGACAGAATACCTTACAATATATAAGTCAAAATCGTCCAAAATCGAGTTATTGCATTCTTCGTTAGCACGGCAGAGCTAGTATTATAATAAAAAAACAATATTTACCTTAAATTCTTAAACTTTCAGGCCTCCAACCAGTACTCCTCCGGGCGAAGGGGCGGTGACTCCCGGCGTCCCCGCAGCCACCATCGACCTGAGCCACGACACGCACGAGCTCAGCACGCTCGTATGAGCCGCGACGTGTCACTTTATGCGAAACACTACATTTTATTCCAAGCGTTGACTTTATGCGAAACTCTACACTTTGTTTGTTGTGTCTCTATGTGAGAATGTGACGCCATTATGTACGCTTGTCTTGGACGCGACGTGCCACTTTATAAGTAACGCCTAGTAAGCACTTTATTGGAGCACTTGAAGCGAAAAATCTAAAAGCTCATGATGAGAGCCAATTTAGATAGCCGTGATAATTAGGCACCTCGAGATCGATATTATTTATTGGAGGTAATTTTTCAACAGACAACGAAGTATAGCTTGGGGTTTTAAATCTAGAAAGAACCTAGGACATTTTCCGTGTACAAAATAAAAAAGTTCTGAAACATTTTTTTATGCGCCAAAATAACTTTATTTTACCATTGCGAAACTTTCCGGTGAACCACTTTTCAACCTTAATGCGTTAGTAATAAAGTCGAAAAGTGGTTCGCCGCAAAGTTTCGCGATGGTACCTAACTACGTACTGCAAACACTTTATAAATGCGAAATGTCGACTTTATTCCACTTGCCAATTCTGTTCGTGTCACTTTATACGTGTTGACTTTATTCGAAATTGTCAGTGTGTCACAATAATGCCTTGATGTGTGTGTGTGTGTTTGTGTGTATGGCTGAGGACTGAGAATGTGTGTGTGTTGAGTTTTATGAATTAATTTATAATTTTTGATCTTTCGTTTTGAGATCTTCGGATGTCTTATGTATTATTATCGTGTTAAGTATACTTAATAGAAAACAGGAATCACAAGTTTTTTCCCATAAGTGGAACAGTTTTTTCCCATTATTATCAATTATTCTACATTAATAACTGCAGTGCCATCGAAGTTATTCAGAAAAAAAAAACATTACCTGCATAATAAAAATGACGATCATAATTATCTTAATGACATCATTAAATCTCAGACCGAAAGAATCACAAACTTTGAGCGTTAGCTGATATCTTCAATTCAAAGGCCATAATAAGCCTTTAACATTGTTCTTTTTGTATATTGTGGTACTTAACTGTAAATATTGTTTCCCTAGTTTATGTTTTTAAATTGCCATGTTTTTATTTTAACTAGTTTTTATAAGAATCTTCAAAATGGTCTTTGTCGCAAGTTTGAATCGTGCCTGATTGACTTTAGGTCTATTTTGATTTGTGTGAGGGATTAGTTAAATATTTCGCTTTCAAAGAGCTCAAGTTACTTCTAGTTTCATGTAACAACTTGATTTTATTAATCACTTGCACAAATTAAATAGTCAATGCTTTAATTTACCACAAACCGGTTATTTTTTTAGTCGACTAGGTATTATCAGTTTGTGTCACAAAAAAGTTTGCGACTGATGTGGCTTTTAACGACAAAGATCGAATTTCAAATGTCACGATATTTTTTATCTGGCAAAGGTAATGAATGAATTATAATAAGTACTGAGATTAAAAACTTCGCCATTTATAAAATTTCAAATGTGTACTGGTTTATACTGTTTTGAAATTATTTAACATGTAAAATGTCTAAATATTTGTATTTTTATAATTGTTATTTTTATAATTTATTTTTCTTTTTACAGAGTTTTGACAAATTATAATTTAAATAAGAATTCAACCCATGTTTAGCTAGCACTAAAAGAGGTATTTTGAGCTGTATGATTTTATAGCTATTTTAGTGTTATTATTAAACCCACCAATCTGATCATAGAACCAAAAGTAAAAAGAAAAAAAAAACAAACGCAAAATAATAATAGTGTCAAAATGTATATTTGTACATAGTGTTTTTACACAGAAATCAGGAGGCATAAATTTATTTATTATTATTTTCTTTAAACTGATAACATTTTCTATTTTTGCTGTAGTTCATTTTATGTGAGACTAAAAAATAAAAATAATACGAATAAGAATACTTTTCTTTCATTTTGTACCTTATATAAAAAAAAATACTATTTTGGTAGGCTAGTTTCTGCGTCCATCCTTTGCCCTGAAATAAAATATTCAAGATGTAAGCACCGATATCATAAGGAATTACTGGGCGTCACCATTTCCGGACAAACTAAGCTCCTGTGGACCCAGCACAATCGCGTGACGTAAACGTAACATAAATTCGAATGATTTTTGAATGGAAAATACAACTATCCTTTATCAATAATCAGTAAGGCCTCTGCCTGAATCTTGCGGGCAGCGGGGCGGCGGCGGCGGCGGCGGCGCGGGAGCGGCAGTATCTTATGCGTACATTTAAATGGACCGGTTCTCGAAAACAGCGGCGCGGGAGCGGGGCGGGACAATGCGAGACGCGCCGCCGCCGCCCCGCTGCCAGCGAAATTCGAGGCAGAGGCCTAATAGCTGGTTGCCGCAGCTTCGCCCGCGTGGATGTTATACTACCCTATTTGAATCGGATTTTGTTCACAATTTCATGCGCTTTATTTTTTTTTTGCGTAAAGGTACAGTCCGAGCGTCGAGAGAATGCGTTCCTGACTCCTGTCAGTTGGTCAATTTCTAGTTGTAACACAGATTAATACAGATGGGACACTCCACAAAATCATTTAAATAAAAAGCGACTCTTGCTACAACACAATAAAGTGCAAGTCAGTTCGTAGAACGCTAATTACATACAAGTTATATTCACCTACACATTGCCTCTCTTTCTATCGCGTTACTCTTATGCCTTCGGCGCGCGGCAGTCCTACTGAATTTGCCCCGCGGACGGGGCCCGCCGTGTACCTGTAGCTTCATACCTAAACTGTGGAGTGTCCCATCTGTATTAATCTGTGGTTGTAATAAGAATCATCACATCTTTAATTCGCTATTATGAAACTGACAGGTGTCAAGAACGCGTTCTCTCGACGCTCGGACTGTACCTTTCTAATTTTATTTATTTATCTTGTTTTCAATAAAGTAGAACTACTGCTGAATTTATAAGATCAGATGTTGGAGCTAGCGACTTTGAAATAGTGAAGTGTCAATTGGGTGGCTGAATAGCATGTACAGGGCATGGCTTTCTGGGTTCAGGTTCAGAATGTCCAATTGCCAAAATCTCCAATCTTTGACAATAAGTGGAATTGGACATTTCTGGAATTGGACATTTTGAAACCGTTGGATATTTTGGGAATTAGACATTCCGAACCTGAACGAATTTATGTAGCTGGGTCCTTCGAGTCCTAGTCTTATTATTATTTTATGTCTTTTGACATTTCTTGAGACCCTAATTTTCTGGACTTTTGGAAGGTGCACTGGTACGAGGGACCGAAATCAACTCGCAGAGGCCCATTAGACGTTTTTAATGAAATGAGGCACAAACAGACGATTATCCTTGTATGCACTGTATAAGTACACCCAAGGACAACCCCCGGTTGTTTATTATAAGGGCCTGTTTCACCACCTACGATAAAGTTCTTATTAACTTACTTGGCAGATAACTTCATACAAATTCTGTTCCATTTTTGAATTTATTCAGTAGGTCATCGTGAAATAGGCCCTAGGCCTACATAGTCCCACTGAAGGCAGAGCCCTCCCTTCCTTCAATATACACAATAAAGTAATTACATACCTTTTCATTCCTTGATATAACCCTGTGTAGTACCCGCTCATGTACCAGCTAAGCAACATAGAGGATATGGCTTGGTCCTCAGAGTCGGTTCGTTCCAATGATGAAGCAAAAGCCATTGGTGGTGGTGGCATTGGCATTTCTGTTGCGCCTAGTTGCTGTAAATATAAAGGAGAAATATTTTTAATCTGATTTCAAGAAGTTTTTAAATAAAATGGCAACAAGTGCTATTTGCATTGATAAAAAACCGGCCAAGTGCGTGTCGGACTACGCACAATGAAGGGTTCCGTAGTTGGGATGAAATTATGTATCCCAAGAACAAACTTAACATTATAGTTGAAAAACATGTTCTCCCTTACATTCCAACACAAAATGTAAGTTTGTACTCACAATATTGAGAGATTTACCATGTTGTTTTAAGACACAAAATTCTTATAGGTTTTCCTGTAATCAACAGGTATAGAACTATTTTCTAGTATTTTTTTCAAAATTTTAGGCTCAGTGGTTTCGGAAATAAGGGGCGGGGAAATGGACAATTTTCGTCTATTATCTTAAATAACTTTCAAACGATTTATTTAAAAATTATAAAAAAAATATATTTGAGACTCTCATAGTTAAGCCCTTTCATTTGATATATCACACGGTACAGTTTGCAACTTTTTTTTTTCTACTGTCATTTCTGCTGTCATTTCGCTGTCAAATGGGAACACTTTTTAACGAAATGACAGTCAAGAAGTGTCATTTTACTGCAGCTAATTAATTAAAAGTCCGAGCATAGGTAATACGGTACACCTTGGTACAACTGGTTGTCAGATTTTCGGGCTTCTGACGACCCATAACGACTGTGAAAGATCCACGAATGACAGCTGGAACCAACGGCTTTACATGCTTTCCGATTTTTCCGAGGCACGGAGGAATCTTGGAAGGAGGAAAATCAAAATCAAAATCAAAAGTCCTTTATTCAAATTAGGCTGAGAATCAGCACTTTTTGAACGTCAAAATTACAGTAAGACAGTCCCCACAAAACGCCCGCCCTTCACCACTTCCTAGTGCTTTAGCTGGGAAGAAGAAGTAGCGGAACAAACTCCCCAGCAGCACAGCTGTCTGTTCAGTGAGAAGAACTAGATTCTATACAATAGTACCTATGCAAAATAATTTACGCAAACGGAAACTTGATCAAACCCGGCAAGCGTAGCTTAACCTGATGGATCAACCCGTGTGGCTGTTATTACTTAGCCACGAGTTTAGCGATTTCAGACTAATAATTATTAAGTAAGTCCAGGTTTCCTCACGATGATTTTCCTTCAATAATGTCCCGCCATAAAAATATAACCGGTTCGATTCCCGCACGGAACAAATATTTGTACGACCTACAAGTATTTGTTCCGAGTCTGGGTGTTTTTCTATCTATAATAATTATGTATGTATTTACATTAAAAAAAAATGTGTATAAGTAGTTTATCAGCCATCTGGTTACCATAACACAAGCATTAGGTTGCTTAGCTTGGGACTAGATGGCGTTGTGTGAAATGTCCAAGGATATTTATTTATAACCAACACAAGAAGGGAAACATTTTTTATGTAAGTAACACTAATATCTATATCTATATAAATAAAAAGAGAAGTCCTGACTGACTGACTGACTCATCAACGCCCACCCTTGGACCTAGAAAGCTGAAATTTTGAAAGGTTCCCTTTATAATGTAGACAAGGAATAAGGAATTCCCGGTAATATGTTCCCGTGGGATATGTTCCGACATCCACGCGGGCGAAGCCGCGGGCAAAAGCTAGTGTAATTATGTGTACACTGAACCTCAGTGTACATATTAGTGTTCGTGACTGTACTAGACTAGTCTGTTTACTTATTATGCTATGAGCAAAGCAAAAATATTCAACTCATTATGCAAACAAGCTGTAAAAAGTACTTACATTTCTTAACATAGATAAATTTGGCATGGGCGGAATATCCGGGAATTCGAAGCCGTTGATATTCATGTTCCTGGCTTGGTTCTTCTTCTTTTTCGAAGACTTTTTCTTTTTCTGTGATGTTCCTGAAATTATAAATACACTCATTTTAAAAGAAAGCGTCTTGGGGACTATCTGGATGTTATTTTTGACGTTTAAAAAGTTCCTATTCTTAGTAAATTTCGCCTATTTCGTCATGATGTGTTGCTTTACTGTGAGGTGGTGATTTTAAATATATATAAAAGAAGGAACTGACTAACTAACATATCAACGCACAGCCCAAACCGCTGGGTCTAGAGATTCCAAATTTGGCATGTAGGTTCCATATGAGGTCTAGGGGTGCACTAAGAAACGATTTTTCAAAATTTGGGTTCCTGTGGGATATTCTCCGACATCCACGCGGGTGAAGCCGCGGGAAAAAGCTAGTGAAATATATTGAACAATGAAAAGTGCTTGCCTGTCATTTCAGTTCGTCTATCAGGACTAGTCAGCCGGTCACTGCACCCCAGGTCCACTTCATCCAGATTAGGAGATACAGTGCCGTAGCTGTCTTCGGCCTGTGCTGCCCTCGCCTCTGTGATCTGACGAGCCCTGGCCTCCTCACCATGAGAAGGCATTAGTGAATCTATTGATACTAGTTCTTGGTTCTCATAGCCTGGAAGATTGAAATATTTCATAAGTAATAATAGGAAAACAAAGTCAAGTTTTTAGTGAAGAAGATTGTTGTAGAACAATAGACAGGGTGTTTGGAAGCTGGGTGCATAACTTTAACCCCTCAAGTATCGAATGCACCCCATGTGTGCATAAGAAAAACCCTTTTTTTATTAGGTATATAAGCTTAGATCACATATATATAAACGTAAAAAAACATCATCCGATAGAAAACATATCATCATCAGTAGTTGTGAACCTATGGGGTTCGCAACTAACCCCCAACCACAGACTTATATTGGCTAGACGACGCAAGTGTATGTACTTCGCGTGTAAAAAGGGAGTAAAATTGACTTCCTTCAGCGCTGCTTCCATTCAGTCCGCGCTCGAACGTTCTTGATGCCGGACGTCAAGCAAAAACTAAAAAATGCCAAATTATGCGGTATTGAGCTGTAGAAACTACACAAAAAAAATGGAACGAGATAATGGAAACGTTTCCTTTCATCGATAAGTCATATTGTTATTAAATTATGTGTTTTTTATTGCAAAATCAATTATTTTGTGTTCATTGTGTTCTTACAATGAACACTATGTAACTGAGTGTGTATCAAATAATTCATGATACATTGCCGTTTTTAGTTACAAGGCAGTATGTAGGACTTGTCTGTTAAAACACGCAATGAAAATTAAAATGATCGATATTGTCACTTGTCGCTCAGCTTCGTGGTACAGTCGCTATTCTCATTTTTCTGTCAAATAAAGCAAATAGTGTTGTACACACAGTTTGTACAGTCAATCTCGATTCTAATCGATTTTGGAAACAGAGGAATGATAATGTTTGCGTTGGGTTTTTTGTGACATGTAATTTTTTTTTTACTCCAATGTGCCAATTTAGTGATTTTGTTTAGAATATTATTTACAGATTTCCAAGTGATACCAAAGTTAAATAAATATGGATTGAAGCGACGGGGCATGAAAATTGGTTCCCAACACAATATAGTCGAATTTGCTCTGTTCATTTTAATGAAGGCAGCTTTACGGAAACAAAAAGTTTCGACGCCTGACTACAATTGATGTATTGAAGGCGTTAACTAATGCTAGAGTTAGTGGATTGACTTTAGGCTCGAATTCACTGGCATCGTTCTCTAAAACCTAAAATTCTCTATGTTTTATAGAAATCAGTAGGTACTTAGATGTTGTCGATGTCGGAACTCTTATGCGTATTGTTTAAGGCGGGAGATCCGATTTAAAAGTGTTCATCTAATCGAATCTGTTCCCGGTTTTTTGTTAGAATTTTAGCATTAAAGAATGGTGCCAGTGAATAGAACCCGCCGCAAGCTTTACATTTTATTTTACATTTGCTTTTTTTTTTCAGGAATTATTAAAAATATTTTAAATTTATTTTTTACTAATTTATTTACTCAGTTCTGGATCGGATTTTATTTCATAGCGACTTCTACTGGCTTTTCTTTTTGTAGATAAAATGTCTTCTAGGGTTTTTTATTAACGTTGTAACTTGCCTGCAACAAAGTACATAATAAGACTAATTAGGTTCAACCAACCAATTAGAACCAGTTATATACTGACATAATCGAAAATGACTAACATTTCAGTAAAAAAAAAACAAATAATTTTAGATTTATCATTCCTCTGTCGATGAACTCGAATAATCGATTGCAAAATCGATATTATAAAATTATTATTTTTTACTCAAATAATCTTTACGTAACACTCCCTCTTCCCTTTCGGGATACCTAGGCACAACCGGAAGCAGTGTGAAACAAGTAGGTATAAGATGCAAGCGGACGGAATGCTCGCACGCGACTTCTCGCTCCAAAGACGAGGCGAAACGCGTCAGGGCCTTTAAATCGTTTTGAATCGTTTACTCGCGGACGGGGAGTTCCTATCACTAAATCGCTCATGTGACGTCACAGTAGGTGGAAAAATAATGGCACGCTTGGTTTCTATTCAGACGATGAGACTTGCGTAGTCTAGCCAATATAAGTCTGTGCCCCCAACCCTCCCCACTTGCTAGGGTTTTGGGTCTAAAATTAGCCAAAGTCAGACACTTGAGGGGTTAAGGGGGTGATAGTTGACACCATTTAGAGCCATACATGTCTTAGGTAGTAGGTTTTTTAATTTTAACTGCTATTTTTTTTCTTTTGAAATAATACAATTTCTGACAGTTAATTGCCAACAGTGCTCCAGATAAACCTGGACACTTTTGAGGTTGTAGAAAACTTTTATATTTTTTTTTAACAGCAGACTTTTATTTTGTTTTAAATACTTACTTAATCCATTTAAAAAAACTACTACTACTACTACATTTAAAAATAAAAAAACATGTCATCTAATACAACATGTAATGCTCAAAATGCTCCAAAACTATCACCTCCTTTGCACCCCGCTTTCAAACATCCTGTATTACTTGAATTTAAAAAAATAATTTGGATAAAGAAGCAGCTATGACAGTTACAAATGGATACTACAAATAGGGTGATGAGTGATGACTGATGATACAATGAGTGGTGATAAGTCATAACAAGCTATTTCTGTCAGTTAACTGGCCCTTTATTTAATCAGTGTTTAGACTACAATACAAAAAAAAATGGAGCTACAAAGTAGATTCTCACCTAAATAACTGACGACACAATCATCTGTGTCGACAAATCTAATGATAACCGCTTCATACTCCAAGCCGTCTTCACTGAACACCAACCGGCATGACATACCAGGTTTCCACATTCCTTCCTTTGGTCTGTCATCAACTGCCATGTCGTTAGACACTTTTGGCATTTGACCTTTCCTCATAGATGACTTCGCAGGTATTTTTTCTTTCTTTGAGAAGAAAACAGCTGTGGAAATGAAAGAGGGGAAAATGTTAGTATTTTTGGCAAGGTTTACCGATTTTAATCTTTTGCTTTAGTAGTAACCAGGAATATTGATGGAAACCTGTTGAAATCTATAAGTTACGCCAGCGGAATGTTGTCGCTTTTCAGGATTTCGGCTTGACAGTAATTAGTGCCTCATCTCGTGTAATTGTACCCGAAATTTATACTTGTGAGTCCAGCCGATCCAAAATATTCACGAAAAACAGATTCCGCTGGAGTAACGTTACTGCAGCGGCATGTTCTTTTACCAGTGGTCGCAGCTGCATACAAACTAGCTAGGTACTTAATTACATATAATTTGTGCCTAATTGTGACCAAAAATATAATATTCGCATTCTGATGTTTCAGAGTTATTGAAGATGCCGCTGGGGTAACGTTGCAAATTGCTGTATCTCTTAAACCGCATGACATACAACTACGATTTTCTTGATGAGAAAATCGTAGTTGTATGTGCAATTTTATTTTTTCTATAATCGACACCATTGGAAAATTAGATTTTTTTTTTTCAAAAACCCTAAAATCGATCCTCGCCCTTCAATGAGAAACCCTGGAAACTTTCCAATTATGGTGGTTTGTACCTTTTATGAACTCAAAGCATCATGTGAAATTAGATGTTTCTATTCCAACTCCTTACAGAGTTATTCCATGTTGATTAAAATCTGGCTACAATATAATGTAATGCGCCAATACATGAGTTATTATTAAGTGACGGTAATTATGATTATACTAATAATTAGTACTTTTATTAAATTGTTTATCCTTAAAGTTTCAGCTGAAAAAACCTTCTAACTATTTAGATATAAGAAAAAAACTACAGGAAAAGAAATCACACGATTAACCGAACAAGTTCGAATGACTACATAAAAGTGGCTGCACAGTACATTGTGCCAACCTTCTTAAATCTGTAGTACAACATTTGGTTTTCTGAAACAGTCTCGCACAAGTGTTACTTATAATTTACTGTTTTGTAAAACACGTAGGTATGTGGAATGAATCTCAGCATTAATCTGACCCATTGGCACCTCAGCGTCAGATTGACTGCAACTGCAAGTCGAAGCTTGAACAATTAAATAGTAAGTTTTGTGGCTGCTTGTACAATCAGCTTCAAAAAGATGTATACATTGACAAGAATTCCTTTGATTGTCTACAATTTGTGTTCCATAGTATAGCATCAATGTGTATCAACAAATCTACAATTAAGTAGGTACCCAATGTATTAAGGAGCACAAATTGAGCACAATCAAATGAATTCTTGTTTATGTATACATCTTTTTGAGACTGTCTGTACAATGTTATATGGTATCATCATTCTCCCAAAAGATGACCACTGCATAGGCATCCGACAACCTTTAGTGGGTCATCTATCCACCTTCTGGTAGCCTAACCATGCTACACCTTCCGGTTAATGGGTCGTCTTAGAGGCGGTCCTCAATCCAGAACCTTTTGCTTAAAATAAATAGTTATTAACGTACGGTCTGTGGTGCGGTCATTAGATGGACTCGTAGTGTTCGTCGACATTGCCACTCGTTTGGCCACCTCAATGTTTGCGATCCTCACAGCCTTGTCATAGGCATCATTCAGTTTTTTATCATCCCACTGATCGTCATCATCATTATCAGACTGAAACAGGAAAAAATAAAATTATACCATCTCTCGCAAAATCAAAGGCAACTTCGATTCGTTTTCGACTTACAATATTCATCCCTTTCACGTACAGGACTTCTCTTTTGGACATCGCAAGCTTAGGTTACCCTGTTTCCTAGTTTTTTTTTCGTGACTATATAAGTCACTTTAAATTTTTATATCAAATAATTTTCAACGCTTCAAACAAATCGAATTTTTTCAATTTTATTATTTTTTTGACAATTCCTTGTCTGCATGTCTTCTTGACTTTTTAGATTTTTTTTTATTGTCTTTGGTGTAAGAGATGCGATTCATGCAAGGCTTTAGAATAGTTGAGTAGGTAATAAGAAAATTATTGTTGATATAATTGATTTACTTACTTACAAAAATCAATCTTTAGTCGATTCTGCAATAATCGATATATCGTAGGTACTTATTATATAAATACTACCCACCATTATTATTACCTTACTTCATGTTTGAGCCTTGATAGAGACGGACGTATAACCTTCCCAGTGACTTATAATTGGCTAGTAATAATCTTTATATTTTAAAAGGCCAGTAACTCGTTTTATTGAAGTGTTAGAACCTAGATTTCCAACAGGTTATGGGACCAGGTTACGTTTTTACTGCAATATAAGTGGTTAAAAATTTAAATAAAAATACGGGCTTTGTCAAGTGAAATGGACGTGTTATAAGGTGCAAAAAGTGTTCATCATCGAATTGTTAGCCGGCACCAAAGACTACAGTATATTATAGGGTACGGCAAGACGACACGCTGCCACCACGCCACGCCACGCGTAGCTCATTTGTTGCTCAACCTACCCTCAACTTATGATGGCGTGATAATTGCGATCGAAACTTTATCGGAGGATAATTTATTGCTAGCATTCGTTAAACCAAGGCTTTTGGATCATGAAGTCAAGTTTAAAAATGAGTCCAGTGATACCAGTGTCAAAAGTTTTGCAAGTTAAGAGGAAAAATGTACATGAATTTCGAAAAACAAAATTGGATAATTCTCAAAATAATAAAGGGAATAATAGCTTCAACTAGAAGGTTAACAAGTAGAAGAATAAGTCTCAGTTCAAGAAGTGTTGTCACTGTGGCCGCAAGGAGCATGTGAAAAACGACAGCAGCAGAAAATACGGATATGAGAAGGACGGTCCAGGCAGTTGAGATCAGTGAACCATCCACGTCGAGCAATTTTACTGGCTTTGCTTTTATGATGGCAGACTATCAAGCGGATCATGATGGAAGCAAAGAACTTACTTTCCTGTTGGTTTCTGGAGCATCGGACCATATTATAAACAGGGAAGATCTTTTCATTAGTCACACCGTCTTGCAAACGCCATTAAAATTTCTATTGCTAAAAATGGTGAATTTATTTCAGGGAACGATGTATGTGACCAGCAACATGAGCGTTCAAGAAGTTTTGGAGGACGTGCTCTTCTGTGCTGCGGTACCACCTGCGGTTCTTAACGAAAATGCAACGTGCTGGGTTGACAGTCATTTTCGACCAGCAAGGAGCACAATACGTAAGGTTAATAAAACTATCATGCAAGGTATGTTGAAAAAATAATTTAATTGCTGTAGACTTAATGGCATCTATAAATAAGTGTCAATCTGTTTCTCAAGGATGCAGCAGTAAAAATATGTACAAATTATGGCTTTGGTGTAAGTAAAAATTAATTCATCGAAATAAAAAAAAAAATAATAAAAAAATGTAATGGTTGATGACACCAGCCAAATCAAAACAGTAATACCAGCCTGTATGATAAGTTGTGTGAGGCCTGTATAAATATGAAGCAAAGTCGACTTCCGTTCATATCAGGTCAAAAATAAAAGTCATGTTAAACAGCTATTATTTATTGTGCACTCAGATGTTTGTGGACTATTCTTACTGTTTATACCTACCCCCAACTAAAAACTACCTTGTAATTTTTGTTGATGAGTACACGCAATTCTACGTACCTATATAACCTATAAATCAGACGTGTTTGCTGTTTTTAAAGATTTCGTGGCCAAAAGCGAGGCTAAGTTTAATTTAAAATTAGTCAACTTATACTGCGATAATGGTGGCAAATATCTATGAAATGAAAGGTTATTGTGTAGCGAGAGGGATATCTGAAAAAATATCATATCATTTAATAGTTCCGAGAACACCACAGTTGAATGGCGTTTCTGAATGTATGGTTAGAATCATTACTGAAAAAGCTCGCTCAATATTAAACAAAGTGTTTTGGGGCGATACGCAGTATCAACTGTTGTTTATTTGATTAATTTGACCCCAATGAAAACTTTGAAAGTTTTCAAAAACACCATTCGAAATGTGGCATGATACAAAACTTCAAATTAAAAAAAAAAAAAAAAAAAATGAAGGTTCAACTGTTTACGTTCAATAATAAAAGCAGTAAGACCAAGTTTGATCAAAAATCATGGAAAGGGATACTTGTGGGTTATGAACCAAACGCTATAAAGTTTGGAACCCAGAGTGCGAAAAATTACATAGTAGTCAGGGATGTTATTGTTAATGAGACTGGATTTCTTCAATCCAGGCCAGACCTCAAGTCTAAAGGGAATATTAAAAAAAAAAAAAAAAAAAATTCTCACGGCAAAGCTGATGATGTAATGTCCAAGTCAGTGCCGGTCAAGTGTCATAACTCTGACAGTTCTAAATCAGATAATCATACGTCTATGGTCTAAATCTGATGAGCAATGAAGGGAATATTATAAAAAATTCTCACGGCAAAGCTGATGATGTAATATCCAAGTCAGTGCCGGTCAAGTCTCATAACTCTGACAGTTCTAAATCAGATAATCATACGTCTATGGTCTAAATCTGATGAACACCAGTGTCCTAGTAAAGTTCGCAAACTAAACCATGATAATATAAAGTTGAATCGGAGCAAATAAATGATATACTTTTTGATAACCCATCTTCACCAAAAGAAAACACAAATAAAATCCTGACGTTAGATGATGCAATAGGTTCAAAAGTCGTCCACCTATGTCGTTTAGTGAAGACGATGATGATGATCGCCATTTTGTGTGCTCAGTCTATTCTATGTAAAATACTAAATTCATTAGAAGAGATCAAAACAGATCTCAGTGGGAAAGTGCAGTAGGGACGAACTAAATTCTCTAAAGCTAAATAATACCTACTTGAACTTTTACCAAGACCTGAAAATAAAAACATTGTCAATTTATTGTAAATGGATGTTTCCTACAAAACATGATGAATTTGGAAAACCTTTACGATAAAAAAAAAGGCACAACTTGTTGCAAGGGGTTTCAGTCAAGAATACCTCACGGACTATAATAAAACTTTGGCACCAGTAGCATGAGTAGCGATAGCAGTTTCAGATGTATCTTGCTTTTGTGAATCAATTTAATTTGCTAGTTCATCTTAGGGATGTCAAAACTGCCTTCTTAAATGACGAATTAAAGGAAGATATTTATATGAAAGTCCCTGAGGGTCCAGATAATTATGTGTGTAAATTAAATAAAGCACTTTACGGGCTGAAACAGGCAGCTAGGTGTTGGTTTGAAGTCTTTCAGAGATCACTTAAAGAAAAAGGTTTTCAAAATTCTTCATTCAAATATTTGCTAGACAATGGAGATATACGTACCTAAGCATATATGTCATTTTATTTAAAGGTGTTTTAACCTAACAGTATGTTCTGATATTGAAACAATTAATAATTTTAAAAGGTATTTAATGAGTAAATTCAAAATGACTTTTTTAGACAGATATAAAAGAAAGAAAAAAATGTATCTTGGTATAAAAATTACAAGCATGTAATGAAATAACATTAGATCAAAGTGCATACACAAAAACAGTATTAAATAAATTTAATATGCACTATTGTAAACCTATCATAATCTATGAGGATAACAATGGCTGTATACGCATTGCAAATAATCCAACCAATCACAAAACATAGATATAAAGTATCATTTATCTAAGGAACAGATTGAAAAAAATGTAATGAAATAAAATTACATTCCAACAGTTCAGCAGTTGGCAGATGTTCTGACCCGCTATCACTTTTCAAGAGATGAGAAGTAAAATGGGCTTAGAATAAGATACTGATTTAATGTTTTGTGATTCTACATAATAATATGATTTATGATTAATTTATTTATTACTAAGAATAATTTAATGAAATGGTTTGATTAAGGTTTTCTGGGTTTTCCTTAATCCTTGGCAGCAAATGTTGGACCATGAGATGTATTTCCCAGCAAACACTAGGAAGTGAATATGTTCCGGTCATTTAGGTATTACTTTGATTTATTTTGTTTGTATAATTAGGTAGATAAATTTTTGAGGGGGCGTGTTGATATAATTGATTTACTTACTTACAAAAATCAATCTTTAGTCGATTCTGCAATAATCGATATATCGTAGGTACTTATTATATAAATACTACCCACCATTATTATTACCTTACTTCATGTTTGAGCCTTGATAGAGACGGACGTATAACCTTCCCAGTGACTTATAATTGGCTAGTAATAATCTTTATATTTTAAAAGGCCAGTAACTCGTTTTATTGAAGTGTTAGAACCTAGATTTCCAACAATTATCAATAGTATTTTAGGTTCTGATTGCGTTAAAGCTTCGGCCAGGACCACTACTCAGAGATCAAAGCCTCTGCGAAGCGGGAGCAAATCTATTACTATATTCTATGAGCATCAGTCGCGGCGGCACAGAGCACTTTATAATACTGGTAATTCCTCTATAGTTATTATACTCTTTGGATTGATTGAATTTGCAGTTGTCTGAACTTGTCTGTGACAGCTTACCTCTATGGATTGCTGTCACTGTCTTGCTTGATTGACCCACCTTGTCAGTTGGCAATGGCATTGGGAAATGTCAGTTATGTTAGCAGTATCAGTGTGCTAAATAAATACCGAAACTTTTCAAGAATTTCTGCAAGTACACAATTATTTTACAGTAACAACCGATAATTAGGCATGCTTTTATATGTGCTATTCGTATAATATACGACCGTGACAGCAGAATATAAATAATGTCCACATTAGTACTAGCAGTCAATCTTGCATAGATCAGCAGTATTTGTGGTTTACTTATGTTATTGGTGTAGTTTTTTTAATAAAAATTGCGAGCACAAACCATATAATATTGGTAAAAAGGCCTTAAAACTGAGATAGTAAAGTTTCATACAATTTAATTTGAAAAATGGCTGAAAATGAATTGACTGAGATGAAAACCGAGCCATCAGAACTTGATGCAACCACATCTGATTTTATACCACTCCATGTGACCCCAAAGCCAAAAGTCCAAGATAATAATTCTGAGCCAAATGCAAAAAATGAAAATGGTCTGGAAAAAAATGGACAAAAGCGGACACAAACAACACCAATTAATGTAACTGATGGAGCTAGTAAGAAACCTCGCATCAACGCGCCTGAAGACTCCATCGTTAAAACTGAAAAGGCAGATGGGTATAAAACGGATCTTAACAAAAAAGGAGATGAGGAAGAAATGGACCAATATAGCGACACCGAAGAGTTTTATTTGACAGTAAACAATTTGCCAACTGATTGGACTTATGTTCAAATAAAAAATTATTTGGACCAAGAGGTGAGTTTTGTCAGCACTAATAAGAAGAATAAATAAGAATTGCATATAAGACGTGCTTTCTGTGTAGACTTGTAGGGCCTAGATTATTTGTGATGTGTCTCAGCAATCTGTCTGCTTTGAATATCAATACCAATGCTCAGAAATCCTACCTAATTAAAAAATTGGGTAGGATTTCTGAATATTGTTATTGGGTAGGCTTTCTGAACACTCTTATTTATGTATGCCGCTTGTCAGAGTAGCAATACGCAAACGGTACCTTTCAGTGTATCCCAAATAGCTGGAAACCACTATGCGGCAGGGCCAAAAAGAGATGGCAGGATGAGCTGCACTCATTAAAGGATTGGCCCATAATCGCAGTAGACCGAAAAAAATGGAAAGAGGAAAAGGCCTCCCTCACCCTGTGATGGGTCAACACAGGGTTTATAATAAACAATAAATTATGCATAATATTTTAACTTTTGATTTTAATGTTTCAGTGCGGTCATGTGGATGAAATGGAGATGTTGAAACATAGAAAATCAAAGAAATGTGCTATAAGGCTGACATTCCAAAGCATTGAAAAATGTGTAGATGTCTTTAAGAAGTTAGAGAACAAATTTGTTCAAGATAAAAAACTTAAAGTGAAGATAAGTGGTATAAAACTTTTTTAATTTATAATTTATGTACAGACAACAGGACATCAGGTTATACCAAATTGTCAAATTTCTCCAAATGATTTAAAACCTTAAAATGTTGAAGGTTAAGTTCAAAATCGAATGAGAAAATTTGACAGTTTGTAGTAAATTGACCTGCTGCTGTGTGTACCTTTCAATTCAGTTTTGAGTATAGGTAGTCAGGCTGACACTCCATCGAAGCGAAGCAGAATGGTGAAGAGGAAAATTAACTAATATGGTACCTTCATTTTAAATAGCTCTTTTCACAACATTCAAAAGCTACGAGGGTGCATTTTTAAATTCGCGGAGGGGGGGAGGGGATAGCAATAGGTCATTATGGGGATGGCTACAACTTCAGCCACTCAATATTAGTATAAATACCAGGTATCTTAATTGGATCATTAGTCTTTGAACTATCGTCAAGCAAACAACTCAAGAAGAAGAAAGTGTGAATTATGGAAAAAATCGAGTACCATTCCGTAATAAAGTTCCTTACCAAGCAAGGAAAGTCAGTTCAAAATATACTGAGTCGAAACAAGACTATGCAGTGGCACAAAAAAGGCACACCACCACCCAAGAAGTTTAAAGTGTCACAATCGGCTGGAAAAATCATGGCAACAGTGTTTTGGGATTCAGAAGGGATCCTGTTGACCGATTATAAAGATAAAGGCGTTTCTATAACCGGAGAATACTATGCTTCTATCCTCGAGAGGTTGAAATAAAAATAAATAAATAAATATAACTTTATTTCCCAATTTACAATTTTACCTATGACAATAACTTGAAAGAAAGCATTAAAGAAAAAAGGAGGGGTAAATTGACCAAAGGTGTCCTTCTTCTTCACGACAACGCGCCTGTTCACAAGAGCTGTGTTGCGTTTGCTGCCCTGCATAAGGTGGGCTTCGATATTTTAGACCATCCACCCTACAGCCCAGACCTGGCTCCCAGTTATTATTACCTCTTCCCAAAACTGAAAAAAGAACTTTGTGGGAAGAAATTTTCAACTGATGAAGAAGTGAAGGACGCGGTTTCAGCGTATTTTTCGGACAAAGACAAAGCATTTTTTTATGAAGGTATACATAAGCTAATTGAAAGATCTGAAAAATGTATAAGGGTAGCAGGTGAATATATTGAAAAAGAAAAATAATTTAGTATTTTTATTTTCACTTCTCACCCTCCATTCCGCGAACTTAAAAACGCCCCCTCGTATATTGGTTTAATTTTTTTATTGGTGAAGTGTCAGCCTTTGCCCTGCTGTCATTTTGCTGACTTGGCACATTATATGCTATGACTTTACTGAAAAAGTAGTGCACTACTCGGAGAATCTCATTAGAGTCCGTCTCACGAATGAAGTCTCGCAGACGCGGCGCCACAGGCATCCAACTGAATTATAAATCTTTATTTATTTATTTAAACGTCATATTACCGGCACTGTTTAATCGAGTAGGTGTGTGTAGGAGTGTTGTGGTAAAAATGTTACTATCTTTATAATAATAATTTCCACTAATTGTCGTGGGACTTCTCTTGGGAGACGGACTCTAGAAGAAAATTGTCTGAGTAGTTTATTGCATGGATGAAGTAGTTAGTATGCCTAAATAAAATTTCTATATTTTTTTGTATATTTACAGATACATACACAACATTTCCAACTGGTTTTGCTGTTCCAAATACTATTCAGGAGAGTATCAATAAACAAACCTCAATCTCAAACGATATCATAGCTGCTTCGTAAGTTATTAATATATCTATCTATCTATATAAATAAAAAGAGTAAAAGTCCTGACTGACTGATTGACTAACTCATCAACGCCCAGCCCAAACCCTTGGACCTAGAACGCTGAAATTCTGCACAGAGGTTCCCTTTATAATGTAGATAAGGAATAAGGAAGGAATTCCCTGTAGAACATTCCCGTGGGATATTTTCCGAAATCCACGCGGGCGAAGCCGTGTGCAAAAGCTAGTTATTTACATTAAAACTAGGCCCGTTAGTTTTGCACATGAAATTAATGTACTTGCCAATGCTGCTGCAAATTATAACTAATATCACAGATTAATACAGATGGGACACTCCACAAAATCGTTTAAATAAAAAGCGACTCTTGCTACGACACAATAAAGTGCAATTCAGGTCGCACAATGCTTATTACCTATAGTTATATTCAACTACAAGTTGCCTCTCTTTCTATCGTGTAACTCTTATACCTTCTGACCTACTAAATTAGCCCCGCGGACGGGGCCCGCCGCGTACATGTAGCTTCATACCTAAACTGCGGAGTGTCCCATCTGTATTAATCTGTGCTAATATTATAAATGCGAAAGTGAGTTTGTTTGTTTGTTTATAACGCTTTCACGCTAAAACGTCTGTACGGATTTGGATAAAATTTGGCACACGGGTATACCATGACCTGGAAAAGGACATAGGCTACTTTTATTTTCATGAATTCATTTTTTTTAATTAAAAAATAATTGTTATTAAAAAAAAAGATAGATGAAACGCCAGTATTTAGAAAATAATTATTATTATCATAATATACTGTATTTAATAGTCCTGTTGTAGGTTATAGGTACCTCACACAGAGAAATAAATTGTGTAACCATAACCATAGTTGGTTGTTGGTTAGTCTGTTAGCGATTTCGAACCCTAATACCTTTTGTATTACAGTACGACAGAACTTTGATGAAGCATCGGCAAAATTCGTAAATTTCATGATCCGAACTGAGTGCGCCTTCAACATCGCCAATCTTTATTACTGCTTTAGACGAAAATGATCTTTACGCATAAACAATAACTTGTAAAGTCATATAACCAAATCTTCTTCTTCCGTCCCTGATCCCTTCATTTGGGGTCGGGTCTCCTCACTTTCCTGCGCCAAGTGATTCTATCCTGGGTTGTCGGTTCAGGCAATTGGGCTTTCCTGAGGTCTCTTTTTATATTTGACCACCAGGTCAATGGCGGGCGGCCTCTGCCTCTCTTTTGTTCGGGCAGGTTTAGTGCAATTTGTACCACATGATCTTCATTACGCCTTTTAACGTGTCCATACCATGTTAGGCGGTTTTCAGTAATTTTTTCCATGATGGGTGTGACTTTAAAGCTGCCTCGTATGTACTCATTGCGGACTTTGTCGAGTCTGGTCACACCCCCTGCCCATCTAAGCACCTTCATTTCATTGGTATGGACCTTTTGTTCATGCGTCTTCTTTAATGTCCAGCATTCGGATCCATACAATAAAGCCGGACGAACTGCTGTTTTATATACCTTACCCTTAGTTTTAACAGGAATACGAGGATCACACAGGACTCCCGTAAGTGAACGACATTTCAACCATGCAGCGTTGATCCTATGAGTCACGTCAGCATCAACATTTGCGTCCGTTGTGAGCATGGAGCCCAAATATTTAAACTTCTCCACGGTGGGAATAGACGTTTGCCCAATAAAGATGTTTTAGGTATTTGGTTATATATATAAAGTCATATAACCAAATACCTTCGTAAAATTGAAATGATTGAATGCAAATTTTCAAATATAAGCTACATCTAAGTTGCGTCGTACATTATAGAAACAATAAAAAACCCTGTCTTGCATGAGATCTATGTTCGAAGGGTCATATTGCCGCCGGGGTCGCGGGTTGTTCGAAAGAGATACCGTAGCCCTGGCACAGGCACCTGAAGGAACACGTTACGGGCGGGTTTTATTCAGTAAAAGTCGCCCACGCCCAGCCAGAGCGGGAGAAGTCATTTCATAATTTTCCATCCACAAAAAAGAAAAAAATCCTTTGAATGCATCACAACACTACAACTAAAGTTTTAAGACAAGTTGTCAGACAATAGGGTGACTTTAAGTTTTTTTTATGTCATTTCTGCCAGGCGCTGGAGACCTGATCTAGATTCATGGGATGTAGACCCCGAAGGCCTCTATGGCTTGAGGCCAGAATTTCTGAAAGCTTTGGATATAAAACCACCATTAAACAAAATGGTTCATGTGACTAATGTAAGTAACTGATTTTTTGTATGGAGTTTATAAACAGGTGTTATTTAATCACATCTATACATCATACAGTCGTCCGACGAGAGCCCGAGCTGCAGACGAAGTTCGCCGAACGTCGTATGCAGCTCGGGCTTCGTCGGACGACTGTATGCTGTATAGACTGTGCTATAACTAAGTATTGACTGTAGTTTTTCCGAACGTCGTATGCAGCTCGGGCTTCGTCGGACGACTGTATGCTGTATAGACTGTGCTATAACTAAGTATTGACTGTAGTTTTTCCGAACGTCGTATGCAGCTCGGGCTTCGTCGGACGACTGTATGCTGTATAGACTGTGCTATAACTAAGTATTGACTGTAGTTTTTCCGAACGTCGTATGCAGCTCGGGCTTCGTCGGACGACTGTATGCTGTATAGACTGTGCTATAACTAAGTATTGACTGTAGTTTTTCCGAACGTCGTATGCAGCTCGGGCTTCGTCGGACGACTGTATGCTATATAGACTGTGCTATAACTAAGTATTGACTGTAGTTTTTCCGAACGTCGTATGCAGCTCGGGCTTCGTCGGACGACTGTATGCTATATAGACTGTGCTATAACTAAGTATTGACTGTAGTTTTTCCGAACGTCGTATGCAGCTCGGGCTTCGTCGGACGACTGTATGCTATATAGACTGTGCTATAACTAAGTATTGACTGTAGTTTTTCCGAACGTCGTATGCAGCTCGGGCTTCGTCGGACGACTGTATGCTGTATAGACTGTGCTATAACTAAGTATTGACTGTAGTTTTTCCGAACGTCGTATGCAGCTCGGGCTTCGTCGGACGACTGTATGCTGTATAGACTGTGCTATAACTAAGTATTGACTGTAGTTTTTCCGAACGTCGTATGCAGCTCGGGCTTCGTCGGACGACTGTATGCTATATAGACTGTGCTATAACTAAGTATTGACTGTAGTTTTTTGTAATACTAAGTGTCTAAACACTATGCCGAAGTTACGCGACCGAAGTTCGGCATGATTACGCCTGCAATGCTATTTGAATTACTGACGACACACTATGCCGAAATTACGTTGCGTTCTAGCGTACAGCCGAACTTCGGTCGGGCGTGAGTTCAGCGGCAATTCGGCGGCAACGTTTTCTGTAGAGCACACATTATACGCGACCGAAGTTCGGTTCGATTGCCGAAGAAGATCCGGGGCGGGGAACAGCGGGAGGCAGGCATGCCCGCGCCCCGCGTGTCCGCCCCACGGTGCTATAGCTTAAGGCGTGGTATTAGCCCAATATTTACAAAAATGGTTTCTTGGGTTGTCGAGTATGACGTAACCACAAATATCATTTTCAATTTTCAACCTTATTTCAAGCCAGCTAATGGTGACAATAGATTAAGCGGTTGTTTGCCGTTTAAAATGTAGTCAGTCCGCGCCTTAATCTGGGCACTCACGGTCAGTTCATTTGGATTAAACAAATGGATGAACCACCAAAACACTTGCACAGGCAATTGATTCGAGTTGCCATGTAAATAAGGAGCATAATCGTATCAGCGAAAAGTTCAAAGTATTTTTATTTGCAAATACGAAAGTGCTCCTTATTTATGTAACGACATGGCTCTATTTCCTGTTCAAGTATTTATGCACGACAGCGTTCAAGACACTGAAGTTCCGCAACTGAATTTCCGCCGCGTAAGTTCGGCGCTTATGGTGTGTGAACACGTCGGAACGTAACATCAGGCGCGGAACTTCGGTCGCGTAACTTCGGCATAGTGTGTTTAGGCACTAAGAGCTAATTTTTCAATCGTCGGATAACTATTATGTATGGAATAAATATGGCGGTTTGACAGCTTTTCTATAGAAAATATTATGTCAATCTCTCATATTTAGGGCTAATTTTTCAATCGTCAGATAACTTTTATACATACATAAATTTACGCCTTGTTCCCATGATTTCTTTTCCTAATATACAATCAGTGAAACTAATTGTTAAGCAAAATTGACACCCCACGTGAATTTGCCGTGTTTGCCGATTTCATACTACTGTCAAAGAATGACAGGTATGATTTGATTACGGACTGTGGTAGTCACAAATTGACTACCACAGACTTAACTTAACGATTCCCTGACTTAACCTATTTCTAATTTGTTTATCCATAAATTTTTTGCCCGTCACGTATATTATTAAAAAAAAAAAATGGACACGTATTTTTTCTATTTTTACGGAATCAAAAGATTACAGCGATACATTGAGCTAAATTATGGCATGACGTCACGCCTAGCTAGATTTTATACGTAGAAGTGACGTAGCGAGCCCTCACTCCCCAATTTTAATGCGTGTTATTTAAGTATTTTTATATGATAAAGCAAAAAATACGAGTCTAATATTTTTTTATTCTCTGACTGCCGACTAAATAGATTTTTTTTTACCCAGGCATCATACCTTTTAAACATCTTTCATCTCATCTTCTATTTTTTTTATACTACATATTTGCCTATACCTATGTCATATTTGCGTGAAGTAAATACTGTAAATTAAATTAATTAGTAATACTGTAAATTTTTCTCAACAGTTCAGATGCGACAAAAATGAATTAAAAGAAGTGATGGATATGGCTGGCAATGTCCTCATGTGTTGTGTGGTAGCGACCCTCACAAAATACGCAAAGGTTATGTACAGCCATCCTTTGGAAGCCGTTCAGGTATGAAACATTTCTCCTTGTCAGTGCTGTGCCAACAGCAAAATTATTTCATGTTGCCATTACATAAAAACTTCCAGTAGGTACATGATGCAAAAAAATGAAATTGTAACAAATACACCAGTAATACAGAAAACAAAAGCAGTTGCTTCTAGAAGACCAATATTGTCTTCGTTTTGAGAGAGGCCTATATCCGGCTATGGGAAGAGTAATTTCGAACAAACAGGCTTTTAATTTACAGTAAGTTTAACAATATGCTGGTGCTTTTAACCAGCATCCTAATTGCGTAACACACTCAATCGGAATTTTAATAATTTCGAAGCAAATTGCTAATCCATTGCTTCATATGTTCGAAAAATTTGTGTGCTTGACAACGTAAATAACGCAAGGAATGTTGTTGAACTGTCAAAATGAAATCGATTCCGATTGATAATGTGTTACGCAATTAGGATACAGGCCTAATTTTAAATGAACAGAAGCTTCGAGAAGTTACATACCTATACTTTGAATGTCAATAGATATTTGTTAAAACCATTTTACTTCATGAAGTGCAGTATCAAATATTTCCGTTTCAGGCGATTTCAATGTTGAACGGACAATTGTTCTACGGGGCTCCCCTTAAAATTACTCTAGATAAAAACCCAGCAGATAGCATCGTATTGCCCAAAGGTTTGGCCAACATTGGCCAAGGTTTAGGCATAAAAGCTAAACCAATACGCAATATAGTACAGCAGTACCACAGATATGCCAGCAAAAAAAGTTCTTTAATAAATCCCATAGTGTTTTCCGAAATAGATTTCAGTAACATATATTTAAATAAGATTAAAGTTGAAGATAATCCGGCAGAAATCGAAAAAAAAATCAAAGAATTTATAGGTTCACGTCCAGATTGTAATATCCTTAACCCAGCCGTTCCGGTTACAGTTAAAAATATAGATCAATTGGAATGCCCGGACAGTTCAATGGACACTAGTGATTTAACTACGCCTGAAACGTCAACTGTCCCCAAGACCAGACGACGTGTTGATAAAAAACGAAGAGTAGGATCTCCTCAAGATCAAACTTATAAACAACAGAGTAATTCACCTCTTTTGTCAACTCCTCCCAGGCCAAGTGGCCCAGGTTTTATGCGTCCCAATATGTCGTTGAATCCCCCAGCTCCTATGCAACCTATGCCTGGTCCTCGTCAGCCTTTCTTTAGACCTGGTAACCCACAAGACCCTCGTCTCTTTCGTCCGCGTGTTCCCTGTATCCCACCTCCCATGCAGCGCCCTCCCTTTCCGCAACCGAGGCCGCCTTTCGCTCCCCCGGCAGGTATGAGGCCTCCAATTGCGCCGGTAAACTGCAATGGGCCTCCAGCTAATCTTGGAAACCGTGTGACTGTTCAGTTTGCAAATGTAAGTAAAAATATCAGTATACACCACTATTTTTAAATTAGTACAAAAAAAAATGGGGCTCTATCCGTACCCGTTACTGATCATATTTGTGTAGTCAAAAGTAAAAAAAACGAAATACCAAAATTGTCCACGAAAATTTGTCATAATTGGTAAATTCATGATTATGATACGATAATAGCTGTTGGAGGCGGGGCAAGTTCGAGCGAGAGCACGCGAATGCGAGAGCGAGAAAATAAATACAACTATGAATAGCCTGTACAATATTTCCATACATTGAGTGACATTTTGGGATATCAACAAACGCCAATAACTTTGCTGTTTATGAATATTATTTATTGAGACCTTACATTATATAATAACAAGACCTCTAATAAGCCCTTTAAGTATTTGTACTAATTAAAAATAGTGGTGTATAGTAGTAGTATATAATAGTGAAATCAATCTGCCTAGCCTTTTCCCAACTATGTTGGGGTCGGCTTCCAGTCTAACCGGATGCAGCTGAATACCAGTATTTTACATGGAGCGACTGCCTGTCTGACCTCCACAACCCAGTAACTGGGTAATACGATACCCCTTGGTAAGACTGGTTGTCAGACTTTCGGGCTTCTGACCGTAACGACTGTCAAAGATCCACGAATGACAGCCGGGACCAACGGCTTAACGTGCTTTCCGAGGCACGGAGAAGTCTCGGTATGTAAAGATGGTCACCCATCCACTGACCAACCCCGGTAAGCGTAGCTTAACCTCATGGATCAACCCGTGCGGCTGTTATTACTTAGCCACGAGCTCCTCAGTATATAATAGTGAAATATCTGATGAAAATGTAGCTCAGAAAACTCGCTACGTCATAAGTTCATAACTATAACAATCTACGTATAAAATCTAGTAATGAGTGACGTCATGCCACATTTTAACTCAATGTATCACCATAATTAAAATTCTTTTGTAAGTATAAGTAAAAAAAGAAAAAATACGTAGCCAATGTTTTTTAATAATCTAAATGACGGATTTTTTTTTTGTCAATATCCCGTATTGAGTTTAAATTATCGACGAAAATTAAGGTTATAACCTTAATTTTCGTCGATAATTTTTGAGTTACAATTTAATAATGTTATTCAAACAAGAATATTGTTGGAAAAAGTGGTGAAATTTGTTGAAATCTGAATACAGATGGAGGTTGTTATACTAATTTCTTTTAGTGACTGAGTGATTGCGTAAGAATTTAACCTGAACCACAGATTAATACAGATATGGGACACTCCGCGGTTTAGGTATGAAGCTGCAAGTACGCGGCGGGCTCATCTCACTGGGTCAGTTCAGTGTGGGCTGCCGCGCACCGGCCGGCTCGTACGTTACTTCGATACTCACTCAGGCGCCCCGTCGTAAAAGAAATCAAGAAAGTCGCGATAGAAATAGACGCAACTCGTAGGTGAATATAACTGTAGGTAATAAGCGTTGTGTGACCTGAATTGCACTTTATTGTGTCGTAGCAATGAGTTACTTTTTATTTAAATGATTTTGCGGAGTGTCCCATCTGTATTAATCTGTGCCTGAACAGGGTTTGTTAACACTTCCGTTAGATATTTTTGGAACAGACGGTACCTATTGATGCTCGTTTATTTTTTTATTTTTGATGTGGACACTACGAGACACGCAATTGATAGTAACATTGATAATATTTCCAGCTGCCGCCGTCCACGACATTTCCGTTTCTCTGTGACCTGTTGGCCCAGTGTGGCCAAGTGATGTCGGTCCAGTTGACCACTCCAGGATGTGCAGTGGCCACATTTGGGCATCCATCCCACGCAGAACGATGTTTCCGTATCCTTTTTTAACATTTTTTTTTTGAAGTGAAAACTTCTTTAGGCGTTTTGAGCGATTTTTGGTAGGGGGAAATCTTACGGCTTCGCGTCACCGTGTCACCTCGACACTGCGACATACTGTGCATAGTTGTACGTTTAAGCTTACACTTCTGTCGGTAGTTCCCATGTAGTAGTGCTACCAACTAGTGCCACCATTGCACAGTGGTACCGCCGCCGAACAAAGGCGGTCATAAATACTGAAAATCTTATTTAATGCTTTTTTTTCGTGGGAAGTGGTTCAGGTAGCAATAAAAACTCATAATATATTAGTGTATATGTAAATTAATACATAATGATATTTATTTGATAATTTGTTAACACGAAAAGAATAATAAAATAAATATCAAAATATTAAGTGTGCCCGTTCTGAAGCGTTTTTGACAATAAATCAAAACTATTCATGTGTGTCATTCAACTGTGTCTTTTTGACACATACAGAATACACCCCATGTATTCTGTATGTGTCAAAAAGACACAGTTATATAGATAAATGAAAAAATAAAAATAGAAATCAATAGACATTTTACATGAAATCGAATACATTTGAAAATTAAAAATACATTTGAAATACATAAATACATTTGCTGCTTGTATTCGCTTTGGCCTGTGCTACCATCAAATCCCCATTTCCCGATCAAATTTAAATTATCTGATGAATTGATTGGCACTTTATCTAAAACATCTTTTTGTGATTCGAGGATTCTGGAAACTGTATGATCTAACAAACTTTGCAGTTCAATTTCGGCTTTAGATTCTGAGATGGATACATTATCTGGGTAGCACTTCTTTTTAGCATTTAAAATACTTTGGTAGGACGGTAAAATATTACGTGAAGTTTTACTATTAACAAAATTTCTAATTAGTAAATATTGGTGTTTAGTTAATTTAGCCTCTACAACAAGATATCTGATGTAAAACTAGTATCAGACTTATCAGAAGTGTCGAGCAATGTTTTCACAGCAGAGTCATCCACTTGAGATAGCTGTCTCAATCGTCTACGTTTTGATGTCTGACTAAGCTGGGAAAAATCTTTTTTTGGACGCCCGCGAGATGGCCCCGCTTCTGGTTGAATTTCTTCATGAACACGTTGCTCATCGCTCCTTCTTAACTCAATACATTCAATGTCTTTCAGCCAATCAGAATACTTAAGTAATAGCTTTGATTTACTCCTACCTACTTGATTCCAATAATAATCAAGACTTTTTTTTACATAAACACAGTATACGATCATCTAAATCCTTAAAGTCTATATTTTCGAGATCACTGAATGATGACAGCAAAACTTCTAATATACCTTGGTGTTTTTTGGTTGCTTTTCCACTCACAGTACTCCAAATCTCAAAGATATATATCTTTGAGAAGGAACACTTCATCAAAGTACCTGAAAGAAAAGTTTGTAATTAGTTGCAAATTTCGTAGACCTTGCTACGATGTGTCTACGCAGGCGTAGACCCTTTATAGCAGCCGTCGGCGCAGAATGGCGCAAATCAAAGTATTACATTTTTAAAATATACAGTCTCAACTACAATTTAAGATAGTTGCGAATGTTTACAAAATCTTGTAAAATTTTGTAGCTCTAAGCAAAGTTATTATATTAGAAAAAATATAAAATAAATTATGTATGGCGTAGCACGTAAATAGTACAAATATTATTCTGACAATTTATTCAAAATACAATCAAATGTGACAAACATACCTTGCTCTTGAATTTCCATTGCACAAAACAACAACACAAACAAAAGAATTCCGAGAATTCACTTGTAACCAAATACTTTAATGCTGATTCACCGATAACAGCGAGTGCAACGTAACGATGCGTTCACTTCCGAGGTCAAAAAGTAAGTGATAATTAAAACAAATAGGTGACATATTTATATCACCGGATAGCTCGTTTAATGGTCTATCGAAATATGTAACTTGTTTTTGGAAATTCGAATATGAGTTTTATGGATTTATGACCTATGGCGGAACCACTGTGCATTGAGAATAAAATCATAAGTCTGGAGATATATTTCACTCCGCGCGACTGCTCAGCGTCCGTACGTCACTGCAGGGTTCCATCAGAATATTAGCGTCACGTATATTTGCCTGACACATGCTGGGCTGGACTCCCATTTGGTGCAACCTTGAGACGCACAACGCACTGTACCGTTATTAGAAGATATGTATGTTATGTCCTATAATTGCCACTTGTATTTCCATATTTTATGTGTTTTTCTTTTATTTTTTGTATGTTGGCACCTTGTTTTTAAATTTTTACTTAAATTCATGTAAATTCTAATAATTTAATTGTACTTTTGTGTGTTGTACTGTCTTTTGTGTGCACCCAATAAATGTTTTATCTATCTATCTATCTATCTTAAGGGACTCACATTTTTAGTAAGATGAGATAAAATTTTTTGTATCAAAAAAATCATCACTAAACCTCCTAGGTTCGAAGCCTTAGCTAGCAACGCCAAAAGCGGCCGTTTTTGGATTTAACTTCTAAGGTCCGTATTACAGAAGGAAACTCAAGCACTGATCTTTGTTTAAATTTAGTTTACAACCAATCAAATGGCTTGAATCTAGTTTTAAGTAATGCTTGAGTATTGAGTGACGTTCTGTAATAAGGACCTAAGTGTCTAAACACACTATGCCGAAGTTACGCGACCTAAGTTCGGGATGATTACGCCTGCAATGCTATTTGAATTACTGACGACACATTATATCGAAATTACGTTGCGTTCTAGCGTACAGCCGAACTTCGGTCGTGCATAAGTTCAGCGGCAATTCGGCGACAAGCAACGTATTACGTACACATTATACGCGACCGAAGTTCGGTTCGATTGCCGAAGAAGATCCGGGGGAGCAGCAGCGGGAGGCAGGCACACAAAATTGCGCAACTGAATTTCCGCCGCGTAAGTTCGGCACTTATGGTGTGTCATATCAGCCGAACACGTCGGAACGTAACATCAGCCGCGGAACTTCGGTCGCGTAACTTCGGCATAGTGTGTTGAGACACTAAGGCTTCGAACCTGGGAGCTTTTTTGTTGTTTTTTTTTGACCCCACCCTGAGGTACCTCATCTGACTAAAAATGTGAGCATAGGAAATTTCAAAATGTTCCATATCTCCAGACTTATGATTTTTTTTTTCAGTGGTGGCGGTAGTCGGCTGCACTATTCGCCTTAATAATAATTGTAGTTTGTTGCGATTCCTGTTTTGAACACAAAATGTTCTGTTGCCACAAAATTATTTATGCGCCATGTGTTATGTTATGTAACCATAATTTCCTTAATAAATATTCAGAAAGTTTTAACGGGATGAACGTGGAGGGATTCATTATTACGGTAGCTTTTGCCTGAAGCTTGAAGCTTGGTAAGCATCTAAGTAGGCATGCATTTATTTTCCCATTCTTGATTTTTTTTTGCAGCTCTCGGAAATTATACAGGGTGGAATCTTTCAGCGGGGCAGTAAGGGGAAGTACGTTATCCGTTGCAGCTACGCGAAAATGGTCTTAGGAGACTATCCATAATTTTTTATGGACTTTTGATCTCCATTCACAGATTTTCAAAAAAAAAATACAGTTATCAAGAAAATAGCCATTTTACACAAAAACATTTTTTGATGCCAATCGATCCTGTTTCTAATACTGATCAAAAACTTTTATGGGACCAACCATAGTTGGAGTACTCAAAAAGTCACAAAGTGCAAAAAACTTTTCCCTTACATTTTGTAAGGAATTTGTGTAGGTAACTGAAATATAAAAAAATAAATAAAAGACAAATGATCACGTAGAATTTTACACATATCAAAAAGAAGGCGTATTAATTTCCTATTTTTATTAACTAACATAACTTGATGATGTTATTCTTATTTAAAATTTTGCTGTTTCTTGCCCTACGATATCAAGTGCTCGAAGTGACCGCCATTTTGACGAATACATAAATTGATTCGTTTTTGTACCGACCTAGTGGCTGCTGACAATTTATTTGTATGAATTCCATAGAAAATTGTGGTTAGTGAGTCTTTAAGTTCTTTAACACTATCGTATTGCTTTTTGTAAACCTGTTTTCAGGTAAAGCCCCACAAAAAACAAAAGATCTCAACCGTCACTAAAAAACTTTTACGTAAAATTTTCATACAAAATGTACGGGAAAAGTTTTTTGCAATTTGTGACTTTTTGAGTACTCCAACGATGGTTGGTCCCAAAGAAGTTTTTGATCAGTATTAGAAACAGGATCGATTGGCATCAAAAAATGATTTTGTGTAAAATGGCTATTTTCTTGCTGACAGTAATTTTTTTTGAAAATCTGTGAAGGGAATCAAAATTCCATAAAAAATTATGGATAGTCTCCTAAGACCATTTTCGTGTAGCTGCAACGGATAAGGTACTTTCCCTTACTGCCCCGCTGAAAGATTCCACCCTGTATATACATGGTGTACATTTTGACATTTTTGAAGCCCAAAATGTTAGATTAGTTTATCATTCTGAAACCCGTAAAAAAGCAACATTTATTTTGGCATTTATCAGTGCATTATTATGATGAGTATAAATGGTTCGTTGTACAGTCATCGTCAATATTACCCGGACTAGCAGACTGTTCAAAATCGTTTAAACAACTATGAAAATGAAATTTTAGAGAAGAGAACACGACAAAACTTGATCCAATTGAAGTAAAGTTTAATTTTCTTAGTTGTTGAGATCATTTTGAACAGTCTGTTCGTCCCGATAGTTTTGACGCTGACTGTACAGCTACCATTGCAACTCAAATGATAATAAAATTTTATGTTATATCTTAAAGTAATTTTAGCATTATTTTAGTGATTACCTTCTAAGGTACTGTCATTTAGATTTTTAGTGTCATACAGTTATAAATTCGATTCAACAAATATTGTTTCATTAAAATAACTTTTTGTATGGTTTCAGATGCCAAACCACGTTATTTATCACTTAGTTTTCTCTTCTGTTCGTTTTTTATTTCATTTTATTCACCGTTTCATGTCGCGAATATTAATGAGACTGTGCGAAATGGAATGCTTGACTTTATATTAAGTACACTAAGTATATAATTATACAGTTTTTCACTAAGTGCATATTAGATTTAGTGAATTCTGTTATCTATTTAATCTTAATTTTAATCTAGCATTAGTTACTAATTGTCTACTCACTTACAAATACTGAAAGTCACATTTATACGTCTCCAGTCGAAAGTGTCATAAATTTTATATTTAAAAAAAATGTGTGATTTGCAACGTGGGTATTCACACGTTGCAAATCACACATTTTTTTTTAATACTCGACTAACAAACAAAACTAATTAGTAAACTGGTGACATGTAAATGAGTCTTAAAATAACTTTCATTACTTACCAACTAAAAAATTTAAATAGTTTATATATTTTAAGTGTCATTATTAGTCATTAATGAAGTATCATTTATTTAATTTAGTTTTGGGTATTATCAAGTTAAACTTTGATGCTCGATTTGATATAATTATAATTTCCGTGTTCGTGAAAACGCGTGTTGCATTTATTTATAAAATAACAAAGCCAAAATGCGCGTCAGAGGCTGAATTCAATTAAGTACTAATACATACACTTTTTACAAAAGTTATTTAGAAAAAAAATGCATTTTTTTAAAGTTTGCACCATACATATTGTATAAGCTGATACCTATTTGCAATTTTGCAAAAAAGTACCATATTTTAAATAAGTTATTCAAAAACAATTTATTCATGTTCATCCATAATTTTAATTGTTTCTTTGGTACTTGTCGAAAACATGATTAAACAATGCCAATTTATCTTAATACAAAGAAAATTGTTTTCTTATTCATAAGATTACCATAAATATTCTTGATTAGTAATCTCCAGTAATGTTTTAATTAGTTGTATAAATTATTAATAAGATAGAATAATTATAAGGTCTATAACATTTTAACTGGCATCCCAATGCGGATACATAACCCATATCATGTAGTATGTTTTAACTCATTTCTTAATAACAAATAGTATAATAATTGGTCCGTTATTTGTATTGCCTAAATTTTATCACATACTTAATTTTTTTAAGTTTTATATGGCCAGTCACCAAAATTATATTCAAATAATATTAAACCTTCTTTTATCAAATTCTTTAATACATACCTAGATTTTAATTTAGTATTTTAATTCATTATTTTAGTATTAAGTTAGTTTTTTAAGTACCTAATACTTCATACAGGACTAATAAATACATTAAAATGAGGTCTTTGTTTAATTTATTTTACCAACTTTTTCTTCCATCTCATGTCCAATTACGTCTTTATTATAAAACAGTGAGTTTCTGAATTTACTACAAACAATAAAAATACAACACTTTTTGATTAATAACAACGAAAACATAATCATAATCATAAGCATCATGCATTAAGCATAATCAGCCTATAATGGGTCTACTGCTGGAACGCAGGTTTCCTCTCTGTGAGAGACAGCGGGCCGTGATTCACCACGCGGGCCCAGTGCGGGTTGGTGAATGTCACCTAACTTCGAATTTTTGGTTCTAGGATATGCCGGTTTCTTCACGATGTTTTCCTTCACCGTTTTGAGAGCAGTGGTGATGAAATAATTTACATAAAGTAAGTGGTAACTGGGCCACCACTGCTCTAACGAAAATATTGTGATACCAAAATGTTGCCAATCTCCAATGGTAGGTAACTGAGTAAACTCTAACTTAGAACTGGTGAGTATTGGAGAACGAGAAACGTGACTAAGGGAGTAGGTACCTATATTGAAATACGAATAGAAATATGGACAGCAACACAGCAATGTTCTGTCTACAACAACTACGACCCGTCTGGGTTAACCTATACCTACTTACTATAGAAACTAGAGACTAGCTACGCCACTGATATATCAGTGGCGTAGCTAGCCCTAAAGGGCCCCTGTATCTAAATTATTTAGGGGACCTTTTTAGGTGCTTATGGTTACGCACATTCACTTTTAATTCTACAATATTCACTGAACTGAATGCGCTTTCATAGCAGTCTTTTATTACTGCTTTAGGCAAAAATGATCTTTACGCAAACGCAATAACTTGTAAAGTCCTATATATACCTAACCAAATACATTCGTAAAATTGAAATTAAAGAATGCAATAAGAATCTAATTCAGTTGCTCGCACTGTACTTATCTAATTGTACCTAATTGATTTCCAGGACCAATGCTGCGATTAATCCCACCAAGAATAATGATTCGGCATGATGCGTTTAGGTACTTAGCGTTTTCCGCGTAAATTTTCCATCATACCGCTTTAATGAATTAAGTAGGTACCTAATTTATCTAATGTTGTAACAATAGGTATTTGCATTGTACAAAAAAATCTGCTGTTTCCTACGAAAGCGCAATTAGGTAAGTAAGTACCTACGCGGTCAAAATGTATGGAATAGCAAATATTTTTTTTAATAACCGATGAAAAATTTCAACGCAGGGGTGTCCAGAATCGTACTGAATCCATAGTAACAGTTTGCGCATAGCTGTCCCTGACACCCTGTACTTCGGACAAGGCTTTACAATTCAAAAATAATATTTTGTATGATCCAACATCGAATCATCCCCTTAAGTTATTCAACGGGAATACCGTAGTCAATGAGCGTTAAATTGATTTGTGCATATTGCTGCGATACCGCCTGTTATAATTGACGGCAAATAGCTCGAATAATTAGGTTTACTGTGCACTGAATTACAGTTAATAAGCCTGTATTTAGGTACTTATATTATGGATAGTTAGTTTATTGCAGCATGACTTGTTTGGTTTTGGGTAGAATGGTAAAGTATTTGATGTAAGAATATTTTTCTGGTGTGCGATTAATAATTTCCCATACTTACTTTATTTATAACAAACTAGCGGCCCCGACAGACGTTGTCCTGTCTGAACGATCCTAGAACCCGACTGCAGCGCCATCTACCGAGTCCAATTGTATTTTCAAACCATCCAGGAACACATTCGAATATACACACAAAATTTCATCTAAATCGGTCCAGCCGTTGTTAAACCACGTTTTATCCGTTTTTTTAAAGTATCCTATGTCCATCCTGGTTCTAAGCTACCTCCCCACCAATTTTCAGCCAAATCGGTTCAGCCGTTCTTGAGTTATAAATAGTGTAACTAACACGACTTTCTTTTATATAGGGTGACTGGTAATTAGTGACCGACACTTAAACACATGATTATACTCATGATAACAAACAACTTAAAATCGCGAAAAAAAACAGCTTCCCCATACATTCACGTTCGCATATCTCGTCAAAATGTATGGAGCAGTTGATTTTTTTTTCGCGATTTCAGGTTTGATCCAATAGTAAAAGTTGTTTGTTATCATGAGCACAATTATGTGTTTAGGTATCGGTCACTAATTACCAGTCACCCTATATACCGGATGACTTTATTTACCGTCTCGAAAAAAATTGGGCGTATTAGGTGAATAGCTTAGACAGAAAAAAATATCAAAGTACCAATAAATACTACAAATTCGATGTAAACTTTTCATTTTTGTACCATAAAAACAGAAATTTTGAAAAAAAATAATAAATCGTTTAAAAATATCGAAATTCAAATCATATGCAGCCTGCATATGATTTGAATTTTTGATTTTTTTGATGCCATAGGCTTCTACTCCGTTCACCTAATATACCCAATTTTTTTCGAGACGGTAAAAAAAGTCATCCGGTATATAGATTCTGTAAGTTTTCTGTCCACTTAACCATCACTCCATCAAAACACGATCTTATTCTAGATCATTCCACCCTGTAAATAACCTACTGCACTATCGGGATACTTGCACTAATTACGTCCGGTATGTCTGGTCAGATTACATCTAACGCGTTCCTATCGCATTGTCCACTAGGTGACACGGCTATTAGGGAACGGGAAGCTATCAATGTAGCTACATCTACTCGTGTGTGAGCGAAGTAATTAATGGAAAGTGTTGGTTTCTAGTTTAGGTAAGTACAGGGTGGCCCATAAGTCCTTAGACATGTAAATAATTAATTTAAAAAAAACTAATAACAATAAGAAATACCTTTTTATTTCGTATTAACCTTTATAAAATGGGAATTATTTTTTGAAAATGACATCATCCAAATGTAAACCGTTACGGTCACGGCACTCCTGTAAGCGACGTCTAAAACTATCGACGACTGCGCGGCAAGTCAGTTCTGTGATGTTAGCCATTTCTCTTTGAATATTTTCTTTTAGGCTTCAATTGACCAGTATGTGTGAGTAGGACCAGGCCCGAGTAGGACCAGGCCCGAGTCGACGGCGCGTTGTGTTCCACGCGCGCCTCAAAGAGATGTCGGCAAGTGACGGGGCCCAATAGGGCCGACGCCGCTGGGGTCGCGGGTTGTCTGAAAGGGTTACCGCGGCCCTGGCATAGGCAACTGAAGGAACACGGGTGGGTTTTAGTCAGTAAAAGTCTGACACGCCCTCCCGCTCCACCCAGAGCGGGAGAAGTTATTTGATGATTTCCCACCCTCAAAAAAAAAAAAAAAAAAAAAAAAAAAAGGCTTCAATTGACCGCTGGTTTGTGTCATACACTTTAGATTTCAGATAACCCGATAAGAAAAAGTCCATCGGGGTTAGATCCGGACTACGTGGTGGCCAGGAAATGTCTCCTCTTCGAGAGATCACTTTGTTGGGGAAAAGTTGACGAACGACGGGCATAGCGCTGTTAGAGGTTGGGCCGTCGCTCCATCCTGTTGAAACCAGGTCCGCGTATTGTACCTAGCCTGGAAAATTCTGCAACGCTGGTGTAAAAAACTCCTCGATCATCGCTACATATCGCTCTGAATTTACATTTTAAAGGACTTATGGGCCACCCTGCACCTAAATACTAAAATCAAAAAGTTTTGACATGAGATAGATGTGTCTGGTAAAGAGAAAGGGTATAGATAGAGGCATGAGGGTGTAAAGTTCACTCATCCTCCATAGAAAAAATTTGTTCAGGACTTAAGAGCGTTGGCTCGGTACGGCATTTCATACAAACTTTCAAGTCCTTTTGTATCGAAATTAATGAACCGATTTTAATGAAACTTCATACGCAACGTTAAAAGTTAAGAACATTTTTGAAATATCTTATTTAAAAAAAAGATAAATGGAAATTTCTGTTTCTATGGAATATTTAAAATCGGTCCAATTTAGCTGCAACACTATTTTTCGAAACCTATGCGTAAAAACGCGCGCGCGCGCATGTGTTGCTTCGTATGAAGTTTAATTAAAATCGGTTCATTCATTTCGATAAAAAAGGACTTGAAAGTTTGTATGAAATGCCGTACTGAGCCAACGCTCTTAAACCTATTTATGTTTATTATGCCTTTAATTGAACCGAGTTACTGGCAAGATACAATACTTGTGCAACTGGTCTTAAACTAGGAGGATTCCTGTGCTATAAGCACCAGTTACTTTCGCCTCACCACCGTGTTCGAGCTGCCATTACAAGTGTGGTGCGGTGCAAAAAGGGAGGATTCTCCGACCAGACGGGCCTTGCGTCTGGTGGGCCACTGCCCGACGATTGATGTCTGGTATATGTTAATCGCGCGGTAAACTCTGCTTACGCGATGCAGGATTAGATATGCATGACGTCAATGTGATGCGTAGTTCGCATGTGGCGATGTAGATGGCGCCACAAGGGAATCCTTTGCTGAATGGCTTTCCCTACTCTAAAGTAGAGGAAGACCATAGACTGATAGACACGATGGAAGGGTTGTGTGAAGATGCTATGGCCATAGAAATGAGGTGAATACTGACATAATGGGTGATAGAGTTGTAGGTAGAAGGTTTACTGCGCCGACAACAAAACATTTGGGATCATCAGAGCAACAACATGATATGTTGAAGTAGCATGATGAAAAATAGAGCGCTTACTTTAGTTATCATTTATGACAAAATCAGTGCCTGCACTGACTGGTACTGTACCTAGGTACCTATTGCTTAACACACTATCAATTTAATTTTGAAGCAAATTGTTAATCCATTGCTTCTTAGGTTCGAAAAATTTGTCTGCTCGACAGCGTAAATAACGCAAGGAATGTAGTTGATTGTCTAAATGAAATCGTTTCCGATTGTGTGTTACGCAATTAGGGTGCAGCAGATCTCATACAAGCCCAGTTTCGGCATAGCTGACATGTTGTACTTCATCTGTGAGCGGTGTCTTCTCGTATTCATGTCGAATTACACGGTTATGTCTGCCGGTGACGTGAAGCCGATACGGGCATATACACGCGCGGTTACCGGCAGTTACAAATGCCCGGGTTGCTATAGGTAGCCGTATCGATACGTGAAGAGAGCTTTATTATTGGTTAACTGGGAGTGTATAGGTATTGTTTTGTAAGTTAATTACAACTTTGAAAGCTATTTTTAAGCTACTTCAAAAAGTAGGAGGTTCTCAATTCGACAGTATGTTTTTAGGGTTCCGTACCAAAATGGTAAAAAAGGAACCCTTATGGTGTGACTCAGGCTCGTATTTATAATCAAAGTAATTACTTGAGTAATTACTTGCTACTAAGTAATTTCTTACTTGACAGTAGAATTCTTAATTAAAGAAAATGGTGACTATTACTTGGCTTTTCTAAGCTTTGACAGTTCTAACTTCAAGCAATTACTAAACTATAGAAAGAAAATCATTACTTGAGCAATTACTTTGACTGAAGTAATTACTTTTACTTGACTATAAATACGTCTGTCTGTCTGTCTGTCTGTCTGTCACAGTTGGATATCTCAAGAACTGCTAATGCTATAAACTTGAAATTTGGAACAGTTTTAGATGACGTTTACCCAACTATCTTGCAAATAAGAAAGAAATTAAAATATTTTTTTTTTTTGTAACTGGTGGTACTAAAAGGGGGTATTAAAAATTCAAAGTGGGGCTACTAGGGCATGTGGGGTATCATATGAAAGAGCGCTGTTTGCAAATTCTTAAACATTTTTTTATATTTTTTTAGGCCGAATAGTTTTTGACTTTTGATGAAAAATGTAAAAAAAAATACCGTTCCCCTTATCTCCGAAGAGCTTCTTTACGACAGAGTAATTGTTTGTGTATAAATGTTTTTAAGTTTGTGTTTGTTGATCGTGTACTATTTGTTTCCTAATTTATGTTACAAGTAGGTATTTTGTACCGATGTCTTTTGTTCTTTTGTTTCAATTTAAATTTTAAATTTTTATCAGTGGAAACTTGTAAATGGCCTTCAGATTCATATTGTATAAGGATATTGTCTACTTTAGCTGGAAGTTTCCCGAATATAATAAAATAAAATAAATTATCTCCGAAGTTTGCAAAGTTAAAAATCTGAAATTATTCTATGTGATAGAAGTTTATGTAAAGATTACAGGAAAAATAAAACGATGTCTCTAAATAGCACACCCTCGGTGCGCGAGTCCGACTCGCTCTTGACCGGTTTTTTTTAAATCTTTGTTACGCAATTAAGTACTCCATTCGGATTCCATTATTGTCTATTTTGATGATTCTGTATTTGTTTGGTGGTTCAGAGGAGCTCGTGGCTAAGTAATAACAGCCGCACGGGTCGATCTATCAGGTTAAGCTACGCTTGCCGGGGTTGGTCAGTGGATGGGTGACCATCTTTACATACCGAGACTCCTCCGTGACTCGGAAAGCACGGTCCCGGCTGTCACTTGTGGATCTTTGACAGTCGTTACGGGTCGTCAGAAGCCCGAAAGTCTGACAACCAGTCTTACCAAGAGGTATCGTATTACCCAGTTACTGGGTTGTGGGGGTCAAGTAGGCAGTCGCTCCATGTAAAATACTGGTATTCAACTGCATCCGGTTAGACTGGAAGCCGACCTCAACGTAGTTGGGAAAAGGCTAGGCAGATTGATTGATTGGTTGATTAAAGGCGTTAACAGACAGACACATTCATACTATAAGGTATTTAACAAAAATACCTGACACTGCTGACCATAATGAAAGCCAAGGGGTTCACATCGGTGAGGGGTTCACATCGGAGTCGGGTCGACGATGAAGTACCTGGGACTCGTCCTCGACAGCCGGTGGAACTTCGTGGAGCATTTCCGACGTTTGGCTCCCAGACTGGCACGGGCTGGGGCTGCCTTGAGGCGGCTCCTGCCCAATCTGGGGGGTCCAAACGCCTCCTGCCGGAGGCTCTACGCGGGGGTCGTGCGGTCCATGGCCCTTTACGGAGCACCGGTGTGGGCGCGTTCCCTAAGGCTGGGGCCAGCCGGCAGGTTGAACGCGTCCCAGAGGGTCATGGCCATCCGGCTAGTCCGGGGATACCGCACGGTCTCCCGGGAGGCGGCGAGCCTCCTTGCCGGATTGCCGCCGTGGGATCTGGAGGCAAAGGTCCTCGCGCACGTGTGGGAGTGGCGCGAGGAGGCGAAGCGCCGGGGCGTAACTCCGCTGCCGCGAGAAATCACGGTACAGCGGACAGAGCTCCGGCGGGACCTCATGGCGGCATGGAGAGCGCGACTGTCACAACCCAGCGCTGGGCACGCCACAATTGCGGCGATAAGTCCCCTCTTTGAGGAGTGGTTAGAGAGGCGCCACGGCGTCCTCACCTTCCGCCTGACGCAGGTCCTCACCGGACACGGTTGTTTCGGGAGGTTCCTGTTTCGCATAAGGCGGGAGGAAACGCCCGGGTGTTACCATTGTGTGGATCGCCCGGAGGACACGGTGGAGCATACAGTGGAGGTCTGCCCGGCTTGGGCAGAGCACCGCCGTGTTTTCACGGAGGCGATCGGCGGCGGCGATCTCTCGCGTCCGAGCCTGGTCCAGGCCATGGTGCGGAGCGAGAGTGCATGGGAGGCCGTCACCTCCTTCTGCGAAGCAGTGATGCTCGCGAAGGAGGAGGCGGAACGCGTGAGAGAGAGGCAGCCTCACGCCCTCAGTCGCCGCAGGAGACGCCCTGGGCGGCGGGAATCGCATGGCGATTTCCGGCCACCGTAGGCGCGGGCCTGCGGACGGTGAGCAGCGGGTAGCTCGCCGTCCGGTAAGGACCAGGCCCGAGTCGACGGCGCGTTGTGTTCCACGCGCGCCTCAAAGAGATGTCAGCAAGTGACGGGGTCCAATAGGGCCGACGCCGCTGGGGTCGCGGGTTGTCTGAAGGGGTTACCGCGGCCCTGGCATAGGCAACTGAAGGAACACGGGTGGGTTTTAGTCAGTAAAAGTCTGACACGCCCTTCCGCTCCACCCAGAGCGGGAGAAGTTATTTGATGATTTCCCACCCTCAAAAAAAAAAAAAAAAAAAAAGGCTAGGCAGATAGACTTCAGAGGTGGTCCCCTACGTGGTCCCCTTATCTTATCTTTACTTATTTAAATTGTATTAACTTTGCTTGGATAGTTTTTGAGATAACTTCGATAATACCAGATAATACGTAGGTACTTAACCCACTTTGTGTATCTGTTACTTTTTCTGTCATCTGTCAGGCAAGATGACACATCAAAATTTTTCGATTTTTTAAATTTAAATGTATTTATTTTGAAAAATTAATTGAATCTCAATAATATCGCAAATAATGTGCGCAATATGGATGGAGTGATGGAACTGTGGAGACGTGTCTTGCCGCTAGGTGTATAAGAAACCAGAACGGATTGGGACAAGAAAACGAGCAGCGTTACGTTACAGCTGTTTATTCTACACGGAACTAACTTTAAAATACACTGCCATGTGCTTATATAATTTTCTACATCTAAAAACTGCAAATAGGTGGCGTGCCAAGCAACTTCCGGAAATAAAATATTAAATATTATTTTAATCATTTTGCAATTGACTTCCGTTCTCTAACCGGAAACAGAATTTACAGCACCGGAAGTTGCTTGCAGAAAATCTCAAATAATTAAATAAACTAACAAATTGATCTGCACCCGATCAACAAGATTTAGTTGCTTACCTACATTAAAACAAAAAGCTAACATTCGGCCTTCCTGACATTAAGTTTGTCCTCAAACTATAAATTACACAATATAAGCACTAATGTTTAGCGTTAATTAATACGATACTTATCTAATTAAAGCATCAGCTATCGATATTCTCAGAAACTATGAAATAATAAGTTAATGACGATTTAGCCCAATAGCACAGGAACCGCTTAAAAGGTAAGATATCACAATCGTATTTTGTTAATTTATCATTTTCATTAACACATTCATACTTTTCAATACTAATTTTGCTTCGCACATTGCACCGTAAGCTTCACTGATCAAGCACTCTCACCTGTCAGCCACTGTACGACTTACAATGAGCGACTCATATACAATGAGTGACTCATAATATCTCAACATCACAAGCTCATTCATACTTTTCAATATTAATTTTCCTTCGTCTCACATTGCACCGTAAGCTTCACTGATCAAGCACTCTCACCTGTCAGCCACTGTACGACTTACAATGAGCGACTCATATACAATGAGCGACTCATAGTATCTCAACATCACAAGCTCATTCATACTTTTCAATATTAATTTTCCTTCGTCTCACATTGCACCGTAAGCTTCACTGATCAAGCACTCTCACCTGTCAGCCACTGTACGACTTACAATGAGCGACTCATAATATGTCCAACATCACAAGCTCATTCATACTTTTCAATATTAATTTTCCTTCGTCACACATTGCACCGTAAGCTTCACTGATCAAGCACTCTCACTTGTCAGCCACTGTACGACTTACAATGAGCGACTCATAATATCTCAACATCACAATTCATACTTTTCAATATTAATTTTCCTTCGTCACATATTGCACCGTAAGCTTCACTGATCAAGCACTCTCACTTGTCACCCACTGTACGACTTCCAATGAGCGACTCTATCTCAACATCACAAGCTCATTCATACTTTTCAACATTAATTTATCTTCGTCACACATTGCACCGTAAGCTTCCTGGTCAAGCACTCTCACTTGCCAACCCACTGTACGGCTTCCAATAAATGACTCACAATATCTCAAAATCAAATTCTGCACATGACAAACATTGCACCGCAAGCTTCCTGGTCAAGCACTCTCACTTGCCAGCCCACTGTACGGCTTCCAATGAATGACTCACAATATCTCAAAATCACATTCTGCATATGCCACACATTGCACCGCAAGCTTCACTGGTCAAGCACTCTCACTTGCCAGCCACTGTACGACTTCCAATGAGTGACATCACATTCTGCACATGCCAAACATTGCACCGCAAGCTTCCTGGTCAAGCACTCTCACTTGCCAGCCCACTGTACGGCTTCCAATGAATGACTCACAATATCTCAAAATCACATTCTGCATATGCCACACATTGCACCGCAAGCTTCACTGGTCAAGCACTCTCACTTGCCAGCCACTGTACGACTTCCAATGAGTGACATCACATTCTGCACATGCCAAACATTGCACCGCAAGCTTCCTGGTCAAGCACTCTCACTTGCCAGCCCACTGTACGGCTTCCAATGAATGACTCACAATATCTCAAAATCACATTCTGCATATGCCACACATTGCACCGCAAGCTTCACTGGTCAAGCACTCTCACTTGCCAGCCACTGTACGACTTCCAATGAGTGACATCACATTCTGCACATGCCAAACATTGCACCGCAAGCTTCCTGGTCAAGCACTCTCACTTGCCAGCCCACTGTACGGCTTCCAATGAATGACTCATTCTGGTGGGAGATGCACCGTGGGACTTCGCTGGCGGTTGACCACTCAACGTGAGCTTCATCAACACTTATCTATCAAGCCAACCACCCCACGACTTCCATCTCCTAATCCTTACTTTAATCATTTAAGTTTTCGCATTTATCTCTATTATTTCTAACACAGACTAACTTCTAATAAAATAACATCATATTTAATTCACATTTCCTCTTCATTTTCAAGCAACGGCTTAGTTATAAAATAAATATATTAGTTATCGGTTATATATTATGTTCTTTCATTATTATTATTTTATTTTTATTGTTTCAGGTCAACCGTATCATATGAAGAAATGTCAATCATAAACTTCTGTCGATTTTCATAATGATGTAATACAATTTTCCGTTTGAATAACCTATGACCAATTACATACTCCACAATTAACGTGTCTTTCATTTATTATCTACCTAATCACCTTCATCATTCTTTTTCAGAATCTGATCCAGAACTTATTTCATTAATACTTGTGCCAATCCATAGCTGTATCTGATCCACAGCCCAAATATAACAATAAATACCTACTGCTTTTTGCCAATATTAGACCCTGGTATGCTTCAAACTTCATAACTATCAATATCTAAAACTTTGAGATTCCTGAGTAATAGCTTTATACTTTGGCCTCAAGTCCCTCTTACATAATTATGTCTATCAAATCTATCTTTCCGGTTACATTGGTCTTTCGATATCGATAAAGCATTGAACTTTAATTAATAATAATAATTAATAGAAGCACTTTTGTAATATTTATTTTGTGAACGATCTAATAGAAATCAGATATAGTAATGGCTATTAAACCCGTTTATCATCGTTATTATTTTGTTTTCTATTTTTGTTTGAAAAACAGTCATGACTCATGAGGTTTAAGTCCATATTTTTGTCAATTTTCGCAATTTTTTTTTTTTTTTGTTAATGGTATTTTCACATTGGGAAACTTTGCCAGTTTGTTTGCAATTAAAGCATACAGAAGGAGTATGGTTTGATTGCCTGCATTGGTTCGCATGATGACCATCACTTTCTACAATATAACAAATTATGGTGAAATTATTTGGCAACGGGATTTCAGATTTATATTTAGTACTTAATAACTCATTGATTGAATTATTATTATTACAAGCAGAGAACAACCCGAATTGACCGTTTTAAGCCCTTCATACCATTTTTTTTGGCATGACCTAATCGTAGCAAAGCAAAATGGGTTGTTTGTTGATCAGACCAACCATAGATATGAGCACATTCGTCGACTTCAGATCGGACGGGTCAAATTCAGGAATTATATTTTTATAACATTTGAATAGTATGAAGAATGATTCACACGAAATGAAATGAAACTCACTAAATCATGCAAATTGATTGGCAAATTAAAATTAAGTGGGTTACTTTCCAAACCTCCAACTGGAACTTCTGAAGATCCTGGTACTGCCTCTCATCCAGTCTCCGCAGCATAGCTCCTATTTTCTTCCCCGACTGAGAGTTTGAATGTCTTTTACACTTGCGTCGTTTTGAATGTCTCTCTCATACGAATATTCACTCGGTTTACTTGATTAAGAGTCACTACTCAGACCACGAGAAAGTTCACCACAAAAACACACCATACCGTTTGAAGTTCACCACAGAAGCACATCGTTCAGTTTACAAAAATGTTTGTTTTAACGCTCACAAAGAAACGATAGAAAAAAAAAATTGCTTTAAATTAAAAACTTGTTCACTTGCACTTTAGGTATTATCCCACTTCTGATATAAGAAACCAGAACGGATTGGGACAAGAAAACGAGCAGCGTTACGTTACAGCTGTTTATTCTACACGGAACTAACTTTAAAATACACTGCCATGTGCTTATATAATTTTCTACATCTAAAAACTGCAAATAGGTGGCGTGCCAAGCAACTTCCGGAAATAAAATATTAAATATTATTTCAATCATTTTGCAATTGACTTCCGTTCTCTAACCGGAAACAGAATTTACAGCACCGGAAGTTGCTTGCAGAAAATCTCAAATAATTAAATAAACTAACAAATTGATCTGCACCCGATCAACAAGATTTAGTTGCTTACCTACATTAAAACAAAAAGCTAACAGGTGACTGCGTAAGCGTGGGTGACCCGCGGCCGCCCGTTCGATGTCCACCGCGCACAGGATGGAAGGAAACCAGCACATGAAGTGATTTTTTCCTCCATTGGTGTAATTGCTGTATGGCGTTCCAGTGTGAGGATAAATAAATAAATAAATTAATTAATTAAAAGCCCGAACTGCGGCAAATCTTTCGATTTACCGGTAAATCCTAAGTTTACCAAATCTCACCGGTAAAAGCCCGAATTGTTGTATAACAATCATCCATATGTTATTTATATATTTAGGTTAAGGTATTATCTATGGACCTGTCGCCTAAAATAAATGGTTAATTTATTTTATTGCATTTATTTTTATTCTTCTTTCCTGAGCTGGTCGATGCTTTTAGGCAGGTAGGTATATAGGTATTATAAGCCTTTCCAGTAGAGATTGTGGAGGCGTGTGAATGGTATATCTATAGGTTGCAAGTTAGGTATTTGAAGATTTTAATTGATATAATTCTAAGGGAATGGATCTCTTCTATTCTTAACTAGCTTTTGCCCGCGGTTTCGCCAACGTTGAAAAAGTATATCTACTATATCCTAATCCTGGTCATGGTCTAAGTACGTAGGTATGCCATGTGCCAAATTTCATCCAAATCCGTTTAGGCGTTTCAGCGTGAAAGCGTAACGAACAAACAAACTTACTTTTGCATTATAATAAGTAGGTATTAATTAGGATTAGGTACAATTCTCAAATTAGATCGTATTTTTTCGAATTAAAATTTTTAGTTCATATAGAAATGAGTTTTCTTAAACTAGTCGCATTAATTTAGTCTAAATTTTAACAAGAAAAGTTGTAATTTAATTCGCTTTGCAAATCTTAGGTATTACTTAGAGAATAATTGCAATTTTACAGTTTTTTCTTTGCCGTTGTTAATAATTAGACCAGAGGCAGAGATTACTTTTAAACATAATTATATTATAGTTTGTAATTAGTTTATTTTAAAATTTACTGGGTCCTACATAATGCAGAAAGTATCATTAAACTTTTAACCCGCGTCCTAATAGAAAGCGACTACGTGACCATCGCAAGTTCGCGCGAACGTTGTTCGAACGAACAGCGATCAAGCGTACGGAGTCGGATACCAGTGTCCGACTCATTCTTAACATTAATAACTTTCCTTGTTCCACGTTTTCTCTTTCCATTCTCCCCTGTCAACCGTCACGCTATCATTCACTCTCTTCTCTTTCATATCATTCCTCACACAGTCCATCTTTTCATTGGCCTTCCTATTATCCATCAACATTTATATTCATCTCTCTCTCTAGTATCCATCAACATTTATATTCATCTCACTCTCTAGTATCCATCAACATTTATATTCATCTCTCTTGTAGTCACACGCGTTTCCCCCCTCCTCATCACATGCCCTTACCAAGCCACATGGCCTCGACCTGGGGCCCTACTCCCTAGGTCCGTCCGTCTTCCCGTCCGTCCGTTATTCCGTCCGTCTGACATTACGATCCATCAAAACAAGTGTAAAAGTTAAATTTTTCGGACGGGCAAAAACACATCGGGAGTAGGGACAACTGGCAAATCATGTTGTCATTCATACTTCGTTCGGGCCCCGAACCAATCATACATCCGTAGGTGATACGGAGTAAGAAACGCCCGTAATGAAGGCCGAAACTACGGGCTTCGTGCTTAGGGAGTAGGCCCCCAGGCTCGGACGCGAGGGATCGCTGCCGCCGATCGCCTCCGTGAGAACACGGCGGTGCTCTGCCCAAGCCGGGCAGACCTCCACTGTATGCTCCACCGTGTCCTCCGGGCGATCCATACAATGGTGACACCCGGGTTCAAACTTCCCCTGGCCCTTATATACTCATTTCTTACTTTATCCATTTTGAAAGAAAGAAAAAAGATACGTTTATTTGCGGTAAACATGACGCAAAGCACAACAAAATAAAATAACAATTTGTAAAACAATCGTTTTTCGTTACGCCACACATCCATCTCAACATTCGAGCAATCTCATCTCCGCTGCATGCAATCTTTTTGGAAAGAAGTTCCTTATCGGACGAAACGAACTTGGCGGATGGAGGCTAGGCCTAGGCTAGGCGAAAAAAATTTTAAGATTTTTCCGTCACGAAATTCCGTCACGATTGTGTTTTCTTTTATAAGTATTCTAATATTCAAAAATGTAACATTACCTATTACTTCAAGTTATTACTCTTTGAACGACGAACTTCGTTACAACTTCCAACCGAGTGTTCCACGCTGAGGTTCCACGACACTCACGTATTTTTTTCATCCGTCAAAGTCAAAGTCAAATCATTTACTTCAAATAGGAGGCACTTTTGAACGTCAAAATTTACAAAACCGTGTAATTTTTGTCTTTACGGGTTCTGAGATGGTGACACGCCGCCGGTTTACGCTGAAAACCAGCGCCTTGACTCGTGCCTTCGTGCACGGGTCACGGCATTATGCTGAGCGTTAGCCGTTTCGCGCGTTAGTGACGCTTAATTAAGTATTTGTTGTTTTTCCTTTTAAGTTTGAATTTTAGCTACCCAATTGTTTTTTATTTTTTAGGATTATGTAAAAATTGAAAGTATGTGCGTCATTTTTCGCGAGAATAAATAGTTTTTCTTTCTTTCTTTCTAATTGATTCTAGTCGCCCCTTCCAAAAGGTAGTTTTGTGTGGAGAAGAATGTCTTCTTCACAGCCCCGCATTCCGATTCATACAGTACGACAGGCCCACGGACAGGCCTTATTAGGTAATAGGTAATACGGGCTGGTATCCGCAACTCCACGTCAATGCGCGTATTTTGCGTATGGACAGGCCTTTATTTATTTATTTATTTATTTATGTAACAATTGCTTGCTGCACTTACAGTGTACACCAAAGCGTGCAGCAAGCCAACAATATGTTGTTATTACGGACTTGTAAATTTTCCACTATTAGCTTGAGGGGCATCCGTGGGTCGCAAGTTGTTCCTGTGACCCGTCACCATTTCATCCATCCTGAGTTGATGGATGTGTCTACTAAAGTCGTAACAAATTAAGTGAAACTAGGTACTAATAGCTAACACACATGACTTAAACTTAGTCTGACATCTAAACTCTAACACGCTTTAACGTTCACATGTTAGTTTGAACGTGAAATGACGTTGAAGAACAAGAGGAAACTTCGCGTCTTGAACTTTAGTTAATTTTAGATGCGATGCTCTATCACAGATGCTTTGAATTGAAAAACTAGCTATGCTTCAGATACTGGCATTGTTTAGCTTGGTGAAGTAAAAATGTGTTAGGTTGGTTCATTGAATTGATGATGAGTTGAAATCATATTGTTTCTCATCCCAATAAAATCAGCCATCTATCTATCTATCTCTAAAAATAAAAAGAGAAGTCCTGACTGACTGACACATCAACGCCCAGCCCAAACCCTTGGACCTAGAAAGCTGAAATTTTGCACAGAGGTTCCCTTTATCATGTAGACAAGGAATAAGGAAGGATTTCCTGGTAGCACGTTCCCGTGGGATACTTTCCGACATCCACGCGAGCGAAGCCGCGGGCAAAAGCTAGTTAATAATATGAGGTGCCATAATATGCGGAGGAATGAGGAAGAAACGATGGATGGACTGAGTGGAAGGTGAAGATGTATGGAAAAGAAGACCAGAGGGCAAGAGAATTATTATGAACATGAGGTGTATATGCTTTTGTGTCTGCTTGGCCAAGAAAAGCCTCTAGGTATAGCTTAAATTTTACGATTGATTGATTTAATAGGTACTTATATAATTATGCTTTTGCACAAAATTTGAACTTCGTATGAAAAAAAAATGAAAGCAGTTCAAAACTATCCAATGAGAGATAAGACCACAAAATTAATAAAACATTTGTAAAAACGTATACTTAAATGTTTCTGCAATAAGCAAAGACTTATTGCTATCTGCTGCTGATTTCCTTCTCGGAGGTTTTGATACTTCTGGCGCTGTTGGAAATTGTAGGTACTTACTTATTGCCAAAAATACCTTTTATAAGTTGGTAAAGATTGTAAAAAGATGTTATAGGGTTGCAGTGAGTTACCTAAAGGTTGTTTTACTTAAACGGTGATCTATAAGTAGGTACAATATGTAACTGAAAAGCTCAACTTTTACTACGGGTAGGGTTGGTAGGGGTGGTAACCCTACCCCCATGAAATCGCTTAAAAAGTCGGCTGTCCCCTACATTTTGTCAAGTTATGCGAACATTAATGTATGGAACTGTTGTATCGACAAAATGTTGCTGGAAGCGCTTTTTAAAAGTGGTCCTGATGACACAAGCTGTTTAACATTCTTGTTTAAATAACGTCAGCGCGAACAAATACACTTTGACGTGAAATGTCGTGTGAAGGCTTAAAAAACAACGTATTAATTCCATAATTTACATATTAATGCACATGCGAAAATACTAAAGAATATATGAATATTAATAAACTGTCCTTCGTTTATTTATTTTGAGGGGATTCTTTATTTTTTTAATCTCAAGGTCCTCGTGCAGTTTTCATTGTTTTAAGTTCATGCGCATTAACTGCATTTAAGCGCATGCACTTTGAATTCGCATGGACGAGCAAAACCTTTTTTCGTTACCTACGTGACGATTTCTACCAGTTTACTCCCACAGCAAGTCGCGTTAAAAAACTTCGTTCCAAAAAGTTTTTTCTATTATTAAGGGGTTATAATAAAAGAGTCGTAGATTGACTGTAGAATTCGCTGTTATACAAAACCGCTAGTTGTTATAAATAAAAATTTACATAGCGCCGTTATGTAAAACAACTGAACGACGACGTTTAGCGGTTTTACATCATTACTGAACATGCAGGATTGTTCAAACGTTTTGCGTTTATCAATGAAACGTCAGATTGTAGATTTTAGTTATAAATTTTGACACTCGGGCCTCTCTGTGTCATGACAACAATAATGGCGTCCTAGGCAGAAATAAATAAAACGAGTAATTCAAATTAAAATTCAAATTCAAATTCTTTAATTCAGACCATAGATCCATATAGTGTTAGTATACCTTAGCCTATTGTTAGTAATTATTTAAAATATAAATTAATTGGCGACATGTACATCTGTGCGCACATGTCTGCCCACCCAGTGCCTGATAAACGGCCCATCTATTTTGTCCGCCAGTGTAGCAAGGATGTTGTTAGGACTCTCTCTGAAACGCCGCAGCATAGATGCACATCGCTTGCGCATGACGAGTAATATGAGTGAAAATTACCCTAATTCAGTTCAGAAAACAGTCAATTTTAATATAATATTCATTATTTTTATCTAGAAATATAATAAATACTTTAAATATTCAGTTTTCTGAGTTTTATGAAAGTCAGTCCTAAAAAATACTAAATAGCCAAGTACTTAACTGCGACCAACTTGCAAGTAGCGCTCGCCGGCCGCTACTGCGGCACCGCTCGCTTCTAACTTCTTGTTCGCTTAGCGGTTGGTCACAGTTCTAACCTAAACCAATTGGTCCTATTGCTCTAGGTTATGTAGTTATTGTGCGACGGATTCGGCATTAGAATCCACACCAAACGCTTATTGTGACTGCAGATAAGCCGCAATACGTATTTAATAAACGTAGGTAGCAGTTTTGTAAAACGTATAGCGCAATGACAATCCAGCTGAACACGTTGAGCTGTTTGACATAACGGCGCGGCGCTGTTATGTAAAACAACTAGCGGTTTTGTAAAACAGCGGATTCTACAATCCATCTGCGGCACAAATATACCTACGGAAATAGATTTACGCATGGTTACACTGCTGCAATGCACTCCAGTGATAAATTGTAGTGTAGAACGGTCTTTTTCCGTAATGAAGACTTAGAAATTATCTGCTTTCCCAGACTACTGAAGAAGGGGTTAAACCAGAGGCGGCGTAAGGCGTGGGCGACGTGGGCGACCGCCTACGGCCTTGCGGTCTGAGGGGCCTCGCGCCTCGAAGCTTTATGCATTACTTAAAAGCCGTGAAAAAATTTTACTCGTCATAAAACGAATTGATATACCAAATTCGATTATTTTTTTTTAGTCTAGCAACATTAGCTGGCGTTGCGTTTTTTTCGCGGGGAATCCCCGAAAGATTTTTGCAAGTTATTAAAAGTTTAATTATTCGTGTTTATATCCCCTTCGGCCCCCCGTCTCTGGGGGCCCCCCAAATCTCGAAAAGTAGGTACTTTTTAATCAAATCTCAAACAAGGTCAAAACATGTTCAGTAACAAAGAGGCAGTTTGTAGTTGGAGGCCCCCCAAATATTATTATCAACGTAACATGCAAAAATTTTCGAGGCCGCTTCGCTCGCTATTCCATCGTAAATTTTCTTCGTTTTCAAACTTTACTTTTCTAAAATTTTCGAGCTGGCTACGCTCGCTCTTGCGTCTTGCATTCTTCTAATTCTCAAACTTTTCTGTCCAACTTAATAAAATATCTCCTATTTCTGTAGGAATGTTGAAAAGACAACCTAATTTTAACCATCCGAGGCGGCATAATAAAATTTTCGAGCTCGCTTCGCTCGCTCCTGCATCATCTTTCACAAACTTTTGTGCATTATAAATAGCGGCTGGTGTTAGAAATAAGACATAATCTTGAAAAAATTCTGTGAGGCTAAAAGCCGAAAAGTTCGTCTATTTTTTTAATTTGGTTTGTTTATGCATTTTTGTCATCATTTGATTACCAATAAAACTCATATACCTACCTACTGATACATTTGTATCAGCTCAGATTGTGAGATTGAGAGATTGTGTGTTTTTGTATTCAGCTCATTCAAATTAACGTTTTTCTTTCGATTGGGAAGTTAAACAGGCCTCGCAAAGCTGATGTCGCCCACGTCCACGTTTGGTCTAGCGCTGCCACTGGGTTAAACAGAAAGAAAATTAAATGTAAATACCTACCTAATTTAACAAATGGGTTAAAATAATAAACTGTTTCATCTTTTGTATATTTACGTTTATTGTGAAAAGATTTTTACCTTTTTTTCCGTTAGGTAATTTAAAGAGCGGCAAACCTTATAGGCCCAGGGTGCCAAATCTTTAAGTACGCCACTTCCTATAAACAATTAAGATGTTACACAATTTTACAAATAAAACCAATTTATAATAATTAAATTAAATTAATTAAATTATCAAAATTTTATTTTAATGTTCCAAGTAAAACATTTCGATTTAATCCACCCTTACGTGTACCTCATACATCTACGAATTATAGGCAGAACAGTTATATTGTGCGTGCAAGCAACATTTGTAATGAAATATGTAAGCGACATAACCTGGATCTGTTTACAACTAGTGTGCCCTCAGCCAGAAGGTGCTTAAGGCTGCAGTCTTGCAAAATTCACTTGCGGCGAATTATTTGCGCAACTTTGTGTTTTTTTTTAAACAAAAGTAATGAAATAACATGAAATATTATTATAGTACGTAAATAACCATAATATAAGTAATAGATGGTAGTTTTTTTTAAGTTCATCTGGGTGGATTATGTTAGGTAAATCAAGCGTTAAATACAGCTCTTTCGCGCCAACAACGATTCGAGTTATGTTTGTGCACTTGCATTGGGCAATACAAATTTTATTTTGAAAATCTGTTCAGCGCATAATTGTTTCCATATTCTTGTCTTCAAAATGCGCTGATTACTTTTTTTTGATTATCTTTCATTTTCTTAATTCAGGTGTCACAATGTCATCGAAATTCTCTGTTTTTATCTCTTAATAAACGGTTTGTTTCATAATAACAAAGCATCGTATGCATGTAAGATTTGGTTGGTTTAATGCCAAGAGTTCAATAAAGCAAGTACTAAAAAAAATAGCATCTAAATCACCTTAGTCTAACAATAATAATAATCTCAAAAGACCTCCAAAACGCTCCGACCCACTAAGAAATTTCCCTCGCAATTCTTGTTCATAAACTTTGTTTTGGAGGTCTTTTGAGATTATTATTATTGTTAGAGTAAGATGATTTAGGTGCAATTTTTTTTAGTGTTTGCTTTATTGAACTCTTGGCATTAAATTAACCAACTTTTACATGCATACGATGCTTTGTTATTATGAAACAAACCGTTTATTAAGAGATAAAAACAGAGAATTTCGATGACATTGTGACATCTGAATTAAGAAAATGAAAGATAATTAAAAAAAAGTAATCAGCGCATTTTGAAGACAAGAATATGGAAAAAATTATGCGCTGAACAGATTTTCTAAATAAAATTTGTATTCCCCAATGCAAGTACACAAACATAACTCGAATCGTTGTTGGCGCGAAAGAGCTTTATTTAACGGTTGATTTACCTAACATAATCCACCCAGATGAACTTAAAAAAAACTACCATCTATTACTTATATTATGGTTATTCACGTGCTATAATAATATTTCATGTTATTTCATTACTTTTGTTTAAAAAAAAATACAAAGTTGCGCAAATAATTCGCCGCGAGTGAATTTTGCAAGACTGCAGCCTTTTTTCAAATAACTGCAGATTAATCTATGTTTTCCTATTATTATTTTTTTTCCTTTTTATTAGTGTCAAACCAAACGGTTATCTAAATAGTTTTAATTATTATAATTTATGAGATAATATATGTTTCTGCTTGTGTGCTTACAACATAAATACTAGTAGAAGTCTAAACGCGAAGACTTGTAATTGGCTTTCTGTTGGCTATCGTTTCCCTTTTTGTTGTTAAGTTTTTTTTTTTAGCTGTAAGTCTTCCATGCTGTTATAAATAAATAAATAAATAAATAATAAGACTTTCATTTTCAATAAAATTTATCCTTTAGAAATAATCGGCTTAACACAGAAAAGAATAAAGCGTTACGGAAAATCGTTTAAGAACAGTACAATGTCGTGCTAATAGCGGATTATGGAAATAACTTGATTCAGACCTTTGAATAGCTCGAATAAAGTTCTTTGCACACCTTTACGACTTGACACCAACTTAAAACTGCATTGAAAAATGAGCTTTACATTACGTTACGTACAGTAAAATTTTCATTACGAAAAAGAAAAAGAGAGAGACAGAGAGAGTCCTAGAAAAAGCGAAATGGAAGGAGAGTAAGGGGAGGCCTTTGCTCTGCTGTGGAAACATCCAGGCAAATTCTATAGGTACCTATAGGTAGATAAGTATGTAGTGTACCAATGTGACGCGTTGATCATGCCAATGCGTCGTGCTAAAGTGCGGGCCTCAGTTAGTCTCTAAAGTTTAGAGTAGTAGTAATATGGTAGTAGTAGGAGTAGGTAATATGGTAACAACTCGAAAAAATAGACCGAAATATAGACCTGGATTTAGGTTTTTTTTTCCTTAGTTCTACAAACTAAAATAGATTTCAGGACACATGAAATCACTTCTTATGTACCTATTGTAGATTACTGTGTATTTTTTCCTATCAGAAAGATGCTATAGTTACTGTAAAAGATGGTTACAATAGTTATTTATGCAACTGACGTATAATAAGGGGTATTAAAACACGAATGTGGGTTTATCCCACGAGGCGAAGCCGAGTGTGATAATAGTATCACATGAGTGTTTTAATACCTAATTATGTACAATTGCACACAAGACTTTATCTACATCCATGTTATCAATCCTCTATAAGAGGTTCTGAAACAGTTTTTTGCAATACTAATACTCGTATCGAACATGGCGGCCGGCGTCATAGTAGGTATACGACGTGAATTCGAATAAGATCTTTTTTTAAATTACGGCGCTGTTGTAGTGAAACGCGCGTGCATTACAAAGTTCTTTTTTTGAAAACGAGTTGCATTATGAAATTCAGTACAACATTAAAATACCCGTTTGGATGCTATTATGGTTACCATGGTTACTATGACACTGGCTGTTTTAATGTTGGCAATAAGCTAAGTAACTGTTTCAGAAACTTTTATAGAGGATTTATAGCATGGGTGGAGATAAAGTTACTTAGTTTCGCCGTATTTTAGGAAGGAGCAGCCTTAATCTCGTCAAAGAGATATGCGTCTTTACGGCGTCAATACTTTTTGAATATTTAAAAAATGTTTATAAATAGAATATCACCAAAAACGAATAAAAAAATTTTTATGAACAAATTAACATTATATTTGTGTTCTAAATATTAGGCTGTATAGCGGCTTTATACCTTTGCTTCTCCTTCAACCTGGCGAAAGCAAAGCGCTAAAAAAAGAGAATTTAAATCAGTTTCCTAATAATTCTCATTAACAAAAATATTTTTCGCTATTTTATTTTATTTCTTCAAAAGTGTATTGAAAAACGTCGTTTGATACACGTGGACATTTGTTATTGCATTCGAGGCGGAATTAACACCGGAGCCGTAGGCGAGGTTGTTTTTGAGCCGCGAACTTCTCCACTTGTATCAAAATTTACTATTTTATGAATTAAGTTTACTTACTATTATTATTTCTTTTTCATTACGGGAATTGGCCTTCTGTTGTGCGAAGGCCTTAACCCTGCCCAGTTTTAACCCCCGGAAACTATTAAAAACAAGTTACGCGCAAAACCTCTACAGTATTATGTGAAATACGTTTTTAGATGAAACTGGGTAATGTGCACAATAGCTGGTGATGTTAGTTAGTTGTTTGTAACTTAGAGGTTGAACAGTGATGAATCCTGGGTAATTGAGTGTGAATTTTAGGTGCGGAGTATTTTTTAAAGAGGTTAATGGGGTTTACTTTAGTAGGTATATTAGGTACATAGGTAGGTAAGTAGGAAACTTACTAGATAAATGTGATTTTACAAATCGTTCTTACATGTAGAGTAATTTTTAATTGAACGTGCAACTATCGTTTTTCTCGCGTTCTTGGATTTAGTTTTGAACTTTTATTTTTATTTCAATTATTTTGGGGTTTGGGATCATTAAGGGTAGGCACTTCTTTGGTTTGGGAAAATTCAACAGTACATTTTTTTATTCAACAGTAAAACTATGTATAAATAATCATAGATGTGTCTATCGCTTAATGTTGTGCACTTGGCTTGTATTTTGGCTAGTGTTATTTGGTTGAACAGTGTATTAATGAAATTGTAGATAGACCAATAAATAGGTAAATAAATAACCAACATATTTTCAGAAAGTAGGTAGGTACCTTCCATTAGATACCAAACACGATAAGTATATTAAACTTGTTTTGTTTTCGGTAACTCTACATCCGCTTATATTCTGCGTATTAATTCGTCGTTGTAATCTAATTTTTATTATTATTTATAGACATGGGCATTATTGCTATTTTTATATTTGTATTTATTTGATTGTATCCTTCCCGTCATTTGTCACATCCTCAATTGCTCTGCATCTAGTGGTGTCTTTCCATGCTCATGGAAAGATGCTCAAATAATTCCTTTACCTAAAAAGTCAAATCCCACATCCTTTTCTGAATACCGTCCAATATCCGTCTTGCCATTCCTATCCAAAGTCCTTGAACGGTTAATTCACAATCAAATAAGTACTTTCCTCTCTAAAAATAATTTCCTCAACCCCTTCCAGTCTGGCTTCCGTCCTGGTCATAGCACTACCACAGCGCTTCTGAACATTACGGATGATATAAGGTCAGCTATGGAAAAAGATAATCTAACGGTTCTAGCTTTGCTAGATTTCAGTAATGCCTTTAATATTGTTGATTTTGATGTTTTGCTTGGCATTCTACGCTCTCTTAACATATCTCCATCGGTAATTGACTGGTTTCGTACTTATCTGTTCGGCCGCCGGCAACGTATTTGCATTGGAGAAATCTTGTCTTTCTGGAGTAATACTTCTGCCGGTGTACCTCAGGGTGGCGTTCTATCCCCTTTACTTTTCGCAGTTTTTATTAACTCAATCTCCAACGAACTAATTTCTTCCTACCATCTTTATGCAGATGATTTACAAATTTACTCGCGAGCTCCTCTTGAAAATCTGTCTGAGGCTATCCTAACGGTTAATAGTGATCTGGCCCGTATATGCGAGTGGATCAAGAGGTATGGACTTGTGGTCAACCCCATAAAGACGCAGGTTGTGGTGGTAGGCAGTTCTAGGACGGTCTCAAGGATCGACTGGACGACTCTCCCCCAAGTTTCTTTTGACAACTCAGTTGTTCCTTTCAGTGAGAAAGTTAAAAACTTGGGGATATTCATAGATAAGAACTTCTCTTGGACTGCCCAGCTACAGGAAGTTAGCCGCAGGCTATTTGCATCTGCTGCATCTTTGAAGAGATTGCGTAATTTTCTACCGACTGCCACCAAGATTGCGCTTGCACAATCGCTTCTTCTTCCCATCCTTGACTCTGCTGACGCCAGCTATCTTGACCTTACACAAGACCAACTTGATAAACTTGAGCGGCTTCAAAATGTGTGTATAAGGTTCATATTCGGTTTGCGCAAATATGACCATGTTTCTGAATATCGTGTCAAGCTCAAGTGGTTACCAATTCGCCTTCGCCGGAATGCTCATATCCTTTCCCTTTTGTATAATGTGCTCTTTTCTCCTTCCACCCCTCTCTATCTCAAGAAACGTTTCCAATTTCTTTGCGACTCCCACGCGAAATTTTTAAGGTCATCAGATAACTTGAAGCTCAAAATGCCTATGCATTCCACAACTTTCCTCGACAAATCCTTTACTGTCCAGGCCGCTCGTTTGTGGAATGCATTGCCCGTTCAAATTAAACGTGCGCAGTCGTTACCTATGTTTAAAAGGCTCGTAAAGGAACATTACTTGTCGTTGTGATCTTGTTCTCATAACTGTTAAATTAAACATCTTTAGTCTTCATTAATTTTCGTTGCTTAAATATTTACTATGTATGTATTTATGTATCTATTATTTAGGATATGTATGTATCTATTTTAGTTTAATATTGTATAAGTTGGTATTTACTATTTGCACCAACAATAGCCCCATTTTATATCGTGATAAATCACTGTCCATCCTAAGGTTGCCTGGAAGAGATCGCGGAAAGCGATAAGGCCGCCCATTGTATGTTTTGTAGTGTATATTATGTTTTCTTTTGTTATGTATTTTTGTGGTGTACAATAAAGTATATATAAATAAATAAATAAATAAATTGTAGTGTGTCTAATTGAATTGAATTCAATTGAATTGTAAGGAAATTAATTATATGACGTTTTGGATGGTATGTCTGTTAGCTCGTAAGACCAATTGAATAAATAAATAAATAAGCGGATGTTGGATTTTTTATGGCGTCATGTAACCCGTTGAACAATTTAACGCCTCCAACGATACCTAGTTTGTCAAAATATGATGAGTCGTTTAGGAGTTATGAGGGAACAGATGAACATGCATACATATATAGCCTGTTAAAATTATAACCGCCGCTTTGCCGTAGACGGAGAAAAATTGCCTGAAATTGGTTTATTTGAAATAAAAAATGATTTTTGTTTGAGTTGGTATTTGATTCTGATTCCTCGTCATAATAATCGTGAAAGTATTTCATATAAATAATTTTGTACCTATGTTTACCTAAAACATTCTCCATAATAAGTACCTACCACAAAACTGTGTTTATCAGTTGCTTAGTCTAAACAACTGTATAACATGACATTTATGTATGGAGTTTGACGTAGTACTGACATTAAACACGCGTTGAACAAGTGTCTAAGTTTTTGTGGTAAGACCCTCTTCGTTTATACATTTATTTACCTTCAGCGAAGGCTTTTGAAGTTTATGCTAGATTAATATTAGAGGTCTATATCATAATTCATATACGAGTTGTCCTAATTTAGCTGTGATCAATAAAAAAAAATACATAAAAAATATTGTGATAAAAAACTAGAAATTGGGTGACTTTTGCTTCAGATCCAATCCTGATAAAATATTTTACGACAGCCGCACCGTGTTCCGTCGCCGTCAAAAATTAATCAAATTAAAACAAAAATAGTTGACGCCGTCACCGAATATCGTTCTCAATTAATTGAAAAGTGCTGGAGTTTTTAGAGCAAATATTTTTATTGAACCAAATTTTAATTATAGAGGAGAACACTCAAATGAATTTGGTTCATGACGCATGGGTTAATGGTTAGCGCAAGTTTTCAGCGGTCGCACCATTTAATTAAAGCGTTGGTCGAGCCGTTTCATGACATGATCAGCTGTGTGGTATTATGAGACAGTCACACACACAATGACATGTATGAATGACAAAAATGCTCCACAAAGCTGAAGTTTTAGTAAATCTGGGTGCTAAAACGGCCACTTTGGCAGAATCATAATAGGATAATAGGTATTTATGAATCATATTTGAAATCGTAATACGTTCATAAACTGACAATTCATAATTTATCTGCGTACGCACGGCTACACATCAAGCTATACATTTCCAGTTTACACTGGCCTAACATTGTAAGGAAATCGTACACAATGCGAGATCAGCTTATACTGGAATTGTACAGTTTGATCTGTAGCCGTGCGTACAATTCATAGCACGCAATTCATTTGTTTGACAGTTTTGTATGGAGATTCGTAAAATGGTCCACAAATTATGAATTGCTTTATTGACGTATAATGTCAAATAGCACAATCATAATAAATTGCTGGGAATTCAGGAAATGAATCGCTTTTAGAGGAATTGCTTAATGTGGCCGTTTTAGGCCCCCTGGTTTACCTCTCCATTTCAAATAACATTAGACATTTTTTCCCTTCAACCGATTTTGACTACCGCTCCACACGCGTGTGCGTGGTGCGTGTACGCACCGTATGTAGCGTCCGATTCCGACTCAAGGCTCTTACAGACAGAGGCGATATCGCGAGCGATATTGCGATATTATCGCGTCGCAACACCGCTACGCGACACGTCGCGACGCGATATCGCCTCTGTCTGTAAGAGCCTTCAATGGACGCGCAACTTTAGTAAGTAAGTTAAATTCCACTTTTAAAAGTGAGCATGGTATGGCAGATTGATTAAGTTATTATGGGTAGACTCAATTAACTTTTTACATAACCTCGAATTGAATCGGTAAAAAACTATGTGCAGCTAACCACAAAAAAATTAAATCGGTCAAATCCATAATTTCCCTACAGATCATAAATTGTCATGACATTTTATTCTCCAGTGTTTTCTGCAACGTTTCATTAATGAAAGTGTCCACTGGATACCGATACCGATACTGATAGCCATGGAAAAGGGATTATTGTGCGAACTCCATTAAAAACGGAGCGCTATGTAAACCACAATGCGAATGGCGATCCGATTAGGTTTATTTTGTACTTTTTAAGGCTTTCATTATTGAATTAATTTATGTTGAGAACTCTTTGGGATTAGGTTTTTTAGTTGGTTCAAGAAATATTACAGAAAATACAGGGTGAAATTGAATAGATGCGACAAAATTTAAGGGGGTGTTCTACGCATCAATATGAACAACTTTTACTATGGGACCAAACCTGAAATCGCGAAAAAAAAAATCAGCTGTTCAGTACATTTAATGTTCGCATAATTCGTCAAAATGTACTGAACAGCTGTTTTTTTAAAAACAGCTAGCCCTTAAATTTTGTCGCATCTATTCAATTTCACCCTGTATAGAATTTATAAGTATAATGTAGGTTACTTACATTCAGCATGTACCTATTAGAAAGGTGTATAGGCCATCAAACTGAACAACTTTCTCTATGGGACCAACATCTTAATCGCAAAAAAAAAAAAACTATCATGGGATAGTTTTTTTTTTTTTTGCTTAAAAAACTTCAATACTTAATTGGCCAAAATGTATGGGACGGCTTATTATTTTTTCGCGATTACGATGTTGGTCCTATGGAGAAAGTTTTTCAGTTTAAGTTATCGATAATTTTGTGTTTTTAAAATTCCTATAAAACTAAATGATAATTTAAGTCTCTACCATAGAAATATAAATATCAATGGTCTGTAGGCTCCCTAAATATGTTAATTTGCATTAATATTCTGACACCTTTCTGATACATGCTATATAATGTGGTAAGGAAAATCTCTAAATCTCGGCCATATTTACCGAGATCAAACCGAAAAATTAAAAAATCTCAGCCGAAAATCAAACGAGATCTTGCGAGATTGCATAGGACTCAGGCACTGCAGACCCACCGTACCCCTGGCCGTACCCCTGGTGGTACGGTGGGTTTTTTAAAGTTAAACGATACCACTGTGTGAAGTGAACGTAGTGCTGTGCTGATGAAGATGCTAGACGGACAGAAAATGATAAACAGTTATCTCGCATATTAATGACTCATTCATTAGATAAGTAGGTACATAATTGATGCGGCAATAATGCATGTTAAGTACCAGGTATTTCATTAGGTATAAAGTTTAGCTCCCTCATAACGTAGGTATATGGTGGTACGGCCAGAGGTACGGCGGGTCTGCAGTGGACTCAGGAGCATAAATTCAAGTGTTTTTCGAAGCGGAGTATGGGTTTCAGGGGTCTAAGGGAGAACTCTTAAGTTGGCAGACAATTGTTTGTGCTCTGTAGTGCCTACGTGTATGAGGCAGAAAGAGCGTTTTCTGCAGCAGCCTGAAAAAAGAAGCCAGCTTATCTTATTCTTATCTCGGCTTCGCCAAAATCTCGCGAGATTGCATCCCCTAGGTACTCCCCCTACTCCCTCTATTTCACGAATTATAGATGGTCACTGATAGTGATACTGATGAGGTTTATTTTATTTATTTATTTTAAATAGAACGGTCGAAACCAATTACACTATTTAAACATATTACATATATATAATTTATTTAACACAGTCATGCATTCTTCTCACAAAAATTCAAACATTCTGACAGTATCATCTTCCATTCAGTCACAAACACATCAAGATCTGTGTTTGAGTTCAGGAGAGCGTTAATAGCAGCTAATGTCCTAGGAATAGGTGACTTTGAGCGTGCAACAGTACGACAAGTTGGAATAGACATTAAGTGGTGTTTTCTGCTACGACAATAATTGGCTGGGACAAACAGACTGATTACAGATTTCATTATGGAGATCAGGCACATCAATAATCCCCCTAAGAATTTTAAACATTACAGTATTTATGTAGCTGGGAAAGCTGCATTTTAGTTTCAGAACCCATAACTGATCTTCAAATAACAAGAAGCCAGTAAGTACTTTAAAGGGTGTAATTTTAATCACAGTTATCCTTTTAAGGCGTCATTGTATTAATCATAATGACCAACTTTTAGTATGGGATAAAATCTGAAATTGCGAAAAAAAAATCGGCTATTCCCTACATTTTGACGAGTTATGCGAACATAAATGCAGGTAAAGCTGATTTTTACGGTTCCGTACCAAAATGGTAAAAAGGAACCCTTATGGTGCAACTCAGTCTGTCTGTCTGTCTGTCACAGCTGGATATCTCAAGAACTACTAATGCTATCAAGTTGAAAGGAACAGTTTTAGATGACGTTTGCCAAACTATTTTGCAAATAAGAAAGAAATAAAAATATACTTATAAGTTTTTTTGCAACAGGTACCTACTGAAAGGGGTCTTAAAAATTCGAAGTGGGGCTACTATGGCATGTGGAGTATCATATGAAAGAGCGCTATTTGCACGTTCTCAAACATTTTTTTAATTTTTTTTAGGCAGCATATCAACTACGTTACTATGTTATTTCGACTTTTAATGAAAAACGTAAAAAAAAATACCGTTCCCCCCTTATCTCCGAAGTTTGCATAGAGAAAAATCTGAAATTATTCTATGTGATAGAAGTTTATGTAAAAATTACAGGAAAAATAAAACGATGTCTCTAAATAGCACAATTTATCAGAAATAGGAACGGAACTCTCGGTGCGCGAGTCCGACTCGCTCTTGACCGGTTTTTTTCGCGATTTCAGGTTTGGTCATATTGTCAAAGTTATTCATAATAATGAGTACAATGAACCCTCTTAAGAGGATAGCGGTGATTAAATTTACACCCTGTATAAGTAAGTAGGTACTTAAGCTGCGCAGCATAAATTAATTGCAACACGATTTGCAACATAATCAAAATCCAGCAAACAGAAAAAGTATGAAAAAAATTCAGCCAAAAAGTCAAAAAGCCAAGAAGTCAAAGGGGCAGTAAATTGCTGGGCCGCGTCAAGGCTGCTAATGACTGCCAACTTTGACGTCAGACCCGCGGCCTAACGACTGGAAACAGGCCGAACAATGCGCTGCGGGAAACGAAACGCGAATTAAGTATACTCGTTTTTATTGTTTTGTAACGTTATTGGAAATTTTTATGTTGTTTTGGAAAAGTTAATTAGTGTTTTTCGGTCTAGATGTTGAAACAATATAATTAAAAAGTATTTAAAATGGAGTTTGTTGACCGTTTTTAGGGTTCCGTACCAAAATGGTAAAAAAGTTATGGTGCGACTCACTCTGTCTGTCGGTCTGTCTGTCTGTCACAGCTGGATATCTCAAGAACTACTAATGCTATCAACTTGAAATTTGGAACAGTTTTAGATGACATTTAGGAACTATTTTGCAAATAAGAAAGAAATAAAAATATTTATATTTTTTTTTGCAACAGGTGCTGAAAGGGGGTCTTAAAAATTCAAAGTGGGGCATGTGGAGTATCATACAAAAGAGCGCTGTTTGCACATTCTCAAACATTTTTTAATTTTTTTTAGGCCGCATAGTTTTCGACTTTTGATGATTTCGAATGAAATTATTCTATGTGATAGAAGTTTATGTAAAGATTACAGGAAAAATAAAACGATGTCTCTAAATAGCACACTTTTTCAGAAATCGGAACGGAACCCTCGGTGCGCGAGTCCGACTCGCTCTTGACCGGTTTTTTTTCTCTTTAGGAACCTACTACGCTTTGGAACTATGGTCGGATTTTTAATCAGCTGCATTGAAATGACACTTTTAATGTAATTTTTATTGTCATTTCGCTATCAAATGGGATAATTTTTTAACGAAATGACAATAATAAGAAGTTGGTAAGAAGTGTTATTTTACTGCAGCTTAGAGCATCAATGCCTCTTTCTGACTGACCGACTCCTTTGACAATGCAAAAGTGCTTGTAAATGGTGTGACGTTGCAAAACAAGAAATACGTAACTCGCAGCGACATCGTTTGTGGACTAATAGAATCACATTTGACAGAGGCCACAGTTTAAACAACAGATGGCGCTAGAGATCGAACGCCTCTTTAAAACTTAATCCTCCTCGCGCTAAATAAAGGAGGATAAATTTACTTTCACACGGTTGGAAACCTTAGGTTTCATCTACAATCCATAACCCTGATTAGGGGGGATGCCGGGTGTGACAATGGATTAGTTGAAATAAATGATTTGAGTTTGAAGATAATGTTCCTGTTTCAGTATACATGGTCAAATTAAATTTGGTAGCGAAACTCCGCAGACGTGCCTATCTATAGGCATCTCAATCTGCCTAGCCTTTTCCCAACTATGTTGGGGTCGGCTTCCAGTCTAACCGGATGCAGCTGAATACCAGTATTTTACATGGAGCGACTGCCTATCTGACCTCCACAACCCAGTAACTGGGTAATACGATACCCCTTGGTAAGACTGGTTGTCAGACTTCCGGCCTTCTGACGACCCGTAACGACTGTCAAAGATCCACATGAATGACAGCCGGTACCAATGGCTTACAAAAAATCGCCCAACGCGCCTAAAGAAGTTTTCACTTCAAAAACTTAAAAGTAACGTAACTATGCATAGCTCCCAAAACGGTGAAGGAAAATATCGTGAGGAAACCGCCATGTTCTAGAACCAAAAATTCGAAGACATGTGACAACTACCAACCCACACTGGGCCCGCGTGGTGGATTACAGCCCTCTCCCTCTCGAAGAGAGGAGGCCTGGGTCTCAGCAGTGGGAACATTATAGGCTGATCATGTTTTGCTATAGTATAGCTTGCGCGGTGTCGCGGTGACGCGAACCTTTAAGCTTTCCTCCTACCAAAAATTGCTCAACGCGCATAAAGAAGTTTTTACTAAAAATCTCTCAACACCCATAAAGAAGTTTTCACTAAAAATCTCTCAACGCCTATAAAGAAGTTTTCAATAAAAATCTCTCAACGCGCATAAAGAAGTTTTCACTAAAAATCTCTCAAAGCGCATAAAGAAGTCTTCACTAAAAATCTCTCAACACCCATAAAGAAGTTTTCACTAAAAATCTCTCAACGCCTAAAAAGAAGTTTTCAATAAAAATTTCTCAACGCGCATAAAGAAGTTTTCACTAAAAATCGATCAACTCACATAAAGAAGTTTTCACTTCAAAAAACAAGCCGAACTTACTGACCAATTCTATATTCTCACCGCAGAATTTCCGCCTAATTTCTAGGACACCTCATAGATTATTTACCACCTTGTTACTATACCTCGCCGTTCGCCTATCGGCTTACATCAGTAGCACATTATTTATTTACTAACGTACAGTCAGCAACGAAAGTCGATTAACACTTGTGTTTTCTAAATCTTAATTACTTATTGAGAAAAATACTTCATTAAAACCGGAACAGATGTAAATTTTAAAGAAAATTAACACTTATCTAATAAATGAAATGCTAAAACGCAGGTAACATTTTGTGTTAATTTATATGATGTCAAAAAGTAGCAGTGTTAACCGATTTCTGTTGCTGACCGTACGAGACGGAAACGGTACGCTATCTACAACCTGTCTGCTGGACACCAATCAGTGCTGATAGAAAATCTAGAGAAATTGGTAAAAACTAGTCTTATTTTTGGAATGTTAGTAGCATTTATTTTTAACAGACATCAAAAAAGGAGGTTCTGTATTCTACCCTGATATATGTATGTCCGCGATTTTCTCAAAAACTAATGAACTAATTTTGATGAGTCTTTCACTAACGTGATCTACATACTTCCAGGAAGGTTTTAGTATATGATACATTAGGTAATTATTATAATGTACGAAGTTATATGCATAAATGTACTGTATCTTCGGCATTTCTTAGCGAATTTTGATGATTCTTCCTTTCGCTCGTCTTTTGTTGGTCTTTGTGCCTAATTGTATATTCAACTCAAAATGGAAATTAAAATCTTAACATTTTTTGAAGTCGGTATCTTGAATTCTTCAATGCACATTAGCTTGGCACTGATTTCAGAAGCTGTTATGTTTTTTATGACAGTTATTATTCGTTTTAGGTTTTTGAAGTCGGTTTTTACTGTTTTTAAAGTAAATTTTTTAGTGCTTTCATCGGTGGGATTGATGAAGTTTCCATATAAATGGATTAGTTTTGGTCATTCTTTTTTATCCCGAAATAGAGATTTTTAGGTCAAATTGCACCACCAATCACACAAAACAAAAGCTTAAAAGGATTAAAAGTTTTACGGATAAGTTTTCTTTTTTGAAAGAGGTGTAGCATTTTTCGTGGTTAAGAGGGCTGTCGCATTTTGTCACCTCTCTCGCTCACACGGAATCAAATTTTCAAGAATGTTAAAATGAAAATATGTTTTTTTGAAACATGTAATCAATTAGCGAACTAGTAAATAATATTAATTTAATAATAGGCAATTATTAAAAACACATTTTTATTTTGGCATTTATTTAACTCATCTCAAAAACAAATAAGTAATAAATACTTTTTGAGCTGAGTTTATTAAATAACACAATACAAATGTGTTTTTGAAATTGGGTAGGTATATATTAAAATAATACTATTTACTAGTTTGATTAAATTTTTCAAAAAAGCATATTTTCATTTAACAATCTTAAAAAATTTGGTCCCATGTGAGCGAGATATGTGATAAAATGCGACAGCCTCTTAACATAATTTTGGCAACCTTAACTTGGGATGCTCCTAGTCAAATGGACTGACGGCACTTGAAGATTAGTGCTAAAGAAAACTAAGTGTCCTTGCAAAAAAGCCAAGTTAGTTTCTTTCAAACTCATTTTGATACGCACTTACGAGTTTAATATGAAAAGAATCACTATAAAAGGAATTTTTAGGGTTCCGTACCAAAATGGTAAAAAGGATCCCTTATGGTGCGACTCAGTCTGTCTGTCACAGCGGGATATCTCAAGAACTAGGTACTAAGTAATCCTATCAACTTGAAATTTGGAACAGTTTTAGATGACGTTTGCCCAACTATTTTGCAATTAAGAAAGAAAAAAAATATAGATTTTTTTTCAACAGAGACTGAAACCGGTCTTAAATTCGAAGTGGGACTGGGTGCTGTTTGTACATTCTCAAACATTTTTTTTTGTAGACCGCATTGTTTTCAACTTTTTGTGAGAAATGTAAAAAAGATACCGAAGTGTGCTATTTAGAGGCATCGTTTTATTTTTTCGTTTTAGATTTTTCTCGCAAACTGCGGAGATAAGGGGGGGGGCCCTTATCTCCGCAGTTTGCGAGAAAAATCTAAAACGAAAAAATAAAACGATGCCTCTAAATAGCACACTTCTTCAGAAATCGGAACGGAACACTCGGTGCGCGAGTTCGACTCGCTCTTGACCGGTTTTTAGGGTTCCGTACCTCAAAAGGAAAAAACGGAACCCTTATAGGATCACTCGTGTGTCTGTCTGTCCGTCTGTCACAGCCAATTTGCTCCGAAGCTTATGGACCGATTAAGTTCAAATTTAGCACACATATGGATTTTTGTGACCCAAACACGTACAGCTAAAGTACATATATGAATTTTGAAAGAGAGTCACTTTTAGGGGGAAAATAAGAAAATTAAAAAAAAAAAGTTTTGTAAACTGTACCGTGTGACATATCAAATGAAAGGGCTTACAATGAGGGTCTCAAATATATTTTTTTATAATTTTAAAATATATTGTTTTAAAGTTACTAAGAAAATTGACGAAAATTGACCATTCCCCCCCCTTATCTCCGAAACTACTGAGCCTAAAATTTTGAAAAAAATATAGAAAGTAGTTCTATACCTGGAGATTACAGGAAAACCTATAAGAAGTCTGTGGTCTTAAAATAACATGGTAAATCTATATATATAAAAAAAATCAAAGTCCTGACTGAGTCACTGACTAATATATCAACGCACAGCCCAAACCAATGGACCTAGAGACTTGAAATTTTGCACATAGATACCTTATATAGTGTAAACATCCACTTAGGAAGGATTTTTGGAAATTCCATCCCTCAGGGGGTAAAATAGGGGATGAAAGTTTGTATGAAAAATCCTATCCCTTGAGTTAATAGACTTGAAACTTAGCACGAATATTCGTCTAAGTAAATTATAAAGTTTATCATTTTTAGTTTTCCTAAACTATCCCCTAAGGAGGGATTGGGGGTGTCAAAGTTTGTATGGAGGAACTTTAACACGCGGTCCGATTAACTCAAAACTCAGTTTTTATACTTGAGACCAAAAATTAAGACTAACGTGTATCAGGGTTTTCCAAAAATCTACCCCTCAGGGGTGAAAAGTTAATTTTATAGCGGAGGATTTTATTGGGGGCTTGATTAACTCTAAAATTGGTGTAAATAATGTTTGAGTCAAGTTATGGAAACATACCAGACGATTTTTGAAATTCTTTATCTGTGTTCGTGAAAACAGAGATACAGTTTATATGAAAAATCTTATTAATATATTTAATGAACTTGAAACTTATCACAAATACTTGCATAAGTAAGTAATAATGTTTGTCATTATTAGTTTTTCAATACTATGCCTCAAATGAGGTTTAGGGATGTTAAAGTTTGCATAGAAGAATTTTAAAGTGCAGTCCGATTAAAAAAATGGTACTTTGAGTCAAGTTAGGAAACTTGCCAAACGAATTTTCACCGATTTTGACGGCATATAGCTGATGTTTTAAGGAGTAACTTAGGCTATTTTTATTTTAGAAAAATAATTAGGGTTCCGCGCAAGAAAATTAAAATCCATGAAATCAGACAACCACGTACAGTCCAGTACAAACTTACTAAGCCTCCGCTGTCTATTACGGCTATAACAACAAATAATAAAAATAAAGCAAAGTTAAAAATTTAAGGGGTCGGTCCCCATACAATAAACTTTTCATTTTGAAAAAAAAAAAAATATTTTAATCTAGCATGTGGGGTGTCATCGTCTAGAACTCATTGAGTAGAGTAAAATTTTTTTTTTAAATCTTTTAAAATTAAGAAATAGGGGGCCGCAAAAGTTGTAAATTTTAGACCATTTTTGTACGAGCTCTAGCGCAACAATTCAACAAATTAGGAATTTGAAACTTCTTTATACCATGTAGGTACTGTGAGGGCTCGAACCTCACAGCGGGAGGCTAACTACTTTATAATAAAAGACAGTAGTGTACTGAAGAAATGGGGCTGAAGCCCGCTATATTAAAATAGAAATAAATTATAATTCACTCCCTAGGACCTACGCGGAGCCCTAGCTATTTTCTATCTGACAATCTTATAAAAAAGCCATCACTTTTTTATAAGAGTATTCGATGTTTGAATGATCGTCAGCCAGTTATCCATACTATGGCTTGTACACAGCAAAACCTCTACATGAGCTACGCCCACCCTTGAATAAAAGGATTAACGTAGTCAACTTCAAAATAAAACTTTTATTCAGACCAAGACATTCGATCATACAGACAAAACCTACCTAAACCTAAAAAAATAGACACCCTACCTAACTCCGGGAAAATGGCGACAATATGAGGGATTGTACTTCTAGGTACAGGCTCAGCTCTGGACAAACGAAACGCGAAAAACTAACACTATGCTAAGTGTCAGTCAAAGTAATATTAAAGTGTGCCATTGTGCACCCAAAAATATCGCATTTATCCAGTCTGAGCCCCGTCAGACAAAACCCGGAGGGAAAAGAATGACGTGCCTCTTTCTATAATAAAATGATGTGGCAATTCACATCAGCCCAGAAGGGGTTGAAAATCTAAAGAACTCAACATCGTGATTCATTAATCCATCGGACAGTATCGAGCCAGAGGGAGGAATGCGCCAGGAAGTTAAAATTCTAACGCAGAACCTAACTCATGTTCAATCTCCAGCAAATTCAAAGAAAAATATCGCGTAATGTCAACACTGAACCCTTACGTATTACTACTGGTCCATATTGACCAAACTGTGGATCCTCTGATATAAACTGCACCAATTGTGTCAACTCAACACTCTTTGCAAGGACTATGTCCCGTCAGCAAAGCTGGATACAACTCATACCAAAGTCACCCCCCCTCTAGAAGGTATACACAGTTTCTCAAAACATCCACTACTCCTAATACGTCATACTAAATGCTGGAGGATGTTCATGCTAACCGGCCCTATCGACCCGTAACGAACCGACGTTGTCGTAGGTTTCACTCCCTCATGCTCTTCATTGTTTTGGTCAGCGTTGTGGGGTGGCGTAACCTCACACGCTGTTGGTTGCGTCCGATGTAGTTCTCAGCATATGAAATATTACACAAAAAAAAACAATATTAGAATATTTGAAAAAAATATACACATTAATATTTCATGCCCTGCTGATGTCATAAATCTAAAGCAGTGACATGATAAACTGTAAATAAAGACAATGACAATTAAATAATCCTTAAAAGAAAAAGTTTCCATCCAATAAATGCAAGAGGTTTAAAAAGTTTACATCTAATAATATAGTTTTCAAAAATATCTCTCAACCTCCTTTTATACAATTTACAAAACATATATTTTGAAATGGAAAACTTCTTTACAAAATAATTATTGGTTTTCTTATCCTTTTTTAAATTATTTATTTTAGGAACCAATTTTCTAAATTTAATTTTGTTTTTTACAGATAAATTCTTTTTCTTTTTCTGTACAACCCTTGGATTGTTCATGACACTTCGGTGTCGTATAGGGATAATAGGAAACCTATCATAACTTTTTTTATTTTTTTTTATTTCCACATGCGTGATATCAATCATTGTCTCGACTGCGCATGACTCCACTTCATCTTCACTTAACTTCAAATCGACTTTAAAATTACAAAACTTGCCAATCTCCTTTATCTCCGACGACAGATCGGAATGGGCATTCTCCTTTGAAATCGAAGATTTTAAATTAAAATTATCTTGATTAAATTGTTCACAAGCGATGCTATTTTTATTGTTTTCCACATCGTGAACAGGATCATCTTGACACACAGACATATTAGACATAATAACAGGATTGGACAGACCCGAATATTCCAGTGCTTCCTGGTCTTCCTTCATAAGCACCTCGTCCGTCTGCACATCGTTTTCAGTCACCACAGGGCTGCTCTCTGCGCAGCTGAGCTCAGCAATGACCTCAACTTCATCTTCATCTACTTCACTGCCTGCATTGCATTTTTCTAACACATCAACTTCCTGCTCTCTTTCACTAGAAATTAATTGCATGTTATCATCTACACATAAAACATTTTCCTGTCTGTCTTCAACAGACCTCTCTTGTGCGTCCGCCTCTTGTCGCGCACAACTAATAATCTTTCCCTTATGGCATCTACATGGGAATTCTGCCCATAATGCGTCACACAGTGCCTCAAAGGACATACCGTCCGACCATGTATAATTGTAAAAAGATCTTGCAGCACTTGCAAGAAACGCACCTAAGATTAGCGACCAATCGCTTTCTCGCCATCCATTGATGTTGGCTATTCGTAAGAAATCAGCAATAAACTTTTCAAGACATCGGGCGTCGATGCCCGTGAAACAATAATCTAACATCAGCACCATGTCGAACACTCTCTAATAATAATAATATTTAAAACCACTTAGTCTGTTTAAGGGGATCCACTGCTCCTCATATCGCTAGGCGTGCGATAGTGATGCGTCCGGCGGAATATCCTCTACGCCAAACACATATAGCTCAACTATTTCGCTCAGCAAAGCTCGGCCGTATCGGCGCACTCCAAAAAACCTTCGAGAGGTACCGCGGGCGTACGCGCGGTCAATGTGCAGCTTCAGCTACGGCGGCGGCGGCGGCGGCGGCGGCGGCGCCTCCACCAAATGTGAGGGCTCGAACCTCACAGCGGGAGGCTAACTACTTTATAATAAAAGACAGTAGTGTACTGAAGAAATGGGGCTGAAGCCCGCTATATTAAAATAGAAATAAATTATAATTCACTCCCTAGGACCTACGCGGAGCCCTAGCTATTTTCTATCTGACAATCTTATAAAAAAGCCATCACTTTTTTATAAGAGTATTCGATGTTTGAATGATCGTCAGCCAGTTATCCATACTATGGCTTGTACACAGCAAAACCTCTACAGTACCATGAATACTGTATTTAATCAACAATACTGAAAACGGCGATTCATAAGGTATTTTGTTTAAACATGGGTGATTTTCTGCAACTGCAAAACATAACCTTGTAATTCACAGTATCATTATACAATAAGTAAGAAGTTATCTTTGCGATTGTTAAACATATAATATGGTACGGAACCCTTCGTGCGCGAGTCCGACTCGCTCTTGAACGGTTTTTTACTATATTACCAGCCATTGCTATTCTATTCATGTCTCAAAAATTTTTCAGATCTTCTCAATTCTTAAGAGGTAAAAAGGCACGTATCGCCTCATACGATCAGTCTTTAATGACTTTAGGGGCGTCATTTTATCAGTAGACGAGGCAAAAACCTCGTGGGTGTAGTGTAGGTACCTAATTACTTTACCAATACCGTCGAAGTTTAGTATTTAAGCGTGTGGGAGTTTATAATTGAGGACCGGAATTTCTAGAGCGTAGGTGAAGACTTAAATAGAAGCAGATAACTTGTTATTCATATTACGGTTTTAAGGATATGAGTGCTGATAGATGCTTGGTGAGAGCAGTGGTGAGTAGCGTTGGAAGGTCTCCCACAAGGTGGACCGATGACTTTGTGAAGGCCGCAGGAATCCGCTGGATGTGGGCAGCACAGAACCGGTCGAAGTGGCGGCGCTGGGGGTAGGCCTATGTCCAGCAGTGGACGTCTTTCGGCTGAAGTGATGATATACAATTGCAAATGTTAAAACTAAGACCACTAGGAGTGATTATCTATGCTAGGGTTCCATTATCTACCGTCCGGCACCCTAATTGCGTAACACATTATCAATCGGAGTTGGTTTCATTTTGACAGTTCAACAACATTCATTGCGTTATTTACTTTGCCGAGCAGACAAATCTTTCGAACATAATGAAGCAATGGATTAGCAATTTGTTTCAAAATGATTCAAACTCCGATTGATAATGTGTTACGCAATTAGGGTGCAGGTGTTTCACGACGTTTGAGTACCTATTTATTGAGCACCACCGGTGTTCAAAAGTACTGCCAATTTGTATCGATATGTTTTATTAAACATCACTAAAAGCTACCGCAGGTGCTCAAAAGAGAATAAAGTAGAATATTTTTTATTGTTCCCTTTTGAGCACCACGTTGAAATATTGATTGGTGCTCGAATGGGAATAACTTTGGTGCTCAAAAATAGTTGTTCAAACGGGAATGCTTCTATTTAACCCCTATAAGGGAAGACGCTCAAAACAAAAACGCTCTTCCTTATTTGATCATATTCGTTTTAAAAGGAACTCGTGAACTTACAAACTTATAAGCGGACTAAGTCGATTGTTATAATCGAATTATTGCGACAATCGACTAAGTCTATTGTCCATTATAAGTTTTATTAACGAGAAAAGTTTGTTACTTTCAATGTTCGTTTAATTTCGGACTGTTTCGGAGTTCTCTGCATTTATTTTGATGAAGCGACGGTTTTAGTGATCACGACTTTATGATACTTTTTAGAAAATATTTTAATCATATCCATGTATCCATGATTTTTAGGGTTCCGTACCAAAATGGTATAAAAGGAACCCTTATGGTGTGACTAAGTCTGTCTGTCTGTCTGTCTGTCTGTCTGACTGTCTGTCTGTCACAGCTGGATATCTCAAGAACTACTAATGCTATCAACTTGAAATTTGGAACAGTTTTAGATGACGTTTACCCAACTATTTTGCAAATAAGAAAGAAATAAAAATATTTATATTTATTTTGCAACAGGGTCTGAAAGGGGTTCTTAAAAATTCAAAGTGGGGCTACTAGGGCAAGTGGGGTAGGTATCATATGAAAGAGCGCTGTTTGCACATTCTTAAACATTTTTTTTCTTTTTTTTAGGCCGCATAGTTTTCGACTTTTGATGAAAAATGTAAAAAAAATATCGTCCCCACCCCCTTATCTCCGAAGTTTGCCAAGAGAAAAATCTGAAATTATTCTATGTAATAGAAGTTTATGTAAAAATTACAGGAAAAATAAAACGATGTCTCTAAATAGCACACTTTCAGGAATCGGAACGGAACCCTCGGTGCGCGATTCCGACTCGCTCTTGACCGGTTTTTTCTTTTTAAGGTTCTTTACATCAAAAGGAAAAAGCCGAACCCATGTAGGATCACTCGTGTGACTGTCTGGCCGTCTGTCACAGCCAATTTGCTCCGAAAGTAATCGACCGAATAAGTTGAAATTTGGTACACATTTATGAACTTCTGCGACCCACACATAGACGAATAAAGTAAATACCTACATTAATTTTGAATATGGAGGTCACTTTTGGGGCCAAATAAGAAAATTAAAAAAAAAAGTTTTGCAGACTGTAGGTACCGTGTGACATAACAAATGAATGGGCTTACTATGAGGGTCTCAAATATATTTTTTTTATAATTTTAAAATAAATTATTTTAAAGTTATTTAAGAAAATAATCAAAAATTGACCATTTCCGACCCATCATCTGCGAAACCAGTGAGCCTAAAATTTTGAAAAAAAAAATACAGAAAATAGGTCTTCACGTGTAGATTACAGGAAAACCTATAAAAAGTACTTATGTAGTCTTAAAATAACATGGTAATCCTCTCAATATTGTGAGTACAAACTTACATTTCCAGTTGGAATGTATGGGAGAACATGTTATTCAATTACAATGTTGTTGTTCTTGGGATAAATTCATCGCAACTACGGAGCCCTTCATTGTGCGTGGTCCGACACGCACTTGGCCGGTTTTTCAAAATCAATAGTCATTTATTTACACTAGGCTGAGAATTAGCACTTTTCGAACGTCAAAATTACATAAGACAGTCCCCACAAAACGGTCGCCCTTCACCACTTCCTAGTGCTTTAGCTGGGAAGAAGAGGTGGCGCAACAAACTCCCCAGCAGCACAGCTGTCTGTTCAGTTGGAACTGGTAGCTTTGTCTGTCCCACTTTAAAATAAAGAGTTAGAGAGAGAGAGTGAAAAAAACACTTGCCGTGTGCCGTGCTACATATCAAACTATAAATTTCCAGTATAAGCTGATCTCGCATTGCATAGGATTTCCGTACAATGAGAGGCCAGCTTATACTGGAAATGTATAGCTTGATATGTAGCCGTGTGTACACTGTATTATGCATGACCTTACCCAAATACAAGACCATTACAAACTTTAATAAAGCCAAACCAACACAAAATATTAAAATTACTTCAGAACAAAAGAGAAATCTCCATACCGACCCTTTTCTAAACACAAAGCAGCTGGATTTACTTAACATCCACTCAGACATCCAGCCTATTATCTATAACTAGATTTTTTGTCCTATCTGTTTGTCTGGATGTATGTTCCGGATTGCCGCAATAACAGCTGAACGGGTTTGGATGAAATTTGGCACAGTGATATTTATTTATTTATTTACTAGCTGTGCCTCGCGGTATCGCCCGCGTAAACCGGGATAAAAAGTAGCCTATGTGTTAATCCAGGGTATAAGCTATCTACATACCAAATTTCATCCAAATCGGTCCAGCCGTTTGAGCGTGAAGAAGTAACAAACATACAAACACACAAACACGCTCACAAACTTTCGCCTATACAGGTTACCTGATCGATCGACCCGTGCGGCTTTTATTACTTAGCCACCAGCCCTTACTAGCCACGAGCCCCACGATGCATATAATAAGTGTAGCTACTAATTTGTAAATCCGTAACTGGCTGTAAGATTAGTTTATTTATTTTATGTAACATTGTGAAAAAGCTGTGGATTTTGTGAATAAATCTCACTAATATTATACAGGGTTATTGGTAAAACACCAGCAACCTCTTAAGGGGTCATTGTACTCATCATTATGAACAACTTTTACTATGGGACCAAACCTGACATCTCGAAAAAAAGCTGCTCCCTACATTTTGACGAGTTTGATAAAGATAAATGTACTGAACAGCTGATTTTTAGGGTTCCGTATCAAAATGGTAAAAAAGGAACCCTTATGGTGTGACTCATTCTGTCTGTCTGTCTCTCTGTCTGTCTGTCACAGCTAGATATCTCAAGAACTACTAATGCTATCAACTTAAAATTTGAAACAGTTTTAGATGACGTTTACCCAACTATTTTGCAAATAAGAAAGAAAGAAAAATCTGAAATTATTCTATGTGATAGAAGTTTATGTAAAGATTACAGGAAAAATAAAACGATGTCTCTAAATAGCACACTTTTCCAGAAATTGGAACGGAACCCGCGGTGCGCGAGTCCGACTCGCTCTTGACCGGTTTTTTTTTTTCGCGATTTCAGGTGTGGTCCCAGAGTAAAAGTTGTTCATAATGATGAGTATAATGACCCCTTAAGAGGTTGCTGGTGTTTTACCAATAACCCTGTATAATATTAGTGAGATTTATTCACAAAATCCACAGCTTTTTCACAATGTTACATAAAATAAATAAACTAATCTTACAGCCAGTTACGGATTTACAAATTAGTAGCTACACTTATTATATGCATCGTGGGGCTCGTGGCTAGTAAGGGCTGGTGGCTAAGTAATAAAAGCCGCACGGGTCGATCGATCAGGTAAAGCTACGTTTGCCGCGGTCGGTCCGTAGAGTGGACATTCCCCAAAAATGCACACCCTCCACCACAACCTAGTGCTTTTTTGATTTTTGAACATTTTATTGTTATAGGTAAGTAGGTAACTAAGGAGCTCGTGGCTAAGTAATAACAGCCGCACAGGTGGATCCATCAGGTTAAGCTACGCTTGCCGGGGTTGGTCCGTGGATGGGTGACCATCTTTACATACAGAGACCCCTCCATGCTTCGGAAAGCACGTTAAGCCGTTGGTCTCGGCTGTCATTCTTGGATCTTTGACAGTCGTTACGGGTCGTCAGAGGCCCATAAGTCTGACAAGCAGTCTTACCAAGGGGTATCGTGTTATCCAGTGACTGGGTTGTGTAGGTCAGATAGGCAATCGCTCCATGTACAATACTGGTAGGTACTCAGCTGCATTCAGTTAGACTGAAAGGCTAGGCGGATTGATCGACTTATTATATGCATCAGAAATAAACAGGATGACATGCTAGGTTGCAAAAAACTCGAGTCCTCGAGTCGTAATTTTAAAGACTTGACTCAAGCAAGACTCGGTGTGCTAAAAGGTTCGGAGTCTAGAGTCAAGCCGAGTCCGAGTCATTTAACAACCACTTGTGTCTTACAAAAGGACTCGAGTCTTAAAATGAACTCGAGTCTTCAAGAAAAACTCGAAGCATGAAGATGAGACATGAAACTCATCATTCGAAAAGACCCGAGTAGGTGATAAGTTTATTAGGTCTTTACCTATGAAATTGCCGTTCTGCAGTACTGGCCATTTCAAATCAAAATAATTTTTGTTTGGCTAAGAATTCTAATTTCAAATTAATTTTATTTTAAAAACATGGATTTTTTTTCCAAATGTAGTCATTTGTTTATTGATTAGTGTTACATTTTCATCGCATTTCAATCTTTTTCGTCATCATGGATACGTTAAAAATTCGAGTAATTATGGAATATGAGTACCGTCGTGGCAGCAACGCGGCACAAGCGGCACGCAACATCAACGACGTTTACGGAGCTAACACTCCAAACCAACGCACCACCTGTTATTGGTTTGCTCGCTTCCGTTCTGGAAATTTCGACCTGAAAAATGAACCTCGCGGTCGTCCGAAGACTTTGGTCGACAATTACGAATTAAAGGCGATTGTGGAAGCTGATGATACACAATCTACGGCTGAATTAGCAGCAGCTTTCGACGTTAGCGTCAAAACAATATTGGTCCATTTGCGTCAAATTGGCAAGGTAAAAAAGCTTGACAAATGGGTGCCCCACGAACTCAATGATCGCCAGCGCGAAGTACGCGTCGAGACGTGCCTTGCACTGCTCAACAGACACACAAATGAAGGAATTTTGAACCGCATTGTTACCTGCGATGAAAAATGGATTCTGTTTGATAACCGCAATCGCTCAGCAAGTTGGTTGGATCCTGGTTCAGCACCTAAACAATGCCCTAAACGAAAACTTACCCCTATAAAAGTGATGGTCACTGATTGGTGGTCTAGCGCCGGTGTGATTCATCACAGCTTCTTACCAAACGGGGTGAGCATTACTGCAGATGTGTACTGTGAAGAACTGAACACAATGATGGAGAAGCTGGCACATCTCCAACCAGCATTGGTCAATCGCTCGTCTCCGCTGCTCCTGCTGACAACGCGCGACCTCATACTGCACAGCAGACGGTCTCCAAGTTGCAAGAACTGGGGTTGGAAGCTCTCCGTCATCCGCCCTACTCACCAGACCTTGCGCCTACAGAGTACAGACTACTTCTTTTTCCAGAATTTGGATAACTTCTTGGCGGGAAAAAAATTCAATACCCGAGAGGCAGTACAAAATGCCTTTGAAGAATTTGTTGCCTCCCGACCAGCTGATTTCTTTAAGAAGGGCATCAATAAACTGCCACTGCGTTGGCAAAGATGCATTGATTGCATGGGTGATTACTTCGATTAATACAAATAAAAAATACATGAAAAAAATTCGTTTAAATTTTTTCATACAAAACGGCAATATTATTAGTGGTTATGTAATTCTGCCCTAAAAAAAACTGACAAGACAAAATCATTACAAATCAGCTAAAAACTCACTATAAAAATAGAGATGTGAAGGTAAACTCGACGACTCGCCGCATAATAAAAACTTTTTTACAAAAACAAAAACCGACTTCCAAAAAAAAACACTACAAAGTGAAAAATAACTTTAATTTCGGAAGTCGGTGTCTTTGGATCTGTATTTTAGTTTTTTGCCACCGACTTCCGAAATTAAAGTTATTTTTCACTTTGTAGTGTTTTTTTTTGGAAGTCGGTTTTTGTTTTTGTAAAAAAGTTTTTATTTTTCACTTTTTAGTGGTTCAGTTTGTAATTTATCTAAGTTACAATAACCCAATGTCAACTGCTCATCACGTTTTACAAAATGTTGCTTTTCCCGATGCAGGGACGTTAATTGTTGAGGAGTTCTCCTAGTAAGAACCAGGAGAAATGGAGCTCATGGTGAAGTCACCATTACCATTATTTTGACGAGCATAAACCATATTAAAGTAATCGAATCGCAACCTGTTATATACTTAGATATAATTGAGTATTTCCGATGGCCCTCTGTGGTCTTCATCATCAGTTCCAGTTCACCGAATGGTACTTTCCGAGAGTAAATGCACGAGTTACTATAAAAAATACCAAAATCGAGAGGCGCGGCGCTAGTGTGCCACTGTTTACATCGGCTCCGTATATTACTGAGATTAAAAATACGAAAAAGTGTTATTCCCTAGAAAAAATCGGTGTAAGTGTGCTCAAATATTGCCACTCTGCAAGATAAATTGTGAATTTCGATCAATTGCCCCAGGAATTAACGGAAATTGTGAAAATAACTTGAATGAGTAAAAACGTTATTGTGAATCCCTTCGTGCTCAATTCGACGGAAAAATCAACGAGGAGTGAACGGATAGCGCGAAGTGTCGATTAAACATAACATAGAGGAATTTGGAACGGAAAAAGTGAAAAATAACCAAAAAGTGAAAAATAACGACTACATGACGTGCAAAAATCGATTCTTTGAAAACGCCATCTATTGATACTAGCAAACACTTTAACCACATTGTTGATTCCCGACGCGCTCGACGCTCACTGACATAATACTAGCAAAGGCCACGAGAGGGCCGAGAGGGCGGCACCAGCACCAAAACAAAACAACTCGATCAACCCTAAATCTATCTAATCTGTGCAACCATTATAAACAATAAACAATGGAAGAAGTTTTGTTTGCACTCCGAAACATCCAAAAAGAACTGGATGAACAAAAAATTATGATTCAAACAAGTGGAGAGAAAGTTACAGACCAAGTAACACAAAACATAAACAAAATATTGGACGAAAAGTTCAATTTCTGGGAAGGAAAATTCGATAACCTCAAAACCAAAGTGGAAAATCAAGAGAAAAGACTGTATTTTTTGGAGAAACAAGCAAGAATAAGGAACATTGTCTTTTTTGGCATAGAGGACACCGAAACTTCATACTCAAATTTGGAAAGAAACTTTATCAAGTTCATAGAACATCATCTCTCTATAAAATTGGATTGCAGAGAAATTCAGGAAGCAAAGAGAATAGGGAAGAAAGGAGAAAAACCACGACCAATTATTGTGACATTTTCAACTTTGGGAGTAAAAATAGATATATACAAACAAAGAGGAGCACTTAAAGACACTCCGTATTATTTAAAAGAAGATTATCCACAATAAATTTTGGAAAAAAGGAAGGAACTGCAAAAACAGGTACGTGAAGAAAAGGAGAAAGGAAACACTGTGATAATCAAGTATGATAAAGTGGTAGTAATAAATGAAAACAAGAACACAGTAAGCAACAACAAAAGAATTCTCTCTGTTTCACCTGAAAATCATACCCTCACACAAGATAAGGAAAAAACCCAATCAAGTAAGAAAAATAAAATACAAAAAAACATACAAAGATCATCTAGCTTGTCTGAGGGTGTTCCGAAGCCGGGCATACTCAACTTCCTTACTACCAAAAATCCTAACAACATACCTTATAAACAGGACAACAAAAATAATAATATATAGCAACTACCGCCCCCCTCCCACAAAGAAAACAAGCAAAATAAACCAGCAATACATAAACAACATCTTCCAATCCGGTTGGTCCCCGTGGAAGATTACGACCAAAACCCTCCAACAAATCAAGCTAATCGTCTAAAGAAACTCTATATAATGACATACAATGTTAGAACACTCTCATCATATGAACGTTTAATTGAACTAAGCGAAGCATTGAAGGAAGTTAAATATGACATAATAGGACTATCTGAAACAAGACGTACCCGAACAAAAATAGAAGAATACAAACAGTTTATACTCTGCCACTCAGGTGACACTCCTGGTATGTATAAGCCTACCCCATGGTAGGCTTCTTGATAAAGAAAAAACATAAGAATAAAAAAAAAAAAGCAAAAGCAAAGCTTCATCGGCTTCACAGAAAGAGTTGCATTACTAAATATCATAATTGATGGGACTTACATATCCATCATACAAGTGTATGCACCAACTGAAAAAGCAAGCGAAGAAGATATTGATAACTTTTATACGACAGTCCGCACAGCAATAAAAGCCGCTCATAAAAATTACATATTGATGGGAGACTACAACGCTAAATTAGGAATACCAAAAAAGGAAGAAAACCTGGTCATGAAACTGAACGGATATGGTGAAAGGAACGAAAGAGGCCAAAAACTGATTAACTTTGCAATTGAAAACAAACTTGTAATACTTAACACATTTTTCAAGAAAAAATCTAAAAATAAATGGACCTGGAGATCCCCAGACGGAAAATATAAAAATGAAATCGATTTTGTGCTATCTAACCAACCATACATGTTCCAAAACATAGAAGTGCTGAATATAAACTACCCCTCAGATCATAGACCAGTGCGAGCAACAATAATACTTACACAAAAAAAATTGAGCAGAGCTAAATATCATAATAAACCAAACTTTTCTTTAAAAAGTGACGAAGAGGTACAAAAATATATGGAATGTTTGAAATCTGACGAATCTCAAAGATTATTTGATCATCCAGAGAACACAACTGTGCAGAGATATTATGATAATATTGTAAAAGCTATTACCAGGAGCCTTCAGGTTGTTGAAAACACAATACCAAAACCCGTTAAAACCCATAAAATACTGTCAGAACACACACTACATTTACTAAAAAAGAGACGGGAGCTGCAGAAAAGCAAAAACAAAAATAGAACCACAAAAAATCATATCTCGGCACTTTATAAGCTTACAAGTAAGTACATAAAGAAAGACTACACAAACCACAGATATAACATTATTAAAAAACATCTCAACAGAACAGGAAGTACGAAGAAAGCTTTTAAAGAATTAAGACCAAACAAAACATGGATTGATGGACTGAAGAAAAATGGTAAAACATCACACAACCAGTGTGAGGTTGTTAATATAGCAACCGAATACTACAAGAACCTATACAGTGCCAGAGAATACAACATTAGTAATCCAAATCAAAGTACCACAAACACAATCGGAAACAGTAGTGTACCTCAAATAGAGGTGAATGAAGTCATAAGAGCAATGAATAAACTAAAATTAGACAAAAGCCCAGGATCTGACAACATTACAAATGAAACTCTAAAAGTAGCTACACCTATGCTAGCTGTACCTTTCACAAAACTGTTTAACCAGATTTTGGAAACTGAAGAGACACCCACCCAATGGTCAGAATCCAACATCATTCTAATCTATAAAAAAGGAGATCCAAACGACATTGGAAATTACAGACCAATAAGCCTGCTACCATGCATTTACAAGCTCTTCTCCTCAATTATTAACGAGAAAATAAGCACCACAATAGAAGCAAAACAACCTATAGAACAAGCGGGATTTAGAAAAGGATTCTCTACCATTGACCACATCCATACACTAGAGCTTCTTATAGAGAAGTACCAAGAAATGCAGAGACCACTCTATCTTGCATTCATTGATTACCAGAAGGCCTTTGACACCATTTCACATGACAGCATATGGGAAACTCTAAGGCAACAAAAAGTAGAAGATCAATACATACAAGTAATCAAAAACATCTACAAGAATAGTAGAAATAGAGTGAAACTAGAAACAGCTGGCCCCTGGTTTCCAGTGAAAAGAGGAGTAAAACAAGGTGACCCCCTATCCCCCAAGTTATTCATAGCTACACTAGAATCTATAATGAGCACACTAGACTGGAGGAGATACGGCATACAGATTAAAAACGACTACCTAAGTCACCTACGATTCGCAGACGACTTAGTGTTAATTTCGGAAACTAGTTCTCAACTACAAACCATGATAGAGTCATTAAACGAGGCTAGCAAAAAAGTAGGCTTAGAAATGAATCTCTCGAAAACTATGTTAATGATTAGTCATTAACATAGTGTTAGCACTAACAACACCAGGATGCCAATATCAGTTGAAGGTGAACCCCTGACGTACACAGAAGTTTATACGTACCTTGGGAAGCAAGTAGGGTTCAACCGAAATTGCAACGACCTTGAAGTAAACCGTAGAATACAACTAACATGGAATAAGTACTGGAGTTTAAAAGAAATATTCAAGAGCAACCTACCTACCCATCTCAAAACCAAAGTCTTAAATTCTTGCCTTCTGCCTTGCTTAACATATGGTTGTCAAACATGGAGGTTCAGCAACAATGTAAAAAATAGGTTAGTCACATGCCAAAGAGCAATGGAGCGTAGCATGCTGAATTTAAAGAAAATACAGAAAATTCGACATTCAAAAATTAGACAAGCTACCAAAGCTACTGATGTACTAGTACAAGCCTTCACTTCAAAATGGAAATGGGCTGGGCACGTAGCACGCCTTCAGGACCAGAGATGGACTAAAAGAGTGACAACATGGAAGGGCCCACAAGGAAAACGAAAGAAGGGAAGACCTAATACTAGATGGGACGAAGACATAAAGAAAATAGGAGGTTCAAACTGGGTTAACGTAGCTAAATCCAGAGAAGATTGGTTAGCGTTGGAGGAGGCCTTTACCTGTGGAGGGGTTCTTGCAAGTGTAAATTAGTGCACAAAAAAACTACAAAAATTATATTTTAAAAATTTGGAATTAATTTATTACCTAAAGGAAATAAAAGGCTTTTTTATTTTTATTTATTTTATTTATTAATTCTGCCCTAAAAAAAACTGACAAGACAAAATCATTACAAATCAGCTAAAAACTCACTATAAAAATAGAGATGTGAAGGTAAACTCGACGACTCGCCGCATAATAAAAACTTTTTTACAAAAACAAAAACCGACTTCCAAAAAAAAACACTACAAAGTGAAAAATAACTTTAATTTCGGAAGTCGGTGTCTTTGGATCTGTATTTTAGTTTTTTGCCACCGACTTCCGAAATTAAAGTTATTTTTCACTTTGTAGTGTTTTTTTTTGGAAGTCGGTTTTTGTTTTTGTAAAAAAGTTTTTATTTTTCACTTTTTAGTGGTTCAGTTTGTAATTTATCTAAGTTACAATAACCCAATGTCAACTGCTCATCACGTTTTACAAAATGTTGCTTTTCCCGATGCAGGGACGTTAATTGTTGAGGAGTTCTCCTAGTAAGAACCAGGAGAAATGGAGCTCATGGTGAAGTCACCATTACCATTATTTTGACGAGCATAAACCATATTAAAGTAATCGAATCGCAACCTGTTATATACTTAGATATAATTGAGTATTTCCGATGGCCCTCTGTGGTCTTCATCATCAGTTCCAGTTCACCGAATGGTACTTTCCGAGAGTAAATGCACGAGTTACTATAAAAAATACCAAAATCGATATAGGTGTGCCCATAAAATTTGAGGGTTTCCCTCGATTTCCATGGGATCCCATCATCAGATCCTGATTTGATGATCATGGGACCACTTGGGAAGTATACCCTTTCGAACAAAAAAAGAAAAATCCAAATCGGTCTAGCCATTTTCGAGTAATCGGGGAACATACATAAAAAAAAAAAATAAAAAAAAAAAAAAAAAAATATTCCGACGAATTGAGAACCTCCTCCTTTTGGAAGTCGGTTAAAAAGGACTAGAGCGCACAAAGAGACTCGAGCTCTCATGTCACAGCTCGTAGAGAACTTAGTTCTCTAGTCTTGGGAGTCCTGTTGTAATGAGTCGAGTCTTGTAATTCATCATCCGAGTCCGTTTTTAGAGGACTCGAAGACTCGAGTTATTTGCAACACCTAGCACCATCTAAGCATATCAAAGTGTGTAGTGGGTGGTGTGGTGGATATTTTCCCACATCCACACGAGCGCAGCTGCGGGCAAAAGCTAGTTTAAAAATATCATCATCCAAGTAAAAGTGTGGCTCTCGGATGAAACACGGACGCTGTAACTCAATCAAATTAATGAAGGGACCACTTCCCGACAGAGTTCGCTAGCAAAATCAATTTGTGTCCCACAGTCGTATAACGGGGCCATTCATAAATTATGTCACACGAATTTCATCATTTTTGGAGCACGCCCTCGCCCTTGACATAGGTGGTCTTGTGTTGTTGTGTGACGTCACATATTTTGCAATTTTAAATTACACCTTGTAAAAACTTTAGAAGAATTTTATAATAATTAATTTTAATACAATAAGTCGGCGTTCGCGCGAGCGTAATAAAATCGCGGCGGGATTTTATCGCGCACTGGGTTTTCAACTCTCGTTGTAGAGCCGAGCGTTGAGAATCCAACCTAACAAAAACAGAGTGCATCCCAGCGCGACAAAAAACACACTGTTGGATTTTCAACTCCCGGCGCTAAGCAGAGAGTTGAAAATCCAGTGCGCGATAAAATCCCGCCGCGATTTTATTACGCTCGTTCGCACGCCGACTTAAGGAAAAATTCCGAAAATCGTGTTGGAGTTTAATCACATAAAAAATATTTTTTTGCGATTACAAACTTACATTTGCAGTTGACTGTGACGTATATCGATGTATGGAAGAACATGTTTTTCAACCACAATGTTAAGTTTGTTTTTGGGATAAATTCATCCCAACTACTTATGGAACCCTTCATTGTGCGTGGTTCGACACTCACTTGGCCGGTTTTTTTCCAAATCATTAACACTACTTGTTTAGACGTGATCTTCAGTTTAAAATAATTATGGTGAAGCCAGACGAGCGTACTTTTTTGAGTTGTGAGTAGCGTAATTTCTAAAGTACGTAAGTTGTGAGTCGGCAGACAACTCATTGTGCGTCGCCGTGTGAACGAAACAGGATTTTTGTATGAAACCGAATGCAGCAGAATTTCTGCGACCGAAATTCTGCGACTCATGACTCACAAAATTACGTTCGTTTGTGCTCACACTTAACGGTGATTAATAATTGTAATTTTGTGAGTCGTGAGTTGCACAATTTCGGTCGCAGAAATTTCTGAGTACGTAAGTTGTGAGTCGGCAGACAACTCATTTTGCGTAGCCGTGTGAACGAAACAGGATTTTTGTATGAAACCGAAGGTAGCAGAATTTACGCGACTGAAATTACGCGACTCACAACTCGAAAAATTACGCTCGTCTGGCTTCACCTTATTAGTCGCTTATCGTCGCCTAAACGTGAGACGTAATTTATGGATGGCCCCTACGGAAAAGTTGGGATAAGTAAGGGTTACCGTATGGCGGCCGATATTTTATGAGGCTCGTGAACATCTGGGACTACTCTGTTAATTTTTGTGGCTTTGTGAAGCTGTATACCCTGAAATAAAGTGGGTGGTGTAATGTCGTATAATCCTTCTTATTGTGGTAAGTAATTTTATTTTGCACTAGCTTTTGCTAGCTGCTTAATGCTTCGGAAATTATCCCACGGGAATCGTACATTTTTCCGGTATAAAAAGTAGCCTATGTGCTATTCCAGATTAAAATCTATCTCTGTGCCCCTTTTTTTTTGTGGATGGGAAATCATCAAAATAACGACTTCTCCCGCTCTGGGTGGAGCGGAAGGGCGTGTCAGACTTTTACTGACTAAAACCCACCCGTGTTCCTTCAGTTGCCTGTGCCAGGGCCACGGGTATCTTTTTCAAAAAACCCCAGCGGCTATCTCTGTGCCCCGTGCCTCGGAAAGTACGTTAAGCCGTTGGTCCCGGCTGTCAATCGTGGATCTTTGACAGTCGTTACGGGTCGTCAGAAGCCCGTAAGTCTGACAACCAGTCTTACCAAGGGGTATCGTATTCCCAGTTACTGGGTTATAGAGGTCAGATAGGCATTCGCTCCATGTAAAATACGGGTATTCAGCTGCATCCGGTTAGACTGGAAGCCGACCCCAACACAGTTTGGAAATGGCTGGGCAGATTGTATTGGAATCTATCTCTGTGCCAAACATCCAGATACGTTCAGCCATTGTGGCGTGATTGAGTAACAAACATCCATCCATTCATACAAACTTTCGCATTTATAATGATAACGTAATTGTATGAGGAATGATACAAAAGAGAAGGGAGAGAATGATAGCATGTTTTCTTCTTCCATTCTCCCTGTCAACCGTTGACAGGGAGAATGGAAGAAGAAAACGTGTTGCGCCGCCCCCACGTAACGTGGGATAAGGGCAGGAAGATGATGATGAGTGTAAGATAACATAACATCACGCCTGTAGTCTCCGAAGGGTTAGGCAGAGGTGTACCTACAGACACACACATTTCACCAGTTCTGTGTAAGTCCCATGTAATAGGGGGCGAGCCTATTGCCATCAACCGGGCACCGATCCAGATTCCACGCTGTTACTAAGAAATCCCTGGTGGAAAAACCCAATAACACTGCTCGACCTGGGAATCGAAACTGGGACCTCATGCTCAACAGCAGCGCTTGCGCCACTAGACCAATTAGGCCTACTGTCCACACAGTCGTCTTTTGTAGGATGCATGTAACCTACAAATGAAGATAGGTGTATTTTGCATATTTGTTATGTCCGCGCTGCTTCACGCAATAGTCAGTCACGCTACAAAACGTCTCAGTTTTCACTAAAAGCAAGTGTCCGTCTGACAAGTCGGTCGAGTAGTGACATGTTGCGGCGCGCGCACCGCATGACGAACGCAACACGAGCGGCTGACGCGAAGTTGCCGCTTCGTGGACACAGATTTCATTGTTTCTACGCAAGATGCAAGCATTCGTCTTGCAATCGTCAATTGATAAAAGCGTGCGTATGACGTGCGGTTACGTGGACAATTAGCCTTAGCCTTAGTTTTGTTTGTGTGTAAACTGTTATTTACTAAATAAGTCATAAGTATTTATTAAAAACTCAACTACATAAATACAATAAACTACCGTAAGGGTGGGAACCGAACGTCATATGTCGTTCGGTAACTAATAGACGGCGATATATACGCGTACTTGTGGAACTTTGTATGGATTTAATGACAGTAAACATCTATCTCGATTTGGGCCAAAGTTATTCCTTAGAGTTAAAGTAACCCGCCCTTACGGTACCTAATCCATTGATATATTAGAGGAAGATATGTTACGCGCTAACATCGCAATCACTAAACCTAGACTCAGCGCACGACTACATGCACCGAAACACGCACAACTGTGATCACAGTCGCAACCCTATAGTTACCAATAGGCAAGGACAGAGATAGAGGAGCTGGTGCTGTCGTGCAAGCGAAATAGCGTTAGCCGCCCAATGCTTACGATTATAAATGACATTGCATGTCTATCTCGCTCTCACAAACATGGCGAAGAAAACATGAAATATTATTGAATTTTCAACAAATTAACATTGTTGGCTGTACTTACGAGTGAAAATTAGTAATCATATGGAACTTGTTTTTGGTTTTTGAATTATTTGTGCACATTTTGAAACCATATGAAGTTATTGTTGCTGCTTATTTAGACGATAACGGTAATTTTACTTAACGTGCTACACAAATGCCAGTTCGATTGTGACTAAGGTCAACAATTTATGCAGTCCACGTCGAGGAGCGCAAACCTTATCTTCCTAATTTATACATCAATGACCTAATCTAATACTATTTTAAGTTGAAGTCGTACTAACATACAGGTGAAAATACATACACAGATATATATATATATATATATATATATATATACATATATATCTATAGATACATAAGTATGTTCACCTACCTAGGTTCTATCTCTCTATCTATTTACGAAACCCCACAAAATCACAAACACAAATCGAAAACAAATCGAATCACAGATCTTGATCAGGCGTATAGACTAGAAAGTTCTCATCTGACTCAAATTCAGCTTTCTGAAGAATAATGTTAAACCTTTAACCTTTCACTTCTAGATAAATTTTTAATTTGCAGAAACTTTCGAGAAATTGACTCTTTGCCGAATCCATAACAATGTACAGTAATACTCAACTAATAAGGCGCGTCGTGAATCTTCGTTCGCACAGAAAATAAAGTATGGCCCCGAAGATTAACGAGAATACTTAAAACTTACAATCAACCTTAGATCACTACTATAAGGTTCATAATACACTGCAGCTGTTAGTTCCGTCTCACTCGCAAGTATGGCGGCTGTCAAGCGGCGCGCGCTAACATGGCGGCAGCTACCGACCAATAGCGGTACAGGAAAAAGCGTGGAGCGTGCCGATTGGTCAATAGCGATTTCCAGCCCTTTGAAAATTCATCTTCTGCGCAGGTACATCGATAAGCCATATTACTTGGGTACTCCTGTATTCGATAACGGACTCAATAAAACAATTAGTATTAAGTTAATCGTAGCTTTTGCTTGGTAACCAGGAACGTTATTGTTTTAGTTTTATATTAGCGTTGGAATAAAGTAAAGCTTTAGTAAAGAAAAGCGGTTCCGTCAAAATATAACGGCCGTCATGAAAATCTATAATTTCCACCTAGTATTTGACATTAAGTCAAACCTCGCTGCCCAAAGATTTAAATCGCTAGATTTGCCCTCACCGTACTTAGTCACAAGAAAAAGTATACATACTAAGAAGAGTGAGCTCACACATTATTGAATATCGTTTCCATGACAAACAAGTGTAGTCACTGCGTCATTGTGAGTCAAACCAAAAAATAAATGCGTCTATCTTAAGACGCGGTAGGGTGAATCTAACGATTTAAATCTTTGCTACTGTCTTCATTTTCATGATAGCCGGTTACACCGCTCTTCTAGAAAGCCGTACTTAGCTTTGGAGAGTGGTATTGAGAGAGAATTGACCGTGACGTAGGTATATTATTATCAATGTATGGCGACCATGTTTTTTAACTACAATGTTAAGTTTGTTTTTGGGATAAATTCTTTTCAACTACGGAACCCTTCATTGTGCGTGGTCCGACACGCACTTGACCGGTTTTTTTTTAAAACACCCAGGTAAGAGCATAGGTTAGCTTATTCTACAGGAAACCATAAACAAATCCGGAGTATTTTGGCCTAAGATGATACACGAAGGTAAACAAGAACTGCATTATTTTTAGGTCACTATACAATAAAATAATACTATTGTATGAAAACATGAATAATGGAATGGAAACTGTTACCCCTCAAACAGCGGTCACGAACTCACGAGTTTGAGAATTGAAAAAATTACATTAAAACTTTTGGTGTTTGCCCCGTGTACACACGAGAGGAAACCGGCAAGTTTCCATGTAAGGGTGGAGTCAGATGTGGTATTCTACTATCGGAAAACCGTTTTTAATCATTGGTTAGTGTGTTTTGACGACCCGTTTGGCGCAATGGCGATTGACTTGTGCGTTACGGAATTCTGGGCCGAATCCTGCATGTTTGTATGCCCAACAGACACCTAAAAAGTCATTAATTTTATGGCACCGAATGTGTTATACCTAAGTGCATATTTTTTTATTAACTTGGCCCATTATTCCTCAAAAGGCCTATTTCACGATGTCCAAATAGCCACTACTTACCGAATAAATTCTAAAATGGAACAGAATTTGTATGAAATTATCTGCCAAGTAAGTTAATAGGAACTTAATCATAGGTGGTGAAACATGCCCTAAGTCTTCAGAATTCTTACACAACAATTGAAACGGGAATTGGTAAAAGGAGAAAAAGTAAGTAGGTCCTATATAAAGGTTGTCTGAAAAAGGGAACCTTATAATATCATGCAGGCTAGTAGAAAAAATACTCTGATTGCATTCAATCACTCAAGCGAATTTGGAATTAATTTAAAAATTTAATATACGGTGATTGTTTTCATAAACAACAGTTAAGTATGTGATAGCATAACTAAGTGAGCTTGGCGCTTCCAGTACCTTTAAAAACCTTATTTGATCAGTCAGGAAAAAGTTAAACGAAGTCTAAGGCAGCTGCGATCTTATCAGACCTTAGCCTTAAACGTCAGCCGGTCGTCGGAGTTACAAACGTTCCTTATTCCCAATTCAAATGTCCACGATTGTTCGAATTTAGAATCGCGCGCGATTTTTCGTGTGCAGTACTTTATTTGTAAAAACGATAGTTTCGTAAAATAGAATTGTGTAGTTACATATGTATAAAAATACACTTAGAATTATAAACGTTGCTTTAAAGATATGTATTGATTAGCGTCTGGTTAATCATACATTCTTAGGAGATCCTTTAATATAGGTTTTACGTTATCAAATTGATTGCACTAAGTAGTCAGTTTATAATTCGTTACTGTTTTTACATAATATGCAGAAACAATAATTGTTCAGCCTAATTATAACAAATAACTTTATTTTACAAATTAATGTTATATTTTAGAATACAGAACCAAACAATGCGTTTATTAGGAAGTTAATTATTTTATAAACTAATTACATTTACGGGGCTTATTACACACTATAGATGATGTAATTTTGGTTATTAATTGATTACATTAACATTTTATCTACCTGCATAAATTATGATAGCAATTTATTGTTTTAAGCCCACGCCACACGGGAAGCGAAGCGAAACGAAGCTAAGTACGTTTAGTTTCCTCCGCGTCTTTCCATACTTCCGTTTTCGTTTCGCTTAGTAGGTACCTAAAATGCGTGCCACGACAGATGAGACTTGACGATCGCAGTATCGCGCCTCCCGCGCTCTTTCCGCCGCTCCGATGACGCCCGGTCCCTTCCCCGTCTCAGACCTCATACCGCTAAAGAGACAATAAATAATAAATATAAATCAGAATAATCAGAATCAGAGAATTATAATCTACTGTAACAGCCGACGAACTTGCCAGAAGGGGGTGAGCATGGCACCAGTGGGACCAGAACCCATAGTGCCGCTCCCCTTCGGGTACTTGCGCGCTCTGGTAAGGAAGCGTACCAGGGACCAGCATCACAAACTTTGGTCAGACCAACGTGAGTGTAGGCAGGCTAAGGAAGCACTCCCTACAATTGATGGCCGCCTCACGAAACAGGTTCTCCGACTGACTAAACAACAGCTGCGTACAGTTACAGCTGCTATAACTGGCCATGGGTCGAATCATTTAATAAACATCTCTTTGTCATAGGAGTCACAGACAGTCCGCTGTGCAGGGCCTGCATGGAGGACGACGAGACAGCACCTCATGTGCTTCTAAACTGCCCGGTGGTCGCCGCATTCAGGGCAAAGTACTTCGGTAACCCAGGTACCCTCCGGGAGGTTGTCAGTAATATTAAGGCGCTGCTGGCCTTCTTTGAGGAGCTGGGGTGGATCGAATAACCTAGTTTCCCACCCATACGCAAAATACGCGCATTGTCGTGGAGTTGCGGATACCAGCTCGTATTACCTATACCTATACCTATATCTATCTACTGCGCAAGCCAAACTACAAGTCAAGTCTCATCTTTCGTGGCACGCATTGTACGGTGTGAATTGAAGTATGAAAAGACGCGGAACAAAGCTAAACGAACACTTAGCTTCGTTTCGCTTCGTTCCCAGTGTGGCCTGCGCTGTAAGCTTGTCACATTTTAGGGTTAATAATTTAGAATAAGTAGATACTGCTATAACTCGGCCTGACCATAACAAATTGGATAGCTGTGTCCGACTGACTAAGAGAGATCCACACCTAGGGGTCTACTCCCTAAGCACGAAGCCCATAGTTTCGGCCTTCGTTACGGGCGTTTCCTTCTCCGTAGGTATCACCTACGGATGGATGATTGGTTCGGGGCCCGAACGAAGTATGAATGACAACATGATATGACAGTTGTCCCTACTCCCAATGTGTTTTTGCCCGTCCAAAAAATTTAACTTTTACTCTTGATGGTTCGTTATGTCAGACGGACGGACGGATCTACGCTAGCGCCATTTTGACAGTTGCCAGCCCCATTCCTTACAGTTATTACAACTATGTGGTTTTTACATTAGGTAGATCCAAGTCTCCAAAATACTTTATCTTTTCTTAGACAATATCCAAACACAATATTAATTCTACTCCATCAATCATCACTGAGACACGAAATAATTTTATTGCAATTCTCAAAGCATTATTATTTCAGCGTCAATATCAAAAAGTTAATCTTAAGCCTGATCTGAAATTATTTTACTGTTGAGACTTCAACCGAATGAAGATATCTCATTTAGGTCAAACTGAAAGGACGGCATTTACCGAAGTCAGACTTCATTTTATACTAACTAATAATATAAAAGGAAAGTGAATTTGTTTGTTCAATTCTTGGCTTCCAGTGTTTTATTTTTGATTTTTAGGGTTCTGTATCTCAAAAGAAAAAAAACGGAACCCTTATAGGATTACTGGTGTGTGTGTCTGTCTGTCACAGACAATTTGCTCCGAATCTAACGGACCGATTTAGTTGAAATTGGTACACATATGAATTCTGTGACCCAAACACGGATGTCTAACGTAAATAAATGAATTTTGAATGGGGGGTCGTTTTTGGGGCAAAGAAAAAAATAAAAGTTTTGCAAACTGTACCGTGTGACATATCAAATGATAGGGTTGCTGTGTGGGTGTCTCAATTTTTTTTATATTTTAAAATAAATAGTTTTAAAGTTATTTAAGAAAATAGACGAAAATTGACAATTGCGCCTTATCTCCAGAACTACTGAGCCTAAAATTAAAAAAAAAAATACAGATAACAGTTCTCTCAATATTGCGCGTACAAACTTATATTTGCAGTTGGAATGTATGAGAGAACATGTTTTTCAACTAGAATGTTAACTTTGTTCATGGCATAAATTCATCCCAACTACGGAACCCTTTATTGTGCGTAGTCCGACACGCACTTTTCCGGTTTTTCTTTTCTTCCTCCATGAAAACCATTTACTGTTGAGAAACTGATGATTATGGAAACATTCCTTCGGGACGTTTCTTTTAGGGCCATGCAAGAATTAGGTAAAGTTAAGGGTTTGATATTTTGTCTCGTTTCAATTGGAACTATACATACAGGGTGTCTTTAATTACCGTTAACCTCTTAAGGGGTCATTGTACTAACTTTTACTATGGGAACAAACCTGTAATCGCGAAAAAAAAACAGCTCTTCCCAACAAATGTAGGGTTTATTCGCGATATAAGTTTGGCAAATATAATTAGTCAGGGTATGAACGGCTTCGTCTGTCCATCTACCAGCTCTGAAACCAAACTGATTCTCAGCAAGTAAGTTATTATTTTCCAAATATTTTGTAAGTCTATTATTAATGATCTTTTCTAATGATTTAGATATTGCAGGGAGTACATGAGAATAAGCCCAACACACACACAGTAATGTGGTAGCGAGGCTGTCCAGTGTGAGCCGGGGCTAAATTTAAGTCCGAGTAGCTCGGGCCACTACAAGAGGCCATTTTAATCCACCGCTTTGCACACTTACTTGATGATATTTATGCTTGACGATGACCCAAGTGGTTTTTAGACTACGTTACACAGAATGAAAATAATCTATTTTATGCACCTTCAGAACAGTCTTATTCTGTATCATACATTGATTCAAAGCAACCAAGTCTACGTGGAAGAACTTCGACGTAGACTTGGTTCACGGTTTCACGCTTATTCTATCCGGCGTGGGCGGCGGTAAATACGTGAGAAGAAAAACGAAAAGTTATTCTCCACACGTAAAGCCGCGGGCAAAGTCTAGTTTCATAATAAATTACATTTTAACAAATTCCACTTCCAATATCTCAGTTTTCTTTTGGATTAAAAATTGGAAATAAGTGTCGGCGTGCACTCGTGACTAGTATTTCTTTTTAGAATAATCTGTCAGTGTTAGAGACCTTTAACAGTTATTGTAGGTAAGTACCATGTGATTGGATCACTGTCAAAATCAGTGGTCGGTATTTTTGTTTAATAAGGTTTTTGGTGGGTAGCAACCCACCAAAAACCTTATTAAACAAAAATACCGACCGAAATTTGGGTTACTGTTCTGACAGTAACCAAAAAAAATAAATGTGAAGGGACTGCACAATGCGCACCACGAAAGATGAGACTTGACTCACCACGTGGTTTGACATGCGCAGTAGACGATTTTAGGTCTCTTTAGCGGTATAAAGTCTCATCGCGGGAAGACCGGGCGTCATCGGGGCGGCGGAAAGAGCGCGGTAGGCGCGGTCAAGTCTCATCTTTCGTGGCGCGTATTGTACAACTTTTAACAACAACATATAAACAATGTAACATAATTAAGTTATAGCGTGACCACAATCGAGTGTTATTTATTTATAGTGTTTTTCGAGTGTTATTTGTTTTTATTTTTTTTTTGTTTTTTGTTTTTTTTTTCGAGTGTTTTTTTTGAGTGTTGTTTTTTTTTTTCGAGTGTTTTTTTTTTTTGTTTTATTTATTTTATTTTTTTATTTTGTGTTTTTTAGTGTTTTTTTAGTGTTATATTCAAAATAATGATTTCAAACGTACGTGTGTGCCGAATCTTATCTAAAAATGCGACTCGATTTCCTATATTGGGCACTAAAGACGAAAAGTGTATATAGGTCAGACAGAACTCTGTAATCTTTTACGTACAAAAAGAAAAAGAAAAGTGACTGCGGTGGCAGCCAACAAAATTAAAGTTACCTAGTAGGTAACTAGGTACAGACCCGAAGATTTGAGCAACTATAGAAGTAACTACGGTCGGTTTTCATTCAAAACCCAACCAAAACTCTGGTTGAACATTAAATTTTCTTTTATTAAAAGAGTTGGATTTGAACTTTTTCACTAGAATAAAACCGGACTCAATCAATTAATCTGCCTGACCAGATGCAGCTGAATACCAGTATTTTACAAAGAGCGACTCCACAACTCAGTAACTGGGTAATACCCCTTGGTAAGGCTGTTTGTCAGACTTTCGGGCTTCTGACGACCCGTAACGACCGTCAAAGATCCACGAATGACAGCCGGAACCAACGGCTTAGCGTGCTTTCCGAGGAGAGGAGTCCCGGTATGTAAAGGTGGTCACCCCGCCACGGACTGGCTCCCGGTAAGCTTAGCTTAACCTGATGGATCGACCCGTGAGGCTGTTATTACCCAGCCACGAGCTCGAGGTTCATATTTATTTTTATTCTTAGGTCTCAACCTGTCGTTAAACCGTAAGTAATGTTTTGCAGTAAGATGAAATGGGATCTAGCCAGGTATTTTTTTTCTAGGTTCCAAGTTCCAAGGATTATTCTATAGAACATTATAATGACTAAAAAAAACCCGTAGTAAAAACAGTCGATGGCACAATCGAGTGATAACAACAGAAAGTCAAAGAGTGTTCGTTGCGCAGAAAACATGCGCGCCATAGCGGGAAAATGTCCTTGAGAATCTTGCTTCCTTTTTCAAAAAGTTCAAGATACTAACCCTTCCAAGTCTGTTTATAATGCGCTAAATTTGTATTATATATATAGGTACGTCATCACTAAAGAGAAGAAGTTACTACGTTCTAAAAACAGCTACCTATAATCGAAGTGCCTTTGAATTTCTTCTTATAAAACTAAGATAAGACCGGTTTTAGTTTTTTAAAAAGAAATGTATAGATAAGTTCGATTAACCCGTCAAACTCCTATTTATATAGGTACTTTATGGCAGTTGTGATAGCTGATAAACTGTTTAAAAAAAATTCTGATGTTAAAGAATAAAGATTAATTAATATTATAATTTTGATACAAGTGGAGAACGTTTGTTATTGCATTCGAGGCGGAATTAACACCCGAGCCGTTAGGCGAAGTTGTCTTTGAGCCGAGTGCTTCAATAACAAATGTCCACGTGTATCAAACGACGTTTTTCAATACACTTTTGAAGAAATAAAATAAAATAACGGAAAATATTTTTGTCATGAATTGGAAACTATGATTTAAATTTTCTTTTTTTCCGCGCTTTGCTTTCGCCAGGTTGAAGGAGAAGCAAAGGTATAAAGACGATAAACAGCCTAATATGAAAAATAGAAAATTGAAATATTTTTGGGTTTAGAACACAAATAAATGTTAATTTGTTCATAAACGTTTTTTTATTGTAATAATCATGGTTTTTGATGATATTCTATTTATAAACATTACCTATTTAAATATTCAAAAAATAAAAACGCATATCTCTTTGCCGAGATTAAAAAAAAAAGTCACCTCCGATAAGAGAGTTGTGAATAGAGACATTGAACCAATTTGGACTAAGTATAGGTAGGTATACCTAAGTTATCTGTGGCAATTTTTATTCCCGCACACGTGTTGGAAAATGAAAAATCGCACGCGTGTGAAATCATTGCATTGTGAACCTAATCGTAGTGCGATATGAACCAGTTTTCGAGGAAGTGTATTGAAAAACTTATTACTTATACTTCATATCTTTTTCGATAAGATTGATTTTAAATCAATAAGTCATCAGTAAGTTCATCATCTTATTAAGTCATTCTGAATTACTTCAGAATCACATAATAAGATGAAATCCACAGCAATCCTGCCACTTGCAGAGGCTGTACTACTGTTAAGGCATTTTGCAATAAGAGATGTGAATTGGAACTGTTTGTTTTCTCAACTAGAAAAGGTTATAATTTTTACTATTATAGCAATACACACAGTTTTTTAAGTATAATGTGCGTCATAGCTTTAAGCGGCCACCATTTTTACTTATTTGTGTCAGATTTCAAAATTAATCCAGAAAGACTTGCCCTACAAAGGATTTCAGCGAAACTTTTTATTTTCACCACATTCCGCTCGTCACACAATGCGTGTGGTGAGTTGTTGTTGAGGAGTTCTCCTGGTTCTTACCAGCAGAACTCCTCAACAATTAACGTCCCAGCATCGGGAAAAGCAATATTTTGTAACATGTGATGAGCAATTGACATTAGACTATTGTAACTTATACAAATTATAAACAGACCCACTAAAAAGCGAGAAATAAAAACTTTTTAACAAAAAAAAAAAACCGACTTCCAAAAATCACTACAAAGTGAAAAATAACTTTGATTTCGGAAGTCGGTGGCAAAAAAAAGAAAGTAAATAAACAACGAAAGACACCGACTTCCGAAATCAAAGTTATTTTTCACTTTGTAGTGATTTTTGGAAGTCGGTTTTTTTTTTGTTAAAAAGTTTTTATATACAGGGTATTTTTTTTAATAACAGGAACAGGGTTCGATTTCCGGTTCAGACAGAAGCTTTTTCAAAAAATGCGGTTTAATTTTCTTACCTACACACAAACAGTAATAACTTAATTAATTCTAGGCATTAAAGTTCATAGATTTTACTGTTCAAAGCAACTACAGTAGATACGTAAAACCTTCAAACTTATCCTGATGCGAGTATTAGGCGTACAGTCGGTACATATTAATTACTACATAGTGCAGCGGGTCGGAATCAAACTTCGGAGCTCGCTTTCCTAAGTTTATGCCTTAGGTTTGCTCTGTTGCAACTAATTTTATTATTTGAAAGGTATTTCATTTTATAATCATCATCTGCCTACCCTTTTTCCAAGTATTTTGGGGTCGGCTTCCAGTCTAACCGGATGCAACTGAATACCAGTATTTTACATGGAGCGACTGCCTATCTGACCTCCACAATCCTAACTGGGTAACACAATATTCCTTACGACTGGTGGTCAGACTTGGGTTTCTGACTACCCGTAACGAATGTCAAACGAATGTCTTAACGTGCTTTTTGAGGCACGGATGGGTCTCGGTATGTATAGATGGTCAATCATCCACGGACCGACCTCGGCCAGCGTTGTTTAACCTTGAAGATTGACCCATGTGACTGTTTTTACCCGACTACGGAAAAGCCAAAAGGAAGGGTTATGGTTTTAGCTGTCTATGTATGTATGTATATAAGTATGTATTTACGTGTGTTCCACCGTAGCGCATAAATTACTGAATCGATTTTGATGATTGAGGTATTAATATATTTGCAATAATAGTCCGGGTGGCATAGGCTATATAAATTCTCCCTTTTAATATGGTGGACTTTACACGTCAAATTATGACCTCGAAAAAAATTAAATTGAGATAATCATGACATGTTTGGTATCAAAAGAAAGGAATTGACGAGCACATTACAAATTATGTAAATGTCATTATAGTATAAGTAAATTTTTGTAGGTGTTCCTCGCACCCACATGGTATACAGGCATGCCACAACGGCTTTACCTTGACCATTTGTGTACAGATCTTGATTTCTTCTGAAATATTTTCTTGTTTTGTACTTTTTAAACTTATTTTTTTATTTTATAGTAATCGGAGGAGCTCGTGGCTAAGTAATAACAGCCGCACGGGTCGATCCATCAGGTTAAGCTACGCTTGCCGAGGTTGGTCAGTGGATGGGTGACCATCTTTAGATACCGAGACTCCTCCGTGCCTCGGAAAGCACGTTAAGCCGTTGGTCCCGGCTGTCATTCGTGGATCTTTGACAGTCGTTACGGGTCGTCGGAAGCCCGAAAGTCTGACAACCAGTCTTACCATATGGTATCGTATTACCCAGTTACTGGGTTGTGGAGGTCAGATAGGCAGTCGCTCCATTTAAAATACGGTATTTAGCTGCTTCCGGTTAGACTGGAAGCCGACCCCAACATAGTTGGAAAAAGGCTAGGCAGATTTTTTTTATTTTATAGTAATCATTAGAAAACCTAGTGCTCTCTATTATAGAACGATCAATTTAAAATATCTTACTTAAGCTATCGGTTTACTTATCATCAACAACGTCAACAGTAGCACAGCATTTCGTCCAAACGGTTAGAGTGAACCCAGTCAATAGACAGTCTGGAGCTTATTCAATTAGAAATGTTTACAATGAATCGCTTTCAGCGGTAGACAAAGCGCTGACTTGGCTTACTGAAGCTTTAGCATCTAGAGAGTAATAGTAGGTATAGTAGGCATGTAGTTGCTAGTAAAACTTCGTGTATAAAAGCTCTTCCGGGAAAGTACTATCCGATATTTTTTTTTTGTCTAACCGGAGTGTACCTAGTCATTCCTTGGGGGCTAATTCAGCCACTTTGGCAGAATCATAATAGAATAATAGGTATTATGAATCATATTTGAAATCGTAAACCGGTCACAAACTGACAATTCATAATTTATCTGCGTACAATTCATATTACGCAATTCATCTGTTTGACAGTTTTGTATGGTGATTCGTAAAATGGTCCACAAATTATGAATTGCTTTATTGAAGTTTAATGTCAAATAGCACAATCATAATAAATTGCTGGGTATTCAGGAAATGAATCGCTTTTAGAGGAATTGCTTAATGTGGCCGTTTTAGGCCCCCTGTTCTAATGTAAATCAAAAGTCATTTATTCAAATTAAGCTGAGAATCTGCAAATCTGCCTCAAAATTACATACATAAAGCGCAGGCCGCACTGGGAACAAACCGAAACAAAGGTAAGTTCGCTTAGCTTCGCTACCGCGTGTTTTTATGCTTCGGTTCACACCGCGAACTATAAACCGAAGTATGAAAACTCGCGGTAGTTACATGAGCGAAGCAAAGCGAACTAAGCTTCGTTTCGCTTTGTTCTCAGTCTGGGACATTCCCCAAAAATGCACACCCTTCACCACATCCTAGTGCTTTTTTGATTTTTGAAAATTTTATTAGTATAGGTAAGTAGGTAACTAAGTTAGTTGTTGCAGGCACTTTAGGCAGCTATTTATAAGTATCAACACATAAAATAACATCATGCCTGTACTCCCCCCAGCGCTAGGCAGAAGGGTAAGTTACAAGTAAACATTGCATTAAAATGAAAATATGTACTAAGTATCGGCCATACTCCCGCATGCTCACCTTTAAGGCGATAATCGCATATCATGGCTCGATCACCCGATGAATGTGTTTTGAGCAATAGGATGCACGTTTATTTTTTTATTTTTTTTGCTAATGTTGAAACAAGGAAGCGGTGTGGTCTGTCGCTAGCTGCGCTTCCGCAGAATTATTTTCTAAACTGATCATGCTTTAGTTTTGCCGATAGTGCAGTCAGCCACAGCACTAGCCCACCCTTGCGTAAATGGTTGAGATTTTTTAGAATACGAATCGATAGAATTTTATAATTCTTTTATATTTTATTTATTATAGGTATTTAAATAAAATAAAAAAATAATTATAAAATTCTATCGATTCGTATTTTAAAAAATCTCAACCATTTATGCAAGGGTGTGTCAGCAAATGCTGTGGCTGACTGTACCTACATAAAACTTGATAGGATCGTAAATGAACGATTGGTTTTCTATGATCCAGTTTGCAGGCTTGACTCCTATACATACCTACAGATCAGCTATTTACAATTTTACACAAAATAAATACTAGCTTGGCCCAACGTTTTTTAAAACATTATCTCTCAGTTTCCCGCTCGACTAATTTTAATATCACAGTTTGCAACGTCAGTCTCTACTATAACTAAATGCATTTTTCCAATTTCATTTCACTCGCATATTCACATAACAATATGAAACTGAAAACCCATTCATCTAAATACAATTAACCGGACCTCACTTCCTGTCAAAAAATACGCAAAACGAAAAATACACCGATCCGTATTTCCAGTGTATTTTAAAGCTATGTCATGTGCATACTGGATCCGTATTCCGGTTAAACAATGGTAGACTGTAATGGAATGCGATATTTTATTCCAATACTAGCTGACCCGACAGACTTCGTCCTGTCAAAAAGATTTGTAATGTGGCAGTTTTTGTGCCTACGTATTTTAAAAAATTCTCCTGAACAGAACCGTCACCCTGGTGATAGGGCGTTGTGAATAAAAAATAATTAAATAAAACATATATAAGGATTTAAAAGTAAGTAATCGCTTTATTGTTAATCATGTGAATCATAATTATTATTATTATCATTGTAGTGCTTTGTGGTATACGATGTTTTTTGTTTGATTACCTGGCGCATAGATAAACAAATCTGATGGTTTTCCAACACGGGAACAGGCAACATACAATTGACCATGTGAGAAACATGGGTTTTCTAGATTAATACCACAAACACTTAATGATTGCCCCTGGGACTTGTTTATAGTCATAGCAAAAGCAAGCCGCACTGGAAACTGTAGTCGTTTAAACTCAAATGGCACATCAGTCGGAATCATTGGGATGCGCGGTATGAGAACATCTTCTCCTTTATACTTTCCTTTGAGTATAGTTGCTTCTATCACATTGTTTAGTAATTTTTTTATCGCTAACCGTGTACCGTTGCAAAGACGCGGTTGGTTGATATTTCGCAACATTATAACCACCGATCCAACCTTTAATTGAAGATTGTGAGGTGGCAATCCTGGCAAATCCAGCGAGTTTAAAAATTCCGGTGGATAGTTGACTACATCATCTTGATTAGTAGCCGAATCAACTGATTTATATATCCTCAATTCGCCTGTAATTTGTTCTTGAATTTTGAAATTTAATTCATTTACATCTATGTTTTTTGCAGCCAGTATAGCTCGTTCGCTCAACCAATCATGGTTTCTGTAATTTTGAGAAACATCTGGAAACACCTTCTGAATAAGTTCATCTTTTGATCGAGTTAACTGATAAAAACTTTGAGGAAAGTTAATGCAGCCAGTCAACATGTCTATAGGAAATTTGCCATTACCAATGTCAATGAGTTGTTTAGAGAATATGTTTCCAGATTGGTCATTTTGCAACTCGACACGCATATTCTTGCTTAAATGAAGTACTTTGACATGTTTCCACAAATTGGAGGACTTTAGACATGCATTGAGTTCATCAGCTGGCGTTGATCGTGGAATCACTGGCAATGTTTGACGAAAATCTCCTGCTAATAAAATCATTGCACCACCAAATCGGTTATTATTGCTCCGTAGATCTTTTAAGGTTCTGTCTAAAGCCTCCAAAGATTTTTTATGTGCCATCGTGCATTCATCCCAAACAATCAATTTACATTGCTGCAAAACCTTTGCCATTGCAGAGTTCTTCGAAACGTTGCAGGTTGGAGTTTCATTGCTTTGCATATTTAATGGCAATTTTAGTGCTGAATGGGCTGTTCGACCACCTTCAAGCAAAGTTGCTGCGATTCCCGACGAAGCGAGTGCAAGTGCAATTTTATTTTGTGAGCGAATTGTTGCTAATATTAATGAAATCAAAAAAGTTTTTCCTGTACCACCAGGTGCATCTAAGAAGTAAATCCCTCCAGTTTCATCATTTGTTACTTTCATAAGAGTTTCAAATACATACTTCTGTTGTTCATTTAACAGTGGAAGATTTGTTTGAATTAATTCTTTCAAAGCGTTGAGATCATACAGTCTTTCTCGATGCAACTCTTGGTTAAAAGCGTCATGCATTGGACGATTGGGCGCGGTCAGGCCTAATTGAATTAATAGTTTGTTTGACATTATCAAGCACATGTCCTCAATTGAAATCAATGCTTCATTGTAAATTTCTTCACTGATTTGTATATTTGGATTTCCCATTCTATTTCGTATTTGATACAAAATATCATCACACATATAATCTTTGTACTTGATCCACAAATCAATTGGGTTTGATGGGAAGCATGTAGATATGATTATAGAAAACAATGTTCGTATTTGATGAGCGTGTGATGATATTACAGCATCATTGAGAGTTTGATCCCAATGAGCGTCATTCTCAAGCAATTGCAAACGTTGACAGGCTTCTCTGTAGGATCCACACAATTCACCATCAACAGTTCGTAACTGTTGGAATGATGTTGGGCCACGTACATTGACTAATAGCAGTCGTAAATAAAAACATTCATCATTGCTTAGATGTACTGAATAAATCCGGCCAATCGCATCGGTGGAATATACATCTGGAATTGTTTTATTTATTTAAAATTTGGATATTAAAAATAATAAAACACTGTTGGTAACGCGATTTTTGTTTGACTGATGTAATGACGTGGAAACTGATGCATTTTATCTCGCGTGCCGAAACTAATACAAAAGAAACGCGAGTTTCGGAACGCGACATTAAACTCCTCCAACTATGTATTCTGTGCTCCAACGCACACACGCACATTGTTTTGATAGATATGATCTTTGACGTTAGGAACACACCTACATTGCTTAGACAACAGTGAGTGCTTGTAATTTAATATGAACTTTATACCATAGCAATAAAGCTCAAATTGACTACGTTTTAGTTAGAAATCATTTGTATGGGAAAAAGAAAAGGGCTATTTTTAGGGTTTTTCCAGCAATAATTCTAATTTTTCTCGCCGTAAAAACCATCCTTGAACTTCAACGAACATTTTAAAAAAAGATTTGGCCAAATTGGTCCAGGCGTTGTTGAGTTATGCGCTTACCAACACATTTTGCGATTCATTTTTATATTATAGATTAGCTTTAAGCTGGTCTTTGCACGAATTTTTGCGGCAATTTTACGTAGGTAAGGGATTTTGGGTTGCGAAAATTTTCAGTAATTTGGGGAAATACTAATATTTTCATGATGTACAATGTTTACAGCTGGTTTCTGTAACAACATTAGTACTAAACGAAGATATTGAGGCTATTGACAGTTTTTTTTTTTTTTCTTTTAAATCTTTATTTAATAATGGGGGTTTGTTCATATTTGAACATGTCACCCCCGTAAGAATATACATGTATATATATCACAAAACTAAAATTAACTACAAATCATACAGTGGATGGAGGTGATCTATTCTTAATACTTATATTTGTAAGTCTATAAAGCAACTTGGCCTCCTCCGAAAGAGGAAAAGACAAAAAACTATTACACCATCCAACATTGAAAGTCTTACCAAAGGTTATCGTGTTACCCATTAAATGACTTATATCTATCTGTTTATCTATCTATCTATATAAATAAAAAGAGAAGTCCTGACTGACTAATTGACTGACTCATTAACGCCCAGCACAATCCCTTGGACCAAGAAAGCTGAAATTTAATGTAGACAAAGAATAAGGAAGGAATTCCCTGTAGGACGTTCCCGTGGGATATTTTCCGACATCCACGCGGGCGAAGCCGCTGGCAAAAGCTAGTAGGTCATATAGGTAGTCGCTTCTTGTAAAATCCTTGGAAAGGATTTTCAGACGATGAAGAAGTGATTATACGGAAAAGGTTGTCCACATTTCTGCTTATAACCATATTCCTGCGATAACTAGTTTGTGATGACTGTGAAAAAGTCTCATTTTACAATAATATGATTTACTTTACATATCTAAACTAATTAATACTAGTTTATAAATAAAAGAAAAGATTTAATTTTTTGTATGTTTGTTTGTTACGCTTTTACGCTAAAACGTCTAACTGGATTTAGATGAAATTTGGCACATGGATAGACCATGACTTGGGTTAGGACATAGGATACCTATCATCCCGATATTATTACAGGATCGAGACTTATTCGGGTGAAACCGTCGAGCGCAGCTAGTTAATATATAAAATAATACTTGACAGGTGCCGATTATGTTGTGCACAAATTAACTTAATTTATGCTATTGCTAACTTTTCATTTCTAATAGTTTTTTGTTTTATTAGAAATAAAAAGTTAGCAGAGACGGACGTAAATTAGAGCTGTCAATAGTACATTTTGATACAAGTGGAGAACGTTTGTTATTGCGTTCGAGGCGGAATTAACACCCGAGCCGTAGGCGAGGTTGTTTTTGAGCCGAGAACTGCAATAACAAATGTCCACGAGTATCAAAGGACGTTTTTCAATACACTTTTGAAGAAATAAAATAAAATAACGAACAATATTTTTGTCATGAATTCACATGAATTATTATGAAACTATGATTTAAATTTTCTTTTTTTTCCGCGCTTTGCTTTCGCCAGGTTGAAGGAGAAGGAAATGTATAAAGCCGATAAACAGCCTAATATGAAAAATAGAAAATTCAAATATTTTTGAGTTTAGAACACAAATAAATGCTAATTTGTTCATAAACGTTTCTTTTATTGTAATAATCATAGTTTTTGATGATATTCAATATATAAATATTCAAAAAAATATTAACGCCGTAAAGACGCTTATCTCTTTGCCGAGATTTAAAAAAAAAACATTCACCTCCGAATAGAGAGTTGTGAATAGAGGCATTGAACCAATTTGGACTAAGCATAGGTATAAGTTATCTGTGGCAATTTTTATTCCCGCACACGTGCGGGAAAATAAAAAATCGCACGCGTGTGAAATACATTGCATTGTGAACCTAATCGTAGTGCGATATGAACCACTTTTCGAGTATTGAAAATTTAGTTGAACTAATATTTCCATACAGAATTAGACGACACTTAAACATGTCGACTAAAAACACGGTGAAGCGCAAGGCGTAAACTAGTTTGACATCTCTAAAGCTTCATTTACACGGCGCCAGTTTATTGCCTGTGGCATACCATAAAATTGAAGGACAAATATCTGGCACCGTCTAAACAACAGGTACAATATTGTGGCACGATACGGGCAACTTTCAAAACTGATATTAGCATGTACGATAAAATCGCACAGCACATACAATAATTGCTTGTACAATAAAATCACATTCAATTCTGGCATGATCTGACATTATTGTGCTGTCATTGAAATATGAGTGCGGTGAGTGAGGATGTCGTAATCGTTGTTGCTATTTTGAGGCAAGAAATCAAATCAAGAACAACTTGAAAAATATCTTGAGAAGACGTTCAATAAAATTTAATCAAATATCATTTCTAGGCAAAACTTGCATGCAATAATCGCCTGTCAATTTTATTGCCTGATGTAAGTCGCATGCGATTTTATTGAATGGCAAAACTTGCATTCAATTATTGTACATGCCATTTTATGTAATCGCACGCGTGTAAACACTTCATGCAATTCTTGAATGTCAAAAAACTTGAACGTGCTTTATGGCATGCAATTATTGCTCTTGAACGTTCCAGAAACTTGCACCGTGTAAACGGCGCTTAACTTAGTTCATAGCTATAGCCGTCCTTTTCTCGCGCTGTCTGTTAGTAAAAGATAGCGATTCTCTAATTTTGGTTTAGTTGTTATACAAGAGAATCGGTACCATTTCGATAATTAAATGTAATGTGTCATGTGCCGGTAATTAGGACAGGGGCGCCGGAAGATAACAACGCTTTTTGTCAGATGGCGAGGTATTGTATAAGGTATTATGTTCACCAGACCATTAAAATATCGCTGTTTTAGTATCCTGCCCAGCAAAGGCATGTCCTTGAGTCCCAAACAAGATAAGCATACCTACTAAAAGTGATGTCTTGAAACTTTACTCCTAAGTATCCGTTAGCCTTGAATCGAGTCTGTGAGCTCATGAAACTTGTTTAGTTAAATATGCTAGGATTATGAAACAAACTTTGTGTAAAACTGTAGCTAGTTTTGAGTTTGATCGTGTTCGATTCCCGTACCTGCATAAAATAAGAAAATTATATTGTTTTTGTTTTGTTTTTACAAACGTAGTTCCGTGATAATGTCTAAACTTGAAAAAAAACCGGTCATGAGCGAGTTGGACTCGCGCACCGAGGGTTCCGTTCCGATTTCTGAAAAAATGTGTTTTTTAGAGACATCGTTTTATTTTTCCTGTAATCTTTACATAAACTTCTATCACATAGAATAGTTTCAGATTTTTTGTTTTGCAAATTTCGGAGATAAGGGGACGGTATTTTTTTTTACATTTTTCATCAAAAGTCGAAAACTATGCGGCCTACAAAAAATAAAAAAATGTTTGAGAATGGGCAAACAGCGTTCTTTCATATGATACCCCACATGCTATAATATCTCCACTTTCAATGTTAAAGACCCTCTTTCAGTCCCTGTTGTAAAAAAAATATAAATATTTTTATTTCTTTTTTATTTCCAAAATAGTTGGGGGGACGTCATCTAAAACCGTTCCAAATTTCAAGTTGATAGCATTAGTTGTTCTTGAGATATCCAACTGTGACAGACAGACAGACAGACAGACTGAGTCAGACCATAAGGGTTCCTTTTTTACCATTTTGGTACGGAACCCTAAAAACCTGCCAAGTGTGTTTTTTACTTTAGTAAAAAAAACCCGTTTTGTACCGGGACCCCTGTAATTTTTAACTTTATTTAATTTTTATTATTTGTTGGTATAGCGGCAATAGAAATACACAATCTGTGAAAACAACTGTCTACCTATTACGGTTTGGTATTTCGGTACAGCGCGATGACAGGCATTCAGACCCCCAAAGAATAAGTAATCAGGATTCCGTAGGTCCAACTTCACATTCACTCAACCCCTTTTTTTTTTTTGAGGGTGGGAAATCATCAAATAACTTCTCCCGCTCTGGGTGGAGCGGAAGGGCGTGTCAGACTTTTACTGACTAAAACCCACTCGTGTTCCTTCAGTTGCCTATGCCAGGGCCGCGGTATCTTCTTAAAACTACCCGCGACCCCAGCGGCGTCGGCCCTATTGGACCCCATCATTTGCTGACATCTCTTTGAGGCGCGCGTGGAACACAACGCGCCGTCGACTCGGGCCCGGGGGCCTACTCCCTAAGTCCGTCCGTCATCCGTCCGTCCGGTCATCCGTCCGTCTGACATTACGATTCATCAAAACAAGTGTAAAAGTTAAATTTTTCGGACGGGCAATAACACATCGGGAGTAGGGACAACTGGCAAATCATGTTGTCATTCATCCATCCGTAGGTGATACGGAGTAGGAAACGTCCAAAACCACTCAACCCCTTGCAATCAGCTTTCTAAGGATCAGTTCCATTCACGCGGTATGTGTGACAAATTGTTCGATACCAATACCAACTTATTTGTTGCTTAGAAATGTATGTGTTTCAAGGAAGTTTTGTAGTAAAGGGGCAAGGAGGAAAAGGAATGCTTTTATAGGCGACAAGAGTGGATTTGGTGAAGAATTGCATAAATAACTAAGGGCTGTCACAGTAAATTATGTGTTCTTTCAGCATTTGCGACATTCTTTTTTGTCTTCTTACTCAGAAAATATTGTCAGCTCATCATCAACATCTACCTAGCCTTTTCCCAACTATGTTGGCGTCGGCTTCCAGTCTATCCGGATGCAGCTGAATACCAGTATTTTACATGGAGCGACTGTTTATCTGACCTCCACAACCCAGTAACTGGGTAATAGGATACCCCTTGGTAAGACTGGTTGTCAAGACGACTGTCAAAGATCCACGAATGACAGCCGAGACCAAAGACTTAACGTGCTTTCCGTGGCATGGAGGACTCCGGAGTCTTGGTATTGAAAGATTGTCACCCATCCACGGATCAACCCCGGCAAGCTTAACTTAACCTGATGTATCGATCCATGCGGCTGTTATTACTTAGCCACGAGCTTTGATAACATGAAGAAAGTAAAAAACAAAAATAAAACAGATTTAAGTCAATGTTTAAAGTTAAAAATATTTGTAAGTACAAAAACCCCGTGTAATATCTCATAATCCTCGGAGTTTTTACAGAGATTCCTCCAATTGAATGAGCGCGACGGATTTGTTATTGTTGTACCCACTTTCTTAATGGTTCGGTACACTCAGACGCGATATTTTATGGAAATTCAATCTTTTACGTGACACTTTTTATTCGAACTTTTAATACTCTAGAGTTTAAAGAGATGCGGTTTGCATACAAAACGATAGTTTTAAATCAAACCGTTAATAAAAAAATAAAGGTCAAAAACCTTTATTGTTTGCAGATTAATTTACCAATTTTGGTATATTAGATTAGACCTTAGGGAGCTGGGGCAAGGAGGCCAAAAATCTTGTAAAGGAGATTGGACGAAGGCTCATAGAGTCGACTGGTGACTCGCGTTCCGGATCGTTCCTGGTGCAGAGGCTGGCCATCGCAATCCAGCGTGGAAACGCGGCGAGTGTGATGGCCACTTTTGGGCCGGGAGCGGTCAGGGACTTTTAGTTGAAAAAATTATTGAGTTGTGTTGTGTAATAGTGGATTTTTTTTTTCCATTTATTGTTATAGTTTTAGTTTATTTATTAAAAATGACTTGTATTTTTCATTTTGGTATTATTTACCACCAAATGATAACTGATTTCTTTACTGAACCATAAGATGTGCCCAGACAGGCTCCCAGAGAACCTAATGGCTGGTTCCTACAAATTACATAATAACGAGAAATCTGTCTCATAACTATTCTGTATATACGTACATTCGTACAATATCTGAAAAGAGAAAAATCTGAAATAATGTCAAGCTACCAAAAACTAAAGCTGCCTAAAACGGTGTCCCCCGCTTCGGCAATACGCTTGATAGTTTTAGCTTGATTTGCAGGATTTTATCAGCGTTAGACTTAGGTAACTTTACAAATTAATTACACTATGTAATATAAACATAATTTAAAATATTCACATATGAAGTTACTAAGACACAGTATTTTCTTACGACACAGTATTTTACTAATGTAGGTATTATCGCACTAAATAACATTGTCATACTGTGTTTTTTGTTCACTAAAGAATTTATTATTTAAGAAAATGCTGTAATAACATATTCACTCGTCTATGCATGATCTTCAGTTTACAATAATTAAAAGTTGAAATCAGCGTCAGAATGATAATAATTTGCTCATAGACAATTCAATTTTATTTATTGCCCGCAATTCCCACTCACTTCCGGAGAAGGGACGTTCACTATAACTGCGCCATATTCATTTGAGCTCTAATGCTTTATATCGGTTTGAGGGTAAATAAGAACTGTACGGAACCATCGATTTCTATCTTTAACTCAGAACGATCACCATTGTTTATACGGAGAAGAAGAAGTAAGAATCGTATTACACAGTAACTGGGTTGTGGAGGTCAGACAGGCAGTCGCTCCATATAAAATACTGGTATTTAGCTGCATCCGGTTAGACTGGAACCTGACCCCAACATAGTTGGGAAAAGCTGCTAGGCAGATTGATCAAACGTAAGAACGAATAATATATTTGGGGAAGCCCCGGACTTCATGATCAGTAGACGCGCTACCGACCACTAGGCGACGGTCAATCTATGTTATTCAATTTTCTCTAGCGTTCTAATTAAAGTAGTCTAACTATACCATCTCCCTCTACCCATAGACTTTTTGAAAACCGGAAATGGTTGCGATAAATTGGATCTAATCATTCACTAAACAAGGCCTCTACTTCGTGACGTCACTACCGGTTAGTTTATGGTTTTGGGTTCCTGCTATTCCCATGGTATAGGGGAAATAAAAATATTTTTTTCTGTATAGGGAGTTGAATCAAAGTACAGATAGATAGATAAATATAGATAGTAAGAATATAAGTTTTCCGGATGGTTCTTTGGGAGTAAGAGAAGCGAGTGTTTATTCCTAGGGGATTTCCAGATATTTGATGTTACAGGATTCCTCCGTGCCTCGGAAAGCACGTTAAGCCGTTGGTCCCGGCTGTCATTCGTGGATCTTTGACAGTCGTTACGGGTCGTCAGAAGCCCGAAAGTCTGACAACCAGTCTTACCAAGGGGTATCGTATTACCCAGTTACTGGGTTGTGGAGGTCAGACAGGCAGTCGCTCCATGTAAAATACTGGTATTCAGCTGCATCCGGTTAGACTGGAAGCCGACCCCAACATAGTTGGGAAAAGGCTAGGCAGATTGATTGATTGATTGATGTTACAGGATGCTTTGAGAACGTCGTACATATTTAATTCAGGCAGCTGTAATTCAAGTCGAGAATATTCGTGCATTTTTTTCTAGTGAATTTATGAAGTAGGAGGACCATCAGTAAGTGGATTGTTTTCTACAACATATTGAAATCAGATTTCACTTTAAACTATCGTAACTAGGTAGGTACGTATATTCAGAAAAAAAATATAAGAGAGAGATAAGAGAGATAAGAGATAAGAGACATTTATTTGTAGAAACACGAGTATACATACAAGGCATGCAGGTTGTTATAAACAAAGAATATCCGTCATGTTCGGCCTTTGTGGCATACAAATATACAGGTTAGAAATTATAGGTATTTAAACAAAGCTAAAAACATTATCAAATTGTCACACAATCTAAAAATTAAAATTAAACAATAAATTACAAATTTGAATTAAATTGTCCTATAATCTTATTATAAATTGTCAAAATTATAAAATAGGTAGGTACCAATAAATATTTGTTAAATTCGCATTACTTCATTTTGTCATTTAAAAATTCTAAAATACTGTAGTATGCTTTACCAACTAGATATAATTTACAATTTTTTTTTGTATAGGTACTAACTTAAAAAAAAATAAGCGAGTTGATTGACGGCAACAATCCTAAAGCTACGGTTTCCTAGAAGAGCGGTCACCGCACTTAACGGCCACAATGACAGCTGTCATAAAAATGATGGCGCTGACAAAGATTTAAATCGTTAGATTTGCCCTACCGCATTAAAAGATAGTCACATTTCCGATTCGTTTTGTGACCTCTGACACACAATGACGCAGTGACTACCTGCACATGATTGTCATTTAAACGAAATTTAATTTAGTATGTACACTTTTTTGTGACTAAGTAGGATGAGGGTAAGTCTAGCGATTTAAATATTTTATGGGGCGAGGTTTGACTTAATGTCAAATACTGGTAAAATGACAGATTTTCATGACGGCCGTTACGGCCTCGTTCCTAGGAAACCAAAGCTTAACTAATGCGCTTTCCCTGGACATATCCACTATAAACCTCTTCAAGACCGCTACAAAAACGATCATAGAGCACACTTAACATTTGAATATAACTGAATGTATATAAAATTACTTGTATTTAAATAGTTTAATACCCTCAAATAGCCTCTGAGAAAGAGTCTAGAGACCCAGACATTGCATCAAAGCACAATCGTCTATAATATTATAGCCCAGTAAGGCTAGGGTTTGTAGCCGACGCCGACAGCTATTTAGCTACCGGCTATTGGTGGCTGGTCTGGACTATATTAAACTGGATAAGACCCGATGTATTGTAATTTTTCTTATCTACAGGAAAACAAGGGAAAGGAAGGTAGCTTCTGTGGATCTTTTATGTAAGCTTTGTTTTGTAATAAATAATTGTAAGTCTTTCTTTGTAAGCTGTTATAACTACACTATTGTATTAGGTAAGCCTGTGATGGTATGTGTTTTAAATAAATAATAAATAAGATTTTCTTGCAGATGTTCAGTATTTTTAAGTGAAAGTAATTTATTTAATAGAAATATGGGACGGCATTGGCAGGTTACCTCCTCCTATGCAACGGCTATCGTTCGCCAGTAAAGGTCCGTAGAGCTATTTCTCCTAATTTGTACACGAAAGTACCTACTATCGCCAAGGAACTAGCCCTACATGTTAATGGGGTAACACAAATAATGGGGTAACACAAATTGCTTCAATGGTTACTATAAAAGGTTACTTTATAACATGAAAACATTTGTATTTTAAATAGTAAAAAAAACCGGTCAAGAGCGAGTCGGACTCGCGCACCGAGGGTTCCGTTCCGATTTCTGAAAGTGTGCGTGTGTGTGAAAAGTGTGCTATTTAGAGACATCGTTTTATTTTTCCTGTAATCTTTACATAAACTTCTATCACATACAATAATTTCAGATTTTTATCTTTGTAAACATCGCAGATAAGGGGGGGGGGGAACGGTATTTTTTTTTACATTTTTCATCAAAACACGAAAACTATGGGGCCTAAAAAAAAATAAAAAAATGTTTGAGAATTTGCAAACAGCGCTCTTTCAAATCATACCCCACAAGCCCTAGTAGCTTCACTTTGAATTTTTAAGACCCCCTTTCAGTCCCTGTTACAAAAAAAAAAAAAAAAATTTATACTTTTTTCTTATTTGTAAAATAGTTGGGTAAACGTCATCTAAAACTATTCCAAATTTCAAGTTGATAGCATTAGTAGTTCTTGAGATATCCAGCAGTGACAGACAGACAGACAGACAGACAGACAGATTGAGTCACGCCATAAGGCTCCCTTTTTACCATTTTGGTACGGAACCCTAAAAAGATGCTTATTTCAATTACAAAGTGCTTATGTTTTGGAGATCACCTTTTAAGCAAGAATTGCTTGTCTTAGAAGACTCTGCTGTTCCACTTAGCGGAATTCCACTTTCCATTAATTTGCAACTGAATGTAAATATACAAAAAAAAAAAAAAGAAAATAAGTAAATAGGTAAGTAATTTTGTCTTACAAGTTATAAGTCTGCCACAGATCCACAAAGTTACGCTCATCGTAACAATAATGAAAAATACATTGTTCAACTGATGCCTGGTTTATACATTGCGAGCTGCTGACTAGACAGTAGACAGCTGCTCGCATGCCAGTAACTCGGCTTGCCCTGGCTGTTTACACAGTGCGAGTTGCTGCACTGTAGCTACTCAGAAGGCCTATTCACACGCTAGCTCTAAAAATATGACTTGGCTGCGAGCTACTGTCCAACTCGCAAGTGCGAGTTGGACAGTATGATACGTATGATACGTCCAGACCATAGATAAGAAAGAAGGAGATATGCCCAGTATGTTAAAATGTATCGGAACCCCGTGTCTCCACTTTGTCCCTTTGTCATTTCCATGATTTTAAAGACAAATACGGTAAAATACTTGTACTTACATATGGAAAGTGATTCCATGATTTACATAGTTTTTGTTTTGGCTTCGGTTTTCACAAGAAACCACTGAACAACACGGCATTCTTATAAATTGTCACGGTCACAATCGAAAGCGCACTAGTTCGTGGAGACGGCCATTTGACTATGAACGGCTCATACTGAGCATGTCGCGCGGACACAGACTCGCCCGCTTGCCACTTCTCCTGTTTTTTTATATTTCTATGATCCAGATAGTTCGAGTTGCTACACTGCAGCTACTCGGTAGGGCGACTCGCATGCTAGCTCGCACTGTGCAAACTAGCCATCATTAAACTGGATCCTTCATCTTGAATACTACATACTTTCTTATCCACATTCTATTTCATCCAAATCCGAAGGCAAGGAAAGCGTCCACACAGATAATTGCATTCCAACTAATGAAATTGTAAGTCTAACGTGCACAATGGTACCTTGTACTACCTTGTGGTACTTTATAGTGCCATGTGCTCCGTACCTACGTGCACCATGTTGGATTAGATAGATAAAATAAAAGCGTTACAGTCCGGCCGGTGAGAGAATGCGTTTCTGACACCTGTCAGTTGGACAATTTCTATTTATTTATTTAAGGATCATTATGCCTCAGAAAGCACGTTAAGCCGTTGGTCCCGGCTGTTATTCGTGGTTCTTTGACAGTCGTTACGGGTCGTCAGAAGCCCGAAAGTCTGACAACCAGTCTTACCAAGGGGTATCGTATTACAAAGTAACTGGGTTGTGGAGGTCAGATAGGCAGTCGCTCCATGTAAAATACTGGTATTCAGCTGCATCCGGTTAGACTGGAAGCCGACCCCAACATAGTTGGGAGAAGGCTAGGCAGATTGATTTATTTAAGGATCATTATGGTGTCTTAAGCTACATCTATACAAATAAATAACATAGAAGTATGTTTATAATGTCAAAATAATAGCTAATTTTATGCTAAATACGTAAGAATGTTAGTAAGTTTACTTATTACAAAAAAACCATGTAATTTTTTTTTGTCTGTCTGTTTGTTTGTTCCTACTAATCTCCGAAACAGCTGAACCGATTTTGACGGGACTTTTATTGACATAGCTAATGTTATAACGAGTAACTTGAGCTACTTTTATTTTAGAAAAAGGATTAAGTACCGCGCAAAAAAATTAAAAACCATGAAAAATCCAATTGAAATAGGGAAGTACTTATTGACTTTCACGCGGGCGAAGCCGCGGGCAACAGCTAGTGAATAAATGCTTTAAACTAACTCCACAGCATTTTATTACGTTGCATAATGGTACATACGAAATCTTATCGTTAATCTAAGAACTACTTCAAAGTTAAAACTGGTTTCAAAAGATAACGTCTAATATTAAGTTGAGGTACAATTTTTAATGGGGCATGTAAGTAGATTTTTAAACTGATGTTGGGACCCTAAGTTACTAACTTAAGTATAAAATACTTTTCTTCTTTAAGTTACCTACCTATTATAACTTAGCTCTGTTATCTAATGTTTTAAGAGTAAAGTTGTTAATTTATCCAACTTAACTTTGCCAAGTGTTCCACTTGCCCTGCAGCTAGTGAAACACTTGAATAATAAGGTTAAAGTACCTACGTACTTACATATTTAACTTTTTTATTCTTTCATAGTAGTAGTCTTTCATCCATTTCTGATCCATCATCATCACACATCATCATCATTTCAGCCGAAAGACGTCCACTGCTAGACATAGGTCTCCCCAAGCACCGCCACTTCGACCGGTTCTGTGCTTCCCCAATTCTTCTTCTTTTCTAATTACAGCTGCCAGCAATTATTTATTCTTCATTTCTAATTCCACAAAAGAAATTAAGAAAAGTAGGTTTATTTGTCACAGAAACTCGTGCATACAAAATGATCACATAAGTAAAAAAAAACAAAATAGCAAGGCGTCCCACGACTTTACCACATGGAGAGAAAGTAGGTACCTTAAATACTAAAGATAAAAAAATTCGTTGGTCTTCCTCTCTCGTATAGCCATCCAGATTCATACACAAAACTTTCCTGACGACATTTTCCTCATTTCTCCGCATCACTTACCGATGCCCAGGGAAGTTAAGGACCACTCGATCCGCATACTCTCAGATAGCATGGCTGTTCTGCAAGCGCTAAGTAGTCACACAGTGGACTCTGGGCTATACGAGTGCCACCAGCGTCTTAACCCGGTGGGTAGACTCAATAATATAACCATTCAATGGATCAAGGGACACAGCGGCTCGCTAGGCAACGACGCAGCCGACGAACTTGCCAGAAGGGGGTCGAGCATGGCACCAGTGGGACCTGAACCCATAGTACCGCTCCCTTTCGGGTACTTGCGCACTCTGGTAAGGAAACGTGCCAGGGACCAGCATCACAAACTATGGTCGGACCAAGGTGAGTGTAGGCAGGCTAAGGAAGCACTACCTGCAATTGATGGCCGCCTCACGAAACAGGTTCTCCGACTAACTAAACAAAAGCTGCATACCGTTATAGCGGCTATAACTGGCCATGGGTCATTTAATAAACACCTCTTTGTCATAGGAGTCACAGACAGTCCGCTGTGCAGGGCCTGCGTGGAGGACGACGAGACAGCAGCTCATGTGCTTCTAAACTGCCCGGTGGTCGCCACATACAGGGCAAAGTACTTCGGTACCCCAGGTGCCCTCCGTGACGTTGTCAGTAAGATCAAGGCGCTGCTGGCCTTCTTTGAGGAGCGGGGGTGGACCGAATGATCGATTTTCCCACCCATACGCAAAATACGCGCATTGACGTGGAGTTGCGGGTACCAGCCCGTATTATATTACCTATCACTTACCGATTTCCACATTCACCGACTCTGATATTGGCACGATATCTACCGGCAAAGACAGAGTGCGGGGTGAGAGTAGCGGGCATTCTTTCACATTAGCAAACTTTTTCGCACTGCCGACTTCAAGACGTCGATACTTAGTAGTGTGGTTGTTTGTCGCGTCGCGATGGTCATCGATATTCACCAATATCATGGGGTCGATAATAATTAGGTATCGAATCGGTGTTTCGGGTTCGTATCGTTAACTGATAATGTGAAAACACATTTACGACATTTTCAGTAATAACCTTAGTTCACTCCACTTACCTAAACCTAAGAAAAAATAATTTAGTTCATCAACTGCAAATGTTATATACTGTGGCATGGATTTTCCGCGGAATAGTCGGCTGCGCAACGTAAATAAACACATCGCGCTGCATTTGGGGGAGGCGGAGGTAGCACTTCAAAGGACTACAGGCCCGAATAACCTAGCCTATAACTAAATAACAGTAATTGTATTAAAGTCTATGAAACTCTTTTGTTACTAAAACTAATAGACACTCGAACAAATTTACAAGACAATTGCTTCGCTATTTCAAAGTTATCCACACAGAAACTTATGCAAAAAGTATATCTAGAATGTTCTAGAATGCAGTTTTTCTTTTAACTCCCGATAGTGTCTTAACAAAGTCGTTAAAGTCTTTTGCTTACAAACTTTTCTACCTTTTTTCTAAGAATGCAATTTACTTGGATTAATTGAGCAAAGTTTTTTGTTAGCACAGTCGGTAGTCGGAATAGAAGTGACGAATTGAGTGGGGAGGATAAAGTATAGTGAGGTTTGTGTTAAGGAACTGATGGTAAACTTGAAAAAGGAAAAGTTGTTTTTTTTTTCTTGTCCATATACCTAACTGTTTTTCTTTCTGTCTTTATAGAGAAAATTATAGAAAATACCTACCCACTCTTCAAGGGGTCGTGGCAAAAATAATAACAGCCACACGGGTTGATCTTCAAGGTTAAGCAACACTTCTTAAGGTCGGTCCGCGGATAGGTGATCATCCATTACGTGCCTCGGAAAGCACGTTAAGCCGTTGATCACAGCTGTCAATTGCAGATCTTAGACGGGTAGTCGTATTATCAAATCAATATTTATAAAACAAAAAAAAAAAAAAAATAATAAAAAACAAAAAAAAAAAACTAAAAAAAAAAAAACTAAAAAAAAAAAAAAAACAACAAAATAAAAAAAAAACAACAACAACAAAAAAAAATGTTGTTGTTGTTGTTGTTGTTAAATTTCAACATTTATATCTGTAATTTTTATGGTGTGCATAATAAAGAGTATTCTATCTATCTATCAATATTTGCACATACTCAAACTTGACAACACTGGTGACAGGTCATGAAAAAACGACCTCGTATTTAAATTATTTTAAATTATAAATTATAATTATTAATTAATCTCTTGAGCATTGACTGCACATACCATTACATTTATAAGTAATAGGAAATAATATTATTATATTTTATCCAGCTTTTGCCCGCGGTTTCGCCCGCGTGGATGTTGGAAAATATCTCATGTCAACGTACTACCGGGTTTAAAAGTACCCCATGTTAATCCAGCCGTCGAAGACGTCTGGACGGAGGACCCGACGACGCCAGGGCGTCTGTCACCCGGCAACGGTTGCCAGGGCTGCGTCGAAATGCATCGTCGGCGCGGCGCCCTAGGCCGCCAGCGCGACTGCGCCGCTTCGGTCATCACTGTCATCAGTGACAGTTTCAAAGCGTCAAATAGACTTCAGTGTTTTTTTTATTCATTTAGTTTGTTTTGTTATACTTATTATTTTTGTTAAGGCATAAGTTAATAAGTATAAATATATTTTAATAAATGCTCAGTGGCAACAGCAGTGTGGTGGGTGATAGTGGTAGTGCCTGTCAACCTTCATCATCGCAGAGCATCCTGGAGAGATGTCCGCTGTGTACCCAAGCACGGTTTTTTAAAGGTAAGCGGGGTCTGAATGTGCATATTGGAAAGATACACAGACCACAAAATGCACTCACCTCAGACCCTGTCTCAACATCTACACCCGAAACACCGACTACATCTACTTCTGACCCGTTTTGGAAAACACTTTCAAAATTAAAAAACTCTGTTCCTGTTTTGAAGCGAGTTCCCCGCGGCGCTAGACCTCTAGTGGCACAACACCTAGCAGGTTGCGTTCGTCTTGCCGCCCGGGAGAACTCGCAAAGTGCTTGGGAACAGCTTCTCACCTTCCCTTACAGAATTCTACATGTACAAAAGAATTTGGCAACCAAAAAGACTTTAACTGCCCAAATTAAAGAAAACTGTAATATTTCGACTCATAATTTAGATTCCAAATTACAGACACAGACATATACCTCTTCAAGAGGTATATCTCATTTGGTAGAATCTAAGTTAGGGGAAGGTGACATTAGCGGAGCAGCCAGGATTCTTTTTAGCAGTGATGTGGTGGCACCGTGTTCTCCAGAAACGCTCGCAGCTCTGGAGAGCAAACACCCTGCCCCAGCGGATGGCCTTTCTTTTCCCGACCCCCCTGATCCGGATAATCACTCCCTCACCATTACAGGTCGAGAGTTGGTCACAGCCGTTTGCTCCTTCAGGAGCGGCTCCGCTGGTGGCCTCGACGGCCTGAGTCCTCAACACCTTAAGGACCTTATCTGTCCAGGCGCCGGGGCAGCTGGTGAGTTGCTCTTGAAGGAGCTTACGGCTCTGATTAATCTCATGCTCTCCGGCAAGGTGAACGAGGCCGACATCGACGTTCTATACGGGGCCAACCTATGCGCCCTGCGTAAGAAGGATGGCGGCATTCGTCCCATTGCCGTGGGAACTACTTACCGTCGTATGGCAGCCAAGATTTGTTGTAAATTTTTTGGTGAGGTGGTTTCGGAAAAATTGCAGCCCCTGCAGCTAGGTTACGGCTCCAAAGGGGGCTGTGAGGCTGCCGTACACGCCTTATCGACCTACCTAAATTCTGGCAAAGGTGAGGTCATCCTGAAGGTTGACATAAAGAATGCCTTCAATTCTGTTAATAGGGACACCTTGCTGGCAGAAACTAGAAAAGAAATACCCCAAATTTATAGTTTCCTTTGGCAATGTTACAGACACCCTTCTAAATTACTGTATCGGGACAACCTTCTGGAATCTGCTGTTGGCTGTCAACAAGGTGACCCCCTCGGGCCAGTGATTTTTAGTTTAGCCATTCACCCAATTATTCGACATCTAAATTCCAAATTTAACGTTTGGTATCTTGATGATGGAACCTTGGCAGGCGATGTAGAAACTGTTTTAAACGATCTTCAATTTTTAAAAAATGAACTTCATTCCATTGGCCTTGATCTCAACCTTTCGAAATGTGAACTATTTTTAGCGGACAGTACTGACAGACAACTAACCCTTCCTAAATTTAATGCAATAGCCCCAGAAATCAAAATTATCGAAAAAAACTCTCTTCGTCTCCTCGGGTCTCCAATCTATGAAAATTCTTTTCCTCTTTTTATTGAAGAAAGAATTCAAAATTTCAATGACGTTTCGGAAAGATTATTCCAAATTAACATGCATTCGGCCATAACATTAATTCGTTACTGCTGTTTTGGCCCTAAATTAACATATTTCCTTCGCGCTTCCCATTTATGGAAGCACACTCACCTTTTAGACGAAATGGACAAAATTATCCGGCATACTTTAACTTTGATCTTAAATGTGGCCTTGGACGACCGTGCTTGGGCACAAGCTACTCTTCCCATCCGTATGGGAGGCCTCGGCGTCCGCAAAATTTCTAGTATTAGTTTACCGGCGTTCATATCCTCGGTCCACGGCGCAGAGAAATTAATCAGGAAAATCCTAGCCTCCACACTGGTTAATTTTGATGTGCCTTGTTTCACCGAGGCTATGGATGCCTGGAAACTCGCTTGCCCGAATTCAGACCCACCCGACAATCCATCTTCCCAGAGACGGTGGGATGAGCCGCTTTGCAGAGTAGTACAGAACAATTTACTTGACACGTCTGCTACTACTGCGGAGCGTGCGCGCCTGCTTGCTGTGGGCAAGTGGGAGTCGGGTCTGTGGCTTCATGTGCTACCGTCGTCGAACATTGGCACTTTGTTCGACGACACTACTTTCCGCCTCGCTGCTTCCCTGCGACTTGGAGCTCCTTCGTGTTCTCCTCATCGCTGTCACTGTGGCGAAGTTGTCAGCAGCCTCGGACACCACGGCCTGTCTTGCAGCCGAAGTGCGGGTCGCTTAGCGCGGCACGCTAACATCAATGACATCATCCGACGAGCCCTTGTCACCGTCGGCGTTCCAGCTGTATTAGAACCCAATGGCTTGGCACGCGACGATGGCAAGAGACCGGACGGCATGTCATTATTTCCATGGAAGGTGGGAAGGCCTTTAGTGTGGGACGCAACTTGTGTCGATACTCTTGCGCCATCCCATCTTCCTGGCTCGGCGTGCTGTGCTGGCACTGCTGCTGCGGCTGCGGAAAACCTCAAGCGGCGGAAGTATAATAACCTTATCGGTAATTATATTTTTGAGCCGTTTGGGGTTGAAACCCTTGGGCCGTGGGGTCCGAGTGCTCATAATTTGTTTAAGGAAATCTCCAAACGGCTTGTTGACACTTCCCGTGACCCAAGGGCTGGCTTTTACCTTGGCCAGAGGATTAGCATTGCCATACAACGTGGCAATGCCGCCAGTCTCTTGGGTACTCTACCAGTCGACAGCGATGCGGAGGAATTTTTCGACGCCATATTTTAGTTTTTTATTAGTTTTACTTTAAGATATTATATTTTTAAGTTATTTTAGCTTATTTTTAAGTATACTCAAATATTTGATTATCATTCAAGAAAACAACGTTGTGTTGTTTTGTTGAATGATAATGTTGCAGGAACATTTCAAATGCAAACTCCTTCATCTCCTACTATACAGGGTGTAAGGGACAGCCCTCCGCAAACTGATAGGGTAAATTCAGTATGTCATACTAAGATGACCGGTACATGAAATTTTTTCAGGAACGTTAAGGGAATCCAATAAACCTGATTTGTTTGTGTTTTTGTGCACAAATCGGAGCATCTATTACTGGTTGGGAGGGGTAGGTAATAGGTATGCGGTGAGTTTGATGAACTCTGTAGCTAGGCAGAAAGTGAACAGCTGATTTCACGCGTCGTTGGTTAGAGTATTTCAACATCCATTGCGGCTTTTTTGTTTTTGCTGTTTTTTTTTTTACAGTTTTTTTTACATAAATTTAGTGCTGCGAACACACAATGCAACTTTACATTGAAATATTGAAAATGTAACTGAAAAAAAAATTGAAAAAATGAAAATTTTCCTGAGAAAATTTCCGGTGGAATATGATTCAAAATGAGGAGCTGAATGCACACTGTTAGTTTGCGGAGGGCTGTTCCTTACACCCTGTATACGCGTGAAAATCAATGTTATTTTCACCACAACATTCGCAAAAGTTCATTGTCCTTTAAACAATTCAATATTCAATCTAATCACACCTATTCTATACATAAGGAACAACCAATTAATCAATCAATAGATAAAGTGATAGAACAGTTAAATTCGCATCAATTTACACAAACGAATTAGGAGCTGTACGATGAAGACATTGCCTTATACCCGTACCCAATAAATATCAAACCTTATCACAAGGAACTAAGACTTAATTTAGCTGAAAAGACATCTAAGGGTGAGAACACAAAGAGGCCACACTTTTAAACGACGCGACGCGACATCTTTACCGTCGTCTTTGTAATTTTCATTCGAGTTTCATCTGTTTAAGGTGACGGTAATTCTGAATGGGGATTTAAATGCATTACATTATCGCGCTTCTGTGGACAAAAATGTGTCATTTAATGAACGTATAGGCCGTTTATTTTATCGAGGGAGCGGGAAAGTTGAATGAGGAAAATATTTAGTTTTTCAGCTATTTGCGGAATGAAGACTTTAAATTCATGCTATCCCTTATAGTATGTATCAAAAAGAAAGTGACGGCATCAATTTAAGGTCTCCATTAAACTAACCTTACTCACCGTAATTACGTTGCACCACAGATCACAGTGCAGTGGTAGATTTAGATTTTTCCTTTTATTATGATCAAGAACAAGATTTATAGGGGCTTGTGGCTAAGTAATAACAGCGGCACCGGTCGATCCTACGCTTGCTGCAGTCAGTCCGTGGATGGGACAGCACGTTAAGCCGTTGGTCTCGGCTGTCATTCTTGGATCTTTGGCAGTCGTTACGGGTCGTCAGAAGCCAGTAAGTCTGACAACCAGGCTTACCCAGTAAGTGGGTTGTTGAGTTTAGATAGGCAGTCGCCCCATATGAAATACGGTATTCACCTGCTTAGACTGGAAGCCGACCCTAACATAGTAGGAAAAAGGCTAGGCAGATTGATAGAATAATATTTATAGGTAGAATACGCTTTATCCTAATGTCAACCGCACATCAGAAGTTGACCATTACCTGGCCTAGCGCAGTACAGATTTTCAAGAGCATAAGCGCCAATGTCGAGCAGCCTACTGTACCAAGATGTCTTTACTTACGAGAGGAACCATTTATGAGTTCATGAGATTGTTGGGACTCTACTCGTACAAGACCATACCCATAGTCTACACATCATATAGTCGTCCGACGAAGACCGAACTGCTTACGAAGTTTGGCGAAATAAGTAAGCGGTTCGGGCTTTCGTCGGACGACTGTATGATGTATAGACTGTGCTATAACTATGCGGGTACCAAACATTGGTACGTCCTTGAAAACCTCAACTGCAGTTCGACTTTGTTATCGATAGACTCAATCGGCCTTATTACAAAACGAGGTTTTTCTTCTGCCATGGTTTAAACCATCGAGCCAGTTTTTGTAATAAGAACCTAGCTGTGTTAGCAAAACAGTTGTTTATAGAAAACTGACAACTAAGTAAAAAAAAAAAAAAAAGTTCATTTTAAATTATTTACTTTTTTACATATTTTTAGTAACATACACATTTTTTTTTTCAGTTTTTTTTGGTTTATATAAATTAACAACAAATACAGTACAAATAATTGTAAACAAACTTAACATCTAAAAATTTTACCTATACTATGTGAACTTACGCTTACTACCTACAAAGTAAAGAATCAAGTAAACGACAATTTGAATGTTTGATACAATTTACCCTCAGTTTTGCTTTGTACTATTTGAAAAGTGAGATTATCTAATTATTCTCTCTCAAATCGGCTTATTATTTATTGTAAACAGAGAACGAGGAAAACTGTCCCACCGTAATACAGTTTATAACTAGTACGGGTGACAGGGTGAATCGGTTTTGTAACAACCTGACTTTGTTAATGGAGCTTGAAATGGTTAGTTATCTAAACTTTTAGATTCATAGAAAATAAGTACATATTAGTGTAGAATTTGTTGTAAGGTTGTTGTTTTGGAAAAATAAATAAAGATTATGATTATGATTAGATTAAGTCCGGTACTAAGTTGTCAGGTCAGTTTTGTAAAACTGACATCATAATGTGTCGGAATAAAGTTCGAAATTCAAAAAAGGGTCCATGGTTTAAACCTGGGTATGAAGATGAACATTGTTTTGTAATAAGGCGGATTCAGTTCGATTGTGTGAATGGGTCACAATATCACGACCTGGAAAGAATACATACAATTACAGGCATATACAAGTTACTTCAACCATTAAAAACCTTCTCTTTTCAAGACAACATTCCATTAGACTTACCTATCTTAAAACGGCAGTGAGTACAAAATCAAGTTACTTGCGCTCACAATAATTAAGGTAACCGTCTTTGTCTTGACTCGGAACCACTCGGCTCCCTTCGGCTTTCATCGCTTGCAAGATAACGAGCGTTTAATTGACAATAATGATGGTGGAATAAAGAATCTTCTTTTATAGAAAATTGTAAAGAGGATGGAAGGCTTTGTGATATTTTTTGCTTTATAATCATTACTAGATTTTGCCAGCATCTCCTAATCCAGGTCATGATCTACCCATATGCTAAAATTCATCCAAATCCGTTCAGGTGTTTTATCGTGAAAGCGTAACAAACGAACTCACTTTCGCATTTATAATATTACTAGCTGCGCCCCGCAGTTTCACGCGCGTAGACCGTGATAAAAAGTGACCTATGTGTTAATCCAGGGTATAAGCTGTCTATATACCAAATTTAATCTAAATCGGTCTTGCAGTTTGAGCGTAAAGAAGTAACAAACGTACAAACACACACAAACACATACTCGCAAACTTTCACCTTTTTAATATTAGTGTGATAATTATAACATATACACATTATTATATTATTATTATTATATACATATTATTTTATATTATAATTTATTATAATTATATGTTATAGTTTGGATTATTACTTTGTCAGTATCGTGTACAATAAAGGTGAAAATTAAAGCGTGAAATAGAGCATAACGTAGCCTGAGAAACTAAGATAAATAAATTGAAATGTTTTAAGGTTAGTTCATCAATGTGTAAAAGATTTAACAATTATTTTTTAAAGGCTGTGTAGTTAAGACAATCTTTATGTAGACTTAACTCTATGAAAACAATAATAGCCCACATATCTACTTGCAACAGAACATCAAAGTTGGCAAAAATCTACCATAAAATTGTTGACTGACATAACTATAAAAAAAACAACATTTATTTGTACCAAACACTTTACAAATTATACAAACCTGTCAAACAGTTCAACTGTTCTGATGCTAGTCTGCACAAACGTTCAAAATAAAATTCGATAACAAAACAATATTAACTTATTTACTTTACTTATTTACTTTTTTTTATTTTATTTATTTGATAACAAAATGAAAATGTTCACCGTGTTAATCTAAGAAGCGGGAGTACATTCTGTATTTATCTCCCCCTCAAGCTATAAAGATCGTCCCAGGAAAGTGGATTTCTATGAAGTTATATTAGATTTTATGAAGCCGATGTTTACGATGCGGTTTAATAAAGAATGCCTTAGTTCTTAGTACACTTAGTTCCCGTATGAGGCTATAAAAGTTGAGCTAGCTTATTGAAGCCGTAGCTTTTGAGTGCGTAGCGTAAAAAGGAGCATAGCTTTGTGCGCTTGCAGAGTATCATTATAAAACTTGCAGTGTCGCGAATTATACTTGCATTCTAGCGTTACGCTTACCAAAATTATCGGCTACGCTATGGCTACGCCGTAGCAGATGAGCGTACCGTTTTTGGCAGCATTGTAATTTATAGTGCTACGCTAAACTACGTAGGCGTCATTCATATTGTATGCTACGCCGTAGCACATAAGCAAGCATACAATTTTAGGCAGCATTGTAATTTATAGTGCTACGCTAAACTACGTAGGCGTGATTCATATTGTATGCTACGCCGTAGCACATAAGCGAGCATACCATTTTTGGCAGCATTGTAGTATGTAGTGCTACGTTAAACTACGTAGGCGTGACTCATATTGTATGCTACGCTGTATACAAATTATAAACTAATGTTGTTCAAAACTAATTTAAAACATGTTTTAGTGCTAATATTTGTTATATTAGCACTAAAACAATGTGTTTTCTTAGAGTTTTTATATAATGGCAACATTGTGTGTTCACTCTTCAATATTTATCTATTAAGTATCAAAAAAAAAAAATTGGTTTCGAAGGATTTAGGGGAGGCCTTTGCTCAGCTGTGGGACAGTGCAGGTTTTAAAAAAAATATCAGTTTTATAAAAAATAAAATTTATTAAGTTTAATTTTATTATTTTTTAGTAAACATTTTTAATATACACTTTTAATATTTTGACTTCTTATGAACTAAGCATACTTCAAAATAAACAACTTATTACGCTTATAAAAAAAAAAGTCATATTATAAAACCATGCAAGAAACTAAATCATTCGCACATTGTAACCGAGACTCAGTTATCTTCGCCCGTTTATTCGCCATGTATCCTTTATAATGGGACAGGTATGAAAGAAATCGTTTTACCTGACATTACTTCTGATTATAATCTTAACGTTGGTTTACGATGATATTATTACATTGTTATTGGATGTGGATTTAGATTGTGGGTTCCCTTGGATGTTTACATGATGATATCTGGATGTTTAGCATGAGAAGATTGGAGATTTATTTTAGTTTAGAAGTAGAGAGTTCCACAAGAGTTATGAAGAGGAAACGCGGTTACGCGGTCTTTGGCGTTAATTTCTTACTAACGTATTCCTCTGTTTTCTTCCTAGTTAATGATACTAGTCAAAATATATGTTTTGTATTTGTCATTATTATAGAAATTTTAGAAACATAAATAAAAAAAAAAAAAAAACTGTCGATTGAACGAGTTTAATAGCGAATGTCTATGGACGCTCGCTAAGTCGGCACGCGGATGGTTGTGCCGTGCTGACGAGCTGGTGCCCATCTTCGCGATAAAGCGATGAGAGCGCTATCGACAAGGAACTTTGTGCGCGCGCGGAGCTAAATAGTATGTCACCGTCATTAACTCTTAAACTATATAATTTTTAACCCCGTGAGTGAAAATTTATTAAAACAAGGACAAATTGTGTATTACCGTGTTTTATTACTCGTGCCGGTCTCGGTGGCCAACGGTCCACTCAGAAGACCGTGTAGATGTATTGGGAAGCACTGCCACAGCAGGAGAAAACGTCAGTCGTACTCAGATGTCTCTCTGTTGAATTTGTTCCTGGATTGGATGAACGGCAGAACTCCGTTTGTACAGAACTACCTATTTTCATTCTCCAACCCGCGTGATCTTACAATCCACTCCTCTATTCCACAAAACCATTGAACGCCAACGACCACTTGACCGGGTTTACTCTTATGGCGAGTAAACCTGCTAACCGGCAGCGCCAATCTGCCTAGCCTTTTCCCAACCATGATGGGGTCTGCTTCCAGTCTAACTGGATGCAGCTGAATACCAGTATTTTACATGGAGCCAGCTGAATACCAGTATTTTACATGGAGGCCTTTTTTTTTCGGCTCCGAGCCCTGTTCGAGAGCGGACGTGTGTTAAACTTTTATAATTTTTCTTTGCATCGGCTGATCCCCGCGAGTCACCAAGTGCGCGCGCGACTACCCGCGAGCCCGCCTTCACCTCCGCGCTAAGAGTGTACTGTCGTCATAATTGCTGTGCTCATACCTCCGTATCGTAACTTATTGGTTCTTGTAAACCACGGTGTGCTTCTATCAATACCACATATCATCTCAAATATCATAGCAATGTCAGACTCGGACATTCCTAAAGCTGTATGCAGTGACGACTTCGTAAATACCCAGTCGCGTCGTCAACGACTTCTTCGTGATTTCTCACCCAATAAGGTGCTTGTGGAACACAATCTGGAGCTAAAAAGCATGCTAAAATCCTGGAAGCAGGAGCAAGAGGAGCATATGCAGAAACTGGTGGAGCAACAAACTTCAGCTCTGGAAACACTTGTTGTTGACATTAAGGTCCTGAAAACACAAAATTGTTCAATACAGGCCACTAACCAGGAGATTCGGGATTCAGTTGACTTCATGAACAGCAAGTTTGAGGAGATGAGACAGCAGGTGGATAATTTGAAGAAGGAAAACGAAACCTACAAAAATAGCATAACTAATCTCGAGAGAAAAGTCGAAAGTCTACAGCTGTCGTCTCGTTCATTGGATAACGACATGAATGATAAAGTATCCGGACTGGAACTAAAAATTGAGTCGCTGGAACAGCAAGCCCGACTCAACAACATTGAGATCTGCAACCTCCCTGAGAAACGTGATGGGTCTTCATCACGTTTCTTGGGCTCGTCGAAAAGATCGGTGCTACCATCAAGTGCTCAATTCCCCGTCAGGATGTACTAGCCATTCACCGTGTCCCCCACGCCCGTACACAGGAAAGTAACAAACCTAAGAATGTAATCGTGAAATTAGCGTCGCGTAACCTTCGCGATAATGTCTTAAGTGCCTATCGTTTGTCTAAAAATGTTACGTCCGACCTAATCGGTATGTCAGGTACTCCTTGTAAAATGTATATTAATGAGCACCTCACTCTTTATAATAAAGACTTATTTCGTACATGTCGTGAGATGGCTAGGAAACATAATGTTAAGTATGTCTGGATTAGAAACGCTACTGTACTTATTAAAGCTACCGATAGCTCTACAACATTTGCTGTGCGTTGTCAAAACGATGTCAAGAAGATTGCGCAGTGTAATCTGCAAAATGAATAGCTTAATTCTTTGTTATGTTTACATTGTTATCGAATTTAAACATACGCTTGCACAGATTTACTGTAAAAAAATGTTTAAAACTTATATTGCATGTCTTCAGTGTGTCCTAATTGTTATACTCACGAAATTTGGTTTTATGTCATTGTTTTGTAATGTTTCTCGTCTTTGTTGTACTTATACGTATGTGAACGATACTACCCTAGACTATAATATTATGCCGCACATATCAGTAATTTGTCTACAGAACTTCTTAGTTAAAACTGGCTCATTAGCTGGTGTTATTACTCATAACCATTTATACGCATGTAACTCAACTTTATGGATATACCCACTACGCACAGAATCCAAGTTTTTTATTTCTTTATTTTTTGTTTACCCCCATTTTACTTAATTGCACGCAATGACTAGTAACAATAATATAACATTCTTTTATCAAAACTGCAGAGGGATCCGCACTAAATTGCACACACTTTACACCAATATTCTTTCCTTGTCATTTGATGTGATCATATTATCGGAGACATGGCTAACACCTAATATATTGGACAAAGAATTCATTGATGACCGCTACTTAGTTTTTAGAGACGATCGTGACCGCATTGCTACAAACAAGTGCGAGGGCGGGGGTGTTCTGATAGCCGTGCTGCGCGAGCTTCGGCCTGTGAGGATATCAACGTGTCCCTCTCCCACTGGCATCGAGCATGTTATGATCCAAGTGCCCGCGTCACGCTCCAACACTAAGCATGTCATTAGCGCTGCCTATATCCCTCCACGCACACAGGACGATGTCTACTTGTCACATCTGTCCGCGTTAGAAAGTATTCTTACGGCTCCCAGTACTGAATCATTTTATATAGTAGGTGATTATAATCTGCCCGAAATTGAGTGGTCATGTAGCACTAGTCATGTGAGTACTCAGCCACAAAATAATGTAAATCGATCTTTGTTGGATTTAATAGCTGTTACGAACGCTTCTCAATACAACACAATTAAAAATAATTTGGGTCGTGTTTTGGACTTATTCATTAGCAATACTGAATGTCAGATACAGTCTGACATTTTACTGCTGCAGCCTGACAGTCACCACCCTCCATTTTCTGTTTTAAGCTCCTTGGAGACTCCTTTCTCACCCATGAAACGTCATTCTACAATAAAATACAATTTTTTTAAAGCTAATTACCAAGAAATTAATTTAGAACTAAACAAATTGAACTGGGACGAACTGTTTCTTAATCTCTCCAGTGAACAGGCCGTGGCTGCTTTTTATGATTATATATATGGAATCGTCAGACTACATGTCCCACTGTCACGTCAAAAATCAACTACTTTTCCAGAATTAAAACTTTCAAAATTAAAGAACGCGCGTGGATAAGATGGAAAAAACTGCGTAATTTATCTGATTATGAAAAGTTCTCTATGCTACGTAAGCGTTTTAAACTGCTTTGTGAACAGTGTTACAATAAGTACATGCAAACTGTCGAAGAAAGCATTCCTATTAATGTCAAGCACTTCTGGACGTACCTCTAACCGAAAGAAAGGTTCTGGAATCCCAGATATCATGCAGTACAAAAATAAATCATCTAACTGCCCCGCTGAAATATGTTCACTGTTTTCTGCCTTCTTTTACTCGGTATACGAGCCCTCAACCTTTGACCCTAACACCTGGACACCCCCAGAAACCCTTGACGAGAATTCTGTATGCATACCAGATATTTACCTCGAAAAGAATGCCATACTTAAGGCACTCACTTCATTAGATTTAAGCAAAGGAGCTGGTCCGGACGGCCTGCCCCCTTCTTTCTTTATAAACACTGCACAAACCATCTGTGTCCCGTTGCACATAATTTTTAATAAATGTCTCAGGGAAGGGATTTTCCCTTGTGTTTGGAAGAGGGCCTTCATCACGCCCATTTACAAAAGTGGTGACAGAGGAAACGTTGAGAATTATCGTCCCATATCTATCTTGTCCACCTTGTCTAAGCTTTTTGAGAGTCTAGTGCACAGCCATTTATTTCCACAGTTAAATCACCTTATTATACCTGAACAACATGGCTTTGTTAAATCCAAATCCACCACCACTAACTTAATCGTGTTTACGCAATTTTTGTTTGAAAACATGGATATGCGCAGGCAGGTTGATGCTGTATACACTGATTTTCGGAAAGCTTTTGACAGGGTGGACCACAAATTGCTTCTCGATAAAATCGCTTTCAATGGCATAAGAGGCAATTTGCTCAGATGGTTTGCTTCATATATATTTCATAGGACTCAAAAAGTTGTCATCAATGGATTCGAGTCTGATTATGTGGTCGTCGAGTCAGGTGTGCCTCAAGGATCAGTCTTGGGCCCATTGCTTTTTATCTTGTTTATAAACGACATAAAATCCTGCATAGTCAACTCTAAATTCCTAATGTACGCCGATGATATAAAAATCTATAAGGCTTGTGCGAGCTCTCAGGATTGTTTGCTATTACAAGATGACTTATACAGGCTTTCACAATACTGTCGGGTCAATAAACTTCATCTCAGTATTCCTAAGTGTCACTTCATTTCTTTTACTAAAAACAAAAATACTATTAACTTCCCATATACCTTGAATGACATACAGTTGACAAAAACTGAGTGCACACGAGATCTTGGCATACTACTTGATTGCAAATTACATTTAGACACCCATATCGACAACATAATTAACAAAGCCTTTCGAATGTATGGTTTTGTCATGCGGTCTTGTAATGACTTCAAAAAGCCTTCCACTTTTCTCTTCCTTTACAAAACTCTAGTCCGTTCTCAGTTGGAATACGCGGTGCCCATCTGGTGCCCGTATTATGATAAATATAAACAAGCAATAGAAATGGTTCAGAAAAAATTTCTTCGTGCCACGCACTACAAGTGCTTCCGCGCAAGGATTCCCTATGCAGATTTGCTAACGCGTTTTAAGATACTAAGCTTGGATTCCAGACGTTCACTGATCATGGTTATGATGTTGTACGGTATATGTAATAACAAATTTAATTGTACTGAGCTCACGAATGGATTGTGTTATGTAGTACCTAGAACTGTTATTCGGCGAGAGGTGCGCGCACCTCAACTATTCTACACTGCGCGATGTAGAACGAAGGCTGGGGTGCGAGCCCCTCTCCGCCGACTCTTAGATACCTATAACTCACAATTCATCGATTTTGATATTTTCGCGCTGTTACATTCTAAATTTAAAAGACTGGTTTCACAATCTCTTGCAAGTCGCCAATAAGACGGATGCTTATGTGATCCGCTTCCTTCGATTCGTCGGTTTATAGTGTTTTTCTTTTAAAATGTGTACTTTTTATTATTATTTTTTTTTCTTCTCATTTAGCATGCGTTCGTTATCATACTCAAATGTCATTTCGTGGACAATAGTGTGGGTTATACGTTTTCTCGACTGTTAAATTACTACTTTGTAAATGTTGTACTGTATAACTGTTTTTTGTCCCAAATAAATAAAATAAAAAAAATAAAATAAAATAAATGGAGCGACTGCCTATCTGCTAACCGGCAGCGCCATTATTGAAAAATTAATAAGTCTGGAGATAAAAAGGGAACGTCTGTGCAAAATTTCAGCGTTCTAGGTCCAAGGGTTTGGGCTGGGCGTTGATGAGTCAGTCAGGACTTCTCTTTTATTTATACAGATTTTGAAATGTCCTATGCTCACATTTTTAGTCAGGTATGAGGATGAGGTAGAATTTTTTGTATCAATAAAATCAATACTAAACCTCCTAGGTTCGTAGTTGTAGCAGTTAACTTTTAATTTTTTTGATAAACCTAGACCGTGTTATTACAAAACAAGGTTCATCTTCAAACCCATCTTTAAACCATGGACACTTTTTTGAATTTCGAACTTTATTCCTACTCATTAAGATGCCAGTTTTACAAAAGTGACAACTTAGTACCGGACTAAGTTGTCAGTTTTGTATAAAGAACTGTATTTCTATCACAGCTAGATTCTTATTACAAAAACTGGCTCGATGGTTTAAACCATGACAGAAAAAAACCTCGTTTAGTAATAAGACCGAGAAGGTATAATGTTGATTTTTTTTACACAAAAAATTCTACCTCGTCTGACTAACAATGTGAACATAGGAAATTTCAAAATGTTCCATCTTTAGACTTGTTAATTTTTTCTCAATGGTTGTGCTGTTATACTCACCTTACAGTGAATATTTACTTAGACGCAAGGAAAATAAAAACATGCAGGACTGTCTCGAAATAACCTGGGATTTGGGTGATGATGATTATGCATAGATCCGAAAGTACCTCTGTCTGCTTTGTACATTTTTAGAGCTTATATACTGTTACATAAAATTTTGTCCCTCTAGTGTAAAGGAACAAAAGCCTAGAACAAAACTTTGCTAGACAAATGGTTTCCATGTAAGTACTTGAAAACAATATTAGGGCACTTATAATTCTGATGGCATAGCTAGCAGATGTTAAATCGCCTGGATTTTAGATCCATTATACTTACTATGATATAGGGTAGGCTTATCCCTTTAACTTACATAAGTCATTTGTTTTAAAACAAAATTAAGCCTATAATTGTTATTATTAACTGACTTAAAAAAAAGGAAGTTATCAATTCGACATGTCTATGTATGTAATATTATTGGAACTGCAATATATTCACATAAGATAATCTATTAGGGTTTCCAAACAAATATCCAACATTTTATAGGTGTATGTTTGTATGTATATAAGTTTGTGCACGCATTTCTCAGAAACTATTAATCGGGTCGTGACCATTCATTTTTTATTGGCTTACTTTTACTTCAACTTAGGGAACAGTGCAAGTTTCATCAGAATCGGTTCAGTAGTTTTCAAGATATGGACTGTAACAGTCCACGACAATAGTCGTGCGGCGATGGGGACGTGCCACTATGTATTTACTGTTCCCACATGTGAACTTTGACTGGAACACAGAAACGCTGCTTGGCGACAGGAATAGATAATTACGATGAGTAGCTCCGGAGCTCCTTCACATATATCTGCTATTAAGGCTCCTCCTCCTTAAAATACTAAGTAACTTTGTATCCATCTTTTACAGTAACTTTATCATCTTTTTGATAGGAAAAAATACACAGCAATCTACAACACATAAGAAGTGATTTCATCTGTCCTGAAATCTATTTTAGTTTGTAGAACTAAGGGAATATAATCGAAATCCAGATGTATTTTCTGTCTATTTTTTCTAGTTTTTGCCATATTACTCCTACAATTTTCATTAAAAGGGTTCATAAATTTATACAGTTCTCTACAAAATAATAAGGAATGATTTCATGTTATTACTTTTTAGTCCAATCAATAGATTTATTGTAAATCGATAATTACTTAATATTTTGCAAGCGTTGTGTCATCGCGCTTCTCTTTCTTTTCTATGCAGTCCGACAGTGACCGCGCTTTTTACGGCGGACAAGCCTTAATAGAACTTTCCAAGTATCCGATCCCCTTTAATTTCGCACTAACTAACGGTAACTTCATTTATAACATAGTGCCGTCGCTTGCATCGCGAATATTAAACTTTGATGATAGATTCTTCACTAATTGCATCGTCAAAACGACGTCTTTTCAATCTTAATTTATATAGCTATCCTATAAATAATTCTGTAGGATGCCATCTTAACTTTGTAGATTTTATAACTTAAGTTTATGAAGAGCTTTACTTTTGTATTAGTTTTTCACATTGTGTGAATACTATTTAGCGTAAGGAAAGCATACATAGTTTGCGATGGTTTGCTTTGAGAGTTATGAGGTAAGAACATTATTATTTATAAATTACCCGACAGACGTTGCCTAATCCAATTTCATGTATGAGAATATGAATTTTCTTTTTTTTTTTTTTTTTTGTAAATTTTCCCATGTTTTAATACTGCCTTATTATCTTATTCCGGACGAAGACCAAACTTCTTCTTACAAACTCAAATCATATTTCGAAAGAAATTGCAAAACACAACACTGTAATAAAATATGTGGTGAAGCATTTTAGTTTTATTATGAAGTAGTTGACCCGACAGACGTTGTCCTGTCTTGACTATGCATATTTTAATGTAAACGCCCGAAGTTAAAATAGTCGTTAAGTTTTCTGAAATTTTCCAATTTTCTGCGAAATTTTCTTAATTTTTTCTTTCATAAGAACCTTCTCCTGACAATAATAAACACAACAAAAAAAGAATTAGCGAAATTGTTCCATCCGTTCACGCGTGATGCGATGACCAAGGGAAATAGGGATTCATTTTTATATATACAGATAACGGGGTTAATAGATGGTAATCCAAATCTTTTGTTTTCTCTGATTTATTAAATCTTAAAAGTGCTTTTTCCCTACAGAATCTTAAACATATTTTTCCTTTTTCTGTTGTTTGTTCTAAGATAAAGCAGTGGTCAGATTTACAGCTTTACTTAAAAGATGGTAGGTATGACTTAACTCGAGGAATTTGTTTTAATGATATCGTGGGAGATTTCTGATTGTTTTAAACGTTTTCGTTACTATGGATTATGTTACAATTTTTTTTTATTTGTCTGTAAAAGTTTTGTATGAATAAAACAAATTATTTAATAGTAGATTATTAACCAAGGGGATAAAGCAGTGTCTTCTGTCGCGGGTGACGATTTAAATCGCGAACGTAACGAAGGACTTAAGGTTTACTCCCGAGCGTAGCGAGATTGTTAAAAACTTAAATCACGAGCGAAGCGAGAGATTTAAGACGAGTCCTGAGTGTAGCGAGGGACTTAAGTTCACCCAAGACTAAGACAGCTTTATCACCGAGGAAAATACTCTACTTTTCGTACCATTTGTGAAAAATTAACACAATAATAATATGAGATAAACATTTTAGAACATTAACTTATTTGTAAAAATAAGTTAAAATAAACTTAACGTTTATGTATTTGAAGAAAACAAAAACGCGGCAAATTCCTAGACTAATATTTTTTTGTCGGAAAAGCAAAGGCATCAAGCTCATACGGCCTCGTCGGTTTTCGTAATTTTATTTAATAATCTTAGCTGCATAATAAATGCGTATTCCTTTTTCAAAAAGATGTATAATGCTTACAAACTCAATGGTGTAAACACAGATGTAGTTCAGTATAAATTTCGGTAAGTATTCCAAATTTAAATCACATTCTCCCCCTAGAGGATGAATGAAATTCAGTACAATTTTCTTTCCCTGTTTTTAACAGATTAAAAATGACTATTGTTATGTTCGCTTTTTGTGGCATAGAATGTCACTTTTTTGAGCAAGTGGTACGAAAAAATAACAAAAATCCACCTGCATAAACACGTAATAACTGAAAAAAGAAAAACAAGCATTAAAATCCACAAATTTTGATATCGCAGGCGGGACAAACCAAAGTTACACTATATTTCAAAATTCTATGGATTTTAATGCTTGTTTTTCTCTTGTCTGTTATGTGTTTTGCAGGCGGGTTTTTTGTTTTTTATTTCAAGCTTTTAATTAATATAATTATGTATATATTTGGACAAGCCTCATTTCTAGCTTCTATTTGATACCAATATTGTTGATGCTACCTACATACAATATTTTTTTCAGCCCGCACATTATAGCGCATAAAATCCGACGTTTTGATTTTTTTTTTACCTCTTGGCATTTGCGCCATCAAGAAGAATCTAATGACGTATTATTTATTAAAATCGGTCGAAGTGTTGAGTCGTGGACATAGACTAGCGGACATAGGAACGGACATACATGCATACATACAGGTCAAACACATAACCCTCCTTTTGGGCTTCGACGCAATCTGGTAAAAATAATACCTAGATCTTTTTCATGAACTTTCCTAACTGCTCCTACCTCAATAAATTATTTGATTTTATTGCTAGAAACTTTTCTTAGTAAGAATATATACTTAACTACTAAAGTTAAAACAATAAAATGGTGACGCTAAATTCAGCAAAGTTCGGTCTATCCAAAATTAGCTGCAAGTGTGTCAACCTCAAAGTTCTAAAAGGTGAAACTCCAAAACTAGTCTTTTAGTTAGTAAAATTGCACTCCTCAAATAAAGAGCGAGCAATTTTCGGGACCCTTTGTGCAATCTTAAAACTTGTCAAAGTCGCAATTTTCATTTAACTTTTTAGAAACTTTAGTAGTTTTGTCATTGAAAAATATCTAAACTTACATGTTTTTAGGGTTCCGTACCTCAAAAGGAAAAAACGGAACCCTTATAGGATCACTCGTGTGTCTGTCTGTCTGTCCGTCTGTCACAGCCAATTTGCTCCGAATCTAATGGACCGATTAAGTTAAAATTTGGTACACATATGGATTTCTGTGACCCACACACGTACAGCTAAAGTAAATATATGAATTTTGAATATGTTTCACTTTTAGGGTCACTTTTGTGGGGAAAATAAGAAAATAAAAAAAAAAAGTTTTGTAAACTGTACCGAATGACATATCAAATGAAAGGACTTACTATGAGGGTCTCAAATATAATTTTTTTATAATTTTAAAATTTATTGTTTTTAAGTTATTTAAGAAAATAGACGCAAATGGACCATCCCCCCCTTATCTCCGAAACTACTGAGTCTAAAATTTTGAAAAAAATATAGAAAATAGTTCTATACCTGTAGATTACAGGAAAACCTATAAGAAGTCTGTGGTCTTAAAATAACATGGTAAATCTATATATATAAAAAAATCAAAGTCCTGACTGAGTCACTGACTAATATACCAACGCACAGCCCAAACCAATGGACCTAGAGACATGAAATTTTGCACATACCTTATATAGTGTAAACATCCACTAAGGAAGGATTTTTGGAAATTCCATCCCTAAGGGGGTAAAACAGGGGATGAAAGTTTGTATCAAAAATCCTATCCCTTGAGTTAATAGACTTGAAACTTAGCATGAATATTCATCTAAGTAAATTATAAAGTTTATCATTTTTAGTTTTCCTAAACTACCCCCTAAGGAGGGATTGGGGGTGTCAAAGTTTGTATGGAGGAACTTTAAGACGCGGTCCGATTAACTCAAAACTCAGTTCTTATACTTGAGACCAAAAATTAAGACTAACGTGTATTAGGGTTTTCCAAAAATCTACCCCTAAGGCGTGAAAAGTTAATTTTATAGCGGAGGATTTTATTGGGGGCTTGATTAACTCTAAAATTGGTGTAAATAATGTTTGAGTCAAGTTATGGAAACATACCAGACGATTTTTTAAATACTTTCTTTCTTTTTTTTCTGTGTTCGTGAAAACAGAGATACAGTTTATATGAAAAATCTTATTAATTTGGTTAATGAACTTGAAACTTAGCACAAATACTTGCATAAGTAAGTAATAATGTTTGTCATTATTAGTTTTTCAAAACTACGCCTCAAATGAGGTTTGGGGATGTTAAAGTTTGTATAGAAGAATTTTAAAGCGCAGTCCGATTAAAAAAATGGTACTTTGAGTCAAGTCAGGAAACTTGTCAAACGAATTTTCACCGATTTTGACGGCATATAGCTGATGTTATAAGGAGTAACTTAGGCTATTTTTATTTTAGAAAAATAATTAGGGTTAGGCGCAAGAAAATTAAAATCCATGAAATCAGACAACCACGTACAGCCCAGTACAAACTTATTAAGCCTCCGCTGTCTATTACGGCTATAACAACAAATAATAAAAATAAAACAAAGTTAAAAATTTAAGGGGTCGGTCCCCATACAATAAACTTTTCATTTTGAAAAAAAAAATAAAAATTTTAATCTAGCATGTGGGGTGTCATGTCATTATTTCATCACCGCTGCTCTCAAAACGGTGAAGGAAAACATCGTGAGGAAACCGGCATGTCCTAGAACCAAAAATTCGAAGACATGTGACATCTACTAACCCGCACAGGGCCCGCGTGGTGGATTACGGCCCACTCCCTCTCACCGAGAGGAGGCCTGTGTCCCAGCAGTGGGAACATTATAGGCTGATTATGTGTTATGTGGGATGTCATCGTCTAGAACTCATTGAGTAGAGTACAAACATATTTTTTTTTATCTTTTAAAATTAAGAAATAGGGGGCCGTAAAAGTTGTAAATTTTAGACCACTTTTGTACGAGCTCTAGCGCAACAATTCAACAAATTAGGAATTTGAAACTTCTTTATACCATGTAAGTACCATGAATACTGTATTTAATCAACAATACTGAAAACGGCGATTCATAAGGTATTTTGTTTAAACATGGGTGATTTTCTGCAACTGCAAAAAATAACCTTGTAATTCACAGTATCATTATAAAATAAGTAAAAAGTTGTCTTTGCGATTGTTAAACATATAATATGGTACGGAACCCTTCGTGCGCGAGTCCGACTCGCACTTGACCGGTTTTTTTTTATAAATCTTTTGTGTTTTTGTGTACATGTAAAATACTTTTAAACGGTAGTAAGTATTTGCGTAGTTGATTTGTATAAAATACAAATTAAAGCGCACAGCTGTGCGTTTTAATGTTATTTTACAGAATATTGTCGTAAAGTTGGCGTGAAATGAATGTCTAATTTTGGAATGAGATAAATCCAGACTGTTGCCGTAGGAATTAAATTAGTTTTCCATTTGGAAACAAAACACGGCGGTCTTTACATAAAATATGCGACACGTCACACGTCGAGAGGGTAGGTACAGTTAAATTATACACCTACAATCTAAATCCTGCTCCTTGATGAATATATAATAACAAAACATCACGCCTATAATCCCAAAGAGTTAGGCAGAGGTGTAGGTTCCTATAGTACCCCCACATTTCGTCAGTTATGTTTAAGACCCATGCAATAGGGGGGAAGCCTAATGCCACCAACCGGGCACAAATCCAAACTCCAGAAAAAAAAAACCGGTCAAGAGCGAGTCGGACTCGCGCACCGAGGATTCCGTTCCGATTTCTGAAGAAGTGTGCTATTTAGAGACATCGTTTTATTTTTCCTGTAATCTTTACATAAACTTCTATAACATAGAATAATTTCAGATTTTTCTCTTTGCAAACTTCGGAGATAAGTGGGGGGGAACGGTATTTTTTTAAAAAAAGAAAAAAAATGTTTGGGAATGTGCAAACAGCGCTCTTTCATATGATACCCCACATGCCATAGTAGCTCCACTTTGAATTTTTAAGACCCCCCTTCAGTCCCCGTTGCAAAAAAAAAATAAATATTTTTATTTCTTTCTTATTTGAAAAATAGTTGGGTAAATGTCATCTAAAACTGTTCCAAATTTCAAGTTGATAGCATTAGTAGTTCTCGAAATATCCAGCTGTGACAGACAGACAGACTTAGTCACACCATAAGGGTTCCTTTTTGGTACGGAACCCTAAAAATATGCGTAAGTATATCTAAATCCATAAGTTTATGCGAGTATATGTAAATGACAATGCATAATGAGCGATTCCCATGCAACAAATAAAAAACATGACTGCCCTGCCCAAAAAATTGTCATCGCAGTCGGGGAACTTCATAAATTAAAAAGTGTTCCACAGAACGGTCCCCCGACAGCAATGAAAATTTTATTTTCAATACAGTTGTTAAACATGGCGTACTTTCAGAGGCTATAACTATGATTCGAAAATTAAATCTTTTGCACATGCATCTTTCTGTTACGCGGTCGTGACTTTTGTTTACGAGCTCGATCATTAGTTTTGCAGTTTAGTTTTAAATTTATAAGTCAATTTAAAAAGTTTAGTAGCAAGGAGTTTTCATACATATAATAAAATGGGATAATTTTTATACGTGGAAAAATGAATGAGTCCGTACGTTGGCATTGAATTCTCAAAAGTCTTTTAAATGGTTGTTTAATATATTTAATCATCAGTTTTAATTTAATTATTTTCACATCAACATTAAATTTGTCAAAAATCGAATAGGCTCTTTAAGCTGTTTTCGTTGTAAAAAAAATGTTCAGTTGCAAAATCGCGCCATTTCCTGAAAATTTTAATTTTTTGTGTGATAAATTGATTATGAGTTCAAATACGAGTGATGAAATGGAAATAACTCCACCCGATATTGTATCTGAGACGAAAACTGCGCAGGATGAAATTTTCCCCCCAAAATCTCGAGAATATGGCGACTTACGATCATTTTATTTAAGGAAAAACAAAAGAAAACTAAATCATCAAAACACCCAGACTCGGAACAAATACTTGTAGGTAATACAAATATTTGTTCCGTGCGGGAATCGAACCCGCGACATGCTGCGCAGCAGTCAATCGCTCAACCACTGCGCCAACCGTGTCGTCAAATACCTCCACTACGACCTATCTGACGCCCCCATATCTGGAATCCGACCCCAACAAAGTTGGGAAAAGGCTGGTACAAATCATCGGCCGAATGTTAACACAGCTAACAATATAACACCGGAAAACGGACTATGACCACATAATATTGTTATTCATATGTAAATTCCCACCCCCAATGCATAACCATGGTCTCCTTTCAAGTCACCCATGGGATATTCTATTTTGTGAAGGAAACCATAATTTCAAATACGTGTTCCCACATATTCAGACGATTACTTGAAGGATAAACCTGAGCACAAAAGCGGGGAGTAAAAGGTTGTGGTTTCGAATTTTACGGGTCGCTTGCGCATTCTCAACAATGGTCCTAATGTGCTGACCGTAATGGACAGACAGTAGTTTGTGAAGCATTTGTAAGGACAAAAGCGAAAAAAAAAAATCATTTTCATTTTTATTTTCGCTGGAGGTCAGAGGATGTTAACGATGATAACATTTTTATACAGGCTTACTGCACACATACGTTACATACAGCCTACTCATTTAGATAAATAAGTTTTTACATGTCTGTGGTTTTAACAATATTAGCTATACTTAGTAATCTGTGCACATGACATCCTCTGACATCTGTCATTGGATTGATCTCTTCAAACCTTAGATAATATACATCAAGATCGAGCCACCGCGTGGCCGGTCATGAGACAGCAATATAATACTTTTTTTTAGGTTATGTGGTTTGAGAAATGAAGTTTAACGTAAGAAATCTTCCATATTTTGGACTGAAACCTATGTCAATACATCCGCACAATGCAAAAACTGTCCAAAAAAGTTAAATTAATCGACGCAAGATAAATTTTGTAACAATGAAAGCACTTTGTTTGGCTAACATTCAAAAGTTCCCCAAGCAAAAATACGGCACGCCGTAAGAGACAGAAGATACGATGCTTTGTCTCAATTTTCCTACTAATTTCGTATATATGTGTCTCACTTCCACACTTCACACTGTAATCATGACAACGTCTAGATATTTAATGTCATTGCTTCAAAATCAATACTCTACGAGTAAAAACCTAGTTTTAATCACAATATGCTCATGCTCATGCTTCTGTTGAGGGCAATAAGGGTCTGTTTCACCCTTATTGCACTCAACAGAAGCATGAAACGGAAAAAGGTAAAATATTATTATTAGTTGATTTATTTGAATTCAAAGCCAGACTGATTTATTTTATTTCACGGTTACCTCACAGCACCGGTTGACGAGTTATGCCACATGGAAATCAGTTTCATTTTGATTTGATTGATAAAGAAGTTGTATACTTAAATAAAGAAAACTCTAAAATAAATCATTGAAATTGTAACAGGATTTTTATCGGTTATTTTCAAATTGCTCAAACATTGCAAAATCATAACAGTTAAATAATAAAATACCTGCCAGTACTTAATGGAAGCCATAAAAAACTGGTGTTCAGTTTCAAACAAAATGGAAGTTAATCACTTTGTGCCATTAAAAAGCTTTTCAGCGTATTTAGTTATTTGGGACAAAGTCGTAATGTTACAAAACCGGTGTGCGTGTAATAAATTGATTCGGGGTAATCGACGCCGGAATTTCTCTAAAAGGCTTGATATAACTGACACGCCTAAAAGGTTCTAAATATAAAAAAATAATCTCAATAAGTATTTATTTCAAAAAAAAATGTGAGTCGATACGAGGTATTCCACTTAGGTCACTGTTGAAAAGATCGTGCTAGAATTTATTTTTAAATACAAAGAATTTTCTTTTGTTTATTTGCGTTGCAATGAAACAAGCAAGCGAGCAATTTATGATAAGTGGTCAGAACCGCCTGTGGATATATTATATTTACCCTGTATCTGAACCAGAGTCAGTTGCCCTGCTTAACTGCATTAGGACAGCTTAGGTCCTATGCTATAGGCAAGACATCGAGATCTGGCATATATATATTGCTTAACAACGCATAAGGCCTTCCTAGTAATGTCCACAGACATAAATATTTTACTGAAGATTTATCCCCATAATCATAAAAAATAAAAAACCGGCCAAGTGCGAGACGGACTCGCACACAAAGGGTTCCGTACCATATTATAATGTTTAACAATCGCAAATATAACTTTGTATTTCATAATGATACTGTGAATTACAAGATTATTTTTTGCAGTTGCAGAAAATCGACCACATTTAAACAAAATACCTTATGAATCGCCGTTTTGGTTATTTGTTGATTAAATACAGTATAAGGTACATTATAATAGAGCTCGTACAAAAATGGTATAAAATCGACAACTTTTACGGCCCCCTATTTCTTCATTTTAGAAGTAAAAAAAAAAAAAAAAAATTGTACTCTACTCGATGAGTTCTAGACAATAACACCCCACACAGAGGTTAATTTTTTTTTTTCAAAATGAAAGTTTTTTGTATGGGGACCGCCCCCTTTAACTTTAACTTTACTTTATTTTAATTATTTACAGTTATAGTCGTAATAGAAATACACAATCTGTGAAAATTTCAACTGTCTACCTATTAAGGTTCGTGAGATACAGCCCTGTGACAGACGGACAGACGGACGGACGGACAGCGGAGGCTTAGTAAGTTTGTACGCACAATATTGACATACTAGCTAGACTGCCCGCGGCTTCGCCCGCGTGGATGTCTGATTTCATGGGTTTTAATTTTCTTATTACTGTTTATTTTACATCAAAAGTATAAACACTGAGTTTCAAGTTAATCGGACTGCGCTTTAAAATTCTTCCATACAAATTTTAACATCCTTAAACCCCCTTTGAGGGGTAGTTTTGAAAAACTAATGATGACAAACTTTATTACTTACATAAGCAAGTATTTGTGCTAAGTTTCAAGTTCATTAACCAAATTAATACGTTTTTTATATAAACTGTATCCCTGTTTTCACGCCCACAGGGGTAGAATTTCAAAAATCATCTGGGATGTTTCCATAACTTGGCTCAAACATTATTTAGACCAATTTTCGAGTTAATCAATCCCCAATAAAATCATCCACTGTAAAATTTACTACCCTTTTTCACCCCTTAGGGATAGATTTTTTGACAACCCTGATACACGTTAGTTAGTCTTCATTTTTGGTCTCAAGTACAAAATCTGAGTTTTGAGTAAATCGGACCGCGTGTAAAAATTCCTCCATACAAACTTTGACACCCACCAATCCCATCTTCTGGGGTCGCGGGTTGTTCGAAAGAGATACCGTGGCCCTGGCATAGGCAACTGAAGGAACACGGGTGGGTTTTAGTCAGTAAAAGTCTGACACTCCACCCAGAGCGGTAGAAGTCATTTGATGATTTCCCATCCACAATTAAAAGGGGGTAGTTTAGCAAAACTAAAAATTAATAATTTTATAATTAACTTAGATGAATATTCGTGCTAAGTTTCAAGTGTAATAACTCAAGAGATAACATTTTTCATACAAACTTTCATCTCCTATTTTATTCCCTTAGGTATGGAATTTCCAGAAATGGTTCCTTAATGGATGTTTGCAATATATACGGTATATGTGTGCAAAATTTTATGTCTGTAGGTCCAGTGGTTTGAACTGTGCGTTGATTATTAACAATCAATGAGTCAGTCAGGACTTTGAATTTTATAATATAGATTTATAAGACCATAAACTTCTGATAGGTTTTCTTGTAATCTATAGGTAAAGAACTATTTTCTGTATTTTTTTCAAAAATTTAGGCTCAGTAGTTTCGGAGATAAGGGGCGGGGATTGGTCAATTTTCGTCTATTTTCTTAAGTAACTTCAAAAATAATTATTTTAAAATTATAAAAAAAATATATTTGAGACCCTCATAGTAAGACCTTTCATTTGATAATGTCGCACGGTACAGTTTGCAAAACTTTTTTTTTAATTGTACTTATTTTCCCCCCAAAAGGGACCCCTATATTCAAAATTCATTTATTTACGTTACATGTTCGTGTTTGGGTTACCAAAATACATATGTGTACCAAGTTTCAACTTAATCGGTTCATTAGATTCGGAGCAAATTGGCTGTGACAGACGGACAGACGGACAGACAGACAGATACACGAGTGATCCTATAATGGTGGTTCCGTTTTTTTCATTTTGAGGTACGGAACCCTAAAAAAACTAAAACGCTCTATAAAACTATTTAAGTTATAAAAGTGTTTTGTCAATTTCTTTCGAATTATGATTTGAGTTTTTTTTTTTTTTTTTTTGAGTTTGAAAGAAGAATACAAAATACTTCTACAACTAAAATAGGTATAGAGCGTTTTATTTTGTTTTATGAATAAGGCCTTAGAGCGGTTTCGTACTACGTTCTATCTGAATCCGAGAAATGTCGGTGCGAAGTAGCCACAGTACTACATATTTGTATGAAGATCCCAACTCTTAGAGCATTCCCAATTCGGATTGAACTCGGATCTTGAATTTGGATTCGGATCGGTCGTAGTGCGAAACCGCTCTTAGTGTTTAATTTATCGTAATAACACAAATATTCTCAAAGCCCTGCGTTGACCCTATAATTTGGAAAATCTCCTGTAAACCAAATAATTCCACATAAATGCAAGCCAAACCAAAAGCCATACATCTGAATAAATAAAATACAGCATCGAACTTAGCCGATTATCTACCAAAACCGTTCCACGTATAGCAGTTCTATGAAGCACGTTCGTACATTTCGTACGTCCACGCTCGTACGTGCAAAATACGTGTTTTAAATTTAAGTGGCGTTCACACTGGGCCCGTACGTGGATGTCAAGATTTTGAGAAATAGCTAAGTAAAATGTGATTTTTAAAGATGCGGTTTGTTATCGTTTTATTGATATTTGTGCGGTTTTAAAATGTTAAAAAGATCTGTGAAGCTGTTTTTAAGGACGCATTTACGAGTGGGTAGTCAAATAATTAGTTTTTAGGGTTCCGTACCTCAAAAGGAAAAAACTGGCCAAGTACGTGTCGGACCATGCACAATGAAGGGTTCCGTAGTTGAAAAGAATTTATCTATCCCAAAAAGGAGCTTAACATTGAATCCCAATAGTATTTTTTTTGTGCCAAAAAATTACAAATTCCCAATTTTCGGACTTTTTCCTTTACTTGTGCTGAGAGACCTTGCTTCCTGCCGAATTTCATTATTCTGGGTCAACGGGAAGTACCATATAGGTTTTGATTTACTTGCGACAGTTGCGAGTATCAAAATGTGTCGCAAAATGGCCATATTTTTTTGTTGCGTTGACTTAGAAGCTTGATTTTTTTAGAACTCTAAGGGGCTATAGATTTACATATTTTACATAAATTTCAACTTGATATCTCCATGCGTCCTTGAGAAAAAGGGTCTTGACAGACTGACAGACTTAAACATTTTTTTATGTGATAGAATTACAAATTAACAATTTTCGGACTTTTTCCATTATTTGTGTTGTACGACCTTGCTTCATGCCAAATTTCATGATTCTAGAACAACGGGAAGTACCCTCTAGGTTTAGATTTACTTGCGAGTATCAAAATATGTCGCATAAAGGGCCGTATGTTTTTATTGCATTGACTTAGAAGCTTGAGTTTTTTATGACTCTAAGGAGCCACAGACCTAAGTATGTGATATTAATTTCAATTTGATACCTCCACGTATTCCTGAGAAAAAGGGTCTTGACAGACTGACAGACAGACAGACAGACAGACAGACAGACAGACAGACAGACGGACAAACAAGTGATCCTATAAGGGTTCCGTTTTTCCTTTTGAGGTACGGAACCCTAAAAACGGAACCCTTATAGGATCACTTGTGTGTCTGTCTGTCTGTCTGTTCGTCTGTCCGTCTGTCACAGCCAATTCGCTCCGAATCTAATGAACTGATTAAGTTGAAACTTGGTACACATATGTATTTTAGTAACCCGAACACGGGCATGTAACGTAAATAAATTAATTTTGAATATGGGGGTCCCTTTTGGGCGGAAAATAAGTAAAATTAAAAAAAAAATATTGCAAACTGTACCGTGTGACATATCAAATGAAAGGTCTTACTGTGAGGGTCTCGAATAAATTTTTTATAATTTTAAAATAAATTGTTTTGAAGTTATTTAAGAAAATAGACGAAAATTGACCATTCCCCCCTTTTCTCCGAAACTACTGAGCCTAAAATTTTGAAAAATATACAGAAAATAGTTCTTTACCTATAGATTACAGGAAAACCTATCAGAAGTTTATGGTCTTGTAACTCTACATATATAAAATTCAAAGTCCTGACTGACTCATTGACTGATAATAATCAACGCACAGTCCAAACCACTAGACCTAGAGACATGAAATTTTGCACAGATAACTTATATAGTGTAAACATCCATTAAGAAGGAATTTTTGAAAATTCCATCCCTAAGGGAATAAAATAGGGTATATAAAATAAAATGAAAGTTTGTATGAAAAATCTTATCTCCTGAGTTTTTAGACTTGAAACTTAGCGCGAATATTCATCTAAGTTAATTGTAAAATTAATCATTTTTAGTTTTCCTAAACTACTCCTTTTTTTCTGAATGGGAAATCATCAAATGACTTCTCCCGCCGGAAGGGCGTGTCATACTTTTACTGACAAAAACCCACCCGTGTTCCTTCAGTTGCCTATGGCAGGGCCACGGTATCTCTTTCGAACAACCCGCGACCCCAGAAGACGGGATTGGTGGGTGTCAAAGTTTGTATGGAGGAATTATAACACGCGGTCCGATTTACTCAAAACTCAGTTTTTGTACTTGAGACCAAAAATGAAGACTAACTAACCTGTATCAGGGTTTTCCAAAAATCTACCTCTAAGGGGTGAAAAAGGGTAGTAAATTTTACAGCGGAAGATTTTATTGGGGATTGATTAACTCGAAAATTGGTGTAAATAATGTTTGAGGCAAGTTATGGAAACATCCCAGACGATTTTTGAAATTCTACCACTGTGGGCGTGAAAACAGGGATACAGTTTATATGAAAAATGTTATTAATTTGGTTAATGAACTTGAAACTTAGTACAAATACTTGCTTATGTAAGTAACATTATTAGTTTTTCAAAACTTACCCTCAAAGGGGGTTTAGGGATGTTAAGTTTGTATGGAAGAATTTTAAAGCGCAGTCCGATTAACTCGAAAGTCAGTATTTATACTTCTGATGAAAAATAAGCAATAATAAGAAAATTAAGTCGAGTAGAGTACAAATATATTTTAAATTTTTTTTATCTTCTAAAATGATGAAATGGGGGTCCGTAAAAGTTGTAAATTTTATACCATTTTTGTACGAGCTCTATTATATAATGTACCTTATACTGTGCTTAATCAAGAAATACTAAAAACCGCGATTCCTAAGGTATTTTGTTTAAATATGGGCGATTTTCTGCAACTGCAAAAAATAACCTTGTAATTCACAGTATCATTATGAAATACAAAGTTATCTTTGCGATTGTTAAACATTATAATATGGTACGGAACCCTTTGTGTGCGAGTCCGTCTCGCACTTGGCCAGTTTTTATAAACAAAAGTATGTTTATTAGATTAAATTTAGATTATTAGATGCTTTGCATTCTTAAAATGTTTTTTCGATGAATTGTTGATCGATGTGCAAGGTGCAATTCTAAACTATAAACATAATTTGAGGTAGGTAGTTTCTCAATAAATGAACCGAAGTGAATGTGTGTGTCTGTGTGTCTTCGGTACAAAAGTAATTAAATTAAAAATAAAAATAAATAAATAATAAGTTTACTGTACAAGGAGAAACACATAGAACACATCCACTAAACATGATAGTACAAGTGGTAGTCAAAATCAGGTTGAACAGGTGGCTCCTAAACTAAGTAAAATAAAAAGATACTTGTATCTCAGGAACCACTCGAAAATTAAAGGAAGGAGGAGGAATCATTTGACTAAACACTCGTAAATGCGTCCATAAGCAATTAAAAGCGCTTTGCATGTAGTTATGTAGGTATGTTGTAAACAATTTGATTGTTTTTAAGAACATTAATTCTAAAAGCGTTTGTGATTTCTGAAATTACAATAACGTCTCCATGTAGTCATCATCTACCTAGCCTTTTCCCAACTTTACTGGGCTTGGCTATCAGTCTAACCGGATGCAGCTGATTACCAGTATTTTACATGGATGCCTGTCTGACATCCACAACCCAGTAACTGGGTAACACGATGCCCCTTGGAAAGACAGGTTGTCAGGCTATCGAGCTTCTGACGACCCGTAACGACTGTCAAAGGTCCACGAATAACAGACAGGATCAACGATTTAACATGCTTTACGAGGCATTGAGGAGTCTTGGTATGAACAGTTAGTCACCCATCCACGAACGATCGATGAACTCGTGCGGCTGTTACCTATTACTTAGCCACGAGACCCATTGAAAAAAAAAATTGACAACTAACTTAAATTGTTCGTATAGTCAAATCACAACTGTCATTCTTTGACAGTTGTTTGAAATGGCTATAACACGGAAAATTGACGTACAAAAAAAAAATGTTTAATGATACTAACCTTTGACTTAACTTAAGACTAGGATTCATAACTTGGTTAACTAGGTCATACGGATAAGGTAAACCCTTTTTTTTTTGTGGATGGGAAATCATCAAATGACTTCTCCTTCTCTGGGCGGAGCGGGAGGGCGTGTCAGACTTTTACTGACGAAAACCCACCCGTGTTACTTCAGTGGCCCATACCCGGGCCACGGTATCTCTTTCGAACAGCCCACGACCCCGGCGGCATCTACCCTATTGGACCCCATCATTGCTGACATCTCTTTGAGGAGCGCGTGGAACACAACGCGGCGTCGACCCGGGCTTGGTCCTTACCGGACGGCGAGCTACCTACTACTCGCCGTCCGCAAGCCCGCGCCTACGGTGGCCGGGAATCGGCTCTCGACTCCCGAGAAGGTAAGCCCTGACTCCTAAACTAGGTGATCCTGTAACTTAGGAGTCACTGTTCTGCTGTCACTGTGATACCAAAAACCTTATATGTTGTGTTCTATTCATTACAAAAAAAATCCTTGACATATACAATACAACACACCACAACAATACAATACACTGTATTGTTGTACACAAACACACAACAATTGTACAGTATCAATTTGCTCAATAATGAATTTCCCCCACTGTACCTACCTAGGATCCACGATACCATACAAATATTGTAAGTTGGTGGCAGTGACTGAAATAAAATAATAGCTTCCGTGCGTGCTACTGCTGTCACACCCTTTCCATGTCTGAGGCCCTATTTCACGAAGTCCGAATAGCCACTACTTACGAAATAAATTCAAAAATGGAATAGAATTTGTATGCTGCCAAGCAAGTTACTAGGAACTTAATCGTAGGTGATGAAACAGCCGCCGAGGTCGCGGGTTGTTCGAAGGAGATACCGTGGCCCTGGCACAGGCAACTGAAGGAACACGGGTGCGTTTTAGTCAGTAAAAGTCTGACACGACCTTCCGCTCCACCCAGAGCGGGAGATTTGATGATTTCCCATCCACAAAAAAAAAGGTGGTGAAACAGGCCGTTTGTTTTGATAGTACGATTGAAGCAACAACTGAAAATCGACTAGAAATAAAAAATGTTTATCTACAGGGTGTAAGTGTAAACAGTGTCAATCTTTTAAGGGGTCATTGTACTCATCATTATCAACAACTTTTACTATGGGACTAAACCTGAAATCGCGAAAAAAAATCAGCTGTTCCGTATATTTCAATCTGCCTACCCTTTTTCCAACTATGTTGGGGTCGGCTTGCAGTGTAACCGGATGCAGCTGATCTGATCAGTATTTTACATGGAGCGACTGCCTATCTGACCTCCACAACCCAGAAACTGGGTAATACGATACCCCTTGGTAAGACTGGTTGTCAGACTTTCGGGCTTCGGACTGTCAAAGATCCACAAATGACAGCCGGGACCAACGGCTTAATGTGCTTTCCGAGGCACGGAGGAGTCTCGGTATGTAAAGATGGTCACCCATCCACTGACCAACCCCAGAAAGCGCAGCTTAACCTGATGGATCGACCCGTGCGGCTGTTATTACTTAGCCACGAGCTACTCTCTCTAGAAATAAAAAAATACTTATCTATAAATTATTTCATTGAGCATCCACTGTAGGATTCGTAAGTCAAATTACTTATACGATGAAATCCTATTTTTGGCCCTTTTACTTACCTCAGGAAAAACCTCGACATACCCATAAAAAGTGTACAAATAAAGGGCCAATTTAACAGTCAGCTGGTGAATCTGTCGAAGGCTGACGAGGGTACCAGTAAATACGCACTAAAGAGATTTTCATTATTTGCCTCGCTTCTCCGTGCCACCTACGTCATCCGCAAATGTATGCGACTAGTGGGTGTTTTAAAAAGTTCCCGTTTATTGGTATCGGTCTGATTTGGGTTGGAATTCCAGAATATTGAGTATTGGGAATCTTCTAGAATTCGTAGAAGTAATGAAGGTTTGGGTAATGCAAGTTTGGGAAATTGGAATATAGCGTTAAGTATTTAAAAAGATCGCGACAGCCGACTCGTATACTATACTAAGCTTCAGTAGGTATAATGCCGGGTAAAGTGCCGGCAATTATTCTACCGTGACATGTCCCGTCTACAAAATTGTGTGACGTCACTTAAAACATTAATTCAAAAAAAACAGTGTAAGTGCAACATGCAATGTTACTGGGAAAGTCGAAAGACATAGTGAATACCAGGCTTACCTAAGTGTTTAGTGCTACAAAATGCTACACACACACATTACATTGCACAGTTTTTAAGGTTCCGTACGTCCGAATACGTATAAAAATTAACGGAACATTTTTATATGATCACTCATGTGTCTGTCTGTCTGTCATAGAAAATTGCTTCGAATCTAATGAGCCGATTAAGTTAAAATTTGAACCCAAACACGGATATGTAACGCATATAAATTAATTTTAAATATGGGGGCCACTTTTAGGCGGAAAATAAGAAAATTAAAAAAAAAGTTTTTCAAACTGTATCGTGTGATATATTGAATGAAAGAGCTTACTGTGACGGTCTCAAATGTATATTTTTATAAAATAGATGAAAATTTACCATCCCCCTTATCTCCGAAATTAATGAGCCTAAAATTTTGAAAAAAAAAAACAGCAAATGTTACGTATAGACTACAGGAAAGCCTTTGAGAAGTCTATGATCTTAAAATAACATGGTAAATATTTCAATAGTTTGAATAAATGACATTAAACATCTAGACGTTGCCATATGATTACAGTATGAAGTGTGGAAGTGATACACATATATACGAAATTAGTACGAAAGTTAAGACAAAGCATCGTATCCGTCAACTAGGCTGCGCACATTTTTAGATATTTTACAAAACTAGATCTTCCCCCGAACCAAACTGTTTATATTAAAGCACTTACCATATAGGATAATGTGTTTATGTTAAACTGGCGCCCAAATGTTTGAATATAAGGGAGCACATGTTTTTCAACTACAATATTAAAACGCAGATTTTCTGAAAACGATCAAAAAGGTGGTTTTTTAAAGCTGTGTATCTCATAAACCTACACACATAATTTTGACGTGTAAAAAAAATATGATATTTTCAAGTCCTTTTCGCATACAGTGATGGAAGCCAAAACATAATTAAACATACTTTAATGCACCAAAAAAATCTTTAAACATACCTCCTAATAATCTTTAAAAGCTGTTTATCCCTTCATTAGCAATTATAATTATAATTAAAAATATACCATGAAATGATACTTTTTATTAAATAGTTAATTTCTAATTTTGTACGATTTTATTTGCACTTTAAAGCTGAGCGTCCATTGGTCCGCGCCGGCCGCACCGCACGCACGGCACGCAACGGATTGAACGGATTTGCCGATGGCATGCGTCCACTGTCCACGGATCCGCGCCGCACAGTGGTCTGAAAAGCTAGTACCATAGTCATAGAAGCTTAAAGTCAAAAATTCAATCTGCCTACCCTTTTCCCAAATATGTTGGGGTCGGCTTCCAGTCGAACCGGATGCAGCTGAGTACCAGTATTTTACATGAAGCGACTGCCTATCGGACCTCCACAACCCAGTAACTGGGTAATACGATACCCCTTGGTAAGACTGGTTGTCAGACTTTCGGGATTCTGTCAAAGACGACGTCTGGGTAACTGTCAAAGATCCACGAATGACAGCCGAGACCAACGGCTTAGCGTGCTTTCCGAGGCACGGAGGATATACCCAGATATGTAATGACGGTCACCCATCCACGGACCAACCCCGGAAAGCGTAGCTTAACCTGATGGAACGACCCGTACGGCTGTTACTTAGCCATGAGCTCCTCTCCTTATAGAAACTTAAAGTAAGGAATTAAAAGAAAAATGTAATGCCTCCTGGTATACCTGTTTTTACCTATGGATGGTATAAGTAGCTCCACGCGTGAGAAAAAAAGTTTTGTGTTATTCGGGAGAAAACACATATAGTTACTTAGTAATTTTTTTTGAAACTGAATGAAACTGATAGGCTGGTGCATACACGAGCTATTATACCATACACGGCGATCAAGATGACATACAATTTTGCACCTTTGGGTGCCGCTTTTTTAAATTTGGAATTTTCGATTCTATTCTTTGACGTGGTTAAATGAATTTTGATTGTATCCCTTTTCTTCTATAAAATTGCATTCCAAGAACTAATTAACTCACTTGCTAATCACCGTGATTATGGTTAAATTACGTAAAGGGAGGTAAACCAGAAGCATTACATTTTTTAAAATTCCTTTTAAGAGTATGGAGCTCGATTTCCAGACCACTGTGCGCCGGCCGGAATGGACGCCGCCGGCACGCAGCGTATTGGACGGATTTGCCGGTGTCATTTTAGAATAATAACAAAGCATGGAAGGAGTGCTAAAATAGCAACTGAACTCAATAAATTTGTTTCATTTTGACTTATAGAGCCGGTATGATGTTAGAAAAGGACACGTATACCTACAGAAGACGTTTCGAAATTTTGTAGGTTGTTATTCATTTTATTCTGACTAGTGATGTGATCAACAAAATTTCAATGTCGATAGAATTTACAATGACATGCATTTTTATGCTGCCAAAAATAATACCCGTAGGTACCTAAAATTTATAAATTACTAAGCATACCTACTTAGGAGGGAATACATAATATGTATCTTCATCGTTTTTTTTTTAAGTTAGTTCAAAATGAAACGATACTTTAATAAGTATGAATTAAATAATTCGTTATCATCGTCATCATCAAAACACAGTTGTTATGTATTTATATTCGTTGATCAGCTTATATTCGGCAAGAAATTGAGCAAAAACTTATCGATGGAAGGTTAATATTTCTTGTTTATTTTCTTTTCGTGATGAATAGAACTTGCAGCCCCAAACCACACAAGACATTGCTCCACACGTTCACACACTATTTGTAGTTAAACAAAAAACAGTAGAAATATTATTGTTAGAACATCCCAGATCCATGGACGATTACGACAAATACATAGACAACGAACATGCGAATAAGTCAAGTAGTTCAATGAACGAATTGTCAGACATTAAAGCAAGTACCTACTATCAAATTTGGCCGGGTTGAATGAAAACCAATAGTTATAACCAAATGACAGTTCATCTTGTGTCATGCCAAAAAATTAAAACCAAGAGTAAATCATTTTTATCTCTTTTCCACATCCTTTTTCGGGGTGTCATGCATCCACTATTTTTATTCTGAGTGTTTTATTGTTATCAGTAGACGTCGTCTATCATGAAGATTGACGAAGATATTATTATTATCAGTTGCTTGTTGGCAGAAGAAGAAGAACGTAAAACTAAACGTAGAAAGTGGGTTCACGATTGAATTGACTTGAATTAGGAATTTAATTTAATTTGAATTGAATTTAGGGATTGACCAAGCACACACAACACACAATAAATCACAGAACACACACACACACATCACAGAATAAATAATAGTACTTGGCGGCGTGGGGCGTCGCGTGATCGCGTCAGACGTGTTTCGCTGAGTGCGTATAGACCCTGACTGACTAACAAGAACAACGTGTAGTTGTCGAGAGCTGTAAGTGCTTAGCTCAAGCGGTGTGTACCAGTGCAAGAGTAATGTAATAATTTTATGCTAATTCTATTGATGATTTTATTTATTATTGCAAAGCTAGTACCTACGCTCTAACGGCAGAAGCAAATGCACCCGTCGACAGGTCGACGACTGCAGTGCAGTTGCCTTTCCCGTTGATGCGTGCCGCTCATGTTTATGAGCACGAGTCTAAACCTTTTTTATTGTTCTTAATTTTAATAATGAAGCACAACAGATATGCAGTCAGAAAATCAATGTTGTTTTATTTTTTTTATCTAGACTGGTCTTTATACATGTAAGGACTAGTTTAGATAAAAAAAATTGTAAATGTTATGCTTGGTCAATCCCTAGAATCACCTAGAGATGACATTGACAGATGCGGTGAGTGGTACGAGAGCCCATGACCAAAATTTTTGTCCTATCGTTTTAAGATCAAAACTGTATAAAATCGATAGATTTGGTTATTCTGAATCCAAAAATATGAATTTAAGAAATTTTCCGCGTCACGTCTGACCTGACCGCATTTTCAAATATGTTAAAATAAAAAATACTGTTTCATAGCAATCTATCTGATTTTCAGAATGTAGTTGAACGATAGATTTTAGATACCGAAAACACAATTTTCAGAAACTAGTAGCGTCACACGTACCTACCCAGGAGACCATTTGAGAAAATTAAAAATGAGGCAGAAAAAAACCCAAAGCAACCCGTCTGAAAATCATGTTTTCAGGTGTACGTTGATCAGTTGATGCGAATAAAACAATTTTCAGAAGAAAGAGCATCGTATGCGTTAAAAGCATTTTGAACGTGTCGAAAAATTTTGCCGATCAGTAAGTGACTGAAAACTATTGAACATGATTAAAAAGGTTGCCCAGATGTATAAAAAGCTGATGTCAGACAATTTATTGTCGCGCCTTACTTTTTCAATAGTCAAAATTAGTAAAAAATAGTCAAAGTATTGCGGCGTGTATCGTGCAAATGAATAAGCTGAAACTCTAAAATTTATATACCGTTTCAACACCATGTGGTAAATCAATGTCGGAGTAAATCAATTTCCTCGCAAAATGCTTTTTACTCCGATAGTCAGCTACTTCTGTACACTTTTGAAAATTCTAATGCGTAAATGTCTTCACTTTCTCGATTTTTATATTATATCTTTGCAAAACACACAGATCAGGGGGCTTACTATGAGCTCTTACAGCAGGGCACAAGCTGAACGGTTCCAGTGTGAGAGAGAGACGGAGCTATAGCACCATCTTTTTTTCTCAACGGATCCATGATGTTTTTTCACGTGGTAGGTCTTTTTTTTTCAGGTTAGCCATTTTTCATACAAGACGACAGAGCATATACATATATGTTAATATACCTTACAAATGGTGGGAATAACCTGCTGACGCTTGCGCTAGTGAAGCGAAAGATAAGAGCGTAAAAAGCACCGCGCGCGCGTTTGTCGGGCGACTCCGAAACGTGATTTTGGTTTTTGGAATTAACGTGACATTTAAATTTCTGAAAAGAGGTTTATGGTAACCCAGGTAACTAACAAAAAATTTAATGAAATATTGAAGCAGTTTGCTATGATACAGATCGGTTAAATTTTTTGACATTTTTGAAAATGCGCTCTCGCCACATGTGACGCGCAAAATGTCTGAAAACAAACTTTTCGTAATAAAATTACGAAACCTATGTGTTAAATAAAAGGCGTGCGCTCGATGATACAGGATTTATTTGAGACTAATCATAGACAACCCAAGCGTTCACTAGAGAACCATAGTGTTACTCTATGAACGAACTGTTAAGGTGGGTACACACACAACACCTCTACCCTTAATTACAAATATAATAACGAAAGAAGAAACTAAAAATCTAAGTCTTCAACATCTAATACTGGTTAACTAAATCTATAAGCTAAGTACACAAAGTTACAAGATAACTTAACAAGTGTGATAATAAACTTAAGAACCTGCTCTACCCTTAAGAATAGAAATTTTATAATAAAAGAAAAAGTAACCATTTTTTTTTTTGACTTCTTATTATAACATCAAATACAAATTAACTTAACATTATGTAACTGAGTACACATAAAGTTACAAGTAAATTAAACAAGTGTGACAATCAACTTAACCAGCTCTTTTCCTAAAACCCTACATTATCCAAATATGTATAAAATATCTTAATCTATTTCGTCATGCCACCCGTATCGTACTGGCGGTCTACGCACTCTTACTGTACGGTTCCTCGTTGTGATAACATTACCAGAATCCTCCCTATTGGTCGACACATTGGGTAGTCTCGGTGAACTACTAGATGCTTCTGCGGCAACATCTTGTGCCACCCCGACTGTTGGTACTACTGGTGGTGGGGACGAAATTCCACCTAAACTACCTTCTCCCGACCTTACTTCACCTACACTTCGATCTAGATCCTCGCCACTAGTCATGGGAAAAGATAATGATTTACGTGAATGTATATTGTTTTCCAACTGTCTCGTAACCTGGTCTAGCCCTGTCTCTTTCCTGGAAATACCTACATTTTCCGTCACCCTTATTCTCAGCTGATCGACATGTCTGTGAATTTCCGTTCCTACGTCTGATTTAATGGAGTAATTTGTATTACCTAACCGCTTCATGATCGTTCCAGGTACCCATTTATCTGAGCCTCTACTGTATTCGCGATACCAAACACGAGCCCCCGGCTCGAGTTCGCGCTGTGTGCCGCCCGCGTCTCGCTCACTACGAGCTTGGCGTGCAGCGACCTGCGATTCTCGTTCTGGTTTTAGGTTATCCAACCTCATACGAAGACTACGACCCTGTAACATATTAGCTGGACTATCCCCAGTAGTAGCGTGTTCAGTGTTCCTGTAGGCCAAAAGAAACCTAGTCAGAGCTAATTCAACATTAAGATTCTGTTTGAACGCTTTCTTTATCGTACGTTTACAAATTTTTACCGCGCTTTCAGCTGCACCATTGGAAGCTGGGTGATACGGAGCTGTAAAAGTGTGTTCTACACCGTTATGTTTTAGGAAATGTTGAAATTCTATGCTCGAAAAAGGAGGGCCGTTGTCACTAACAGTTTGTTTTGGAAGACCAAATTGCGACCACAATCTTCGTAGTACATTGATAACTGCTTGTGCTGTAGTTCTTTCCATTCGGACTGCTTCTATCCATTTTGAGCAGGAATCTACAATAATTAGATAGGTCAAACCACCTATAGGCCCTAAAAAATCCAAATGAAGCCTGGACCAGGGACGTGACGGCCAAGGCCACGAGCATGGCACGTGTGCAGGCGGTGCGTCGGCTACAGCTGCACATACTGCACACGAGCGACATGCCGCCTCCAGAGCTTCGTCTACTCCCGGCCACCACACGTAACTACGAGCTAGTGACTTAGTTTTTACTATTCCCATGTGTACCTCGTGAAGTTCCGAAATTACTTTTGTTCTACATGACAACGGTATAACTACGCGATGACCCCACATAACACAGCCCATTTCACAGTATAATTCGTTCTTTCTATTAAAATATGGCTTCAGTTCTTTTATTTCAACCTCTGCTGGCCAACCATCCATTATAAAGCTTAATACGCGACTTAGAATTGGGTCATGTTTTGTTTCTTTTTTAAGTATGTTATAATCGAGCGACAGAGCTTCAGTTGCAAAGTGCAAATATGTTTGCTCTGGTAAAACTTGTTCTTCTGCTACAGTCTCCTTTTTTTGTGAGTCAATTAAACGTGAGAGACAGTCAGCTGTATTTTTGTCCGTTTTGACATATTCTATAGAAAAATCATAGGCCGATAATTTAATTGCCCAGCGTTGTAAACGACTTGCTGCTGCGCTTGGAATACCTACATTGGGCCCAAATATACTAACAAGTGGTTTGTGATCAGTCCGAAGTACGAACTTCCTCCCGTATAGGTACTGATGGAATTTCTCAATTGCGAATACAATCGCCAAGGCCTCCTTGTGAATTTGACTGTAATGTAGCTCATGAGTGGTAAGTGAGCGCGAGGCATACGCAACAACACGTTCCTCACCTCCTGGTTCACGCTGTGCCAGAACGGCGCCTATCCCGCGCCCGCTTGCGTCTACTGTTAATACAGAATCCTTACCCATATCAAAGTGTGCTAGCGCTTTTGTGCTACACAATAATTTTTTTATTTGTATAAATGCTGAATTTTGTTCTGGTCCCCATTTCCAATGCTTTCCTTTTTTTAAGAGTTGGTACAGAGGCGATAGCTGCATACTAAAATTTTTTATGAACTTCCCATAAAAAGTTACCATTCCTAGAAATGATTTCAATTCTGTGACACTGTTTGGATGGGGCATGGTTGCAATAGCCTTTACTTTGTCTGGGTCTACCCTTACACCATTCTCATCAATAATAAAACCTAAGTATTTTACTTCTCTTGCTAAAAATTCGCATTTATTTTTTTTAATTTTTAAGCCGTTTGTTTCTAGTATTTGCAACACCTCTTTTACTGACTTTAAATGGCTGACCAAATCCTTACTTTTTATCAAGATATCATCAAAAAAAACTATCACATTTGGATTATCCTTGAACAAATCTACCATAAATTTTTGAAATATACCGGGGCTTGAGGATAGGCCATAAACCAAACGATTATACTTAAATAATCCCCTGTGTGTATTGATAACTGTATAATTTCTAGAGGGCTCTGATAAAAGTACCTGGTTATAGGCTTGCGATAGATCTAATTTTGTAAAAAAGACATTCCCGCTAAGGTTACTGAATAAATCTTCCATTTTTGGAATCGGAAATCTGTCGATCGCTAAAACTCTGTTCAGGGTTACCTTATAATCAGCACATATTCTTAGGCCCCCGTCAGCTTTACGTACCACGACTAGTGGCGTGGCCCAGTCGGAATGGTCCACTGGTTCAATAACCCCACTTTGTAGCATGGCATCCAGCTCGGCATCGACGCGCTCGCGCAGTGCATAAGGTAGAGGCCGCGCGCGACAAAATGTGGGTACCGCGCCGTCCCGCACACGCAGCTCTGCCATACCCCCCGTAAATTTACCCAATGTGCCGTCGAATAGGGATTCATGCCTGGAAACAATTTTACTGATTATTTTGTCATTGTTAACTTTGCAATGAGTTGTATTCTGTTCAGCTAGCAAATGGCATTTAGATATTTTAATAGGTATATTTAGTTCAGCTAACCATTGCCGGCCCATTAAGTTTGAGGATCCTTTGTCCAGAATATACAGATCTAATGTTTTAATTACACCATTATAACTAACAGATGTTTCTATGAATCCTATAGGTTGAACAGTTGAGCCATCATAAAACTTAATTTTCAAATTGCATCTGTTCAAGTACATGTTGCTGAACAATTCATCATACACACTTTTGCTGATGCAGGATAGGGCTGATCCCGTATCTATTTCCATCTTTAGTAAACAATTTTGTACCTTGAGAGTTATACACACCGGTTTATACTTGCTCAATGACATTTGGTGCATGGGCTCCTCATCGTCCTCATCGTCCACGTTGGCCTTGCTTCCATTAGCTTCCTCATCCAATGAGTACAAGTGAGCCCCTTCCCGGCTACCTCGGGCACCGCGCTGACCGCGCCCGGCTCGCCTCCACGTTGTGCGCCCGCTCGTACCACGGCTGCTTCCGCGCCCTCCACGTGAGGCTTTGTTATGTTGACTTTCGGCCGATCCCGCCGATTTACTTTGTTTCGTCTCATTGTATCCCGGGCACATCCTCCTCAAATGACCGACTTCGTGACACCCACTGCACACGAATTTCTTGTATTTACAGTCACTCGCCTTGTGTCTATTATCGCCACACTTTGAGCACTCTTCAAGTTTGTTTAGTTTTTCCGTTGCTTCCGTACTACGCTCAACAGCAATGGCGTCTCGTTCCGCTGCTTCTAATGACAGCGCTAAGCTCACCGCTCGATTATAAGTGAGATCTTCCTCAGCGAACAGTCTTTGGCGGATTATATCGCTTTTTATGCCACAGACTAATTGATCGCGCAAATTCTCATCTAACGTTGTCTGAAATTTGCAGTTTTTCGACAACTTTTTAAGCTGCGAGACATATTCCGCCACCGATTCTTCCATTTGCTGACGCCGCTGTCGAAACCTAAACCTCTCGGCTAAAATTGATGGTGTTGGCTGCAGATGTGCAGCCAATAACTCCACTGCTCTGTTAAGCGTCAATTCAGCGGGTTTTATTGGACTCGCCAATGATGACAGGAGCTCATAGGCCTCCTCCCCCATCATAGAAATCAGCGTGGGCAGTTGGAGCTCGGTTTTCACATTGTTCACTAAAAAATACATCTCTAGTCGCTCTACATAAGCGGACCAGTTCCCCGTTGTAACGTTGAACTCACGTACCTGTCCCACCGACATTTTCCTCGATTTATCGCTATTTCACTATTGATATTGACTTTAATTTTCCTCGTCGCCACTGTTACATAAAAGGCGTGCGCTCGATGATACAGGATTTATTTGAGACTAATCATAGACAACCCAAGCGTTCACTAGAGAACCATAGTGTTACTCTATGAACGAACTGTTAAGGTGGGTACACACACAACACTATGTACATTTTTATCAGACATATTGTGATAAAACCATCTGCCTATTTTTTTTGACGTAGCAGAAATGGACTTCCATAAAACTATGACGTTTTTGACCGGTGCTGCTCACTGAGTCGGGTTCAGAATCATCTAAACTAGGTAACGATTTTATACGGTTTTGGTCGTAAAACGATGCGACATGGTTTTGGTCATGGCCTCTCGTACTACACAGTTCCGTGCCGATGACGTCAAGAGGCATTCCGTGTGACGTCACCGGCATTCCTTGTGACGTCACCGGCACGCAACGCCTTTTTTGCTAATATATGCCGGCGGTCGGTGCGGCTGGTACCGCTAGTGGACGCAGTGCTATATGAATTCATACAGAGCAAACCAAAATCCGTTGCGTGCCGTGCGTGCGGTGCGGCCGGCGCGGACCAATGGACGCTCAGCTTTACGACATAATTCCGGTGCGCGTGAGAATCTTCTATCTCGTGCGTCAAACTAGACAGCCAAAAGCCATTTAACTCACACACCGAGCTAAACCAAGCTTCGAACCAGGGCCATAAGTTTGTTGTTTGTGATAAATTCATACCAATTATGTAATCCTTCATTGTGCGTGGTCCGACACACACTTGTCCGATTTTTTGTCACAGCTAGCATTGATTACATTTCGAGATCATGAAATGCTGTAGCTGCAGATGTAATGCTGTGTGTATGTCTTTGGCTATTAAACAGACCCGAGTGCGTACGACTACAAGTTCGAATTTAGCGGAATGCCTCAGAAGAAGGATATTGTTTTATCTATAACTATTCTGTAAATAGACCGATTTTTACTACCCTTTTCTTGTTACGCTGTTTTAAGAGTTTTTTGAGGACTTGCTGACCGACTGGATTGGTATGAATGTTTATTGACTGAATAGGTCTGTAACTTGCAACCCAGCGGTCTATTGCTATACGAGTTGATACGTGTAAAACACTACTAAAAATCTCAGCAATTTGGCCGCAGTGTTATTTAGGTTCTGGAGTCATTTAGGAGCGATTCAGTGAAGCTTAGTAAGTAACAAGAGTCGCTTTGACCGACATATTTGTAGTTGCAAATTTGGTTTAGTCTATACTCCATTATTTTAAATGATTAAATGAAGGTAAATAAATAAATAAATACCAGTCACTTCAGTCGTCATGCTACGACACAGTTGTACTCTTAAATTTAGCAACTTTATAATTCGTTGTATAACATTGCTAAATTGGAGAGTACAACTGTGTCGTAGCATGACGACTGAAGTGACAAGTATTACGTTTAGTCGGTTAACCAGACACGTGGTTTTTTTGTTTACCTTTATTTAATTACCTAAACCGGTGGAGTATAGCTCCATTTAAATCAAATTTTTACAAAATTAACATCGCCCGGGAAAGCATTTATATCCTCTCTATTATTTGATCCTAAAGTTTATTTTCCCAGCTTATTCCGTTGAATGGGTATTTTACATACTTAACATAAAATAACATTACGCCTTATTTCCCTGAAGGGTTGGACAGAGGTGTACCTATAGTACACCCACATTATTTTATATACTCCGGTTTAAAAAAATACAACTAACAGAACAGCCGGTCGATTCTGTAAAAATCTCACCGTGAAAACTTAGGTGAAGTGAGTTTGTTTTTGCTAGGAATTGACACTATTGACAGCTCACTCCACGTTCACTTCACCTAAGTTTTCACGGTGAGATGGTTACAGAATCGCACTGCTGTGCTTTGAGACTTCTGATAAACTGAAGGCAGAACTGTGCACAAATAATAATTTGCAACGTGTGTCCATTTTGCCTCAATGTAAGAAAGCCCTAACATCTGAAAACAATACCTATAATTATTTGGGATTAAACATAATGACTACCAAAAAAAAATAAATGCTCAACAAAATGGATAAATGCTCACCAAATTTGCGTCGAGCAGCTGACGAAAACCCTAACCCTAGACGGTCAACGTCAAGGGCACCCCGAGGTTTGGTTGGTTAGGTTCCTTTAAAACTTGCAGACAGAAATAGGAGCCCCGCGAAGCGTTGCTCCGTCGACCTGCTGTCAGTTTTCTAAAGTTATAACTTCACAATAAAATGGTTTTAATTTTGGTGAGCATTTATCCATTCTGGCAGGTAAAATAGCTGCTTTTCTGGTAGGCACAAGCCTAATTATTTTACAAATGGTACGTCAACAAAGGTAACCAAAGTCACCGATCACTAAAACCATCAATTTTATACCCACCACGAGAGCAAAACAATACCAAATCTGTGTAGTTAAATGGTGGTTAGGAATTTTAAAAAAATAGTTGCAATATGGCGGCCGCTTCGTGTGTGCGCGGACGTGATCGGAAACACCAATGTTTGTCATTCGCGCATAACGTTTTATTGTGATGTTGCTTGCTTTTTAAAAAAAATGTTATCTACCTCTCTATCTAGCATATAAGATTAAGAAAATTTACCAATATTCTAAAATATTGGTAAATATTGTTAATCGAATATGCAGTATAGTCTAATGTGTAGTACATGGTACTTAAGTTTACCATCGTTTGTGAAACAGCACCACGTTTACACTCCAAGAGTCGTCAATAAATCTCCACCTGAACACGTTTTCTTTGCTTCAGCAAACCTGAGTCCGAAGTTGTTTAAAGACATCCGGATCGGCCAAGGCAACTCGTGTCTAGGGTTGGAGATGCCCAGCAAGTGGAACGAATGGTATGGGTAAGGAAGCACTGTCTTACCACAGCTTCAGTGTATTATCACAATTTCGGTATTGAATAGCATTGCTTATTTAAAGACGAGACGAAACCGATGGATTTCTTCGTAACTACTGCAAGAAGCCGAGAGCACTAGAATTGTGTCATATATGGAGGAGCTCGTGGCTAAGTAATAACAGCCGCGCGGGTCGAACCATCAGGTTAAGTACGCTTGCCGGGGTTGGTCAATGGATAAGTGACCATCTTTCATACCGAGACTCCTCCGCGCATCGGAAAGCACGTTAAGCCGTTCCTCCCGGTTGTAATTCGTGGATCTTTGACAGTCGTTACGGGTTGTCAGAAACCCGAAAGTCTGACAACCAGTCTTACCAAGGGGTATTGTATTACCCAGTTACTGTGTTGTGGAGATCAGATAGGCAGTCGCTCCATGTAAAATACTGGTATTCAGCTGCATCCGGTTAGACTGGAAGCCGACCCCAGCATAGTTGTTAAAAGGCTATAGGCAGATTGATTTGATTGATTGATGGGATGGACGCATTACCAACCTGTATACGAATAGACCTAATGCCCGGAATGCCCTAGAGAATTGGCGAAGCTTGTGACGATAATATCTATGACATTAATTATACAGAAGTCAAGGTGCATGGAGAATTGGTTCGTTAAATTACCCAGTATATATACACGGAAAAAAAGGATGTCTTACATTAAGACAATATCCTATTGGTCAAGACAAATATTGATTCATATATGGGGAAAACAATATATTTTTGAATGAAGTAAAATATTGTCTTAGTTTTATTGTCTTCCTCGAAGACATTAGACTTAAATGAAGAATTTTTTATGTTTAATTTTAAGAATATTATTTGTCTTAGTAAAAGAGTATTCTCTCTTAGAATCATTAAAAATTTGATTTGTCTATTTTCGAAGCAAGACTCATCATGTTTCACACTAAGACAACATATTCTTGAACGAAGCTTCTACTATTCTTAACTGAAGAGATATTTGTTTTAAGACAAGACTAATTTGCTTCACACTGAGACTATGTAATCTTAGGTGAAGCCTCTACTATTGTTAGCTGAAGAGATATTTGTTTTAAGACAAGACTTGTTTGTTTCATACTGAAACTATGTAATCTTAGGTGAAGCCTCTACTATTGTTAGCAGAAGAGATATTTGTTTTAAGACAAGACTTGTTTGTTTCATACTGAAACTATGTAATCTTAGGTGAAGCCTCTACTGTTGTTAGCTGAAGAGATATTTGTTTTAAGACAAGACTTGTTTGTTTCATACTGAAACTATGTAATCTTGGGTGAAGCCTCTACTGTTGTTAGCTGAAGAGATATTTGTTTTAAGACAAGACTTGTTTGTTTCATACTGAAACTATGTAATCTTAGGTGAAGCCTCTACTATTGTTAGCTGAAGAGATATTTGTTTTAAGACAAGACTTGTTTGTTTCATACTGAAACTATGTAATCTTAGGTGAAGCCTCTACTGTTGTTAGCTGAAGAGATATTTGTTTTAAGACAAGACTTGTTTGTTTCATACTGAAACTATGTAATCTTGGGTGAAGCCTCTACTGTTGTTAGCTGAAGAGATATTTGTTTTAAGACAAGACTCGTTTGTTTCATACTGAAACTATGTAATCTTAGGTGAAGCCTCTACTGTTGTTAGCTGAAGAGATATTTGTTTTAAGACAAGACTCGTTTGTTTCATACTGAAACTATGTAATCTTGGGTGAAGCCTCTACTGTTGTTAGCTGAAGAGATATTTGTTTTAAGACAAGACTTGTTTGTTTCATACTGAAACTATGTAATCTTGGGTGAAGCCTCTACTGTTGTTAGCTGAAGAGATATTTGTTTTAAGACAAGACTTGTTTGTTTCATACTGAAACTATGTAATCTTAGGTGAAGCCTCTACTGTTGTTAGCTGAAGAGATATTTGTTTTAAGACAAGACTAATTTGCTTCACACTGAGACTATGTAATCTTAGGTGAAGCCTCTACTATTGTTAGCTGAAGAGATATTTGTTTTAAGACAAGACTCGTTTGTTTCATACTGAAACTATGTAATCTTAGGTGAAGCCTCTACTGTTGTTAGCTGAAGAGATATTTGTTTTAAGACAAGACTTGTTTGTTTCATACTGAAACTATGTAATCTTAGGTGAAGCCTCTATTGTTGTTAGCTGAAGACATATTTGTTTTAAGACAAGACTTGTTTGTTTCATACTGAAACTATGTAATCTCAGGTGAAGCCTCTACTATTGTTATCTGAAAATATTTGTTTTCATGAGAGAGTTTTAATGTTCGATTTAATAATATACAATTTATTTTTAGATATTTATTAATAATACTGAAATAAACATAAATAGGCAATTTTTAACAAAATATACCTAAATATACAGGATATTAAGTTAAATGAGGGACATACTTTAACGGAGTGCATAGTACTCATGAAAATTAACAACTTTTAGTATGGGACCAAACCTGAAATCGCGAAAAAAAAATCAGCTGTTCCCTACATTTTAAAGACTTAAATGCGAACATAAATGTACTGAACAGCTGATTTTTTTTCGCGATTTCGGGATTGGTCCCATAGTAAAAGATGTTCATAATGATGGGTACTGCACTCCGTTAAAGTAGATCAGCCACTCGTTTAACCTAAGACCCTCTATATAATACTACAATAATAATCTTACGGCTAAACCCAATCTATGGTTGTAACGTCCCAATAATCTAAGACATAAAACAAAAGAACACGAACGGACGGAGTGACGTAAGGAGAGATAGAATTATATTGTCTGTCACCAGTAGCGATCTGTTTTTACTGGCAGTAGGTTATTGGGTTTGGCCGTTAGACTAAACTATGAAGCCTGCCATACATAAATGATATTATTTCAATATCAAATCAATCACTTACAAGTTACGTTTTAAACCATGTTAAAATATGAAAGTTATAAGTTCTATTATCACGCTATTATTTCAACAGGGTACTAATAGCAGTGTATGATCAACATTATGAAACAATTTAATATTACTTATTTCTATGTGTTTCTGTCCAGCTGGACCCCGCGAGCTAGGCTCATAAAACTAGTAGCAATGCTTTGTTTGTTCAATGTACCTCATGAATTTATCAACAAGATCCAATGTACCTCGATCATTTTGATAGAAATCACGATAAATCGCCTCATCTATCCAGCGGGACCCTCAGCTATAGTAGGTACTGCGCTCGTAATGCAAAAATAAAAATATTGATCGCATCTACTCTTAATTTACCTCTCGATTCATGTATTAAATTTTATGAAATTTTGATAGAACAGGAGAAATTCAGCATGAAAGTTTTGTCTTTTTCAAACAAAATATTCATGCTGAATTTCTCCTGTTCTATCAAAATTTCCTAGAATTTAATATATGAATCGAGAGGTACATTATGAGTAGATGCAATCAATATTTTTTTTTTGTATTACGAGTGCAGTATAGCTGAGGATAGATGATAGATGAGGTGATTTATCGTGATTTCTATCAAAATGATCGAGGTACATTGGATCTTGTTGTTAAATTCATGAGGTACATTGAACAAACAAAGCATTGCTACTAGTTTTATGAGCCTAGCTCGCGGGGCCCAGCTGGACAGAAACACATCTTATTTCTAGTGTGACCTTACAATTATTATTTAGTTTCATTCTGCTGTCCGGTCTTGGCATCATTGTGGCCTGTTACCAACAACACACTTCTCAACGATACAATAGTGCGGATACCTTAAAGGTCCGTCTTTAGGTTCAAAAACAATACTTTTACAGAAATATATTGAATCGTTAAGGGTAGTCATCATGACAAACTACTCTGCTATAAAAAAAAATTACCACCCCTTTAGGGTCCACAGTATTTGCCATGATGACGCCAAATAAAATCACATGCACACAACTGACACAAACACAATACACTTTTTAGTCACTCTTACACGTAGGTACACAATAACTAAATTTGAATGGACGATAGTATAGCTGCATGCAATGCATCCAGGAAGAGCGAATAAATTATATACATATACTTTAGAATTAATTTATCGAAAAGGTTAAGTATAGAAATAAATAAAATTAACTTATTTATTTTTAAAAGCAAGCTTTTAAACTAAAAAGTAACAAAATAATATTTAGTGTATGAACTTAAATAGTAAAGATACAGAACAGCCCCAATCCTTAGGCGCATCATCAGGGAGTAAAATTATCAAGTGAATGGAAATGTATAACACAAGAAATTGTTATTAGTGTTTATATCATACGAGATATATTTTCGTTTAGCATTTAGCAATAGAAATCAAATCCATGATGTAGGGTGGGATCACATCATAATTAGTCTTTATGTCATAGATACATATTTGTATAAGTAAATACAGGTGGTATCCAGGTTTCGGATAAGACACATGGAGTGCGTGATAACACTTGAATAGTGTGTCAAAGGCCTTAAAGGCCGTTTGGAAAATATACCTGACCTTATCTATAATAAGTTAATATGTTCCACCAACATCTATTATATACGGCTGTACCGTTTTTTTTTTCCCATATGCATCCGTAGAAACTTCGTCAATTTTTGATTGTATATCGCCAGGTGACTAAAAAAAGAAAAATAACGTTAAGTTTCAATTTTTTTTTTATAAATCAGTCATATATAATGAAACTAAAAAAAAACAATTCTGTCTAAAAAAAGGTTTGCACTCCTGACTCGATGGTCTCACTTTGAATTTTTGCAATTTTTTGGGTTCGCAAGTTACAGGTGACGTGGGATAAACATTTTAAGACACAGTTTCAGCAACCTTAGTTGATGAGAACTAATCTCAGTCAGTCAATTAAAGTATGGATTTAATGTAAAGTACCCTGTTGGTGTAATTACCTTGACATTTACAATGAAGCTTTCTACACACTCGGTAGTTGAAAATTTTTGCCTCCTGTTTAGGCGTCCTTTTGGTGGCACCAAATTGCAAAGCAATTTTATTTGTGATGGAAGTTTTTTATCTAGAATAAAATAAACTTTACCTATTAACATTAACATAAATAATATAAGTAAGTACATAATTCTCACATTTATTCTGTCAGAAAATATCAAGGAGCAAGCATATCAAGGCCCTCAATAAAAACTTGTATTTATTTAGCCTCATTTCTAAAATAAAAATGGCATCATATAACTAAATTACTATTTTGTACCAACCATTGTCATCTAATGCATTAATATACTCGATCAAGGCCACCACTTCTTCGTTAGTATTTGTTTTTTTTATTTCTATTATCTTTTTGATAAATTCATTCCAATTTATGTAGAATTTATTCGCTCTTCCTGGATGTATTGCATCAAAGTCTAATTGAATCTGAAAATAAGTTAATGTGAGTGAAAGAAAAAACATAACTTATTTGTCTCTCCATGATGAAATTAATGTTTCTTACCAAGACATCGCTTCTGACGTCATTTAATATAGGCCAATTTTCAATCAGCCCACCTACGGTTTCATGAGCAGAAATTTGGCGGAGTTCATGGGTCGTTTTCCATTTGTTTATGACACATTCCCATGGTTCTGAATTGTTTTTCAGCCAAATAACATCTTCTTTGTGCACATCTAAAATAAGGCGAAAATGGTGAATAATGTAAATTAAATCACAAAAAAATAGCTCTATGGCTACTCTACCTACGAAAGCATTACATCTCTAGGTAATGAGTGGGACAGAAATAGAAGAAACCAATCGCAAAATAAACCAGGTAGGAAATACAATCATAAACTATTTACTGCAAGTAAAATGACAGATCCTAAATAAAACTAACTACTGTAAAATATGTACTGTAACAAAATTAAAAATAAACCTTGTAGTTCGTTTAAGTTTTTAGATCTTTTAGAGGGTATAGAATCTTTATTTTCTGTTTCATTCAATTTTCTTTTACGTTCACCAGATTTATATAGGGTATTGCGAATTTTATCAACTAATTTTCCCTTTGCAAAACCTGGTTTTCCAGAGATTGAATCTCTTTTTTTAACAGAGGGAACAAAATATGTTCCCGCATTCTCAGTGGGAAAAAGAGCGATGATTTTTGAAGTCAGTATGTTATACTCTTCATGATTGATACGACTGGAAAAAAAGTAAAGTTTAGGCAAAGAAAGAAAATTCATCTGTCAAATCATGTACAGTCAGCAACAAAGCCAATAAGCATGTAGGTAACTAGTGTTTCTAATTACTAGTCTTTTAAGAAAGATTAATTCTGTTTCAGATAATAATTAGTGTTAGAGCGGCTTTAACATGAACTCATATTGAAATCCATTTAGTGAGGGGCTGTTTTAGACTGCGTTTTTCGATGAGTGGACTCCACTCGAAAACCTTTGTGCCCCAACCGACGTCAGTTCCTCGAGCTAATAATGTACGTGGTAATACAAAGTAAAAACTAAATTAATAGGTACTTACTGATTTACAACACGTGTAAAAATACGTCTGCAGATAATGTCTGTGAGTGTATTTCTATGTTTGACTGTCAGTTGTTTATTTGTTTCATAATATTTGAGTATGCTACTTCCAGAAGGTGATGTGGTAAGTAATGTTCTCAAGTCAAATTCGGGAAATGCTGGCCGACATCCTATCATTTCAAGAATATTATTTTCTTCGAAATCTGATTCCAGTTCACTGATGTAATTGATTTCTGTTTCTGTGTTTTGAGAACAACTGGGCACAGAAGTGACCGTTGATGTTTTATTCTGAAATGAGAAATAATTCAATACCTACTTTAGCATAATATGGCTTTAATGGATTAAAACTGTACCATGAAAAAGCCATCAGAAATCCAGACTAATATTATAAAAGCGAAAGTATCTCTGTCTCTCTGTAGCTTTTTACGGCTGAACGGCTCAATGGGTTTTAATGAAATTTGAATGAAGATAGCTTGAATCCTGAGGAAGGACATAGGGTACTTTCCGTCATCATCATCACCAATTTTCATCATTATTCACATGGATGGAACCGCAGGGCGCAGCGAGTTATTGTATAAAATTTAAGCGTGTCAGCACTGCTTTATTTTTGTTATTTTACTTAAGTAACATCCTGCAAAATATTATTTACTAGTAAATCTACATAGGTATAATAAAGTTATGCAAACCTCTGCTGTTAAATATTCGTCAATTTTGTTTTTCAGAAATATGCGCGTGGAAATTTTTGGGCTCAGCTCTTTTAATAACTCATTTGTTAAGTCTTTAAAATGACTTAAATCAATGCCATTGTCTGAAAATAATAAATAAGTACCAAGAATTTTAGTCTTGAATCAAGAGAACAGAATTAAAATTGTTTCGGGTAATAATTGTCCTACTACATAATATACCTACCTATCAATAATTATTATCAAATTAACAAATTGGTTAGACACCGCGACGTGTCGTGTCGTAGTAGGTAGGCAGGTATAAATACATAGTAGGTATAAATTCGTGAGCGAGCTAGAAATACGGACATAATTAGGTAGGTACTTATAGTAACATAATTTTCTAAGCTTCCCTAGTCACGTAGGCGCAGGTATGTAGGGTAGGCACGAGCTATTCTACCATGATTCTAATTGGTTAAATGCGATTAAATAGTTGAATTCAGTAATTAACATTATCGGAGAGGTGCTTACTTAGAATTAAGACTAGGTCTTTATGCCTACATCCATCGAGATATGTACCTATTAGCTGAATATCTACATACAAATACATCAAATAAATAAAAAGCTTAGCAGTGTCTAGTGTACAGACTAGAGGTACTTACCTGTAAAATTTTGAATTATTGGTTCTTCGATGCCCCAGCTTTTTAATAATTGACACGTTTCTAATTCTAATTCTGACATTTTTTTTACAATAATGCAAATCAGTAAAGGTTTAAGGCCAGCCCAGTCAGTAGTCTTAATAGTCCAGTCCTTTATATTTAATTTAAGCTGAGCTAAGGGAGTCGACCATGAGTAGACGCACAAAGGCACAAACGATATGAAACGAAATGGGATTGTCGTCGGGCGCAGCAGATGAAGTACTTGTGCCACGCTTGCTCATTATTGGCTGTTTATTTTTATCTTCCTATGAATTGTGGCCTCTGATTGGTTGCGTGGCGCGCGGAATATTTTAACAGTGTTGCCATCCCACAGTATTGTTTTTGCCTCGAAAAACGGACATCCCCTTTTTATTAGCTTATTCGATAAAACAAGTTATTAAGAAAATAAGAGTAAAATACCCGTGAGCCAATTTTACACCAAACACGTCTATTTAGTCCGTCAGTCAAATAGTAAAAAAATATTAGACACGAATTTTTTGCTTTATCATATTACCCGTCGCGCGGCAATTAGCAGACAACAGAAATTTTATTGTTATCTGCACACATGGTTGCAATCGATATTAAATTGGTTAATTTAATTAATTTGGTTTAAATGTCTTCTTGTGAATGGGGTATAGTTAATTTTAATTTGTTTCTTTTATTTAACTTCGCGGATGTCGGAAAATAGGTATCCCACGGGAACGTGCTACCGGGAAATGCTTCCTTATTCCTTGTCTACATTATCTATGGAACCTCTGTGCAAAATTTCAAGTTTCTAGGTTCAAGGGTTTGGGCTGGGCGTTGATGAGAGTCAGTCAGGACTTCTCTTTTTATTTTACAGTAGCTTTTGCTCGCAGCTTCGCCTGTTAACGCCATGGAGCCTGTTCAATATTATTTTAATAATAGTGTAACAGCTTCATACTCGGTCATGGTTCCAAGAGGTAGCACGCTGATTTTTTGCTCCTCAATTTTTAAATAGAACAAGTCGTTTATAGTGGATTTTATCACATTAAATTACTATTGCCTTAAAGCCAGTGAAGTGACTCATCGATCTGTGAAAGTCCTGCTGTGATACGTCTGAGTGAAGCAAAGTTACAGTGATAATAATCCGTGCTAAAAAAACTAAAAAATTTGAAAAAATCCAACGGCCGTGGGCACTGACCTACGACAACCCGCAGTCCGCTCGATACTCCCCGCACTTACCGCCTCTGCGCCCCGTCGCCGTCTGAGTATGACTCAGTGTTTATAGCGACCAACAATTTTGACACTGCGCGTAGTGCTTCGGTGGCTTGGAGGAATAACGTAACCACTGATACTGCGTGGCGCTGGTTCAAATCTCATTGAAGCAAGTACACTTTTTGTGAATTAAGAAATTGTCTTTATTCATTCTAATTTACCTCAGCCGAGGTGTGTGTGATAATATCACATCAAGGATCAGAATGAATTTCTTCGAGAACATTACTATGCGCCGTACTCGTACTAAATCGGATTCCAACACCGGTACTAACGAAACAATAAATAATAGTACATTCGAAGATACTGTTTCCAGCCTACCCGACTTATCCAATGATGACATTAATGATGCCAAACAACAACAAATTACAAAGCTAAAGGAACAAATTGACAAGCTTGTGTTAGATTTGGATAGCGCACATCATGAAATCGAGTCTCTTTCTTTAGAAAATAGCAACCTTAAGCAAATAAACTTAGACTTGCAAAGGAAAAATGATGGCTTAGCAAAACTTAACAGCCCAGTTACAAAAAAACACAAAAAGTCTACTCCCATAAAGAAATCCTTAAATAATAACAAAGAAACACAAACAGAACCTTTAATAATATCGAATCAGGAAAAAGATATGTCATCAGCATCACCCTCGAGCATTCAAAATAATACCAGCAGTGTTGAGACAAAACTACAACAAATCCCTCAACATAAAAATGAGAGTAAGATCTGTATCCTGAGTACCAATAACAGGAACAACATTGGAAATATTGCCACGAAAAGCCTTCAGAAACATTCAGTAAATATATGCCATTACATAAAGACACATTGCAATACACAGCAACTGGTGCACGACATAGAAACTAAATTAGAAACGTTTACAATGAAAGACTTCTGCATAATTCTAATAGGAGAGGAAGATTTTAAGACTACATGTGACTACCTCCAACTGACTCTTTACTTACGAGCTACTTTACAAAAAGTGAACTTTACGAACATCATTGTTTGTACACCGACGTTTAATTTTAATTGCAGTTACCAAAGAAATATGTATAATTGTAGAGTAGAGCATTTTAATAACCTACTGTATCTTGACACATTAACATACGAGCATGCATATTTTTTGGACTCAAACAGAAATCTAGCATTTGATTCAACAATGTTTACCAAACTAGGACTAGTAAATAATCAGGGAATGCAGACACTTTTCAAAGATATTGAACAGTTTATCGACGGTATTAAACAATATGACTTATTGATAACAGACGATGATATAATACCCGATCAACAATTAGACACACAGTTTTTTCTGTGATACCTATATAAATATACTACATCAAAACATTGCAGGACTATTAAATAAAGCTGACGCATTCTCTGTATGTATAGAAGAACTCATGGCCAGAAATGTTGACGTTGATGTTGTTTGCATAACGGAACATTTTATGATGGCTGGCTACGAGCAATATCTCTCAATCCCGAACTACAATCTAGCTACTTGTTTTAGCAGGAAAGATACTAAAAGAGGGGGTTCATGTATCTTGATAAAAAAGGGACACCATTGGAAAGAAATTCCTGAAGTTCGGAACATAGCAATAAGTAGCACATTCGAGTGTTGTGCTATAGAACTGACTCATACAGGTACCATTGTAATCTGCATCTACAGAGTTCCTAATGCAAACAATTTGACCTGTTTTTTTGAGCAACTGTACAAATTATGTCAATTAATAACAAAGAAAAATAAGCGAAATGTTGTAATATGTGGTGATTTTAACATTAATATTTTGAAGCGTAGTAATATCACATTAGAACTGGAATGTATTCTACTCAATTTTAATTTTAAATTCGCAATTAATCAGCCGACTAGACTATCCAGTAACACTTGCATAGACCTTTTTGCGCATAATCTGGGTAAGAAATGTAATTGTGACGTAATAGATTTTGCACTTTCAGATCACACCTGTCAAATACTCAAGGTTCCAACCAAAAGAATATGTGTTATGAAGCATTGGTATATCAAACGCCGTGACTATAGTCTGGTTAATATAAATAAGTTTAGGGAATGTTTGCAAAGTGTTTCTTTTTCGGAACTGTATCAGGTTGATGATCCGAACGCAGCCTATAATAATTTTTTGGAGACATTTACTCTTCTTTATAACCTATGTTTTCCGTTTAAGCGTATTACTATTAGATTACACAAAAGACCGCTGTGGGTCTCTCGCGGTATTAAAACATGTAGCAAGAATAAAAGAGCTCTCCTGTGGCGGTACAGACTGCACCACAATGAACAAGGCAAAAAAGCCTTTAAAAAGTACTCGGCAGTTTATAATAAAATAATTAAATTAACGCAACGTGCTCAGAATAATTACAAGATCAAATCATCATCTAATAAGTCTAAAACTACGTGGGAAATAATTAATCAGACTAAATTGAATATGCCTAATAATAATTTAATTCGTAGCATTAAAATAGGAGATAAAATAGTGACGCATCCACCTGATATAGCGACCGCATTTAACGACTTCTTTGTTGACAAAATAAAACCTGTAACGAATTGCGGTGTACAAGTGACTTCAAATATAGAAAAGAACAGTGCCTCGATGTTTATGGCGCCAAGCAATGAAAATGACATTTGTGCTATAGTTAAAACTTTGAAAAATTCTGGCAGTGTAGGTAATGATGGCATCTCTACCAAAATAATTAAACATGTATCAGACTGCATTGGTGGTCATCTGAGCCATATTCTCAATCTGTGCATATCACATGGTACTTACCCAACCAACCTAAAGACCGCTGTAATTAAACCATTGTTTAAAAAAAAAGACAAGGAATGCTTGGAGTCTTATAGACCCATTGCGCTTGTGCCAGTAATATCTAAGATATTTGAAAAATATATTTATATTCAAATCTTTAAATATCTAGATAAAAGAAACATATTAACAGACGAACAGAAAGGCTTCCGGAAAAACAAAACCATCAATATGGCAATATATGACTTTTTGAACAATGTTACTACGAATGTTGACAAAAGAATACCTGTTTGTTCAATTTATTGTGACATGACTCAAGCATTCGACTATGTTGATCACAATATCTTGCTCGATAAACTGGATGCGTACGGTATTAGGGGGAATATCCTCAGTTTAATAAATTCTTTTTTGCGGAACAGGAAACAGTACGTTGAAATAAACGATATTGATCCCAAAACTAAATGTCAACGATCCTATAAGTCTAGTTATCGCACAGTTGCTTATGGTGTGCCCCAGGGCAGCGTCTTAGGGCCTCCGCTTTTTATATTATATATAAATGATCTACCAAAAGTAACAAGGCACCCCATGACACTGTTTGCTGATGACAGCACTGTGACCATTAAAAGTACTGATGATCTAAGCCACAATTATGTTGTCACTCAGACAATAACCTCCATAGTGAAATGGTTAGATAATAATAATCTAAAAATAAATATTGATAAGACGAAATTAATGATGTTTAGCCAACGTGCGAATACCAATATGACAGTATATTATAACAATAAAATTATAACACAAGTAGACACATCCAAATTCCTAGGATTAACGATTGACAAAAAATTGGACTGGAAAGCACACACGGAGGAGCTAACTAAACGAATTAGCAAATCAGCCTATGCCCTATTCAAACTGACCACAGTGATTGATGTCGATGCTTTAGTCACAGCATATCATGGTTTGGTGAGTTCAGTATTGAGATATGGTGTAATTTTCTGGGGTAACTCAACCAACAGGGAATTAGTTTTTAAAGCACAAAAAAGGTGCATTAGGTCAATGTTCAGACTCCACACTTTAGATTCTTGTAAGCCATTGTTTATCAAATACAAATTATTGACATTTCCTTGCTTATATATTTTTGAGGTAGCTGTATTTGTTAAAACCAATCCAGACCTGTTTACTAGAATATCATTTTATCACAAACGAACTCGACCACAGAACAATAACTTGTGCGTAAAAAGGTCCCATACAGCATTGATGCGAAAAAGTGTTTTTTGTATGGCACCAATCATATTCAATCACATTCCTAGTTCAATTAAAGAATTAAACATAAACTTATTCAAGAAAAGGCTTAAATGTTTACTGTTGAATAAAGCGTATTACGACATTTCAGAGTTTTTGGCAGACAAATTGCAATGACTGTTTTTTTTTTTTTTTTTTACTTTAGTTACTTCGTACTCATTGACTGTGATTATGTCTTTTTCTTTTGACACGTGACATTTTTATATTATTTGAATTGTTATATTATTATTATTATTTTTTCTCACTTTTTTTGTTTATATTGATTATTGATGTAGTAAACTTATTTTTTTTAAATATTTTTTTCCTTTTGACATTATTAATATTTTGTTATTTTATTTTTTATTTTTGAGAAATTAAATTATATTAATCATGTAACTTATTAATAAATTATGTTTAAATGACATCCATAAATATTTGTACGCCTTCTGGTATAGCATAGCGCGCTTGTATATATATTTTTTAACAACTATTATTGTACCTATGTTAACAAATGATTAAATGACTTATGACTTATGACTTATGAAAAAAAACAGCGAGTCTTAACTGATAAATAAAATATAAAAATACAAAAATGTAAAAGGAACTAAGGCAGATTATTTAAAATTTACTCCAATCAACAAAAAAATGTGGATATTATACGAGTAGGTACACTCGAAAACTACGGAACAGATTTTCATTGGGTTTTCAACTTTTGGAAGCTTACCTAGTTTCCCAAATTCGAGGTATTTTTCATTGCTATGTGTAAACAGTTTTTAGAGAAGTAAAATAAACTACGCTAAACTTTTTTATTTCCCTGCCTATTGTTTTTCTTGTAAGGAAAAAAATATAAACTTGGTTTTGACAAAAAAAGCAATTCGTTTTTTTTTTTTGTGAAAATATTTTTTTTTTGCTGCTTGCAGCACTGCGTCTGAGCAAAATGAAAAGAATTTCTAAAAATGTGTCTTCTTGTATTAAGACAAAAAGTCTTGGTTTTAAAATCATAGGTAACGTCTGAGCAAAATGAAAAGGATTTCCAAAAAAGTGTCTTCTTGTGTTAAGACAAAAAGTCTTGGTTTTAAGATCATAGGTACCTACTTACCTATCCAAAGTTGTTTTATAGGTACCTTCAGGTTACAGTTCAGTCCTACCTAGGTCTTTTAGTTTTAGAGAAAATACCTACCTAAGTAAAAAGTACCAAAGGCAAAGTGTGCCTACCCTGCCGCGGCTGTCTGTTCACGTTTTTCTCCGTAACTAAGTAGGTCCTACCTACTCCATGATTACCTATTCAAGAGGAAGGTTTATAATGTTGATTAGCTTACCTACTTATATTCATTATGCGTAAATAGGTATAGGTACCTAAAGTAACCGTCATGAGAAGCTATAAATTTTGTAAACAAGTGTTCAGGAGTTCACAAAATTTGGACCAACAAAACGCATTCGAAACTCGAATGACGCGTTTATTTCAAAATGGCGTCCCGATAGTTTACAATCCCTGCGACGGACGCGTTCCGGTACCAAGAAACACAAACGATAGCGCTTTGCGTCGTTAAAATATGATCCGACTAAATTAAATAGGTTGTTACTTTCATATAACCCGTCTATATTTCATGTCGATTGAATATGGTCAATTTATTATTATCTCGCAGTATAAAATGTTTACTTAGTAACAGATGTTTGCTTACATAATTTATAGCTTCTCGTGACGGGTACTTTACCTACCTAGCCATACTAAAAGACTTATCACGATGAACTCCGGGGAGGTCGAAAAAAACAATTGTCGATCTTCGTACCTACCAAAAAAACGGGCGAAGCCGGGTAGAGGCGCTAGTAAATACTATAGGTTTCTATCTAGATAAGGTTAATTAACGGTTAAATCGCTAGCTTAGTACGTAGTTATTGTGAACATGATGTGGGTAAGTAGGTACCTGGTTAGTTAACAACGAGTGGTTAAATGAGTGTAACTTATAAAGTATAAAAGAATTTATGGATAAAAAATGTTGATGCCATAGAAGGGTCACATTTTCAAAAACCCAAAGATTTTGCATGCTATGCTATGCTATTTTTTTGTCCTAGCTGTACCTGTTTATGCCTTTTTATTAATATTTAACACCATTGTATACCTACTATGTTTTATGCAAATAAATGATTTATTATTCTTTGACATATCACGAGACCCTTGGGTCCCGGACCTTTGGAAGGCGTACGAGGGGCCGAAGCCAACTTGCAGAGGCCCCTTAGACCATTTTACATTATGAGAAGGCACTAACCGACGATTATTCCTGTATGCCCTATGCAAGTGCACCCAAGGATGCCCTGGATGATGCAGGACTATTGCAGAACATGGAAACAAAACATATTGGGCTATGGGTTTGGGTGGTTATAGTGGATGGAGTACCTGGTATAGTTAATAATACAAGGTACTCAATCCACTATAACCACCCTTGAGTACCTTGTATTATTAACTACTAGCTTTTGCCCGTGGCTTCGATCGCGTTGGCAAAAAGATTTTTCTTTCCTTGCACATAGTTTGCGCAATCTGTGATGAGTGAGCGCATCCATACTAATATTATAAATTCGAAAGTAACTGTCTGTCTGTCTGTCTGTTACCTTTTCACGCCTAAACCATTGAACGGATTTCGATAAAATTTGGCAAGACTATAGATGATATCCTGGGGAAGGACATAGGCTACTTTTTTTATTTTATATAGGGAATGAAAGTTTGTGTGGGAAACCCACCATTTCTTAGTTAGGGACATGAAAATTCAAATTTATTCTTTTGGTAGGAAATAAAGAAATATGCGGTTCAGGATTTTTGAAAATTCATCCCCTAAGGGGTAGAATAGGGGTTGATTTTAAAATTCACAAAACTGCACAGAATTCGATAAAATTAACGGATGAAAGGATGTGAGAAATATATGTGCGAGTGAGAAAGTATTTATTATTTATTTATTGGAGTATTTATCAAGCAGTATTTACAAGGATTCTGGTCGCTTATTTTGCCATACAATCCCACATACATCTTATTAGTACCTATAACCAAAAAAGGCTTGGTTTCAACTAAGTCAATATTTTCCAGTTAAAAGTATTCTTGAAATGAGATTAATGTATTCTAATGATTGAATATAAAAATGTATTCAATTAATAATATATTAACTACATTTTTTAAATTCTTAATGGAAGGAATCTGAACTTCTTCAACCGAAAATACATTATTCTTGACATGCAAATCAATATTGTTTTAAATTGAAGAATTTTGAGTTCTTGTAAGAAAACAAATAACATTTTAGAAGAAGATGTAGAAACTCTTGAACTAAGAATAAAGTGCTTCTTGAGTCAAAAATAAGCGAAATCTTTGAATCAAGAAAATACACCTTATTGGTACAAGAAAAAAAGTGTTGGTTTCAAATAAGTCAATATTTTCCAGTTAAAATAAAAGTATTCTTGAAATGAGATTAATTTATTCTTCGATTAATAATATATTCTTAAGGTAAGTATATACAACTACATTTTTTAAATTCTTAATGGAAGGAATCTGAACTTCTTCAACCGAAAATACATTATTCTTGACATGCAAATCAATATTGTTTTAAATTGAAGAATTTTGAGTTCTTGTAAGAAAACAAATAACATTTTAGAAGAAGATGTAGAAACTCTTGAACTAAGAATAAAGTGCTTCTTGAGTCAAAAATAAGCGAAATCTTTGAATCAAGAAAATACACCTTATTGGTACAAGAAAAAAAGTGTTGGTTTCAAATAAGTCAATATTTTCCAGTTAAAATAAAAGTATTCTTGAAATGAGATTAATTTATTCTTCGATTAATAATATATTCTTAAGGTAAGTATATACAACTACATTTTTTAAATTCTTAATGGAAGGAATCTGAACTTCTTCAACCGAAAATACATTATTCTTGACATGCAAATCAATATTGTTTTGTATTGAAGAATTTTGAGTTCTTGTAAGAAAACAAATAACATTTTAGAAGAAGATGTAGAAACTCTTGAACTAAGAATAAAGTGCTTCTTGAGTCAAAAATAAGCGAAATCTTTGAATCAAGAAAATACACCTTATTGGTACAAGAAAAAAAGTGTTGGTTTCAAATAAGTCAATATTTTCCAGTTAAAATAAAAGTATTCTTGAAATGAGATTAATTTATTCTTCGATTAATAATATATTCTTAAGGTAAGTATATACAACTACATTTTTTAAATTCTTAATGGAAGGAATCTGAACTTCTTCAACCGAAAATACATTATTCTTGACATGCAAATCAATATTGTTTTGTATTGAAGAATTTTGAGTTCTTGTAAGAAAACAAATAACATTTTAGAAGAAGATGTAGAAACTCTTGAACTAAGAATAAAGTGCTTCTTGAGTCAAAAATAAGCGAAATCTTTGAATCAAGAAAATACACCTTATTGGTACCTACAAGAAAAAAAATGTTGGTTTCAAATAAGTCAATATTTTCCAGTTAAAATAAAAGTATTCTTGAAATGAGATTAATTTATTCTTCGATTAATAATATATTCTTAAGGTAAGTATATACAACTACATTTTTTAAATTCTTAATGGAAGGAATCTGAACTTCTTCAACCGAAAATACATTATTCTTGACATGCAAATCAATATTGTTTTGTATTGAAGAATTTTGAGTTCTTGTAAGGAAACAAATAACATTTTAGAAGAAGATGTAGAAACTCGTGAACTAAGAATAAAGTGCTTCTTGAGTCAAAAATAAGCGAAATCTTTGAATCAAGAAAATACACCTTATTGGTACAAGAAAAAAAGTGTTGGTTTCAAGTAAGTCAATATTTTCCAGTTAAAATAAAAGTATTCTTGAAATGAGACTAATTTATTCTTCGATTAATAATATATTCTTAAATTAAGTATATTACAACTAGATTTTTTAAACTCATACTGGAAGTAATTTGAACTTCTTCAACCAAAACTTACAATAAAAAAACATTGGTTTACATTACCCACCTTTCTATTCTTGAATCAAGAAACAATAATTTAAATGAAATATTCATAATAAGAGTATCATATTCTTATATTGAGTAAAAATTTTTTAGATTAAGAAAATGTATATCTTAGGTCAAAAATAATGTAACTGTTTTAAAGTAAATATAATATATTCTTGAATGAAAACACCATTATCTTGTTTTGAAAAGTTTTTAAAGTCTTCAGTAAAAACTAAATATTTTCTTCAATTAAGATTGTAATAGTCTTGAATCAAAAATATTTGCTCAAGTCAAGAATTAAAACCAAGTATTTATTATTCTTAATTTGAGTAAACGGGTTTTCTTCGACTGAGTACATTTACTTAAGTTAAGAAAATATTTACTTGGACTGAAACAATTTTTCTGAGAATATTGATATTCTTCGCAGAAGAAATCCTTTTTTTCCGTGTATAAAGGTCCATTTACACGGCGCAAGTTTATTACCTGTGGCATACCATAAAATTGAAGGGCAAATATCTGCCACCGTCTAAACAACACGTACAATATTGTTGCACGATACGGGCAACTTTCAAAACTGGTATAAGCATGTACAATAAAATCGCACAGCACATACAATAATTGCTTGTACAATAAAATCGCATTCAATTCTGGCATGATCTGACATTTGTGCTGTCATTGAAATATGAGTGCGGTGAGTGAGGGTGTGGTAATCGTTGTTGCTATTTTGAGGCAAGAAATCAAATCAAGAACAACTTGAAAAATATCTTGAGAAGACGTTCAATAAAATTAAATGAAATATAGTTTCTAGGCAAAACTTGCATGCAATAATCGCCTGTCAATTTTATTGCCTGGTTTAAGTCGCATGCGATTTTATTGAATGGAAAAACTTGCATTCAATTGTACATGCCATTTTATGGAATCGCACGCGTGTAAACACTTCATGCAATTCTTGAATGTCAAAAAACTTGAACGAGCTTTATGGCGTGCAATTATTGCTCTTGAACGTTCCAGAAACTTGCACCGTGTAAACGGCGCTTTACTTTCTTATTTTATGTTGGACATTACTGACATCGTGAAGGAAAAACATTTTTCCTTCACCGATTTCAGATTTATATTGCCTGTAAGTACAAGTGACTTAGGTGTAGTCAATAAAGTCGCCAATCCGACATGAACAAGTGTGGTGATCACGCTCGTGCCTTCTCTGTATGAGAAGAGGCCTTTCCCAGCAGTTGGACAGTAACAGGCTGGTATTATTATATACAGGGTGTCTCAAACGTAGTGATCCAAAGGAGAATGGGGTAAAGTAGAGGTGGTCACCTATCATTAAAAAATTTAAGTTGGGATATTTTCAAAATTTTTAGGGTTTCGTAACTCAAAAGATAAAACGTAACCCTTCTAGGAACACTTGTCCGTCTGTCTGTCTGTCTGTCAGTCTGTCAAGCCACTTTTTCTCAGGAACGCGTGAACGTATCAAGTTGAAATTAATATCAAATACGTGGGTCTATGGTCGTTTAGAGTTCTAAAAAATCAAGCTTCTAAGGAAACGTAATAAAAAATACGGTCATTTTTGTGACATATTTTCAAAGTCAAAGTCAAAGTCAAAGATTTATTTGCAGATAAATATGGTTACAAAAGTTCTTACAATAGTAATATAGTAGCTTAACATATTTAATCATAACATAATGACGTGCAAATTGGTAAATAAACAATCAGATTATTTAAATTTAAACTCAAGGAATTCTTTTATTGTATAGAAGGAATTTTCAATTAACCACCTGCGTAAAGCCCTTCTGAAGGGGACCATTGGAAGTTCTTTAATTTGGTTAGGAATTTTGTTGTAGATCTGAATACACATAGGATAGCAACTTCGCCTATATAGTTCCGTTTTCATTCTGGGATTAATTAATCTATTTGGGTATCTAGTATTGAAATTATATTTATCTCCCAGTTTTTCAAACATCTCAGGGTGAGATTTGGTAAATTTACATACTTCCTCAATATAAATACCAGTTAATGTAAGTATTCTCAGTTTCCTAAACAGGGGTTTACAGGATGTAAGTGGGTCTACATTACAAATCGCACGTATACACCTCTTTTGTGCGATGAAAGCTCTTCCGAGATGCACCGAGTTTCCCCATACCAGTATACCATAACGCAGTATTGAACCAACATATGCATGGTAAGCCTGTAATGTGGCTTGTCTACTTGTTAGGTTAGATATACGCCGTAGAACATAAGCAAACTTACTGAGTTTTCCACATATCTTATCAATATGATTAATCCAGGAACACCTCTCATCTAGGTCTATCCCAAGAAAAGTCATACTATCCGATTGTTGTATTTCTTTATCTTTATAAGTGATGTTTAAATACATTTTATTCCAGTTTTGATACTTGCAAGTAAATCAAAACCTATAGGGTACTTTCCGTCGTCCCAGAATCATGAAATTTGGCAAGAAGCAAGGTCTCACAGCGCAAGTAAAGGAAAAAGTCTGAAAATTGTTAATTTTTAATTTTATCACATACCAAAATATTTTTTTGGGATTACAATGTTAAGTTTGTTTTTGGGATAGATTCTTTGCAACTACGAAACACTTTGCTTGATCTGACACGCACTCTCCCGGTTTTTTAGGGTTCCGTATCTCAAAAGGAAAAAACGGAACCCTTATAGGATCACTCGTGTGTCTGTCTGTCTGTCCGTCTGTCCGTCTGTCACAGCCAATTTGCTCCGAATCTAATGAACCGATTAAGTTGAAACTTGGTATACATATGTATTTTGGTAACCCAAACATGGACATGTAACGTAAATAAATGAATTTTGAATATGGGGGTCCCTTTTGGGGGAAAAATAAGTACAATAAAAAAAAAAGTTTTGCAAACTGTACCGTGTGACATATCAAATAAAAGGTCTTACTGTGAGGGTCTCAAATATATTTTTTTTATAATTTTAAAATAAATAGTTTTGAAGTTATTTAAGAAAATAGACGAAAATTGACCATTCCTTCCCCTTATCTCCGAAACTACTGAGCCTAATTTTTTTTTTTAAAATACAGAAAATAGTTCTTTACCTATAAATTACAGGAAAACCTATCAGAAGTTTATGGTCTTGTAAATCTATATATATATAAAATTCAAAGTCCTGACTGACTCATTGACTGATTATAATCAACGCACAGTCCAAACCACTGGACCTAGAGACTTGAAATTTTGCACATAGATACCTTATATAGTGCAAACATCCATTAAGGAAGAATTTTTGGAAATTCCATACCTAAGGGAATAAAATAGGGGATGAAAGTTTGTATAAAAAAATCTTATCTCTTGAGTTATTAGACTTGAAACTTAGCACGAATATTCATGTAAGTTAACTATAAAATTAATCATTTTTAGTTTTCCTAAACTACACCCTTTTTTTGTGGAAGGGAAATCATCAAATGACTTCTACCGCTCTGGGTGGAGCGGAAGGGCGTGTCATACTTTTACTGACTAAAACCCATCCGTGTTTCTTCAGTTGCCTATGGCAGGGCCACGGTATCTCTTTCGAACAACCCGCGAGTCCCGCGACCCCAGAAGACGGGATTGGTGGATGTCAAAGTTTGTATGGAGGAATTTTAACACGCGGTCCGATTTACTCAAAACTAAGTTTTTGTACTTGAGACCAAAAATAGAGACTAACTAACGAGTATCAGGGTGTTCCAAAAGTCTACCCCTAAGGGGTGAAAAGGGGTAGTAAATTTTACAGCGGAGGATTTTATTGGGGATTGATTAACTCGAAAATTGGTGTAAATAATGTTTGACCCAAGTTATGGAAACATCCCAGACGATTTTTGAAATTCTACCCCTGTGGGGGTAAAAACGAGGATACAGTTTATATGAAAAATCTTATTGTTTTGGTTAATGAACTTGAAACTTAGCACAAATACTTGCTTATGTAAGTAATAAAGTTTTTCATTATTAGTTTTTCAAAACTACCCCTCAAAGGGGGTTTAGGGATGTTAAAGTTTATATGGAAGATTTTTAAAACGCAGTCCGATTAACTTGAAACTCAGTATTCAGTATTTTATACTTTTGATGAAAAATAAACAATAATAAGAAAATTAAAACCCATGAAATCAGACATCCACGCCGGGAAAATCCATGGGCAGTCGAGCTAGTATCTCAATATTGTGCATACAAACTTAGTAAGCCTCCGCTGTCCGTCCGTCCGTTTGTCACAGGGCTGTATCTCATGAACCTTAATAGGTAGAGAGTTGAAATTTTCACAGATTGTGTATTTCTATTACGACTATAGCAACAAATAATAAAAATAAATTAAAGTTAAAATTAAAGGGGCCGCCCCCTTTAATTTTAACTTTACTTTTTTTTCTCCCCATACAGAAAAGTTATCATTTTGAAAAAAAAAAATAACCTGTGTGTGGGGATGTTATTGTGTAGAAGGAACTCGTAGAGTAGAGTACAAAGATATTTTTATTTTTTTTATCTTCTAATATGAAGAAATAGGGGGCCGTAAAAGTTATTAATTTTATACCATTTTTGTACGAGCTCTATTATATAATGTACCTTATACTGTACTTAATCAAGAAATACTAAAAACGGCGATTCGTAAGGTATTTTGTTTAAATATGGGCGATTTTCTGCAACTGCAAAAAATAACTTTGTAATTCACAGTATCATTATGAAATAAGTAGAAAGTTATCTTTGCGATTGTTAAACATATAATATGGTACGGAACCCTTTGTGTGCGAGTCCGTCTCGCACTTGGCCGGTTTTTTTAAATCTGGTATCAAGTTTCCTTAAAGTTTAATGAATAGTTAGAAAAGACAAGTAAAAATAAAATCGGAAGCCATGCAAAGTCACACTGAACGTAAATAGGAACACAATCTTGAACCTACACTATCAAGGCATCTTCCAGCCAAATTTCATCTCGCTACGTCAAACATTTTGTTCACAGGGTAGCGAAAAATCCAAGTGAAACTGTAAAACTTATTGAAAATGATTAAACTATCGAAATTTTCTGAACTTTTGAGAATATACCAACTTTACATTTTTGAAATGATCACTTTACCCCATTTGCCTTTGGACCAATGCGTTTTAGACACCCTGTACCTATATTTGGAGGTGAGATAAACCCTAATATCGAGACAACCGTCGAAGTTAATGAGTGAGTGTACTGAATCAAGATTCCCTCCATAATAGTCATTTAACAACCGTTACACAAAGCCTCAGAATCAGACCTGGGGGCCTACTCTCTAAGTCCATCCGTTCATCCGTCCGTCCTTTTATCAGTCCGTCTGACTTATCGATCCATCAAAACAAGTGTAAAAGTTAATTTTTTCGGACGGGCAAAAACACATCGGGAGTAGGGACAACTGTCGTATCTTGTTGCCATTCATACTTCGTTCGGGCCCCGAACCAATCATACGTCCGTAGGTGATATTTAGTAGGAAACGCCCGTAACGAAGGCCGAATCTACGGACTTCGTGCTTAGGGAGTAGACCCCCTGAGTCGTCACTCTTTAAGAATCAGATTCTGCATAGACTAACCTAGATTGATCATACAAATTGTTTTGTGACAAATCTTGAAACAGGTACGATAGACGTTGAGTTGCACGGACTTTAAATTCATGCCATCCCTTACATTTTGTATCAAAAAGAAAATGACAGCATCAATTTAAAGTCTCCGTTACGGGTAAACTAATGTTGGTTTCGTGCAGCTTACCGTATGACTTTAAAAATAAAACACTACAAAGAACTACACTTCAAAGTGAATACGACTTATTCACTTGCCTGTCTGCTATGAACTCATCAGTATTCTATAAGAACTGCGAACGTCCCCCGCTTTTTTTGTCAAAGCAAAGTGCCTAAGTGTGAAATAAAATTACCTAAAAACACAAGTTTTATCTGTGCTACATGCATGCGTTTTTTGGATGAAAAATTTACAGATGAAATGACAGCTGACTACTAATTTAGGTTTTTTAATGTGTTTCTGATGGTTCAACAGGCTTTATTATGGAAAATATTTACCAATGGCCGCGAACGACCGAGAAAGAACGTTAAAGTCAACAAAAAAGCTTCTTTATTCTGTTGCTACATCGGCACTCATATAAAATAAGTCGTTCCATATAAATTAGGTACCTACTGGTATTCAGCTGCATCCGGTAAGACTGGAAGCCGACCCCAACATAGTTGGGAAAAGACCAGGCAGATGAACTCATCAGTACTAATATTATTATTAAAACTCAAACACAGGAATGCTACGTGGTGGCAGATAAAGGAACTCTGATAGTCCATTTTAAGACGAATCATTCCACAAAATCTAATTAACCAAACAAACCATTGCATCAACATACTCATCAGTAATACAGTTGGAATCTAACAGCATCAACATTGGATCACAATCTAAGCCCATAATCATTTGCCCATTCACACCACGAGCCAATAACAGTACAAAGCAGATGAAACGTATCACACGCATTGAACGCATCGCACGCATTTATCGTGTGCCACGCAATTATCGCGTCGCGCGGAATTATCGCATCGTACGCAATTACCGCGTGCTATTGGCAACGCGTTCGCTTTACATCACAAAGCGCTGTTATAATTAACATCGTGTCGCACGTTTGATGTATTATGTAGAATGCTCAGTTTATTGGAAGGTACCTTCTTGGGATAATTTGATGAAGTTTACCTACGTATCATTTGGGAAAGATACCTAGATGCAGAAAAGATAGCGATTTGACGAAGAATAAACACATAACAAAAACTTGTTCAGGAAATTAAAAGATTGAACGATACAAAATTTGGCAGTTTTCAAACAATTTCTATGTGAGTCAGGGTTTAATTAAAATTAATATTTCGTTTCGACCAAGGATCTCTTTAGAATTTTTCATCAAAATTACGACAAAACTAAATAAGCATAAGGTCGAGGGTGCGAATTCCAGGTCGAGCAAAGTGTTATTGGGAATTTCTCAGTAGTAGCCCGGAGCCTGAATTTGTGCACATATATACATAATCAGCCTATAATGTTCCCACTGCTGGGACACAGCCCTCCTCTCGGTGAGGGAGTGGGCAGCACGCGGGCCCAGTGCGGGTTGGTAGATGTCACATGCCTTCGAATTTTGGTTGCCGGTTTCTTCACGATGTTTTCCTTTACCGTTTTGAGAGCAGTGGTGATGAAATAATTTACACAAGTAAAGCGCATGTCTGGGTTCGAACCTACGACCTACAACTCCTAAGTCGCGTTCGTTACCACTGGGCCGCTACTGCTGTAAAGTGCAATGCTGGATTTGTGACCGGTTGATGGCAATATGCTCACCCCCTATAACATGACATTTAAGGTAAATGCGTAGAGGAAGCCCGCAAAATTAAAATTTTCTTAGGTTTTTGTCAATTTACATGTCAGTGTCAGGTTGTATGTTGTTCAAAACATTCGCGACTATAAAAAATATGATTTACATAATTATAACCCTAAGAATCATCATTACATCTCTTTAAGGCGCCATCTCCACAATTGCGGCGATAATCTCGTCGTGCCACCAAATTCAATAGAAACTCTATGAATCAATCACCACACGGCGATATCATCGCGGCGATAATTTGTAGGCACAGCGTGATGACTACCGCCGCGATTCTCTCGCCCGTGGAGACGGCCTCTTAGGGCCCTCGCCCACGGCGACTTTTTGTAGCGATGCAGTAGCGATGCTGTCGCGCGTCCGCATCGATACAGTCGCGAAGCGGTCGCTAGCTGTGTGCCCTCGCCCACGGGCCCAGATTCAGTCGCGATGCAAACGCGATACTGGTGCGCTTCTGTCGCGATGCAAACGCGATTCAGTAACGGCACAAAAATACCTGCGATCGCTACAGATGAAAGATGGACTCCGTTGAGGCAACATTATTCACGTTGTCTTTGGTGCCGCTTTTACGTAAGCAACCGAAGCATAGGCAACGAAAGCTCGGTTCTCCACTCACGCGCCACCCTCCCTCCGTTCTCTCCCCGATGTCGTCCGACACGGTCGCGCGTTTGCATCCATACAGTCGCGATACTATAGCGCGTTAGTAGCGCGTTGGCATCGCTTCTGTAGCGCGTTGCAAATGCGACTAACGCGCGTTAGTAGCGATGCAGTCGCGCAGTTCCTAAACGCGCGACAGCATCGCTACAAAAAGTCGCCGTGGGCGAGGGCCCTTAGTTGTTCCAAAATGCCATGATTTCCGAAATCAAACTTAGAGAGAACAAATCTAACTTAGAGAGATGTATTGATGATTGTTATGGTTATAATTATGTAAATATACATATATTTGGTATAGTCGTGAATCATATTTTGATCAAAATGCAATCTGACACTGACCTGCAAATTGCAAAAAACGTAAGAAAATTTTAATTTTGCGGTTTATCATTGTGGATGCACTTTAAACGAGTGATGTTATGATACATTTTGTAAACCTACGCTTTAAAACCCAACTATGACAGAGCATTCGCTGCCCCAATATCGGTCAAGTAGTGAGGGCACCAATGCTTTAGAACCAATTTCCTTTAGTCGGTGTTACAACGAAAAGGTTAAGCTCCTCACACAATATGTGTGCTTTAATATGCACTTTAAAATATAAAGTAATATGTTCGAGAATATTTTTAGAAGAGACTAGGTAGAGTCAGCAACGAAAGTCGGATAAAATTTACGCTAATCTATAACTATAAAAATCGATGTGTGTATTGTATGTTCCCTATTGACTTCAAAACGGCTGGAGCTATTTTGTTAAAATTTTCAGGCAATATTCAGATTAACCCAGCCGGTGATCCTGTGAAGTTTGGTAGTGATCGAGCTACCCGTGCAAAGACGGGGCTCGCCGGTAGTTTTATATAATTAATATTTAAATTGAGACAAAATAATTCAATGCTCCGGTTTTCAGTATTACATGCCAACTGTTATATTTAGATCATGTTAGAACGTTTTATTTTAAAATATAGTGTTCAGTTGTGGTTTAAAAAATGATCTGTTAACCGTCTTTTGTTGCTGATTGTACTACCGAGGCTCCGGGAATTTAAAAACAACAGGGTTTCCGGGAGAACAATATGAGTATGGATGAAAATTAATTTGTATCATAAATTATACATTGTAAAAGTGTATTTCGCAGTATTTTCTAGGAAGTACACTTTAGAGAGAATTTATAACGTGATACATGATGTAAAGTCTGGTGCAGTGTCTATATATCTTTTTGGACACTTTCTAGAAACTTGTTTCTATTAAGTTTGTAGGTAAAACAGGAACGAGATAATAAAGGATATGTAGTTTTTGGTGTTATACACTACTAGCTTCTGCCCGCGACTTCGTCCGCGTGAAATTTCTTGTCCCCAACGACGCATCGCATCGCAACGCCTGCCCGCGCTATTACTTCGTTTGCGCTTAAGCAACCTTTCTGACATTTTTTATTTTTGATCGGCTCCTAAGGTCCTTAGCGTGATGTTAAATAGCCTATATCCTTCCGCATCGCCTGCCCGCGCTATTACTTCGCGCTCGGCTCCTAAGGGCCCTAGCGTGATGTTAAATAGCATATATCCTTCGCATCGCCTGCCCGCGCTATTACTTCGCGCTCGGCTAATAAGGGCCCTAGCGTGATGTTAAATAGACTATATCCTTCCGCGTCGCCTGCCCGCGCTATTACTTCGCGCTCGGCTCCTAAGGGCCCTAGCATGATGTTAAATAGCCTATATCCTTCCGCATCGCCTGCCCGCGCTATTACTTCGCGCTCGGTTTCTAAGGGCCCTAGCGTGATGTTAAATAGCCTATATCCTTCCGCATCGCCTGCCCGCGCTATTACTTCGCGCTCGGCTCCTAAGGGCCCTAGCGTGATGTTATGTAGCCTATAGCCCTCCTCAAGAACTGGGTTATAAAATGCAAAAAGATTTTTTCAAATCCGACTGGGGTAGTTCCAGAGATAGCGCGTTCAAATAAACTAACAAAGAAACAAACTCTTCCGCTGTATTCCACCGACATTATTGAACAACGAATTAAGAATATCATTCTTAATTCGTTGTTATTGAAATAATAAATCGAGAGGGTCGTCAATCCGCGGAAAATCTCGCAATTCAGAAAAAATACTTATTTGCACAACGCCAACTATGGGTAAATTGATAAAACGTCCGCATGTTCGCTCAAGAGCGACCGGTATGAATTAAAGTTATTTTGCGTTTTAGTAATTTTATATTATCTCCGAAACTGTATGACCAATTGACATACTGTAAAGGCCAAATCTTATCTCCATGATGTCCTTGTGATCATAAAATAACTTATTTTGATAAGGATTAATGTTTTGTTGTTTAAATAATCATCCAAACGTAAGTATGTCTAAAAAATACTTTTTTAAAGCAATAAAAGATGTATAAAAGATAAAATATAAAAGATACAAATATGATGTCGCGGACTTTTTTGTAGAATTATTTAAGACAGACCAGACTGCCATACATTGTTCTCAATTATAAACAACCGTTTAGGCAGCGCATGCAAAAAAGTCTGTTTAAAGAGGTATTTCTTTCCGACTTGTTAGATAAAAATTGTGATAGCTCGGCTAATATGCATGATATAAATATAATTTATAGCCTATAGCACTCAGGAATAATGTAGCTTTCTACTTGTGAAAAAATTTTTAGAATTGGATCATTAGTTCCGGAGATTACCCCCTACATACAAACTTACAAACATACAAACTTACAAACTTACATACAAATTTTACCTCTTTATAATATTAGTATAGATAAGGTGTGATTGTTAATGGTATGGTAGGATAACCAAAAACATATTTTATGTTGTAGGTACAGTCAGGGAAATATCTATATCTATAAAAATCAATGCCACTTTTCGTTGTAATTTTATAACTCAAGAAGGGCTGGGCCGATTTAGCTGATTTTGGTTTTGAAATGTTTGACGTAGTCCAGGGAAGGTTTAAACGATGAGAAAAATTGGAAAAGTTGCCGGGAAAATTGGAAAATTCTGGAAAAGTGAAAGTGGATTTTATATGGGAATATTGAAATTGGGACAGGACAACGTCTGTCGGGTCAGCTAGTTTTTTCTAGAAAATTAACACCCAACGCCAATTTTTTACGTGCTATAGCCATTTCATACAACTGTCAAAGAATTACAGTTTTTGATCTGTATATACGGCAATTTAAGTTGGAAGTCAATTTAATAACAATTATTTCCCTGACTTAAGGCGACGATAACTGACTTTTCATGATTTTAAAATGAATAATCACGTCTAAACGAGTAATATTAATAATATGGAAAAAAATATATGTAAAATTAGAAAAAAAAAATTAAGTAACTTAATCTGACTTAATCTGTGAATATTTTAGATTATGTTATATTATTCTTACGGCCTGTTTCACCACCTACGATTAAGTTCCTATTAACTTACTTGGCAAATAATTTCATACAAATTCTGATCCCTAATATTTGAATTTATTCGGTGAGTAGTAGCTATTCGGACATCGTGAAATAGGCCCTCAATGTAATTAATTTGTAAAGTTATGTCTAACGCGGATAAAAAACTGTCAAGCAATTTTTTATAAAACCTTCACCATTTTAAAGATATATTTTTTTGTATACCTGTTTTATTAAAATACCTTTGGTTTTATGCATAATAAATTAATAATGCGTCTAATTTGGGACAGCGCTCCTTTTCGGGCGAGTCATAGTACTGGCTGGACGTACGACGAGTTACGTGAGCTCAACACAGAACACGCAAGCTAACCAATCAAGGCCATTGGCGTCTATCTGCGTCTTAACAGGCCAGTATAAGTTAAAGTAATGGATATTGTGCCGATAGTCCAGCTGAATACAGGTTATTGTTCCTTACATTGGTTTGCCAAAAGGAGCTCGTGCTGTAATAACAACAGTACTGATCGATCCATCAGGTTAAGCTACGCTTGCCGTGGTTGGTCCGTGGATGGGTGATCATCTTTACATACCAAGACTCTTCCGTGCCTCGGTAAGCAAGTTAAGCCGTTGGTCCCGGCTGTCATTCGTGGATCTTTGACAGTCGTTACGTCCGAAAGTCTGACAACCAGTCTTACCAAGGGTAAGGTAATACGATACATTACCTACTAATTGGGTTGTGGAGGTCAGATAGGCAGTCGCTCCATATAAAATACTGATATTCACCTGCATCCGATTAGACTGGAAGCCGACCCCAACATTGTTGGGAAAAGTCTAGGCAGATTGATAGATAGGTTTGCCAAGGCGTTGCCGGCATTAGAGTCTCATAAAATATGCCTGTAAAACTTAATTTCAAACCATAATTTTTCATCCAGCTTCACAATAAGCTTAACAGCTAATCGAGACTACAGTAGCGACATGTTTACATAAAAACAGTGTTACCACTACAAAAAAATTGAACCTGTGTGTTTCAAACTCCCATTTTCAAACATATGTCCTCGATTTATCACTGGATTTAAACGGTGAAGGAAAATATCGACAACACTCGTTCAAAATAAAATGGAACGTAGTTCGTACGTGTACTACGTGCACTAAAGTACTGTCAACACAACTATTGAAAGAGACTACAATAATACCGGGACAAACCGAGTTTAGTGGTAAGCCGTGCTGCATATGGATAGGTTGTGATAGGCAACTGATATGCAATTAAATGTTTTGTATCGCTTTCGATACACATCGCATGTTCTCCACGCGTGTGAAAATGAAAAGTAACTTAAGACTCACATTAAATACAACCCGTATACTAGACTCACATTAAATACGGGTTGCGATAAGACCCATTCTCGATGTTGTTTTATAATACATACATTTAGTTGCCTAATGGTCATAGTCCAACAACACAATAAAAGTCCCTAAAAACGAGTGTCAAATTTTTTTAAATTAAAAGTCCAAAACTTGATGAAATCCATAAAAAAATAAAGCCTTTATAAGTAATAGAATAGAGCACGAATAGTTCTTTCAGCATTTTTTCTCAACGATGGAGCGAAGTAAACTCGTTAACTTACTGAATAGATAATTTTCAAACACAATTTTCTCACTACACTCGCCTAGGGAGCGTTGTGTTCACAAATAGTGAGAATTCAATTTTCTACCTTTTAGGAGGTAGCCATGCTTGTTATTTTATTTCTTAACACATATCTACGGTGGAATGCTTGTCATCTTCTAAGTAGGTACTGGTAGATGTAGGCTTTTTTGAATGGGTATTTTTTAAAAGTTTTCTTAAGATTTTTTTAAGTGGCCATGACCTGGAAAAGGACATAGGCTAGTTTTTATCGACATACCACGCGGGCGAAGCCGCGGGCGGAAGCTAGTTATTTATAATATGCTAGCTTCTGCCCGCGACTTCGTCCGCATAAAATTTCGTGTCGCATCGCATCGCCTGCCCTCGAGCCTGAGTTGTGTTAAATACCAAAAGAAGAAGGTAAGAGGAAAGAGTGCGGCAGAGGAGACTGATCTATATCTATATAAATAAAAAGAGAAATCCGGACTGACTGACTCATCAACGCCCAGCCCAAACCCTTGAACCTAGAAAGCTGAAATTTTGCACAGAGGTTCCCTTTAATAAATAATAAATAAATATCCTTGGACATTTCACACAACGCCATCTAGTCCCAAGCTAAGCAACCTAATGCTTGTGTTATGGTAACGAGATGGCTGATAAACTACTTATATACATTTTTTTTTTGTAAATACATTCATATTATAGATAGAAAAACACCCAGACTCGGAACAAATACTTGTAGGTCGTACAAATATTTGTTCCGTGCGGGAATCGAACCCTTTATAATGTAGACAAGGAATAAGGAAGGATTTCTCGGTAGCACGTTCCCGTGGGATATTTTAAATGATAGTTACACACCGTCATACTTAAATAACATAACAAAACATCATAATATGTCGAAGGGTTAGGCATAGGTAGCCTCTTGAGTACCTATACTCAAAACACCAGTTAAGTACGTGTCGCGTTCCTGAGAAAAAGAGTCTTGATAGACTGACAGACAGATAGACACGAAGTAATCATATAAGGGTTCTGTTTTTGTCCTTTTGAGGTACGAACCCTAAAAAATTCAAAATATTTTGTCTTTTGTGAAAGTTTGTCAGTATTTTCTCATTCATTACTAGATATCTGTCTAATTCCACATCAATGTATCCAAAACCAATCAATCTGTCTAGCCTTTTCCCAACTATGCTGGGATTGGCTTCCAGTCTAACCGGATGCAGCTGAATACCAGTATTTTACATGGAGCGACTGCCTATCTGACCTCCACAACCCAGTAACGGGGTAATACGATACCCCTTGGTTAAGACTGGTTGTCAGACTTTCGGGCTTCTGACGACCCGTAACGACTGTCAATGATCCACGAATGACAGCCGGGACCAACGGCTTAACGTGCTTACCGAGGCACGGAGGAGTCTCGGTATGTAAAGATGGTCACCCATCCACTGACCAACCCCGGCAAGCGTAGCTTAACCTGATGGATCGACCCGTGCGGCTGTTATTACTTAGCCACTAGCTCCTCTCAATGTATCCAAAACAATGTCCACAAATAATACTAAAGCTAGCCATCTCTCCTGTAGACTAATACACTTCTGTAACCACAACGTATACAGGGTAAGCTCGTGTTAATAAACCAGAGCGTTGTCAACAATCGATACCGCAGCCAAATATAGAACCTGTATTGTGTTGTAGGTAAATGCTTATTTTTACATGCTTATTTCTTTTAATACCTGGGCTTTTTGGTGATTTCATGAGGGTTTCAGGATTTGTGAATGTGATTTACGTATTATCGTAGTACATCATAAGCAGGCTATAATCGACTGGGCCGTAAGGGGCCACAGGGTGGGTTGGCAGATGTCACATGTCGTCGAATTTTCGGTTCTAGTTCTAGTTCTTTACTCACGATGTTTTCCTTCACCATTTTGAGAGCAGTGGTGATGAAATAATTTACACAAAGTAAAGTGCAATGGTCATCATATTGGGCTAAATGATGCTGCCTTCCACCTTGTTGGCGTTTTTGTATCATACAGTAAGTAGAAAATAGGAGAGGCAAGAGAAGGGACAGGCGAGAGAATAAAGCAAAAAAACCGGCCAAGTGCGTGTCGGACCACGCACAATGAAGGGTTCCGTAGTTGAAAAGAATTTGCTTATCACGAAAACCAATTTAACATTGTTACAGAACAAAAAAAAAATGTGATAAAACTACAAATTAATAATTTTCGGACTTTTTCCTTTGCTGTGAAATCTTGCTTCTTGCCAATTTTCATAATTCTAGGTCAACGGGAAATACCCTGTAGGTTTTGATTTATTTGCGAGTGTCAAAATATGTCGTATATATGGCAGTATTTTTTACCTACATGGCAAATTCTCGACCTCCTTGATCGCCTATAACACATTTACCATTAGCCTAATGTGTCCTCAATTTCGCGTCTCCCCTTACAACGCTTTAATAAGAAGCCGTATCTCTTTTACGCCTCCGACATCAAAAGAAATAAACTTGATTTTTTACAAAATAATTTCTGTTCAATTCTAAAAAGTTAATGGCGCGTGAAACGGCATTGATGTCAAGACCAATACAGTTAAAAAGGCGAGAACGTTTCATTCCGTCGTGTTCAAGATAAAAATATCCATTTTCATAAAAAAATAAACATTGAAGTCACGTGAAAAAGGTGATAAAAGCAACTGGTAATAATTTACGAGTCTCCCAACGCCACCTTTATTAAATTTTTAATTCTACATTCAAAAAGCCTTTTCGCTAAAAGGAGAAAGTTCGAGATTATTCTAAGGAACATCTGTGTTTTTCAATGGTGGAGCTATTAAGCTTTTTAAATGTTAAATTCTTTCGAAGTAAGAAAGATCTTTGAAGACTATTTTAATGCGGAAATGTAGGAATTTTCTCTTCGTATTTTCTGTATAGGTAAAGAAACTTTTTTACATAATTACGCGGATGTTATGCGAGTAACACGACATCTGTGTAGGTAATGATATTTTTGTGTCTCTTTATCTCATAATTTGCTTGGGCCTAGAGCCTGGAAGGGTTTTTCTTTTTTTTGTTCAACATTGGCTGTTTGTGACGTGATCATTCGCGTGATCCTAATTTTTGGGTGCTTTGTGAAAAAACTTTTGAATATGACTGTGAAGTCTTTTATGTCATGTGCCCTGAAGGTCTTTTGCTTTCACGGATGAACTGACTTCCTGTGGTATAAGCTCGCCTTTGTAAGCTTTTTAGCAATAAAATTCCCGACTAACTTCAAACCTGAATGGTTTGAAGTTAGTCGGGAATTTTATTTAGCGCGAAGGCGCTCTATGATTACTGAAATAATGCTGACCCCCCTTTGCAACACCCTCATGCAGCATTGCACGTGACCACCTTCTGTGGGGATCACCTGGGGGTCACTAAATAAACGCTCTGAGCACACAAACCGTTTACGATCCGAGTTCCGTGTCTGTTTAGGTATGCAGGCAGAGGTGATTTCATTTAATTATTTAAGTAGTTAGTTTTAGTGTTCCTATCGTGTTTCCAAAAGTGTCGTTGAAAAGTGTGGACTGCATAAATTATTCCATAGTTTTTATTTTATTTTATAAAAAAAAACAATCTTTTATTGTGTGTAAAAAGCATTCAGGACCTTAGCACACCTCCGCCGCGAAACCGCGAAACTGCATGACGTTCGGCTGGATGATCCGCTAATCGAGTAGTGGAACATCATGTGAGTCAGTTGAATAGGGATAATGCCTGGGTAAAAAAAAAGAAATCCCATTTAGTCCGTCAGTCACATAATAAAAAAATATTAGACAAGTATTTTTGCTTTATCATATTAATAATAAAAAATACTTGAATAACACGCATTAAAGTTGGGGGAGTGGGGCTCTTAAATGTCATTTATACCTACGTATAAAATCTAGCTAGGCGTGACGTCATGCCATATTTTAACTGAATATATCGCGGTAATCTTATGATTACTTACATGACAAAGGAAAAAAATACGTATCCAATATTTTTTAATAACCTACAAAACAAAAAAAAAATTTTTAGTCATAATTTCTATTGAACTACTGCGGTTTCGCTGCTATGGTTTCGCGGTGGAGGTGTGCTACGGCCCTTACGGCTCATGGCTATTTTCTTTTTCTATAATATGTTTGGATAAAAAAATAATCTATTAAAAGAAATAACAGTAATTACCTACGTATCTACCGCAGTATGAGTACTTTCAGTTTCCTACTCGTTGAAACCGGCAGCGAGAGATAACTACTTTGCCTTAATGGCAGCGGTTAAAAGAACAAGTACATGATATTCCTTTTACATGGCACGATATTAAAGCTGCCATTTATTTAAAAAGTTAGATCAGACCGGGCCATCTTTAAAACGGAAAAAATGCCCGTAGGTTTACATATGAAAAGCGAGCTAATGACCAGGTTTCAGAACCTTGCCTTGAAGCTAGCTTAAAACAATTTGTGCTTGGCGTAGCAGTATCCTTCAACGTAATATTGTGTTAGATAATAACGTCTAATCATTATAAAAAAAATACCAGCCTATTTTTGCCTCATTGCAGGGCAAACAGAGAAGCCGGGATTGTTCGATAGGGATACCGTGGCCCTGGCTCAGGCAACTGAAGGAACATGGGTGGGTTTTAGTCAGTAAAAGTCTGACACGCCCTGCAATACCAGTATTTTACAGAAAGCGACTGCCTATCTGACCTCCACAACCCAGTTACTGGGGAATACGATACCTCTTGGTAAGCCTGGTTGTCAGACTTTCGGGCTTCTGACGACCCGTAACGACTGTCAAAGATCCACGAATGACAGCCGGGAGCAACGGCTTAACGTGCTTTCCGAGGGACGGAGAGTCGGAGAAGTCTCGGTATGTAAAGATGGTCACCTATCCACGGACAAACCCGGCAAGCGTAGCTGAACCTGATGGATAGACCCGTGCGGCTGTTAATACTTAGCCACGAGCTCCTCAAACTCAGAAAGTACATATGAATAGAAAATATCTAATACGAGTACATGAGAATACACAATGGTGCTTGCCGGATTTGAACCCGTTGTGGGTTCAAATGTGTATTCTCATGAAAGGCGAGGTCTCAAAATTCATCATCATTCTCCTGCCCTTCAATCAACTGCAATCTATTTGGGGTCGGCGCAACATGTCCATTTTTTCGATACTTCTCTATTAGTCGTCATCTCGGTAGTCACCCACTGTCATCACGACATTTTAGAACATTAAGCAAAATTAAACACTATCGAAAACGGGTCTTATCGCGATATTCTTTTTAACGAGGTAAACAGGTACCTACTTGTTTCCCGACGTTTCAAACACAAAAAAACAAAAACAAACAACAAATCAAACAAATCAAATACAAAAAAACAAATCAAATAAACAAACAACAAAACAAAACACAAATCGCGAAAGTTTAAAAAGTTTACTAAGAAAAATTTCAGCAATTGTTCGTATGGGCCATAATAATCAAATTACATCGACGCCATAATTATCAGGTCACCTCTAATGGATCTATGTACAGTTCGATTTTCATAGGTGGATGTTACAATTCAGTTTTTTTTTTTTTTTTTTTGAGGGTGGGAAATCACCAAATAACTTCTCCCACTCTGGGTGGAGCGAAAGGGCGTGTCAGACTTTTACTAACTAAAACCCACCCGTGTTCCTTCAGTTGCCTATGCCAGGGCCGCGGTATCTTCTTCAAACTACCCGCGACCCCAGCGGCGTCGGCCCTATTGGACCGTATCATTTGCTGGTTTTATCATTTTTTGGTTATAATCGGAAAATGGAAGAGGAAATTGCTCATCCTTTTTATACAAGTAACAGTCAGCAACAAAAGTCGATTAACTCTTCAGTTTTTTAAATCTTAATTATTGAGCAAGATAGTTAATTAAAATCGCAACAGAAGTATAATATTTAAAAGATCTACTAGACTCTTAGGTATTTTAGGAGAAAAAGAAATAATCACATCATTTTGTATTCATTTACATGATTTATTTATTTATTTATATCCTCACTTACAACTATTTTTACAGGTATAACCCAATGCAATAGTGAAGCAAACTTAAAAACTTATTATCTAAAACTTATTACATATAATGTTATCCTTGTGAATTCACTTAGTGTACACGCAAAAACGTCTATCTCCTCTGCTACAAGGTTAAGAGTGCGAAGAGCCCGCGTCAGGGGCGCCTCATTTAACAAATTAGTGCGGCCACGAGGTATAGCCAGCAGCTGAGGCCGCCGTCGCCGCCACACATATCTGTCGGGCACACTCAAACACACCAACCCTAATATGTCGGCGTTATGTATCTTGCCTCTAATTACTTTAAATAAATAAGAGACAAGTGCGAACTCACGCCTAACTCTCAGCTCATTGTATCCAACCATGCCTAATATAAACAAGGTTGGATACATAAGCGGGTAAAAAGGATATACTCCATAGAGCCTCAAATATAAAAATCTAACAAATTTATTTTGTATTCGCTCCAACATGAGACTATATTTAGTCTCATGTGGGGCCCAGATGACTGCGTTGCATTCTAATTGGCTTCTCACCAAAGTGTTATATAATGCGATAACCGCCGTAATATTTGTGAAATCACGAACAGTACGCATAATAAACCCCAAATTTCTGTAGGCCTTTTTACAGCACTTGATGTAAAAAGATGATGATGTGTAAAAGTAGCAGTGTTAATCAACTTATGTTGCTGACCGTACAATTATCCAATAGCAGCTTTTTCCACGGACAACATACAGTACCTACCTAGAACTATACAGGGTGTAAGTGTAAACAGTGGCAATCTTTTAAGGGGTCATTGTACTCATCATTATGAACAACTTTTACTTATACAACGTGTAACGCTAAATGCTCAAAACCTCTTAAGGGGTCATTGTACTCATCATTATGAACAACATTTACTAAGGGACCAAACCTGGAATCGGGAAAAAAGAATCAGCTGTTCAGTATATTTATGTTCGCATAATTCGTCAAAATGTATTATACAGCTGATTTTTTTTCGTGATTTCATCCGTTTGGTCCCATAGTAAAAGTTGTTCATAATGATGAGTACAATGACCCCTTAATAGGTTTTGCGCATTTAACATTACACGTTGTATATTACATTAGAATTAAAAATTAGCTTTACATTTATGTTCGCATAATTTGTCAAAATTTAGGGAACAGCAGATTTTTTTTCACTATTTCAGGTTTTGTCCCTTAGTAAAAGTTGTTCATAATGATGAGTACAATGACCCTTAAAAGATTGCAAGTGTTTACACTTACACCCTTTACAGCTAGGTCATTCCCATAAAAAATTGCATCAATTTTGTTTACAAATTTTACCGAGCGTATTCGTATTCGCGTATGACCCACGATCTGATCTTATATAGAAGTCATTCACCCCTTGAATCTAATCATAGAGAGATGTGTTCATGTTGGCAATGGCATTCGAAATGGTACAAACTGTGGTAGCCATTACTGTTATCGGGTTTGTTCATTTCATTTCAGTTGTGGCGACCAACGTCCAAATACTTTTCCTTAGAACGGAAACTATTTAAACAAGTAATAAAATAAATAGCTTTTGCCAGTGACTTCGCCCGCGTGCAACCGGTATAAAAAGTATCCTATGTCCTAATCCAGGTCATGTTCTAACCATGTGCTAAATTTCATTCAAATCCGTTCAGTCGTTATGCTACGACACAGTTGTACTCTTCAATTTAGTAACGTTATACAACAAATTATAAAGTTACTAAATTGAAGGGTACAACTGTGTCGTAGCATGACAACTGAAGTGACAGGTATTACGTTTAGTGGGTTAACCAGACATGTGATTTTTTTTGTTTACGTTTATTTAATTACCTAAATCGATGGAGTATAGAATGTTTATTTTGGTACACTTAACAAATCTTAAATACAATATTATACAATATAGCAGTAAAAAAAACCGGTCAAGAGCGAGTCGGACTCGCGCACCGAGGGTTCCGTTCCGATTTCTGAAAAAGTGTGCTATTTAGAGACATATTTTTATTTTTCCTGTAATCTTTACATAAACCTCTATCACATAGAATAATTTCAGATTTTTCCCTTTGCATACTTCGGAGATAAGGGGGGACGGGGGGGGGACGGTAAAATTAAAAAATGTTTAAGAATGTGCAAACAGTGTTCTTTCATATGATACCCCACATGGCCTAGTAGCCCCACTTTGAATTTTGAAGACCCCCTTTCACCACCTGTTACAAAAAAAAATATAAATATTTTTATTTCTTTCTTATTTGCAAAATAGTTGGGTAAACGTCATATAAAACTATTCCAAATTTCAAGTTGATAGCATTAGTAGTACTTGAGATATTCAGCTGTGACAGACAGACAGACAGACAGACAGACTGAGTGAGACCATAAGGGTTCCTTTTTTACCATTTTGGTACGGAACCCTAAAAATACTAATAATATGTATAAGTACATAAAAAAAGGGAGAAGCTAATTAAGCGTCGAAAAATACGCCCGCATCGCTGTCAGTGGGAAAAGTGCTCAAAAGGCGGACAGCGTTGCCACGTTGGATGGCAATGCTGATTCTTTGCCCTAAAATAGGCAAGTCCTCTGGTCAAGTCGACCAACCGCTTGGCGATGTCCCGTAATACTGAATGAGCAGTCGGACCCCACGGCCCTAGTGTCTCAACCCCAAACGGTTCCAACATTATAGCTCCCAATAACGTTGTTATCACTACTCTAAAAGTAATGTAATACCAAATAGAAAACAGATCATAACAGTCATTGAACTTTCCTTATAGTGTAGTACAGTAAGCTGCACGTCATTGATACAAAACAGTGTAAGGTGGCACCGCATTCTATAAAACTCTGTACGTTAGGCCAGCTCACGTGTTACCACCGTGTGCGGTTTATTGTACACACTACTGGAAGAGTTCAAAGGAAGATTCGAGTGTCCAATTATTTTTTCATCAGCTGTAGGTTTTACACGCGTGTAGGTTTTTATATTTCCGTGATAATATCGTATATGGTCGCCTCCTATTACTTACGTGGAACTTAAACATAACTGGCACCTCTGTCCTACCCTTCGGGGCAAATTTATAAGGCGTGCAGTTATGAAGATGATGATGATGATTTTCGTGTATTAGATAATAGAATATTGTCATTGCCCAGGTTACATTACTTCAAACATCTATAATTTGGTTTGGTAGCAGAGTGGTGAAATGTTGAGAATAGAAAGTACAGTCTAGCATATTAAATTAACTTAAAACCAAACGACTACTTATAAGACTTCAGAGGAGATGTCACGTTAAAGAACCTGCTTTGCTTAAGCGATTTCTAACGGAATCATTTTTATGACTATTAGTCTAGACAAAGAAATGAAAACTCTGATGAGGAGAGGGGAATGCTAAGAGGGATATGTGGTGTTACACGAATGGATAGAATAAGAAATAAGTACGTTTACAAGGTCGATATGAGCGAGAGGCATTAAATTATTCCACCTACACTATAGATGCATAGTGTTAAATCAGAACTATTAAAAAAAAGTTTAGGAGAAGAATAAGAAAAACTTTTTGCGAACAAATGAACAAATGAAATAGGTTAATAATCGAAATAAAATGTTAACATCCTTTGTAGAGATTTCCACTGACCTGCGTAACAAAAGGCAACGTCGCGTCAAAAATTCTGTCGTTTTAAGGTGTATGACCCTAGATAAAAGGAAGTCTAAAAGTGGCACCCGTGACTGAAAAGTTGTGCAGAAATTGGTTGTCATGGTATGGGCATGTGATACCGAGGAATGAGGATAATGTCGTGAAGAAAGTTATGAGTATGAATGTCGATGGCTATAAGAGTAGGGGAAGACCAAAGAAACGCTGGATGGACTGTGTGAAAAATGATATGGAAAGGAAAGAAAGGCTAGAAAGGGGGTGACTACCGAGATGACGACTAACCCCTCACATGTCTGAGTTTGGGTTATTTTTAGACCCTGAGTGAGTTTTTTTACGTTTATATATATGCGATATAAGCTTATATACCACTATGTAAAGGTTTTTCCTTATGCACACATGGGGTGCATTCGACACTTGAGGGGATAATAGAGGAGTATATGGAAGAAAAATACATGTTGCGCAGACCCCAAATAAATTGGGATAAGGGCAGGAGAATGATGAATGATGAAGAGGCAAGGCAAAGAAATAGAAATATCTAGAATGTATGACACTACATTCTGTCTTGGTAATCCATCTGATATCGTCGACGTATCGTACCCGTATCGCCACTTCTAAATACCCCACAATATCGTCCCCCAAGTGACTCGCATAACACGAAGTTATACCGAATGCTAGATAACTGCTTCGTGACTTCGATTTTATGCATAGAATTATATCTTCAAGCGTTATAGTTGTTCCGTCTTTTATTAAGCTGCGTATGACTGTTTTAATTGTGTTTCTGTAGTGCAGTGGTAATTAGGAGTACGCTAGATGTGGATGCATTTAGTTGCATGTGAGATGAATTTGAATGTGGTTGATTTTTGCTTTACAGCATTTCGGAGTTTAATGATAAGATGAAACGAAATCCAACTAACTAAGCAAATGGATGAGCCATAGATCAGATCATCATCATCATTATCATCATCATCATTGTTCTTTTAGATCTCCTTATGTTTTCTAATAATTACTTTTTAGGTACGATAAACATTATCACTGATGTATTTTCTTTTTGTGTTGCTTATTTATTTTGATACCACATACACACATGTGTGGTTATTTACTGTTTTTCTTTTTGTATTAGCATTAGTTTTCTTTTGTAACTTTGAAATTAAGAAATTTATTGTAACATTTTCAAACCTATTTCATGTATATGAGTAGCAACAGATGTTAACGGAACGAAGGAGCCTGGATCTCACGACACAGGGAATCCTAGTGTGAGTTCCAGGAAACAACACAACAAATGTTACTTATTATACAGTAAATTATTCTTATTCTTATTCTTATTCTTATTCTTATTCTCATTCTTATTCTTATTCTTAATTGTGTGCCTATTTTGATATCCCTTCATAATCTGGATGAGCTGCCGTGTGATTCTGTTTCCTCTGATTCTGTGACCTCATTTTAAACTTCAAATCTGAATCCGCTGTGAGATTCTATATTGGCGTTTTAAATTCAAAGTGTCAAATAAGAAACAAGTGAGAATGAATAGCGATGTGAGATACGAGTTGTTGTTTGAATTTTACAGAATCGACGTACTGGACTCCTTGTCCTGATTGGCCCGCAATCGCAGTAGACCTTTCCCGGTCTACTGCGATTCACTACTGCGGTCTAGTGGAAAAAGTGAGGCCTTTGGCCTGCAGTGCGATAAAACAGGCTTATAACACTACTATTACAAATGCGAAAGTTTGTGAGTGTCTTTGTGTTTGTATGTTTGTTACTTCTTCACGCTCAAACGGCTTTACTGATATACCTAGATGAAATTTGGTACAGTAGTACTCAACTAATAAGGCGCGTCGCCGTCGTGAATCTTCGTTCGCGCAGAAAAGAAAGTATGGCCCCGAAGATTAACGAGATTGCTTAAAACTTACAATCAACCTTAGATCACTACTATAAGGTTCATAATACACTGCAGCTGTTAGTTCCATCTCACTCGCAAGTATGGCGGCTGTCAAGGGCGCGCGCTAAAATGGCGGCAGCTGCGACCAATAGCGGTACAGGAAAAAGCGTGGAGCGTGCCGATTGGTCAATAGCATTTCCCGCGCTTTGAAAATTCATCTTCTGCGCAGGTACATCGATAAGCCATATTAGTTGAGTACTACTGTATGTAGATAGCTTATTCCCCGGCTTAAGCTATCTACATTGTTAACACATTGTAATATACAAGTTTGAATGACTGACTGACTCATCAACGCCCAGCCCAAACCTTTGAATTTGGAATGCTGAAATTTTGCACAGAGGTTCCCTTTATAATGTAGACAAGGAATAAGGAAGGATTTCCCGGTAGTGCGTTCCCGTGGGATATTTTCCGACATCCACGCGGGCAAAGCCGCGGGCAAGAGCTAGTAATAAATAATAATAAATATTATAACAAAACAGGAACAAATCTCAATCTTTGTTTCTTTCCCAGAAATTAGGTACAGAAATAAATAAAGAAACAAAAGAAATCTACGAAAAAGAACTTAGGTTCAGTACGTTAGTGACATTTGTACAGACGTATCTAAGGGCGAGAAAAATGTTCGTGTCTAGAACCACTAGCTGATATATTGCTCCGCTATTATTAACACGAGACCTACATCTAGTGGCTAGAGAGATAACGAAATTTCTCTACCTTAAGTCTATATGCCTGTGAATTCCGAAAAGGTTAAAGGATTCATGGTACCTTAACTTCTGCTAAGTTTGCAGTTATAACTTTGGTTTTGTCTAAATATACCTGGGCGATCGAGATCTGGGGGCCTAAAACGGCCACATTAAGCAATTCCTCTAAAAGCGATTCATTTCCTGAATTCCCAGCAATTTATTATGATTGTGCTATTTGACGTATTAGACATTAAAATTCAATAAAGCAATTCATAATTTGCGGACCATTTTACGAATCTCCATACAAAATTGTCAAACAGATGAATTGCGTGCAGGTGAATTGTACGCAGATAAATTATTAATTGTCAGTTTGTGACCGTTTTATGATTTTAAATATGATTCATAATACCAATTATCCTACTATGATTCTGCCAAAGTGGCCATTTTAGCCCCCCTGCTCGGGGGTAAATAGAGAAAACGAATATCTCAGAAATGGGACCTATACTCTGGTCTCTACGTTATTTACTTTTTGACACTTGACAGTTGGACAATTTCTAGTTGTATTAAGGATCAAATTCGCAAAACACATATTCGTATGAAACTGACAGGTGTCAAAAAGTGTCTAACCTAGTGGACAGACTAGATCGATTTTTTGCCCCCGTTGCAACTTTCATCGAAATATTTAGAGCTGTTTTCGAGAACGTGATTACAAATATGTAGGTATACAAATATTGCTCATTTAATAGTTTAGGCTTAGTGCCCATTTTCACTAATGCTAGTTATTATGTATGTTCATCTGTTCCCACAGATGAACATACCTACATACATACATACCGGTCAAACTCATAACCCTCCTTTTTGCTTCGCCGTAGTCTGGTAAAAATAACTTTGATTTCGGAAGTCTGCGGCAAAAAACGAAAATACAAATAATATAGACTCAGTTATGTTTCACTTTGTAGTGTTTTTTTTTGGAAATCGTTTGTTTTTCTTTTTTGAAAAAAGTTTTCTATTATGCATAACATTATCACCAATCCTATACTACTGTAACAAAACAACCAAGAAATAGTCCAGAATATACCCTCATAAAACGAAAATCAATAAAATAATCCTCCTCATTCGATAGTGGTATAAAAGGGGTTCCTGTCCTATGTGGATTTCAGATGACTTATGGTCTGGACCAGTTCAAGTAGATGTTTATGTAATGTATCAAGATCGATTGGTTTATATATGGTTTATATTGAGCAGGGAGTGTACGCAAGTACGCAAAATAATGGGGTATGGTAAGAGGCGTACTTGTTGGTAGGTAATACATTGAGTACCGGCTGTCTTTTTAAAGATAAATAGGATTGGATTAGGCGTATTTTTTTGATTTTTGGTTAGAAATACACTTGAAGTCAACAATGTTGTGGTTTTTTGACAACACGGTTGGCGCAGTGGTTGAGCGATTGTCGCGGGTTCGATTCCCGCACGGAACAAATATTTGTACGGCCTACAAGTATTTGTTCCGAGTCTGGGTGTTTTTCTATCTATAATATGTATGTATTTACAAAAAAAAAAAAAAAAATGTATATAAGTAGTTTATCAGCCATCTCGTTACCATAACACAAGCATTAGGTTGCTTAGCTTGGGACTAGATGGCGTTGTGTGAAATGTCCAAGGATATTTATTTATTATTATTATTTTAAGAAAAATGAAAAAAATAAGCACATATTGAAAAAACTATTTAGTGGATTCCTAGTGACACTGGGTCGTTCTTCTTTTTCATCGACAATGACATGTCCCCTCTGAAAAAAACTATTTTTTCTTCCTAAAATTCAGTGTCATAAATATTTTTTCACAAAAAATTCTTTTGATGATACAACCATTATATTAATCTTAAACACTTCCGTTTTGTTATTACTGCTTTTTACAAAATAATTGTGACATAATATTGAAAAGTGTGACGGAGGTGTTGTCGGTAAAAAAAGAAGAACGACCCCACTGCGTTTTCTACGGACACGAAGTGTCACTAGAAAGCAGGTTTGATAAAAATCATGACTAAAAAAAAATCTGACTTTTTTCATTTATTCACTATTCCAATCTTGTTTCATTACGAAGTAGGTTATTATTGAATGAAAAAAAAAAGGATAAAAATACTTATTAATGAAGCTAACTCAAAAACTGCCCAAGCAAAGTTAATAAGTTCTACATGGACCAACTTCGAGGTATACCCTCCCGAATATGACAAAAATCTTTTAAATCGGACAACTGTGGAAAAAGTTGTGCGTGGTCATAAAAAAAATATATATATAAACATGTCGACTTGAGAACCTCCTCCTTTTTTTTTGTCGGTTATAAATATGATTGATTCCATCAAATTCCACAACGTGGAAAGGTTATAATATGCTTACTGAAAATCCTTGCTATGGCTGCACTTAGTTACAACATTTTGAACCAGAAAAATGTCAGCAAAACAAAAGTTCAATGAAGAAGTCATTGACATTCGGCAAATGTTTGCTCCCACTTCACACACATTGTACTGTAGATAAACATCACAGTTTTAGCACAATCCTGTTTGAACATAGATACTCATCAGTATGACAATACAAGCTTGCTGACAAACATTGGCAAGGCTTCAAGACAATTATAATTTGTACGTATGCCAATGTTTGTCTCTGTGAAGTGGTGACTGATGGAAATATACGGGAGGTTACACACATCAACACGGTCTAGGGATATTTCATACTCAATTAAATAACTCGAAAAGTACTGGCCGCATTGGAATCTTTTATACACCGATTTGTTTGTAATTTATCTCAAACTAATTCCAAATTCAAATTTTTGAAAATGCTTTTGTTTCGGTGGCATAAAAATGTCTTGATGTGTAGGAGAGGGAATTTTCATTTGTGCGAAATTTAGAAAACAATACGAATTACGTTTAGTTACAGTTTTTTTTTTCATTTTTAAACGAAAGATAAAGTTAAAATTGAGGTATTGTAGTCATGCAACGCCAACATTTGACGAGGGCGGAGATGTTACGAGCTGTGGGAATGCTGGAAGCTGGGTCTGTTCAGCGTAATGTTGCTGAGGCCATAGGGACCCACCAAAATGTAATTTCAAGATTGTGGACACGCTATCGTGCCACAGGTGAAGTAGCGGAGATTCACCGGGGCCAAGTCGCATCACTACCCCCAGACAAGACCGATTTTTGCAAATTACTGCGCGAGTTCAACCAAATGCAACGGCGACTCAATTGGTCCAAAGGCTGCGAGTGGAACACCAAGTGCTTGTGAGTGACCAAACTGTAAGAAGGCGACTGCATGAAAGCAATCTACGTTCTCGTAGACCACTCCGGGTCCCACCTTTACGGAGAGGCAATCGTGGACGACGATTAGAATGGGTTCGGAACCACGTGGACTGGGGCCGTGAGCAATGGTCCAATGTGCTGTTCACGGATGAATCCAGGTTCGGCTTCCATCCAGATTCACGAAGGACGCGTGTTTGGCGAGTTCCTGGACGATGGAGCCGTCTTCAGAACCCTCAGGAAGTTCACCCATACCAAGGAGGAACAATTATGGTTTGGGCAGGAGTTCGTCTTGGAGGACGGACGGATCTCTATTGGGTAATATGACGGCAGAACGATACGTCCAACAGGTGCTGGGGCCCGTAATCTTGCCCCACAGAACACAAATGGGGCAAAATTTCCTGCTCATGCACGACAATGCCCGGGCACACACGGCGAGAACGGTAGCAGCTTGGTTACATACAAACAATGTTAGGGCCTTAGACTGGCCTGCTCAATCGCCAGATCTAAATCCCATTGAGCATGCGTGGGATATGCTGCAAAGAAGAGCTCTGAAGGAAAATAAGAGCTCTGAAGGAAGTTCCTGAAAATCTGGCTACAGAAGATCAACTTTTTGCGCACCTCAGAAGGACATGGGACAATATTCCGCAGCAAGACATTGACAACCTTGTTCTGAGCATGCCGAATCGTTGCCGATGTGTTATGAACATCATGGGCGCTTTCTCAGACTACTAACTTCAAGTTTATAAACACAAATTAAATGATTTTTTTATTTTTTCAGTTTTTACTCACAAATTAAAAGTTAATTCATATACGGTTTCCGTCTATGCTTAATTTTTTTTCCATAAAATCCTGAAATTTTAATCTAAGTACCTTAACCATTATTAAAAAATGGTAGAATATTAAATAACGTATCTTTTAAGTATATACATGTCATATAAATAATTAACACATTGATAGTAATTCGCTTTTTTAAAAATATCCCTAGATCGTGTTGATGTGTGTATTAGGGGCGGGAACGAGCCTTTATATATAACAGAAAACAAAACACGCTCGTGTTTTGTTTTCTGTTATATATAAAGGCATCGTATAAATGGTGTTTGCCATAAAATTGAAACAACAAATGACTTGAATCGTCTAAAAACAGTTTAGACGATACAATTTTTTCATTTATATGAACTCTATAACAAAGTTTGTAGCGTGCCTACCCCTTCACCAAATCTGTATGTTTTCAACCAAATCCAACATTATATCAGCGTATGCAATATCATCGGTATAATACAATACTGAGATTTATTCTCTATTAGTCTGATCCGTGGCTTCACTCGAATTCTGACCACGACCGAACTGATCTGCTGAAATATGGTTAAATTATTGAAATATGTGGTGCTAGGCGTATGTTATTGAGTGCTGTTGGATAAAAGAAAATATTTCTTGGGATGTTGGCAGTTGCATTTCCGTGAATACTGAATACTATACTGATGAGAGATTACATCGCTGACAAAAATACGTATACAGTTTCTGAGGTTTTTAAACGGAGTTTATCCATTCGATAGTGATTATTGGTTCGACATTTTCTGAACAATTCGTTAGGGAAGAATTTGGCTCAAAAGTCGAGTAAATTAAGGTGTTATGTGATGACCTCAAAAAACCAAGCATAATAAAGAAATTCACTTAAATAGATAATTTTGTCGAATCAATAACTGTTGAGAATTTAAACACCGTTAAGAATTCTTCAGGAACCGGGCATGAGTCACCCAAAGGCTGACGGGTAGAAAATGCCTATGGCATTAAGTCCGCCTCTGTACATTTGTGCTTGAAGTGTTAAATAAATAAATAAATAAATGAGTCCTATAAAAAAAACCCTGACTTTACATACAGTCTGATACCAGTAACACTTTAAATCCTGGCAAAATCTGATGAAAATCAACATCAGACAGACAGACGAACGAACTTTCGCCTCCCTCATCAGGATAGAATGTTAGTGTATAATAATATATAGACATAATTACAACCATATTATTCCTAAGTTAGGGTTTCCTTGAGTTAGAACAGTAATAAGATGTCATAACTTCTGGATTTCATTTCCATGTTTATGGGGGAATGAAGGAAAATATTATTAGATATTATCATTTGTTAGATACCATGAATGAGTGTGTGCCTAGCTAGGACGGGTGTCCTAAACTATGACCCGACAGAGACAGCCCTTACAAGTTTTTTGAATCCATGGGAAACATAAAAACATTGTTATAGAATGCTGAAAAAAAGATATACAGGGTGACTTTGAAAACATGCGACAAAATTTAAGGGGGTGTTCTACGCATCAATATGAACAACTTTTACTAAGGGACCAACATCGAATTCGCAAAAAAAAAAATTACCTTCCCATATTATAGTTAAAGGTATTGGACCCTTTTGTAAAAGAAGGTCGGATTTTTTTTTGAGAATTCGAAATTGTTCACATAGTAAAAGTTGTTCATATTGATGCGTAGAACACCCCCTTAAATTTTGTCGCATGTTTTCAAAGTCACCCTGTAGTTTATTTAAGGATCTGGCGGATAGCCAGTCGCTTTTAATAACACGATTAGATTTACTTTACTGTATAGAAAAAAATCCTAAAGTTACCCCTTTTCTATATCTACAAAAGTATAAGTTTAAAAACTAAAACCCGACTACTGAAACATCACGCTCTAAAAATTATGAAACAAGAAAATATTCTCATCTGAAATTGGAAAAAGACAGACAAATTAAAAACCCGGAGTCACACGAGGTCACACGTCATAATAAAAGGGCATAAATCGAACAGATTACGTGTGACTCCGGATTTTAATGTGTCTGTCTTTTTCCAATTTCAGTTAAGAATATTTTCTTGTTTCTTGCTTTTTAGAGGGTGATTTTTCAGTAGTCTTGTTGTCTGTTTTTGTAGAAATCTTAGGCTTCGGCATCACCCGAGCGATCAAAGCGTCTGTGGAGCGGGGGTGACCGCGCCGGCGGCGCGGCGGCGGGTAGTAGTAGTATGTTGTTTAAAGTCCAGCTTCGGCGGAGAATCTTCTGGCGGGGTTAGACTGCATTATAAAATTAGAGTAGATCTGTTTCCAATTTGATTAGGTACTCTGAGAAGAAACACCGTTACTTGACAAACTCAGAGGTCACAATCTCTTTCAAAGTTCAGATATTAGTCAGATCTTATGGTATGAGGACCATGTATAGCATGTGTCGAAAGCAATTTCTTAACATAAGTAGGGATTGTTGTTTAAAACGTCAACGGTTAAATATCTAGAACATTTCAGCTTACAACATTCTTAAAGTATTGCTTATATAAAACGAATTAGTTTATTAAATTGCTTCATAAATAATTATCTCCCTGGAGGGGAAAAAAAATTGTAATCCTCAGAGTAAGATTGAGTATTTCGAAATATTGAGACTTAGTAAATATGGGAGGGAAATTGAGAATATTAAATTAACAGAGCTATGAAAACTAATTCTCTACGAGGCGGAGAAATTTTTCGACGTATGGCGCCGAAAAATTTCATTTTTGGTTTGCTAAGCTCTCAAATGGTCTCAGAATTGTTTACATCTGCTGTTTAAGGTTGATGCGCCACGGTAGCCCGCGAAATTCAAAATTTCTTACGTTTTTTCCAATTTGTAGGTCAGTGTGAGCTTGTATGTTGATTAAAATATGATTCGCGGCCGTAGCTAATATTGCTTTACAGAATTATAATCATTAGAATCAGCAATACAACTCCATATGTTAGCATTTACCTCAAATCTAGCGATTTCATGAAATCATGAGGTTTGAGGTAAATGCTAACTTATGGAGCTGTATTGCTGATTCTAATGATTATAATTCTGTAAAGCCATATTAGCTACGGCCGCGAATCATATTTTAATCAACATACAAGCTCACACTGACCTACAAATTGGAAAAAACGTAAGAAATTTTGAATTTCGCGGGCTACCCTGGCGCTTTCGCCTTAAGAATAAATAATACTTATCTGTAAACATCTGCAATCTAATATTTTAAATGCGAAAGAGTGTTTGTTTATTAGGGTTCCGTAACAAAATGGTAAAAAAGGAACCCTTTTGGTGTGACTCAGTCTGTCTGTCTGTCTGTCTGTCACAGCTGGATATCTCAAGACCTATTAATGCTAACTTAACCTTGAAATTTTGAACAGTTTCAGATGACGTTTACTCAACTATTTTGCAAATAAGAAAGAAATAAAAATATTAATATTTTTTTTTGCAACAGGGACTGAAAGGGGGTCTTAAAAATTTAAAGTGGGGCTACTAGGGCATGTGGGGTATCATATGAAAGAACGCTGTTTGCACATTCTCAAACATTTTTTTATTTTTTTTAGGCCGCATACTTTTCGACTTTTGATGAAAAATGTTAAAAAAAATACCGTTCCCCCCCCTTATTTCCGAAGTTTGTAGAGAGAAAAATCTGAAATTATTCTATGTGATAGAAGTTTGTGTAAAGATTACAGGAAAAATAAAACGATGTCTCTAAATGTCACACTTTTCAGAAATCGGAACGGAACCCTCGGTGCGCGAGTCCGACTCGCTCTTGACCGATTTTTTTTGTTTTTTACGCTTATTTTGATTTGTATGTTTGGCAAATGGGTAGACCATGACCTGGATTAGGACATAGGATTTACTTTTTATCCCGGTAGTACGTTCCCGTGGGTAATTTCCGACCTCCACGCGGGACAAGCCGCGGGCAAAAGCTAGTAATATAATATTCGAATGACATTTAATTCTGGTCGAAACAACTCCGCTGTTAGCTTACATAGAATGTCATAATCGGCATTCAAAACATAATAAAAAACCGGTCTAGAGCGACTTGGACTCGAGGGTTCCGTACCATCGTATATGTGTTTTTGTTGATGATTTCTGAAAAAAAGTGTGGTAGTTAGAGACATCGTTTTATTTTTCATAAACTTCTATCACATAGAATAATTTTAGTTTTTCTCTATGCAAACTTCGGAGATAAGGGGAACAGTATTATTTTTTACATTTTTAATCAAAAGTCGAAAACTATGCAGCCTAAAAAAAAGAAAAAATAATTGAGAATTAGCCAACAGCGCTCTTTCCTATGATATCCCACATGTCCTAATAGCCTTCGAATTTTTAAGACACACTTTCAGTCGCAGTTGAAAAAAAAAATCATTTGGGCAAACGTCATCTAAAACTGTTCCAAATTTCAAGTTGATAGCATTAGTACTTCTTGAGATATCCATTTGTTACATACGGTTAGACAGACAGACTGATTTGCACCATGAGGGTTCCTTTTTACCATTTTGGTACGGAACCTTAAAAACCCGGGAAATGGAAGTGACCGAAACTTATAAAGAGTTTCGTCTCTCAAGGACGAACATAATATCTATCTGCCACAGTTATGACAACGGTCAACAGGGTGCACCTTGCGCGTACTAAAAATATTGCTGACCATAAGTCACGTACCTACCCTGACCCTACCATCCACCCCTTATCTTGGGCTAAGCAGAAACGTATAAGCCGAGCCCTGCATATCTCATTTATCAATGTCTGCATACGTTAATCTACTCATGTGGTTTAAATCTGAGAAAAAGGGAAAAATGTTGATCTAGATGTGGTTTTGAATAGGGTTTGATAGGGGTAAGTACGTGTGGCGGCATCTACATCGCCACATATGAACTACGCATCAATGACATGACGTCACGCAAACCTGCATCGCGCAATTAGAGTTTACCACGCGATTAGCATATACAACGTGTAACGTTAAATGCGCAAAACCTCTTAAGGGGTCATTGAACTCATCATTATGAACAACTTTTACTATGGGACCAAACCTGAAATCGCAAAAAAAAAATCAGCTGTTCAGTACATTTATGTTCGTATAATTCGTCAAAATGTACTGAACAGCTGATTTTTTTTTCGCGATTTCATGTTTGGTCCCATAGTAAAAGTTGTTCATAATGATGAGTACAATGACCCCTTAAGAGGTTTTGCGCATTTAACGTTACACGTTGTATACAACGTCCCGACATCAACCGTCGGGCAGTGGCCACCAGACACAACACCCGTCTGGTCGGAGGATCCTCCCTTTTCTATGGAGGATGAGTGAACTTTACACCCTGTTCCTCATGCCTCTAAATTGGTGACCCCGACGTGATTTGAACACGCAACCTCCTGATCTGGAGTCAGAAAAAAAAAAAAAAAAAAAAAAAAAAAAAAAAAAAAGAAAAAAAAAAAGGGCAGTGGCCACCAGACACAACACCCGTCTGGTCGGAGGATCCTTCCTTTTCTGTGGAGGATGAGTGAACTTTACACCCTGTTCCTCATGCCTCTAAATTGGTGACCCCGAGCATGAACGTCAGCGCAGCCTTCGTGCAACTCCTTCAGCGTGACGTCATCAAGCATCACTTCCTCAAGCTTTCGAGCGGCGAGTCACACAGCCAGCCAGCATCGGCTTCAACAGGTATCCTGACCACCAGCATGCAGCGGACGCGCATTCCTGGTCATCACCTTCAGCCTCAACCCAGCGCTGTACACTCCGACTCACTGGAGCATAACGCAGCGCCACCCCGACTCACTGGGGTATCACCGCAGACAGTTCCGACTCACCGTGAACTATGCGGCACCCGGTTCCGACTCACTGGAACCACAACTGGCACTGGCAAGCATCGCAAGATACACGACTCAGCCCACTATCGACCTCCGGTCTCCGGAGGGGAGTGATGTGCCGGCATCTACATCGCCACATATGAACTACGCATCAATGACATGACGTCACGCAAACCTGCATCGCGCAATTAGAGTTTACCACGCGATTAGCATATATACAACGTCCCGACATCAACCGTCGGGCAGTGGCCACCAGACACAACACCCGTCTGGTCGGAGGATCCTCCCTTTTCTATGGAGGATGAGTGAACTTTACACCCTGTTCCTCATGCCTCTAAATACGTGAAGTAAAAAAAATCGGCCAAGTGCGTGTCGGACTACGCACAATGAAGGGTTCCGTAGTTGGGATTAAATTAATTATCCCAAGAACAATCTTAACATTATAGTTGAAAAACATGTTCTCCCATACATTCCAACACTAAATGTAAGTTTGTACTCACACTATTGACAGATTTACCATGTTATTTTAAGACCACAAACTTCTTATAGGTTTTCCTGTAATCTACAGGTATAGAACTATTTTCTGTATTTTTTTCAAAATTTTAGGCTCAGTAGTTTCGGAGAAAAGGGGGGGGAACGGTCAATTTTTGCCTATTTTCTTAAATAACTTTAAAACGATTTATTTTAAAATTATAAAAATAATATATTTGAGACCCTCATAGTAAGCCCTTTCATTTGATATGTCACACGGCACAGTTTGCAAAACTTTATTTTTTAATTTTCTTATTTGCCCCCTCAAAGTGACCCCCATATTCAAAATTCACTTATTTACTTTCGCCGTACATGTTTGGGTCACAGAAATCCATATGTATACGAAATTTCAACTTAATCGGTCTATTAGATTCGGAGCAAATTGGCTGTGACAGACGGACAGACAGACACACGAGTGATCCTATAAGGGTTCCGTTTTTTCCTTTTGAGGTACGGAACCCTAAAAAAAAACAAATTTGCGTGAGTACCTACACTAGAAAGGTTTATGTAGTTAAATAAAGGTCAATCAAGGTAATCTTGATGTGACTTTTTACACAAACATATACTAAAAGAATAAACTACTGCTTATACTGTTGGTTCAATTGACTTAGTAATCATTATTGTTGTATTTACATTGGTTTTTAGTTGTATTTTATTTTTAAACTGAAGTTTTAAAATAAAAAAGGTAAATGACACATCAAGATTGTTTACCTTTATTTCACTACCTATTTCTAGTATAGTTCACAGGTTAGTAGGAAGAAAGAGGTCTTGAGTTTGAATTCAACTGGATGCTCAATAATGAGAAAATATTCATTATCTGCGTAGCCTTTTCCCAACTATGTTGGGCTTAGCTTTCAGTCTAATCCGGATGCAGTGAATTTCAGTATTTTACATGAAGCGACTGCCTATCAGCCAGTGGCGGATTTTCAGTCTTGGCCGCCCTAGGCCCCAAGCCATGTAGTAAATACCAGCCGCCCCTTTCTCAGCACCCATCATATAGACTACATAATGAATTTACTTTATTGCCAACTTTTATCGAAATCGATTTAGAAAATTTGACTTTAATATCTGCTAGTTAGTTACTGATTTTTTTCGCGATTTCAATTTTGATCCCATTGTAAATGTTGTTTATAATGATGAGTACAGTGACCCCTTAACGGGATATTGGTGAATAACTAGTAAGCCTGTATACTTAGATGTACGAAAGTGATTTAAGAAGAGTAAGGTTATACGATCTGGTGAAGTGCAGCCCGCCGTAATGTGCGCGAGCCTTTAGAATATTTAGGTACTTTCAGTTATTTCTTGTTATCATCAGTGATTTTTTTGTCAGATTGGTGGCCCCTCTGGCCGCCTTAGGCCCGAGTTTACTGGGCCTTAGGGCAAATCTGCCACACCAGCAGTAGTGCAGTGCAGTGGAGCAGTAGTGGCCCCGTGGTAATGGCAGGTCGTAGGTTCGAACCCTGACAGTTGCTTTACTTTTTGTAAATTATTTCGTCACCACTGCTCTCAAAACGGTGAAGGAAAACATCGTGAGGAAACCGGCATGTCCTAGAACCAAAAATTCGAAGACATGTGACATCTACTAACTCGCACTAGGCCCGCGTGGTGGATTACGGCCCACTCCCTCTCATAGAGAGGAGGACTATGTCCCAGCAGTGGGAACATTATAGGCTGACTAGCTGTTGCCCGCGGCTTCGCCTGGGTGGATGTCGAAAAATATCCCACGGGAACGAAAATCCTTCCTTATTCCTTGTCTACATTATAAAGGGAACCTCTGTGCAAAATGTCAGCTTTATAGGTCCAAGGGTTTGGGCTGGGCGTTGATGAGTCAGTCAGTCAGGACTTCTCTTTTTATTTATACCGGATGACTTTTTATACCGTCTCGAAAAAAAATGGGTAGGTATATTAGGTGAACGGAGTAGAAGCCTATGGCATACCTAACTTTTTTTTTTTTATATCTGACCTTCACAAACCACTTACTGGGTTACACAATACCCCTTGGTAAGACTGGTTGTCCGACTTTCGGGCTTCTGACAGACGCATATTATTCTATTAAAAGATCATTATGAAGCTTAACTAGTTCCAGAGATTCACAGAAATGATAGCTTATTATAATAGAATAATGTGTTCTTATTATAGAGGGAACATCCAGTTTCGATTTCAATCTAGATTACTCGCCAAAGCCTCTAACTCGATTACACGTAACTTATGTATTCAAAAATAAATAGGTACTTATTATATGGACAACTGAAGATGTATTATTTATTCATGTTGTTTCCCCTGACATCCCTGGAGAAACCTTTGATTTCGTCAACGTATTTACTCAAGAGGATTTCTTTGTGAATCTTTATTTTGTGTGACAATAATATTAAATAAATAATGTTATTTTGGAGATGATTTAAGGGTATACAAGGATAAGCATATTATTATAAAGGTAAGGTTTAGATGGTGTGTGTGTGTGTGTGTGTGTGTAATTGTGCTTAGTGTGGTTTCATGGCTATGATCGAACAATTTGTGAAACCACCCTTGCTAAGATTATAGAAGACTAAGGGCCTTAGCACATCTCCGCCGCGAAACAGCAAAACCGCATGACGTTCAGCTGATGTTCCGTTGATGATCCGCTATATTCAAGTAGCGGAACATCATGAAAGTCAGTTGCAATAAATTATTGCGGTTTCGCTGCTATGGTTTCGCGGCAATGGTGTGGTGGAGTGGTCATAAGATTCCTGAAAATCGTTAGGTACCTAACATCTAATTCAAAGATGGAATAGTACGATTTTCATCTGTCTATTGCCTTCTTCAAATCAATAAATAAGGTAAAACATAAAATAAGGTAGATTGGTAGAAAACGCCTGAAGCATTAATTCGGCCTCTGTACGTTATTTTGTACTAGTGAATACAGTCTTAGGACCTTGGCAAGTCTCCACCGCGAAACCATAGCAGCGTGAGCGCAGTTTCCTCATCATCTGCCTGCCTTTTCCCAACTATGTTGGGGTCGGCTTCCCGTCAAACCGGATGTAGCTGAATATCATTATTTTACATAGATCGACTGCCTATCTGACCTCCACAACCCAGTTACGGGGTAATACGATAGGTACCCCTTGGTAATACTGGATGTCAGAATTTCGGGCTTCTGACGACCGGTAACCCATAGCAGCGAAACCGCAGTATTTCAACTGACTCGCATCCCCGCTACTCAAATCGCGATTCGAGTAGCGGAACATCAGCAGAACAACATGCGGTTTCACGGCGGAGGTGTGATAAGGCCCTTAATAAATAAACAATAAAACTTACGAAAGAGATGGTGGGATGACCTAGGTGACCTGGATGAGTTGCTGGAAGAACTTGTGGGAAGGCTCTTGCCCAGCCTGCAGTGGCACAGAATAGGCTAAACATAAAGTATAAAGTTAACGAACACAGTCAACAAAAAATATTTGTAACTAGAAGATATGATGATATTTTGAATGAGATATGCTGCGCTATCCAGAAATCATGGGCAAGGAACAGGATGATGAAAGATATTTTGAATTCGCTCTATTTCAACAAACAAAAGAACATTCATAAATTCAAAATCCAGTATTTAACAAAAGCATGACGAAAAAAATTTTGTTTATTTTTTAAACAAAATTTTCAAATAAAAATTCCAGCCAGTCACATTCTCAAAAATAGAACATGACCTCCATTTTCTAAAGACAATACCCCCTCTAATCTATATAAGGTGGGTACACAACAAAGGCGTCACCCAAAATGACGTCATATCTCAAATATGACGCGGCACTAAGGTGAATTTCTAAAGAGATAAAGCCGTGGGCACACGAGCGTAACAATACAAATTGCGGTATATCTTAGACCCTTGTCATTTGTCGCTTAGTCATCGATATAAAGTAGCATTTTGTCTTGTCTTTTGAAGATGATGACCTGGGATGGTTTTTAAAGTGAAGTATTATTGTTCTGTGGGAGGGTTTTAATTCCTATAATATGTATATATGACAAATATTGCGTAAGGCAGGCATTCGAGGAAAGGGTTACGCTGGTCTTTATTGGGAACGGTTTGTGTATGAGCCCTCTTTCTGTGTTTGAGGACTGTGATTTATTGCGCTCACAATAAAATGGCAACCTTATACAGAGTGTAAGGGACAGCCCTCCACAAACTGATAGGGTGAATTCAGTATGTCTTACTAAGATGACTGGTACATGAAATTTTTTCAGGAACGTCAAGGGAATCCAATAAACCTGATTTGTTTGTGTTTTTGTGCACAAATCGGAACGTCTATTACTGGTTGGGAGGGGTAGGTAATAGGTATGAGGTGAGTTCGATGAACTCTGTAGCTAGACGGAAAGTGATCAGCTGATTACTCGCGTCGTTGGTTAGAGTATTTCAACATCCATTGCTGGTTTCTTTCTCTACTGTTTTTGCAGTTTTTTTTACATAAATGGAATGCTGCGAACACACAATGCAATTTTACATTGAAATAATGAAAATGTAATTGAAAAAAAAATTGAAAAAATGAAAATTTTCCTGAGAAAATTTCCGGTAGAATATGATTCAAAATGAGGAGCTGAATGCACCCTGTTAGTTTGCGGAGGGCTGTCCCTTACACCCTGTATACAAAGTTATAAGGCCTCATGTGCTTACTTATGTAATTTCATCAGGATCCTTTTATTTGTTTTATTCCTTAACATCATCGTCACTCTCTTGTCCTCATTCAAATACATTTGGTAGATGCAACATGTTTTATTTCTCAACAATTTTTATCACATCACATTAATACTATAAAGGCGAATGTTTGTGAGTGTGTGTGTGTGTGTTTGTATATTTGTTACTTATTCACGCTCAAACGGCTGGACCGATTTGAATGAAATGTGGTATGTAGATAGCTTATACCCTGTATTAACACATATGCTACTTTTTATCCTGGTTATACGTTCCGTGGGATAATTTCCGACTTCCATGCGGGCGAAGCCGCGGGCAAAAGCTAGTAATACATACAGCGTGGTCCAAACAGTGACGTCAAAAAGCAAAATCTAAATTCCTCATACCCAGGGGTATTCGAAAATACCCCATATATGTTCCGCGATTTTTTGTAGTTTTCGAGTCATTTTTGTTTTTGTAATTATTTAGTTTCCTGCCGGTAGAGCTTCAAAAATTGATATCTTTTTTTTGTAGTGTATATTTTTCAGATATTGTTTTTTGTGACGTGATAGTAACATTCAAGACGACAATGTCACAAAAAATCTGAAAAATAGTAACTACAAAAAAGGTATGAATTTTTGAAGCTCCACCGGCAGAAAACTGTAAACAATTACAAAAACAAAAATAACTCTTAAACTACAAATAATCTCGGAACATACATGGGGTATTTTCGAATGCCCCTGGGTATGAGGAACTTTGATTTGTCATCTTGACGTCACTGTTTGGACCATGCTGTATATATTTGGGTGTAATCGAAAGTAAGCATGGTATAAATATTATGGTACTTATGTCCAAACGATATAAGCACCAAATTGACAATAAAAATGTATATTGAAACAGGTTCACGACGTTTACTTCCGTACATTGAATGTCGGCGGATCCATTACCCAATAATGGTTTTATTGCATCCGCCAAAAAACTGTTATCGGTTTCCGGGTATTTTTCGAAGGTTTTTTACCTCTGTCGAATAATCGGAAAGTAAAGAAGGATGTAACAAAAAAAATCGGTCAAGTGCGAGTCGGACTCGCGCACGAAGGGTTCCGTACCATATTATATGTTTAACAATCGCAAAGATAACTTTTTACTTATTTTATAATGATACTGTGAATTACAAGGTTATTTTTTGCAGTTGCAGAAAATCACCCATGTTTAAACAAAATACCTTATGAATCGCCGTTTTCAGTATTGTTGATTAAATACAGTATTTATGGTACCTACATGGTATAAAGAGACCAAACTATCATAATAGAAATATGACGTCTAGTGACAGCGAATTAGATATGGATATTTCATAGCAAAGTTTACCTAACGTAGTAGGAAATAAGGATGAAATTACTATAATCAAGGAAGAGATAGAAAAACTTAGACTGGAGTTGCAAACTGCCAACTCAGAGATTGAGAACCTAAACTTTGAAAATAACACACTTAAAAATAATTTACTAGACTGCGAAAAACAGATAAAATTACTAAAATCAACAGGAATTCAAGAAAGTTTAGACAAACAAAACTTACCTAGACAGTTCTATTCGCCCCAATATCAGCGGAGAGCTCGGACATTATTAATGAAAACTGGTTTACCTAGGGCTTCGTCTAGAGAATACACGATACAGGCACTAAACTTGATAAGTCCTAAAGCTGATGTATTAAACAATTCGGTTGCTGACAAAAATAAGTCTCCTGGTGTTGATAAGCATCTTTCATTCGAGGCAGCCACACGTACAGCTGAAAACCTACAAGATAGTGTCTTAAACAAAACTATCCTAAATTTCTCCAAAGAAGACAGTTGTGAAAATGAAGAAAGTATGAATATACGGCACACACCTATTGAACATGAACATGACCCTCCACGCAGTAGAAATACTGCCTTGCGCCATTACAAAGATAGTGAATAAAAAAAAAGAGTTATGATATTATGTAATGAACAAGGGATCGGATTACGTCAAACACTTCATCAGCTGTTGGGATCAGATTACACGGTATTCTCATTTATAAAATCTGGTGCTACTTTGAAAAACCTCATCAATTCATCAAAAAATGAAATATCTAAATTCAATAAGAATGACTATGTTATTGTTGTTGGGGGCCGCCATGAACGCAACCCATATGACACGGAAATGAATTTACATGCATGGCTATCATCCATCAAGAACACAAATATAATTATAACCGAGGTTCCATCAAATAGGTATCTTAATGAAACAAAACTCAATTACATGTTAAGGTTTATCTGTGGAAAGTATGACAATGTTGTTTTTATGGATATGGACTACTCTAGATATCGACCTCGGAGAACAAACTATAATCTAACTTTATCTAGATCTTTACTAAGGGAAATTTTGCAATTGGACTATAAATACAAATCAAATGAATATCAAAATTTATTATATATACAAAGTAAAACAACATATGTAGATAAATCTGTACAAACTGACTTTACAACCCATAAAAATAAAATAGAGACCGAAAATTTAGAGGAAATATTAGCAATAGAAAAACCAACCAGGATGCAAAGCCAAACCTGCATTGATAATTTCGCCCACAATTTCGAGAAAAAATGCAAGACGGAAGTGATAGAATTTGCCTTATCGGATCACACTGCGCAATTGCTGAAGCGTCCCGTACCTATTAACTGTGTTTTGAAATATTGGTATAAATCACAACGGGACTTTAGCCAAAAGAATATGACAAAATTTAGAACTTGCCTTGAGAAACTAACGTTCTCTGAAGTATATGACAATGACGATCCCAATGATGCACTTAACTCATTTATCGAACAATTTAAATTATTTTATGACCTATGCTTCCCCCGTAGACGTATTAGAATACCAATAAGCAAAAAACCAAAATGGATATCGCGAGGACTTAAATTATGTAGCTTCAAGAAAAGGCAATTATTATGGACGTCTAGACTTAAACCTACTCCAATAAATAAAACAAAATATTCAAATTACTCAAAGTTATATAAAAAGATAATTAAACTAACTAAAAGATCTCAAAATGACTACAATATTAAAACTTCTGACAATAAAAGCAAAATGACATGGAAAATAATAAAAAACCCTAAACTAAATCTACCTAATGACACAATAAATAAAATTCAAATTGACAATGAAACAATCAACAAACCTCAATTAATTGCTAACAAATTCAACGACTACTTTGTAGAAAAAATTGTGCCAATACCAGGATCAGGTGAAAGGTCGACTGCTTATATATTAAATAAACAAAAATCCATGTTCATGGCTCCATGTCAGCCGATACAAATATTCAACATTATAAAAGGTCTTAAAAACACTAACAGCGTAGGGTATGACGAAATCTCAACTAAGATTATAAAACATGTTGCTGATTTAATTTCTGAACACTTGTGTCATATTCTCAACCTGTGTATCAGCCAGGGTATTTTTCCTGACCGTCTTAAGATATCCATAGTGAAACCAATATTTAAGAAGGGTTGTAAGCAGCTAATGCAAAACTATAGGCCGATAGCGCTTTTGCCAATTCTTTCCAAAATTTTTGAGAAATATATTTATAATGAGCTATACGCATACTTAGAAAAACAAATGATTCTATGTAACGAGCAAAAAGGTTTCCGAAAGAATATGACAATTAATATGGCTATTTACGACTATTTAAATAAAATTATGACTAATATTGATAATAAGATACCTGTTTGTGCTGAGTACTGTGATATGACGCAAGCTTTTGACTGTGTTGACCATAATATTTTAAGAAAAAAACTTGACTCCTATGGTATAAGAGGTAACATTCTGGACTTATTATGCACTTACATTTCAAAAAGAAAACAATTTACTGCTATAACAGATTTAAACTTAAAGACTAAAGAAGAAGTTACTTACCTATCCAAAGAACGTACAGTGTATTTTGGAGTACCACAGGGCAGTGTATTGGGTCCCTTACTGTTCTTGATTTATATTAATGACCTGCCCAAAGCCATAGACTTCCCCATTACACTCTTTGCTGATGATAGTACGGTAACAATACCTTGCAATAAAGCAGAATTATATGAATCTGATGTAAATAACGCGGTCAGTTCATTAATCTCTTGGCTTAATAATAATAATTTAAGAATAAATCTTGGGAAAACCCAAATAATGCACTTTGGCCATAAAAAACCCAGTTTGAAAATGGAAGTTCAATACCAAAGTAACAGGATTCACGACGTAGATAGTGCAAAATTTCTAGGCTTGATTATTGATAGGCAACTCAACTGGAAGGAACACATTGAAGCGCTTTGTAAGAAAATTAGTAGTTCATACTATGCCCTGTACAAACTTGCTCCAACAGTTAACACAGATGCACTACTCACAGCGTATCATGGTCTTGTGGCATCAGTATTGAGATATGGTATTGTGTTTTGGGGTAATTCCACAAACAGAGAAGCCGCTTTTAAAGCGCAAAAAAGGTCCTTAAGAGCCATGTTTGGACTACAAGTAACGGACAGTTGTGAACCATACTTCAAAAGATACAAAATTCTGACACTACCGGCTTTGTATATTTGCCAAATAACTGCCTTATTTGTTAAGCTGAATGCACACTTGTTTCCCCACCTATCAGACACTGTTAAACGTAACAGGCGGAATGATATGTTACGCGGACGGAGGGCTAAAACAGCCTTAATGTGGAAAAGCATATTCTGCATAGCCCCGCAAGTATATAACAAAATACCTAAATCTATCAAAGAGTTAAATTTAAATGGATTTAAAAAGAAACTCAAAGACTTCTTATGTAATAAATGTTATTATAATTTAAACGACTACCTAAATGATACTTTGACATCCTAATTTAATTCTAATCTTTGACATCTTACTCTTTGATACTTTGACATTATTTAAATACTTTGACATCCTAAATAAAATGTGTGTTTTATGTGTTTATGACATTATTTCTATCTGCCATACCTCAAATTTTAATTTTAATGTCTAATATGCAATCAATAATGTTAATATAATCAAATAAATTAATAATAATAAATAAACCTACCTAATATTTGCACGCCACACTTGGCAGAATGTGACGATACCTGTGACTAACCTTTAAGACCATTTAATGTACCATGTTCTGACAAATAAATAAATGATTATGATTATGATTATGATTATAAAGAAGTTTCAAATTCCTAATTTGTTGAATTGTTGCGCTAGAGCTCGTACAAAAATGGTCTAAAATTTACAACTTTTGCGGCCCCCTATTTCTTAATTTTAAAAGATAAATTAAAAATATGTTTGTACTCTAGGTACTCAATGAGTTCTAGACGATGACACCCCACATGCTAGATTAAAAATTTTATTTTTTTATCAAAATGAAAAGTTTATTGTATGGGGACCGACCCCTTATATTTTGCTTTATTTTTATTATTTGTTGTTATAGCCGTAATAAACAGCGGAGGCTTAGTAAGTTTGTACTGGACTGTACGTGGTTGTCTGATTTCATGGATTTTAATTTTCTTGCGCGGAACCCTAATTATTTTTCTAAAATAAAAATAGCCTAAGTTACTCCTTAAAACATCAGCTATATGCCGTCAAAATCGGTGAAAATTCGCTTGGCAAGTTTCCTAACTTGACTCAAAGTACCATTTTTTTAATCGGACTGCGCTATAAAATTCTTCTACACAAACTTTAACATCCCTAAACCTCATTTGAGGAGTAGTTTTGAAAAACTAATAATGAAAAACATTATTACTCACTTATGCCAGTATTTGTGCTAAGTTTCAAGTTCATTAACCAAATTAATAAGATTTTTCATATAAACTGTATCTCTGTTTTCACGAACACAGATAAAGAATTTCAAAAATCGTCTGGTATGTTTCCATAACTTGACTCAAACATTATTTACACCAATTTTAGAGTTACTCAAGCCTCCAATAAAATCCTCCGCTATAAAATTAACTTTTCACCCCTTAGGGGTAGATTTTTGGAAAGCCCTGATACACGTTAGTCTTAATTTTTGGTCTCAAGTATAAAAACTGAGTTTTGAGTTAATCGGACCGCGTGAAGTTCCTTCATACAAACTTTGACACCTCCAATCCCTCCTTAGGGGGTAGTTTAGGAAAAAAATGATAAACTTAATAATTTACTTCGATGAATATTCGTGCTAAGTTTCAAGTCGAACTCAAGGGATAGGATTTTTCATACAAACTTTCATCCCCTGTTTTACCCCCTTAGGGATGGAATTTCCAAAAATCCTTCCTTAGTGGATGTTTACACTATATAAGGTATGTGCAAAATTTCATGTCTCTAGGTCCATTGGTTTGGGCTGTGCGTTGATGTATTAGTCAGTGACTCAGTCAGGACTTTGATTTTTTTATATATATAGATTTACCATGTTATTTTAAGACCACAGACTTCGTCTATTTTCTTAAATAACTTTGAAACTGTTTATTTTAAAATTATGAAAAAAATATGAAAAAAATATATTTGAGAACCTCATAGTAGGGCCCTTCCATTTGATATATCACACGGTACAGTTTGAAAAACTTTTTTAAAAATATTTTCTTATTTGCCCCCCAAAAGTGACCCCCCTATTCAAAATTCATTTATTTTCTTTAGCCGTACGTGTTTGGGTCACAGAAATTCATATGTGTACCAAATTTCAACTTAATCAGTCCATTAGATTTGGAGCAAATTGGCTGTGACAGACGGACAGACAGACAGACAGACAGACAGACACACGAGTGATCCTATAAGGGTTCCGTTTTTTCCTTTTGAGGTACGGAACCCTAAAAATAGAGCCAGCAGACTATTTTAAGAGTCCTTTAACCATTAATGATAAAATCTTCGATGTTCGAACAAAAATTGCACGAAATAAAAAACATTTTTTTACAATTTTATGCAAAAAAAAAAAAAATGTTTACAATACGCAATTACTTACCTTACCAGTTTTAAGGGAAACACAATTATTCCATTAAAATTGACGTACGTTACTTTAGCTTAAACGCTATCAAGTAAGTATAAAAACTCGCACAGCATTCTCATCTCAGCTGCATGCAATTGCCTTTCATTCATCCCTTTTGTGGCCCGACATTCTGATCCATACAAGACAGCAGGTCTAACCATTGTTTTATATATCTTCCCCTTCAGTTTAAGGGAAATACGGGAGTCGCAGATTGTTCCAGTGACCTGTAGGTCGATTCTGTAAAAATCTCACCGTGAAAACTTGCGTGGAGTGAGCTGTCAGTGTCATCCCACGGATGCTAGGGATTGACCAAATTACATTTACAATCAAGTTACAATCATAATCGAGATTTTAATTACATTTTTTAAGCGAATTCTATTCATAATGATTTTATATTATTTGTAAGATAGTAAGTAATAGGTACTTACTATCTTGTGTGTCTTGGTGTCTAAACATTACTATTTATGGGGTTTTCAAATAAAATAGGCAAATAGAAATTCAGACATTTTCCTGGACTAGTCCATTATTTATAGCCTGGGGCGCGAGCACGTCACGCGCGAACAATAAACTAAACTGCATAGGTACACATTCGCGCAATTGTTTGATATTCGCGATGTGTTTTGAAGAAGCGATAGTACCTAGTTAGTCGAGTAAAGACTGTGAGACGTTGTTCAGCGTTGTTATTAACCGAAATCTATTCAATATGAAGAGATAACCGATTGCTAAAAGTGAGCCTGGCTGACTAGAATTTAACCCCACAAATAAAACGACGTGCGGATTATAAGTAGGTACTTACCTAAAAATTCATTGTAGGTATGTAAGCACCTACCTACCTACGCGTTGCCAATAATAAAACACCATATACCGTAATCACATTATTATATGCACACTTGAATTTGGATGAAGTGATAAGTTCACACTAAGCACTCTCATTAGGTACCTACCACATTGACTTATATTTTTTTACCTTACGTACTTATTTAACTCGTAACGCGTCACATAGGCGCCACCAGCTTAACTAGTCGTAGCCAATAACAAAAGAATATTCATCAAACCATCGTCATGATATTACAAATGACCAAATTCAACAATTCAACAGACTGAACTGACAATTTACTGACACAACCTGCGCTGCGCGCGCACCTCGCGTGACGTCACCTCACGCGATTCACATGTTCACTTCACTTGAATGGCGTGAATCATCACATCACGCACTAACGAATTGTGTTTTTTTTACTTTCTAGTTACATAATTAACTTGTAACGCGTCACGTATGCATTACGTAGGTACACATTAAGAAAATGCAATACTTAACTAGTCGTTGCCAATAACAAAAGAATCAAATTATTACTAAATTCAACGAACAGTGAACGTGGAGCGTTATTAGCGGAATCCCGTGAAGTGATCTGTTCACGCAGGCGCAGTAGGAGGTACCTACGCATTGTTTTTTTTTTTTTTTTAATTTTCCGTTATTGACGGCTATGTCCATATGCTTTTATGCCTATTCGTATTCGAGTTCAGACAGTAATTAGTACTTACCTATTTATTTCAATGCTTTTACATATTTTAATGTCCAATCCAACTGTCTTTGTGCATTTTTATAGTCAGTTTAGTGCTTACATTTTGTTTTCAATAACTACACGGTTTTTAGGGTTCCGTACCAATATGGTAAAAAAGGAACCCTTATGGTGTGACTCAGTCTGTCTGTCTGTCACAGCTGGATATCTCAAGAACTACTAATGCTATCAACTTGCAATTTGGAACAGTTTTAGATGACGTTTACCCAACTATTTTGCACATAAAAAATAAATAAAAATACTTATATGTATTTTTTTTGCAACAGGGACCGAAAGGGGGTCTTAAAAATTCAAAGTGGGGCTACTAGGGCATGTGGGGTCTCATAATTATGAAAGAACGCTGTTTGCACATTCTCAAACATTTTTTTATTTTTTTTAGGCCGTACAGTTTTCGACTTTTGATGAAAAATGAAAAAAAAATATACTCCCCCCCCCCCCCCTCTTTTCTCCGAAGTTTGCAAACAGAAAAATCTGAAATTATTCTATGTGATAGAAGTTTGTAAAGATTACAGGAAAAATAAAACGATGTCTCTAAATAGCACACTTTTTCAGAAAACTGAACGGAACCCTGGGGTCGCGAGTCTGACTCGCTCTTGACCGGTTTTTTTTATTATTGGTAACAAATAGTAAAGTAGGTATGCATCTTCAATATAGGTAGGTATTAGGTGCGCTTTTAATTTATTTATTAATAAAATTAGGTATTTTTTGAGGAGACAGAGAGAAGAACGGAGTAGCCACACACAGACACTTATAGGTTGCACAGGTAGGTACGTTCTCTTTTTAGCTAATTCTAACATAATACCTACTAAATCGACCTTAGGGCATCGCACCGCAGTTTTCTCACCATTTTGGTACGGAACCCTAAAAACATTCATCAAAATATCTCATCATCGTCATCAAACCTATTACAAAAATCATTCAACAGTTGAACCCAGTGTGTTAGGTACCTACTATTCCCAAGCGATGTCGCCATGGCGACCACGGCATGTCGCGTCGTGCCAACGAGTACGCTTGCGCGTGATACCAACGACGCACATGCGCGTTACGGAATGCTGTCATGAATATGATGTGTCATTAGTTTCATAAGGTTGATGCGCCACGGTAGCCCGCGAAATTCAAAATTTCTTACGTTTTTTGCAATTTGTAGGTCAGTGTAAACTTGTATGTTGATTAAAATATAATTCGCGGTCGTAGCTAATATGGTTTAATAGAATTATAATCATTAGAATCAGCAATACAACTCCATAAGTTAGCATTTACCTCAAATCTAGCGATTTCATGAAATCATGAGGTTTGAGGTATATGCTAACTTATGGAGCTGTATTGTTGATTGTAATGATTATAATTCTGTAAAGCCATATTAGCTACGGCCGCGAATCATATTTTAATCAACATACAAGCTCACACTGACCTACAAATTGCAAAAAACGTAAGAAATTTTGAATTTCGCGCGCTGCCTTTTGCATTCGTATGTTCATCGATAATCCATGTTTGCGCTGCGCTGGTACACAAGGCTGCGCCCACTGGCGGCCACGCTGGTTTCGTACCCGTAGCCATACCATACCCATAGAATCCCTACGAATTCTATAATTAAAGTATATTTTATCAGTTTTATACGCCGATGTTTCTACTTGATAGCACTGACGACCTATGCTACGTGTAAGACGATCAACTGCTGCCTTAAAAAAAATATAACAAGAGCTGTTTTTTTTAGGTTCATAATCACAATTTATTTTAGTTTTTTAGCTGTTAGCGGCAAAGCTTCTTATGAGTTGTTAGATGAGCTCATCGGTAACGTATTAACTACAGGGAATTACTGAGAAATATGTAAATAAAACACAACAAATACTTACTAAGATTTTTATTTTTTAATTTACGGTTTAAATTTAATGTATGCTTCATATTGCGTTCTCCGAGATTTTCCTATTAGTCTGAATACATCTCTGTCTTTTATTCATTTATTTATAATACTTAGCAGTTGAAAATGAAAAATTTTACACCATGGTCTTTTTAATTTCCTTTTTGTGTTTCACAAGAAAGAAAGCCAAATGAGTACTTACCTAGTTAGGCATAATTTGGCTTTTTATTATTTAGGAAACATTCAAAACACAATTTTTGATAATTTTGAAGGGTTAAAATCAAATTAATATGAAGGCACTATTGTCTCCATAGTTTAACCACAAATAAGTAGTATATGTATATCTTTTAATTTTTGTATGGCTTCTTGCCAAAAACGCTGGTGTTGTGAACCTGATGTAGAGGATAAAAGGGTTTCCCTTCTACTATTTAAACTAGCACCATTCATTTGAACTATAGTGAAAAATTATACTGTTTTAGCAGTGTTTCCGTCCAGTGTGGAGGTCACTCCTCTCCCATCAGCATGTTGAGCTGAAACAAATGACACTTGAATTATACCAAGTGAGGGGTTGTAAGTTATTTAAAAAAAAATATGATGTTGTTAATGACTTTGTTAAAGTCTTAAGAGTTTGAGTTTCAGAAAATAATATTTCAGAATTGATGAGAATAATAATTAGTATAAATAAATTAAAACTGCTTGATTTATTACAACTATCATGACTGATCCAACTGCTAGTAAATGACAATGTTATCATTTCTATTTTTAGTTAACAGGGAATTAGGTAGAAAATACCAATTATTACACTACTTTTAGCACACAATCATCTGCCTAGCCTTTTCCCAACTATGTTGGGGTCGGCTTCCAGTCTGACCAGATGCAGCTGAATACCAGTCTTTTACCTCAACCCTGACCTCAACAACCCAGTTACTAGGTAATATGATAGGTATCCCTTGGTAAGACTGACTGTCCGACTTTCGGGCTTCTGATTACCCGTAACAACTGTCAAAGATCCAAGTATGACATACAACACACAAATACTTACATAACTGAGATGTACAAGTTGAGAGTGGCTGCAAACTGTTTTTTTTTTTCTGTGAACTCGAGCATAATTTTCTAATATCAAGGCACTGCAAATGATGTAGGTATCTGAAAAACAAGTTTAAAAAAATATATATTAATTTATAATGTCCCTTTAATGGCCGGGCTACACTACGCTTTAAACGCTTTCAGCATCACAGTAATTGTTCCATTGTTCAATGCAATGAATTGAGTGGCCACAGTTGAACGGTCAACGTCAATGATCATTGAATTCACACCCCTCGTCCATAGGCCATAGAGTATAGTAACCATTAAAAAGGCCATCGGCAATGTGAATGCTGTTGTCAAATTATATCCGTAGTGGTGGCTACACCTACGGTTATCGCCCAAGGAAAATTCAACAAAAAGTTGTTAGTTTAATTTTATAATAATAATCAACAGGTCAATCAATGAATATATTATATATAGATTTTAAGTAGTTAATTAAAATAACAGTCTTACCAGGGCAATATGTTTCATTTTCTGGGAATAATTCAGCTAAAATTCCATCTGAAAAAAGAAATGTATGTATTTACATTAGTTTGTATTATGTTGAAAGGCTTGTTTTATTTAAATGTTTAGGGGGTGATAAAGTGGTGATCAATAATGTTTGCCATTTATTTTGAGGTCAGCAGCGGTTTTGCAGTTAGCCTGGTTAAATTTGCCAATAATTCATACTAAAGTTGGCAAGAATACTCGAGTGGGTGTTAGAATGAAATATAAGCAATTACTCATTTTACAAGGTTAACAGGTAGTAATTGGATAACGTACGAACCTTCGTAAACTTTTGTGACTATTTTTTCCGCCGACAACAATGGTAAGACAAACATTGAGCCAATACTTCTCAACGATGTACCTTTTTCAAGGTGTTTCTGGCACAGACACAGATCTTGAGCACTTAATCACTGGCCTGGAGCCCCTCTATGAGTCCGATCTCAGATCTCAGGAAACGTACAGCGTAAAATTTGCCGCGTTATATTGCGCCGAATCGATTAACGAGCAAAATCACTGAGCGGACATTTTGTTTTACATAATTACTATCACATTCACTAATAAATCACACTAATATATTGTCATTTGTCACTAACAAACACACACTTAGAACATTCATTTGTTTAAATTACGGTTAATTATATTTTTGGATTTGGAAACTGGGAATTTAATGTTACAAAAGTAGTTTTTTTTTCTTCTGTCGAGTCAGTCGAGTGTCGATGAATAATACTTCGTCTGTGTGTGTGACCCACAGATTAAGTAGTATTGTGTGACCTGTGCGTCGATGTGATGACATAACTACTTAATCTGTGTGGCATAAATAGTAAGGTTGATGCTCCAGGGTAGCCCGCGAAATTCAAAATTTCTTACGTTTTTTGCAATTTGTAGGTCAGTGTGAGCTTGTATGTTGATTAAAATATGATTCGCGGCCGTAGCTAATATGGCTTTACAGAATTATAATCATTGGAATCAGCAATACAACTCCATAAGTTAGCATTTACCTCAAATGTAGCGATTTCATGAAATCATGAGGTTTGAGGTAAATGCTAACTTATGGAGTTGTATTGCTGATTCTAATGATTATAATTCTGTAAAGCCATATTAGCTACGGCCGCGAATCATATTTTAATCAACATACAAGCTCACACTGACCTACAAATTGCAAAAAACGTAGGAAATTTTGAATTTCGCGGGCTACCCTGGCGCTTTCATGCCGGGTCTACACTATAGGTCAACGTCAATGCCCATAAACGCTATAAACATCGCGGTAATTGTTCCGTTGTTCAACGCGATGAATTGAGTGGCCACACATGAACGGTCAACGTCAATGCTCATTGAATTCACACCCCTCGTCCATCGGCAATGTGAATGCCATGCCGTTGTCAAATTATGGCCGTAGTGGCTAAACCTATGGTTATCGCCGGCGATGTCCGTATAGTGTGGCCCCGGCATCACGGAACATTATAATTTATATACCCTAAGGAGGATGCACTAAGGTAGCCCGCGAAATTCAAAATTTCTTACGTTTTTTGGAATTTGCAGGTCAGTGTCAGGCTGTATATTTATTAAAATATAATGCGCGCCCGAAACTAGCATGGTTTTATAGAATTATAATAATTAGAATCAGCAATAAGTTAGAATTGACCTCGAACCTCATGATTTCATGAAATTGCTAGATTTGAGGTCAATTCTAACTTATGGAGTTGTATTGCTGATTCTAATGATTATATTTCTGTAAAGCCATATAATTTGCAGCCCCGAATCATATTTTAATCAACATACAAGCTCAAACTGACCTAAAAATTGCAAAAAACGTAAGAAATTTTGAATTTTGCAGGCTACCCTGGCGCATTAACCTTAATTCAAAGTAGGTACTAAATTCAAACTTTTATTTATTTAGTTATAGCAAAACGCAGCGCGAGCCACCAGTATTGCCAACAAGAATTTTAAATTCTGTTCTCTCAGAAAAATTTGACACATCGTTGTTGGTCAAGTACAGAATCTGCGCGGTACTTATGAAATTTTCAAAACGTATTTTTTTTTATTTTTACTTTTTTTTCAAGTTTCCAAACGATAATTATGGTTTTGAATCAGTTAGTTGACGAGAATTTCCGTCAGGCCACATAGTGAAACTGCTCACCCCGTGAGTGTACCTTTAGTGATTATTAACCGAACAATTTCAAACGTGTATCAGGGTTGCTAACCGACGATAATTATGGGGGCTACGATACGATGTACGATAGCGTATGTCGAAATTACGTTAAATGTACGATAATTTTGAGGTTTTAAAAAAAAAACTTTCTATAACAAAACGTATTCATCAGATGAAATTAAACGCAGAAAAAAATCGACAAAATGTCAATGTCAAGTATATCATCCAACAAGAAAGTCACACTCACAGTAACTGACATTTGACAGTAAGTGTTATCTCTCTCTTCTCTTTCCCTCACATTTCTTTTCTTTCACTTGCGTGCGACCGTGACTCCGCCGCGCCGACTCCGCGTTATTATCCTGTATTCCTTCAATACCTTTCCAGCAATACCTTTATAATTTCTATTTGCTAGTTTACGTGGTGTGGGTAGTTAAATAAATACTTCAGTGATACACTCTGTGGTTGTTGAAAAAAAAACAAAATTTTTATTCAATCGATAAGTGCCATAAAAATGCATTAAAATTTTACATTTTCATATTTCGCGCGAAAACGCTAGGACGCCATATTGCTCTGTGGTCATGACGTCAGTTGGTAGTGTAAATAATCACTTTATAATGTTGACAGTTGACATTGACACTTTTTAATTTACACAGCGGTATGACGTAATAACATGGCGGCTACTTTCATGGTGTTAGAAAACAGATTCAAAAACTGAAAACTTTGAATTGAATTTTAAAAATTATATTGTTATTTTACGAACTAAAAAAAAATCAAATCAATCGGCAAATCTAACTTAGAGATGTGTTGATGATTCTTATGGTATAATAATATTATGTAACCACATATGTTTTACTGTCGCGTATTATATTTTGATCAAGATACAACCGGACACGGACCTGCAAATTACAAAAAACCCGAAAAAAATTGAATTTCGCTGGCTACCACTGCGCATCCTCCCTAAATTCCAAAAACAACTGCACTATGCTGGAAATAAACAACAGAATTTTGAATTTAGTAACTACATTGTCAGTGATATTTTTAGTAAAATAATCCATCCATAGACAAAGATTACTAAACTTTATCATCTGTGGTGGAAGCGTGCGTTGGTCTCTGGCTCTGGCTGGCACAATTAATGAATGACATCAAGAAAAAAAACTATTTTCAATTATCCAAAGTGTAATTAACTGTATTTAGATTGTTAAACAAATGAATCTTTGTCAGTGACAGAATTATTAGTGCGCTACAATCGTGAATGTGATAGTAAGTAAGACATAATGGCACGATTTAATGTCAGCGGGAGCGTGTGATTTAAAATGACAATATCTCTTAGGATTTATATTGGAGCTGAACATAATCTAATGACATGTCGTACAATGCGTTTCAACTAAGAATAGGAACGTCAATGACATCTAATGAGGTCAGTATTCATCATTTCACACACTATATTTATTTTATAAACACATTCTGGAGAAAATAAATTAGGATATGGAATGAAGGGGCATGGAGCATGAAATTAAGAATTACATTACTTACAATAATTGTACTCAAAATATAGGAATTGGCCCATGTGATTTAATAAGTGGTTCAATATTGATTTAAAAAAATATACTCTCATTATGTGTAGGAATTAAATAAAACAAATATTAATAAATGCTTACCATTATTTTCAGTGGTGCTGTGCAGTCCACACATACATTTGACGGATGCCAATCCGTTCTCACCAGGCATAAAGAAGTTGAGAAGGCTGCTGCTGGCTCACCATGCAGTAGAAACTATGTATTAGCAATGTTATTTGATGTGATACTCGATGAATAAATTTTATTAACTTATGTACTGATGTACCCAATAAACAACCTAATAAAGTAAAGCTTATATCATAAGAAATTTCTTCCAGCAGACCTGCGACAGGAGAGTTGGATGACAGACGTAGACTCAGTGTGTAAAATAGTACATAGGAAAACATAAATTCGATTTTAAAGCAACATGAATTTATGAATTTCTTGTTAGCAAGAGAGGAGCAATTTGTGTGTAGTTCTAAAGATATTAACAGCACCCATAACTAGATTATTGATGTGCTTCTATATTTATGTTATAAGGTTTGTATCTTGTACTGTGGTTTATCTAGATGGTGGGATATTACTAACTATGTGCTTTTTACGTAAGTATTATGTGCTTAGGTAAACGAACAATACACCAATCACTGAATACTTGCACAGGACAGATTTATGAAGTTGCTCAATCTCACCTCTTGTGTACGCAATATCCATACCTAAGAGGTGAGATTGAAATCTAAAAGCATTGAAATAAATAGCTATGTAGGTACTTATTGTCTCTTAAACTCTCAAATACGTCAATATTTGGGTGCTGCTCAACGTTTAAAAAAATTGTCATAAGATACTAATGACATGACAATGACAGCATTCGTGCGTATTGACGTTCACGGAGTTCTCCGTTGCTAGGGGCGATTTCACGGCGCGGCGTGCCGTGGTTGGTTAGTCGTCAGACCAGGGAGAATGGTGATATTCTCACGCATGCGCTTCGGCAGAGTGAGATGGTTCAACTGTTGAATGAATTTTGTAATAGGTTTGTTGATGATGATGATATTTTGATGAATGTTTTTTATTATTGGCAACGAATAGTGAAGTAGCTATGTACCTATCTTCAATAAACAATAGATATTACATTCAGGGTGAGAGCCTGGTCGTCTGTCACACATGGTACCTATCATAATATGGACGCCACGGCAGTCTCTCACAAAGTATCATATTATGGATTTTTGTAAAAACGTTTTAATTCTTGGCTCTAGGTGCGTGTGAAGAGAGAAAAATACTTACAAGATTAAATAGGTATTATTAGGCATTTTCTTAGTGCGCATGCGTGACACGATAAAGCATTAATTACCTAGTTAATAAAAAACCGTGTAGTTATTAAAAACAAAATATAGGCACTAAACGGACTTTTTAGATGCACAAAGACAGTTGGATTTAGACATTAAAATATCTAAAAGCATTGAAATAAATAGGTACTAATTACTGTCTGAACCCGAATACGAATAGGCTTAAAGGCATATGGACATAGCCATCAATAACGGAAAATTAAAAAAAAAAATCCCCACGCGGGAAGCGGGGGGGGGGGCGCGCGGGCGGGGCGATCATTTCCACTTCCCTTCCCGTGATTCAGCTCGTCGCCTAGCAACATCACTTCACTGTCATGTGTATTCGTTGAATTTAGTCGTTGAATTTAGTAATAATTTGATTCTTTTGTTATTGGCAACGACTAGTTAAGTATTGCATTTTCTTAATGTGTACCTACGTAATGCATACGTGACGCATTACAAGTTAATTATGTAACTAGAAAGTAAAAAAACTCAATTCGATAATGCGTGATGTGATGTGATCACTTATGCATTTCACCGGATTCTGGTCAACGCAATAACGGATGAGTGAAGTGCGCGCGCAGCGTATTTGTGTCAGTAAATTGTCACTTGAACTGTAAGTTGAATTTGGTCATTTGTCGAAATGCATGACGATGGTTTGATGAATATTCTTTTGTTATTCGCTGCGACTAGTTAAGCTGGTGGCGCATACGTGACGCGTTACGAGTTAAATAAGTACGTAAGGTAAAAATAACTCAATGCGCATCCAATGTGGTAATGAGAGTGCTTAGCGTCATTTCATCCAAATTCAAGTGTGCTTATAATAATGTGATTATGGTGTTGTGTAGTATTGGCAACGCGTAGGTAGGTAGGCGCCTACATCCTGCAATGAATTATTAGGTAAGTAACTACCTACCTACTAATAATCCGCACGTCGTTTTATTCGTGGGGTTAAATTCTAGTCAGCCAGGCTCACTTTTAGCAATCGGTTATCTCTTATTGAATAGATTTCGGTTGATGACAATGCCGAACAACGTCTAACAGTCTTTAGTCGACTCTATCTACGTACTATGTATCTCTTATTGAATAGATTTCGGTTAATGACAATGCCGAACAACGTCTAACAGTCTTTAGTCGACTCTATCTACCTACGTACTATGTATCGCTTCTTTAAAATACATCGCGATACGTAATTATTATCAATCTCGGGTGCTCGGGGGCTCGGGTGAAAATAGAGAAAACGAATTTTCCTAGATTCCCGTAAATCTATTGCAACTTTCATGGAAATCGTCACAGCCGATTTCGAGCACGTGGTTGCTCATTTTTTTATTATATTTATTGTTCGTGCTTGACGCGCTCACACCTCAGTATAAGTACCTACATACGGAGTAGTATTCTAAAAAAAAAAATAAAAAAACGAAATTGAGTTTGTGACTGAATTTCTGTTTTGAAATTTTGATTTAAAAATACCGTAAATAGTAATGTTTAGACACTTAAATACTAGCTTTGAATTAATATAAAATGATCACTAGAAAATAGCGTAAAAAATATTATTAAAATCTCGATTATGACTGTAAAAATGTGCTTGGTCCATCCCTAGTATCAGGTGGAATGACACTGACACTTCACTCCACGCTCGCTTCACGCAAATTTTCACGGTGAGATGGTTACAGAATCGCACGGCTGCTGTTATTTCATCCATGCATACACTACCTATCGCCAAAATATAAATAATCCAACTACACTCATATGCACACCACCTAACTCTCTTTGACACCGTAGTTTCTATCGCAGAGAAGAGAAGCGTCATTAGATAGTAATTTGCTAAGACCACTACAAACTATTAAGCCAACCACGAGCAGTAATTTGACACAGACTAACCAACGTTGTTATGTAGGTAAAATAATACGCGCCACGTTTGAAAGGGATTTCAAAGGTTGGTAAATAGTTGGGCGGTTGTCGAATTTCAAAGGATTATAATTGGAAAATTATTAATCGCACACCAGGTAAATTATTCTAACATTAAATACTTTACATCTAATAATCTACATGTACACCAAATCAATGACTGCACTACTAATTAACTAATTGAATATCAAAACTTGTACAAATAATAATCATTATTTATATGTAGGATTGGCCCAAACATCAGAAATAAAACTCAGATATGGCAATACACAAATTAATTAAATTGAACAATCAGTTATCAATTTAGAAAATGTAGAAATATAGAAATGATATAAAATTAATTAAATAACTAATAATGGTAGTGAAGGCGGTCACATAGGGCAGTACTGACTGTCAGAGACAGTGGTCCACGCACCCACCACAATAAGGACAGTACTAACTGTCAGAGACAGTGTTCCACATCCAATACCGGGCAGTACTGGCTGTCGAGAGACAGTGGTCCGTGCTCCAAGACGCATCCGTACGAAATGCTCCCCGACTCCACAGCGCCCTGTGGATATCGCTACGCCCCGCAAGGGGCGTGGCGTGCGGCTCCAGGGCTAAGCCCCCCTACCGCGGAAGCTTTACGGTGGTCCGTAACTACGGACCCCTCATTTTGGTCGCCACTGGCGATGGCTGGTTGGACGTGCTGCATTAACACGCCCATGGAGATGGTGTCTGTCTTTGTGTCCGTGAGCTCGCTACGGCATATGCATACTACCGCTTTCTTCACCGTGTTTCGGCGGTCAACTACTACCGGGTGGAGCCCGCATCTACATGCGTGAAGCCCAGCAGATAGCGACCAGCGACAGAAACACGGACTCTGCGTTCCCACGGATGGGGTGAGTGGCCCCCGTCCGACCCATTTTCAGAGCTAGCCGAGCCTGGGCCGGGGGAGGGGGACCGTGTCGTGGGTGTGAGGGTGGCGTTGTACTGTGTGTCGCCACCCGGTGTCTATGCAAATACGCGCACGCCCGCGCTGCGTATTCGCGTGTGTGCTTTGTGCCTGTATAGAGGTGCATGTCTGGGGTTTGCCACGTGATACGCCTAAATTATCCTAGCACGCACCACGTGACAGCGTATGTATTTGTGGTGAAAGTGTTGCTGTCACAAGTGAGCCGCGTGTAGCCGGGAGCGGCTCACTTGGAAGGTCAGTCCGGTACGGTGATGGGGTCATCGTCCGCAAGCAGGTCGCGGGGCAGGGGCCTAGCGTCCGGGGGGCGCGTATGCCAGGGCGCGATCTGCTTGACATGTGGCCAGGCAGACGCGTCGGCACGCGCGAACATCCCCTTCGCCAGGCGGCCCACAAACTTGTCCAGGCTCTCAATCCCGAGGTCGCGGTGAAGCACGTCGTTCCTCACGAAGCGGGGCGCGCCGACTATTGTCCGCAGCGCAAGGTTCTGCTGCGCGCGGAGCAACTTTCGGCTAGGCTCGCTCGTGAGGGCAAACCATGATGGGGCGGCATAGGTCAAGATTGGGCGCACGTACAACTTGTACACGCCCAACTTGACACGATGCGGGAGGCGGGACGAGAGCACAGGTCTAAGTAGGTTGCGGGCGACCCTACCCTGTGCGGCGACATTGCGGACGTGTGGCCCCATGGTGAGCCGACGATCGATGGTGACACCCAGGTATTTGACCCGGGGCGACCAATCGATGTCGACTCCTTGCAGCCTGAGGGGTGGTGGTAGACGCGCAGCCCCTGTAATTATCGCCTGCGTCTTACCCACGTTCACCGACAGCCGCCACTTGGCCAGCCAGTCGGGAAGGAGGTCGAGGGCGCGCTGCATTTTGACCGCCGCGTAGTTCGCATTCAGCGAAGTGGTGATATACGCGGCGTCGTCAGCATACAGCGCGAGCGTCGCTTCTGCTGTAGTGGGGATGTCGTCCGTGTATCGTGAGTAACACGCCGGCGACACGCAGCTACCCTGGGGTACGCCCGCCAACACCGGGCGGGCGCTGGAAAGCGCGCCGTCGACCACCACCCTGAAAGTCCTATTCGAGAGAAAGTCAGAAACCACCCTAACAACGCGACGGGGCGCGTCTGAGGTGGCCAGCTTGTAAACAAGGCCGTCATGCCATACGCGGTCGAAGGCCTTCTCCATGTCGAGGAGTACTGCGACCGAGTATTCTTTCTTATTTCTGGCAGCTGCGAGTAGGTGCAGTACCCTCGACAGCTGGAGCGTCGTGCTATGCTCCGCCCGAAACCCGAATTGCTCCGGACGCGGCGCGATGTGTGGTTGGAGATGTCGCAGCAGGAGTGCTTCGAACACCTTGGAGATCGTGGACAGCAGAGTTATCGGCCGATAGCTCTCCGGCTTCAGGATGTTTTTGCCGTACGCGTCATTATGCTGCCCAAGGCGGGCAAAAACTCCACAGCGCAGTTGAGCGCAGATCCTTATAAAGGCGATCGCTAGTGGTGGGAAAACGTCACAATATTTTACTGACTGACTTCAAGTCCTTTAAGCCAAATGCGTCTGGTGCAAGTTCCACTAGCGCCATCTAGTCGCCGTCTCTCGTAGCTGCTAAACAATATATAAGTATTGGGCACCCCGAGGTTCAGTTTGGTCAGGTTCCTTTAAAACCTGCAGACAGAAATAGGTCCAACGACCTGAAGTTTAATTTATTTAACATGCAAACTTTGATGTGCACACAGTATTTTTGATATACGTATTCTGTTGGGAAAAATTGGTAGTTTTTGATGTGCGTTTAAATACTACGCATTATTATAATGATTATTTGGTAGCATTATCTACAGTGTGGCTATTATGTTATCACATATACTTTTACATGATTCTGGACCATTATAAATTGAAGTCGCTTTTCGTGTCTGTCTGTGTGACCGCGTTGTTTCTAAACTACGCAACAGATATAAATGTGGTTTTCATTCACCATCATTTAGAAAATTTATTGCGGAATATTTATATGTAAAATACTTTAATATTAAACATACGAATAATAAATAAATCTCGATATTTTGTCAAGTCTTAAAAACCATACGGAGCTACAGGTTGCTAGTTAGTATATGCTTTTAATTTTGAGGTATGTACTAGGTTCAATTTTCGGGTATTTGGGGTTATGAAAGGCATATTAGTCCTATTACCTGCTAGACGATTTGGACTGGTCTAGACTAGATAATACTATGTCTAGACTATGTAGGTATATGACTTAATATGTCTAGTATTATAAGAATGTAATTTGTGGAGATAAGTAAACATATTTTTTCCCTCTTTTCTAACTCTTTCTAGCTAGAAAAATAAGGCAGTTGACTGATGTAGCCACAGCTAGGTTAGTATACTTTGCTTATTTCTACAATATTATGTCGGATGGCGTTCTGCTGTTTACAAAAGAGGGCAATACCCGCGATCTATAAAATGGGTCCTCGTGAGTCCCTTAGAGACAAATTCAAAGAAATTGATATACTAACTCTGCCTTTTCTTTACATCTTAGAAAGCATTTTATATGTTCGCAAAAACTTAGGACTTTTCAAAATAAGAAACTATTTCCATAACATAAATACACGTAGTAAACATGAAATTGTGACAACCAAATTTAGATTAACTAAAACAAGCAAGTCATTTCTTATAAACAGTATCCGCTTCTATAACAAGTTGCCATCAAAGTCGGTTACAGAACTTAGCAATGGAAAGTTCAAAACCCACATCAAGGCTCATACAGGCAGAAGCGATATCGCGTCGCGACGCGATATTTTTCTACGGATATAATATCGCAATATCGCGTTGGCGACGCCTCAGCCTTTAGACGTGTCCTTATAAAAAAAAAAAACAAATAATAAGATTAAAGACTACGTTGAAGACAATAAAGTTTGGCAATCATTCCTTCTGCACATGTGGCTTCCCTGGTAGGTACCTCAAACGGCATATAATTATGTGCTTAAGTCGTACCCGGCCGTCGCACGACAAATAACGGACCCAATAGATTTTTTTTTGTTATCTGTACACCTGGGTGTCAATCTACGTTTAAAGATTTAACTGCTCCCAAACTACGATTCAAATTTTTTATATTATTTTTTACATTCTTCCTTGATTATGTCAAGGAAGAATGTAAAAAATAATTACTATTAATCAACTCATTATTTGACATTATTATCTATACCTACAATTCCAATTTTAACTCTTTATTAGTGGCTTTTGTGAACATGATATTTGTTCAGATTTGTTACTGTAGTTGTAATGGCAATCATGTCATTTGTGTCAGTCATGTTATTCAACCGGGCTCAAATCTAGACTCCGGCCTGCTACTGAGAAATTCCAGATAGAAAAACCCAATAACACTTTGCTTGACCCGGGTATCGAACCCAGGACCTCATGCTCAGCAGTAGCGTTTGCGACCACTAGATCAACGAGGCAGTCATGTGGGTGTACTATAGGTACCTACACCTCTACTAACCCTTCGAGGAAATACAGGTGTTATGTTATGTAAATTAATTTAAAAAACGCGCAGTAATAAGGTTCTGTAGTTGCACAATAATGCGGACTAAGAAGAGGGCTTTTTGTTGTTTCATGAATATTTGACTATTACTCGTGAACTTGAAAAGCCTACTTAGCTCTGATAGCTAGATCCTTTTAACTTCGTTATATTACACTACTACCTTGAATTTTTTCACCCATCCAAAACCAACCATTTAGCTGGCAGGGACACACACACTTGACTCTGAAGCTTAATATTTCAGAAACGGATCCCTAAATCGAAATAGTAGATTATTAATCAAGGGGATAAAGCAGTGTCTTCTGTCGCGGGTGACGATTTAAATCGCGAGCGTAACGAAGAACTCCAGGTTTACTCCCAAGCGTAGCGAGGGTGTTAAAAACTGAAATCACGAGCGAAGCTAGAGATTTAAGACGAGTCCTGAGTGTAGCGAGGGATTTAAGTTCACCCAAGACTAAGACAGCTTTATCACCGAGAAAAATACTCTACTTTTCGTACCATTTGCGAAAAAATTAACACAATAATAATATGAGATAAGCATTTTAGAACATTAACTTATTTATAAAAATAAATTAAAATAAACTTAACGTTTATGTATTTGAAGAAATGAAAACGCGGCATATTCCTAGACTAATATTTTTTTGTCGGAAAAGCAAAGGCATCAAGCTCATACGGCCTCGTCGGTTTTCGTAATTTTATTTAATAATCATAACTGCATAATAAATGCGTATTCCTTTTTCAAAAAGATGTATAATGCTTTATATTCAAACTCAATGGTGTAAACACAGATGTAGTTCAGTATAAATTTCGGTAAGTATTCCAAATTTAAATCACATTCTCCCCCTAGAGGATGAATGAAATTCAGTACAAATTTCTTTCCCTGTTTTTAACAGATTAAAAATGACTATTGTTATGTTCGCTTTTTGTGGCATAGAATGTCACTTTTTTGAGCAAGTGGTACGAAAAATTGTTTTTACAACCCGCAATATTTTTGAAAGAACCATCCAACAACACCCCATACCCATGCCCCACACCATGGGGTAGACGATAAAAAAAAACATCTCCAGTATTCGTGTACAGAAGGTACCCTAAAATTTTTTTTTTTTCATGATTTTATTTTACCACTTTATCGGCGTGATGAATATGATTACATACCCAAGCCAAATTATAGCTTTCTAGTAATAAGAGTCTGTGAGCTGAGGTGAGGACGGATAGACGGACGGACATTAGCGAAACTATAACGGTTCCTTGTTGACTACGGTAAAAAAAAGTAATTAAAAAAACTAAAAAACCCGACTGCGGTAAAAGTTAAGTTAAAAAAAAACTGAAAAGCTAAAAACAAGCCCATTTTAAATTAAATTAAAATGGGCTTGTTTTTAGCGTTTTGTTTAACTTAACTTTTACCGCAGTCGGGTTTTTTAGTTTTTTTAATTACTTTTTTATTTCCAGCTTTTTAGTTTACAAATGTCAAAAATTTCGCAGACGATTTAGTTCTTGCAAGAAGTTTTGAGGGTTATTTTGATTTCGATTTTCTTTTCATGTTTTTTACGATTTGTCACTTCGAATTGCTTTTAACCATATAAGTTGTATATATTTTTGTAATCACCTTTTAAAACCCTTCAATTTGATATGCCACTCGATGGTATTAGAAGAAAAAAAAATTTGAACTCCACAATATGGCACCCCAAATCCGCCATTTTACTTTGTTTATGATTTTAATGTAGCCAGTGACACTCGCGCTACCAAGACAAACCTAAAGACGTATAATTCATCCAAATCCGTTCATTCGTTTAGGAGTTACGAGGGAACAAAGAAACGGACATACATACATACATACAGGTCAAATACATAACCCTCCTTTTGGGCTTCGCCGCAGTCGGGTAAAAAAACTAAATTCTAAAACTATCTGCACGTTACTCTTTGAGCTACTAAACGAGGTCAAAAAGAGCGGGTATCGTTAAAGTAGTGCATTTGGTCGGAGATGAGCTCAAAATAGCCGAGATCACGCAAACGACGGCTCTCCAGCGTCCGGCTGATAAAAGACTGAGCACACTGTATTGTGGCGAAATGCGGGTAGGTAATAAAGGTATCTGTACAACTTTGTTGTTGCAACTAACGATTTTGCATTATGGTGGTAAAAGGCGAACTGGGCGAAAATAAAAAAGAGACGGAGTCAATTACCTCCACATGCGAAAAAAGAGAGCGCAACAATGCGCTCAAACCTCGCTCAGGCCTAAATAAAAGCGCCAAAACAAATAAAAATTGTTTAAAAATAAATTAAGCTCTCTATCAAAAAATATTTTCAGCCAGTTTTCAATTACCTAATACGCACAATTTGAATGCAATTTTGTAATGAAATTACTTAGGATTTTAGGATTACGGAAAAAAATATGAAAAGGTTTTTTCATAATTAAATTCTATCGAGGAAATTTAACCCAGTTGCGTTTTCCTTCAGTCAGAGTATTAATCAAATAGTCAATAAACATATATCCAAAAATTAAATTCATACATCATGATGTAATAGTGAAATAAATGGTAGCGAAGGAGCCCCCATTTATTTTGGTATCGCCATAAGATTCAGATATATGGCAACGGCCTTGAGTAGTTGGGGTTTTGCGTGTTCTGTACTGAGCTACCGCATCGCGTCGTATGTTCACCGGGTAATAGGATTCGCCCGTCAAGGAGCGCTGTCCTCTCAGATCAACAAAAAAAGGAAGATTGAGCATCGTGAACATCAAAAGTGAACCACATTTTTACCTATGTGTGAATGAATGAATTAACGTTTCAATGGCGCGGCTCCTGAAATGTAAACCTAGGATTTTTTTTTGTATTTTTACAAATTTAGACAAATTCACATCTACGTTTTAAAAAAAACTTCAGACCTTTGCGACACTTTTTCAGTGAGATATCGGCGATAACGTGTTTTTCACCGTTTCAATGGCGCGTCTCCTGAAATATAAACCTATGATTTTTCGTTGTATTTTTACAAGTTTTGGCAAATTCAAATCTAGGTTTTACAAAAAACGTCAGACCTCTGCGATGCTTTTTCAGCGAGATATCGGTGATAACGTATTTTTCACCGTTTCAATGGCGCGGCCATGAGGTTCTAGTCTTACAGCTCCTGCAATATAAACCTAGTATTTTTTGTTGCATTTTTGTAAGTTTTGACAAATTCAAATCTGGGTTTTACAAAAAACTCTAGACGTCTGCGATGCTTTTTCAGCGAGATATCGGCGATAACATATTTTTCACCGTTTGAATGGCGCGGCCATGGGATTCTAGTCTTACAGCTCCTGAAATATAAACCTAGGATTTTTTGTTGTATTTTTACAAATTTTGAAAAATTCAAATCTAGGTTTACAAAAAACTTCAGAACTCTGCGATGCTTTTTGTAAACTGTTATTAACCAAAATTTCAGGTCTGTGCAATGCTTAGTTTCTGAGATCTCCGTGGCCGCGCGGTTCTCCCCGTTTCGATGGCGCGGCCACGTTCAAACCCTTCTAACTTTTTAACCATAGCTTTGACAAATTTGTGGTTTTTGGGAGTCAACTTTTACAAATTGTTACAAAATGTTGGCATAGTTTTTTTTTTAACGGCATGGCCGCGCGGTTGAAACGAACACCTATTTTTGCTGTGCCCGACAGGGTCCATAATGATCACCATCTAAATACACATTGTGGAATGCAAATAAATTATTGAGTATTGAGTCTTTATCGAGTATTGAATCGTACAGTCCACCGAACTTTATCTTAGATTCCTTCCGTTCGAAAAGTCGAAGTATTCTCACATTTCTTAAAATAGTGAACAAAAATCGGAGCAGTAAGTATCAATACGATTTGTCAGCATTACACACGGATTTAAAATCGCAATTCTAACTACAATACTTCGAAACGTAAATTACCACAGTATAATAGCGATACAGTATTTTATATAGGCTGGGCTGGGCTGGAACTCGTGACTAAGTAATAACAGCCGCACGGCTCGTTCCATCAGGTAAAGCTACGCTTGCCGCGGTTGGTCCATGGATGTGTGACCATCTTTACATATCGAGACTCGCCGTTGGTCCCGTCTGTCATTTGTGGATCTTTGACAGTCGTTACGGGCCGTCAGAAGATCGAAAGTCAGTAAGACTGGTTGTCAGTCTTACCAAGGGATATCGTTGTAACTGGGTTGTGGAGGTCAGATAGGCAGTCGCTTCATGTAAAATACTGGTATTAAACTGTATATGGTCAGACTGGAAGCCGACCCCAACATAGTTGGAAAAAGGCTACGCAGCTTGATTGATTTTATGTTGACGTTAAATTAATTATCTACGGCCGCTCGGTAGGTAAATACGTATCCGTCCGTGCGTAACTGCCGCGTACTCGAAGTAACGTAACTGAGACTGACTGAGATTTCAAAGCGCGTCATTTCAACCGTTTTCTATGAAGTTATAGTACTGTATTATTATTATACTGTGGTTTTACTCGAGAGCGTACCTATAGGAGACAAACTAAAGAGGGTGATAGTCAGCGAATTTTATGAAGGTATTTTATAAAAGTTAATATGTCTAGCTCCGTAGATTTTAAGATAGCACGCAGTTGGTAAGTTTAATTTATTGGAACTTTTCCCTATCAGAGCTTAGTCATAGGACTAATTTCATTACCTATACCGTTCACGCGTCGCTATGTACTAATTTATAAACCCAAAACCCCAGGGTTTGGGGTAGTTGCGAACCCCATAGGTTCACAACTACTGATGATGATTGGTTTTCCATCGGATGATGTTTTTTTACGCTTATATATATGTGATATAAGCTTATATACCTATTATGTAAAGGTTTTTCCTTATGAACACCCGTGTGTTCACTTGACGTGTGAGGGGTTAACGAACCATAATGCTCAGTATGGGTCGTCTGAGATGATTTACGACATTAACTGCGTTTTTGTATTGGAAGTAATGTCGAAAATATGCAATCATCTCATGTAGACAGTTTCATTCGTCTTACGTCAAATTATTTTAACTTTTAATTATTTTTAGCAAACACGCGAGGGAAACGTATTGTAAATTGGAACGATTATAAAATTGAAAAAAAAAATTTGTTCGCTCAATTTTTATTTATATTTTTGAAGTGAAAACTTGTTTAGGCGCGTTGGGTGATTTTTGGTATTGGAAAATCTTATGATTTCACGCTGTCAAGTTTTCACTTTAAATTTAATTTATTTTTAAATTTAATTTATTCCTTTATCTCAAGCAGCTGTGGCCCATACAAAAGACAATAAGTACACAAATACAAAAAAATACTACATAAAAAAAAAATATATACATTAATACATATAAAAACATAACTTATGAACTAAGACTAAGACACACGAAACCACTACTACTTATTACTACTTTTACTTATTTTTAAGACTTTGTTCAATACCCATTGTGCTTGTCGTAAAAAATTAAACCAGAATGTTATAGGATACTTGTTTTTTTTATTAAAAAATCGTTCGGATTTACGTTGCGTGTATGTCACGAATTTGAGCTAGGGCCTCTAATTATTTTTTTAACACGGAACCTAAAAATAAAGCAGCAAGGACTTATAAATATTTTGTTCTCAATATCTTGAGTTTGTTTTACCATATTATTTCACCATACTACACACTTGAAAGATAAACATACACTGAAATAGGTACTTACCTACAGTTTAAACACTGACATTCCGTTGAAACCCTTAATCTTCGTCTAAGGACCTCCTAATCTCCAGCGGGACAGCCACAGTGGTAATAAACAAACAATTTAGGCTGGACACAAGTCGTTACAGCGGTCATTTGTACCAGGGTACCAGGAAGGAAGGTTTTAAGACGTGTCTAGCACCCTTATTACGTACAGTACGACACAACTTAGATGTAGCATAGATTTGAAAATTTGTATTCATTCATTTCAATTTTAAGAATGTATTTGGATAGATGACTTAACAAGATCATTTTTGCCTAATCTAATAAAGATTGGTGATGTTGAAAGTGCACTCAGTTCGGATCGTGATCGGTTTTACGAATTTTGCCGATGCTACATCTATGTTGATAGAGTACCTTACAGTTAGTAATTAGTAGTACCGCAAAACTCTAAAAAAATACCTATTTTCACTATAGTGTGATTTTGCTATGTTCGTAACAACATACAACCGACTCCCAAAAAAACACTGCAAAGTGAAAAATAACTTTAATTTCGGAAGTCGGTGTCTTTGGTTTTTTATTTACTTTCGTTTTTTTTGCCACCGACTTCCGAAATTAAAGTTATTTTTCACTTTGTAGTGTTTTTTTGGGAGTCGGTTGTTTTTTTTTTGTAAAAAGTTTTTATTTTTCACTTTTTAGTGGTGACACTACAACTCAAGTAGCGCAATTTGAATGAATTTGAAAAACTGCATGTCCTAGAACCAAAAATTCGAAGACATGTGACATCTACCAACCTGCACTGGCCGAGAGACGGCCTGTGTCCCAGCAGTGGGAACATTATAGGCTGAGCTTGAGGAAGTGTTGATGATGACGTCACGCTGTAGTAGATGCACGATGGCTGCGCAGACGTTTATATTCAGTTTCACCAGCATAGAGGTATGAGGAACAGGGTTCACTCATCCTATATAGAAAAGGAAGATCCGACCAGACGGGCGTTGTGCCCGACGATTGATGTCAGGACGTTGTATGTAAATGCTAGTCGCGCGGTAAACTCGATGTAGGATTTCTATGACGTCAGGTCTTTGATGCGTAGTTCGCATGTGGCGTTGTAGATGCCGCCACATGGTAAACTACTTCAGTTGGAATCGAATTTTAGAGCTAACTGTGTCAAAAATAGGAATACGAGGTAGGCATTGTATGCAAAATGTACTGAAAAAAAAGGACACAAAACCAGTTCCAGCATCTGATCACGTTGAAGTAATACTTCCATCTTTTTAGTAGCTTCTACCTTTACTTTATAGGTTCAGAGGGGTGTGTAAGTGCGTAATAGTTATGACGTCATAAATAAACATTTGCACTCGTAGCGTACGTCGCGGTAACACGTGAATCTGTATGTCATTACATCTTTGTCATCTTTGTTTGTTTGTCATTTTTCAAAATATTCTAGAAATAAATGTAAATCAAAAACAACATAATTAGATAAAATACTAAATCTCAAGTTGTCAAAAAGGGTACAAACAGTAGGTTCGGTCTACCACTTAACATCAATCATAACTCAAACTCAAACCATTTATTTAAAATAAAGCAATTGCTGCAGGCACTTTTGAATTGTTAAATGGTCGGTCAGTCTGAAAGATGAAGCTAGTCGCCCATTCCAAAGCGTAGTAGGTGCCTATGGAGAAGAACGGGAAAGAAACTCACATAATAATATTACTAGTGTCACTATAAATAGATTATACGTATTTTTGGCGCGAAGCAGTTTTGAGTGTTCAACTCGTGAAATTATAACCTTGTTGTTATAATCACGAACTTTGGCGAACAAATTGGTGATAGCAGGCAGAAGGACACTGAAGTTTTTCCTAACAACTACGATGTTACCCAAAACCCTAAAAAAAAACGTTTGCGGTCGGGATTTTTTGAAAATGAATGTTATTTTAATTTTTTTTTTTGCAGCTGCCAACTTGTATTTTCATTTAGACATCAATATCGGCTTTAGTGATAGAGGAAATTATGGCATCTAACTTAGTAATAAATAAAGATTCAGAGTAACAAACGTCTATTTAATTAACATGAGAAAATTATACTTTTTGCAATACTTAAACAAGATCATTGACTCACACGTCAAGAGCTTATTTCTATTTTTAAATATATATCTGATAGATAAACTTGTGCCAGCATTATGATCATCCAACATTTAGCACCCTCGAAAACCATAAAAACGACACCAATGATGAAAAATAAAAAAAAATTCGCAGCCACCATATTGGATTTTCTTTCTCTCAGAGAGAAAGTCGCATGGAAGGGGCATAGGTAATGCTTGTTCATTACGTGACGATTTCTGCCAGTTCATTCCTACCGCAACCGCTTTAAAGGTGTGTTTAAGTTCTAAAAATTCCTACCGAGTATTAAATCAGTTCCCTAAAAACTCACAACAGTAATACGTAAAGACAAAAATGTCTAATAAAAACCGGCCAAGTGCGTGCCAGACCACGCACAATGAAGGGTTCCGTAGTTGGGATGAATTTATCCCAAGAACAAAGGTAACATTGTAGTTGAAAAACATGTTCTCCCATACATTCCAAGTGTAAATGTAAGTTTGTACTCACAATATTGAGAGATTTACTATGTTGTTTTAAGACCACAGACTTCTTATAGGTTTTCCTGTAATCTACACTTAAATAACTATTTTCTGTATTTTTTTCAAAAGTTTAGGCTCAGTAGTTTCGGAGGTAAGGGGGGCGGGGGGAATGGTAAATGTTCGTCTATTTTCTTAAATAACTTTAGAGCAATTTATTTTTAAATTATGAAAAAAATATATTTGAGACCCTCATATTAAGCCCTTTCATTTGATATGTCACACGGTACAGTTTGATTTTTTTTCTTATTTGCCCCCCAAAAGGGACCCCTAAATTCAAAATTAATATATTTACGTTACACGTTCGTATTTGGGTCACAGAAGTTCATAATGTGTACCAAATTTCAACTTAATCGGTCCAGTAGACTCAGAGCAAATTGGCTGTGACAGACGGACAGACAGACACACGAGTGATCCTATAAGGGTTCCGTTTTTCCTTTTGAGGTACGGAGCCCTCAAAATGCATAATAAAAAGGGTAACAAATCAATTTGTAGCCGACTGAGTACACAATATATGTCATCTTAAAGAAACACTAGAAAATGTTCAGGTAATCTCGGTCTGGATCCAGTATTTATTACGTACACCTCATGTTCTGTGGATTTATATCCACGTATATTTTTTCTTGCCAACATTTCTCTAAGATCCACCATTTTCTTTACTAAAAGCGCTTGAAATGTCTTTTTATCTAATGTTAGGGACCGTTTACATTGTTTGTTCTGAATAAAGTAATTTTTACTTTTAAGGCGATTTTAACTTACTAAAGTAGTTGAAAATGATATTTTATATATTTATATGCTTAGTTCACCAACTGTAAAACTTTCTCAGAATCAGAATCAGACTAAATTTATTTCTCTAGTTAATATTAATATAACATTTTACAAAAAAGGTATGTGTTTAATTTTGTCCGCAGAGTGGGAGCTTTTGAAACCTATGCTGGTTGTTTCCTCGAATTACTCGTTTTTTATATCTAGGTGACGGTAATGAGTGACGCTACTGTCATAGCCTACGATGTCAGAAGCCCGCCAGTCATTTGAAGAGCGGCTTGTTCCTATCTTTTTTATTAAAACTTTCTCAGAGACAGGAAAGTACACAGTGTGGCCAAAGGCTGGTTGTATGTAAATTAATTTGCATTAGCCGGAAAATACTGGTCGCCACATAGAAATAACATTCAGGGCAATGACCGGCTCTCATTGATCATCATGCTTGCTCCATGCCATGCAGTACATAAGAGCACTAGAAAAAAAAACCGGCCAAGTGCGAGAGAGAGCAGGGTTCCGTACAAATGACTTCAGTTTAAAAAAAACACGTTTGTTGCATGGGGACCCCATTAAATTTTATCATAAATTGTTGTTATATCGGCAATATAAATACTCAATCTGTGTAAATTTCAACTGTCTATCTATTACGGTTCATGAGATACAGCCCGTTGACAGTCGGACGGACAGCGGAGTCTTAGTAATAGGGTTCCGTTTGGCATCCTTCGGGTACAGTACCCTAATAAGTCTAGGTTTTCAAATGCATTTTTCAATTTTGTATAGTTAACTAGTTTATTTATTTATTAAAACTATAAGCACAAGTAAAAAGATACTGTACAAAGGCGGACTTAATGCCTGAGGCATTTTCTACCAGTCAACCTTAGGGTGATGCAGAGACAAAACATGGTAGGTGCAACACAAGGGATAGATAACTGGAAAAAGAATAAATACCAATAAATACATACATACATACATACATATAAACAAAATAAACTTTGTCAGGAGAAATAACGATAGGTAGAGGAGAAAAAGAATCCAACAAATCAGCGCTGCGATGATTTTGCCAACTTTTCACGAATGTGTTCACGTGCCTTCACTTTGAAAGATAACGGACTGGTTGCCATCCTGATGTTCAGAGGGAGCGCATTCCAAAGAAATACTGCCTGGACAAAGAAAGAAGAATAAATAAAACCAGAGCGGTGAGAAGGACATCGTAGAAGAAGATTGTTGGTTGAACGAAGATTTCTACTATGGGCAGAGCATAAGTATTGAACATGGGAAGTCAGATAAGAATGAGAAGTAGGCTTGTTTAGTATGGAATATAACATAGACAGAGCCCTCAGCTCTCTGCGCTGACGAATGGGTAACCATTTTAAAAGCAATCGGTGCGCAGACACATGATCATACTTACGAAGATTGAAAACGAATCGAATGCAGTTATTTAGAAGGCGATCAAGTTTATTGAGGAGATCTGCATTCAGGTCATAATAACACACATCACCATAGTCAATTATGGGAAAGATTAAGGACTGTACAAGCATTGCCTTTATGTGTGATGGAAGAAAGTTTTTCCCTACAATGATAGCCTGACACTTGGTAGTGTTAACCGCCACTCGAAATCGATCAGACCAGCCTTTAATTACACCTAGATCCCGGTTTAGCTCGTCAATCGCATCGGATATGTTGTCAACACTTGCTTAGCAATAAAGCTGCAAATCGTCAGCATAAAGATGATACGCAGTCCGAAGCTCGGTGGTAATGAGATTAATAAAAATAGAAAACAACAGAGGAGATAATATACCGCCTTGAGGGACGCCAGCTGCAAGATCACGCCAACTCGACGAAGAGTCTCCAGCACGAACAGATTGCTGACGCCCCTGAAGATAAGAGGCAAACCATTCCAATACCTCCGGAGCGACCATAAGATAGGAAAGGATGGATAGAAGGACTTCGTGACTGACAGTATTGAAAGCATTAGAGAAGTCAATTAACACCAAGACTGTAACTTTAATGTCTTCCATTCCCCGCCTAATATCGTCAGTCACTTTAAGGAGAGCTGAAACGGTACTGTGCCCGGGCCTGAAACCCGATTGAAATGGACTGATAAGGGAGTTGCGGTGAATAAAGTGGGAGAACCGTTTATGAACACTGGCCTCGAGCACTTTAGACAGAAAGGGAAGGATGGAAATTGGGCGAAAGTGACTAGGAAGAGAGGGATTGGGTATCTTAGGCAGGGGCCGAACAATGGCTTTACGCCACAGGGAAGGAAAAACACCGGTGTAAAGGGAGAAGTTTATGATGTGGGATATTGCAGGGAGAAGTTGATCAAGTGCCGCCACAATCATATGGCGGCTGATATCATCACAGCCCACTGCTTTGGATTTAATGGACAGGATAATCTTTTTGATCTCTCCCGGGTCGACTGGGGTGAAGACAAAGGGGTTAATATTTGGACGCGACAGACCAGCAAGGTAGTCAAGGGTTTGACATTTAGTTAGACTATCTAGCGTGGGAACAGTGGAGAAATGCCGATTTAGATCGTCCAAACCAATTGTGTTAGGAAGGCCCGAATGTCGCGATTTACCGATGCCTAAAGTTCCAAGGAACTTCCAAATATCGGCAGGAGAAGAAGAAGTGATATTATTTAGGATGTGGCGGCGTTTAGCGTTGCGTATCATCTGATTACACCGATTCCTAGCCGCCTTAAAGAAGGCCCAATTGTCCTCCGAGCGATCCTTTCTAAATTTACTTTACTTTACTTTATATTCTTAAATTAATTTTTGATGATCAACTTGAGACATTACATCGTTGCTGTTTTCCTATGTTTATGTAGCACACATAAAGTAATTATAAAACATTAGTTTTTGCCCGCGTGTTAGTCGAAAATTAACGGGAGCGTACTACCGGACTAAAAGTATCTGACGTCTTAGGTCACAGTCTACACGTTTGCAAATTTTATCGAAATCCGTTCAGCCGTTAATATGTTATAAAAAGGTTACAGACAGACAGGCAGACAGAGTTACTCTCGCTGTTATAATAAGAAAATGGATATGGATAGGAAAACGCCAACGAAGATACCAACTTAACTACAAAAACAAAAAAACATTAAAAAGCAAGTGTGTACAGTCCGCAACAAAACATATCTCGAATACAAGAATAGAGAATTCTGTCCCACAAAAGAATAATATATGTGCATGTTACGCGTGATTCATCGGGTTCACTAAAAAGGTTACAGACAGACAGACAGAAAGAGTTACTCTCGCAGTTATAATAAGAATATGGATATGGATAGGAAAACACCAACGAAGATACCAACTTAACTACAAAAACAAAAAAAAACATTAAAAAACAAGTGTGTACAGTCCCCAATAAAACATATCTCGAATACAAGAATAGAGAATTCTGTCCCACAAAAGAATAATATATGTGCATGTTACGCGTGATTCATCGGGTTCACTTTATATCCGACTGTACCACGTATTTTTATGTAAAGTGACCGGTTTGGCTGGGACTGTACATTATGTTGCTAAGATTTGGCAACATTTTTACAGAGCACGTCGACATTTTCAAGGAAATATGTGAGAATTCATCTACGGTGCCCTATTGCCCTTGCTATGCATCCCACGTTCGCTACAATATTTTTCCTATAGAGAAAAATCTGAACTGTATATTCAACGTCTAAGCTTTTACCTTTTTAAGCTTTTTTTTTTTTTTTTTTTTGACTTTTAACTTTTTCACTTCTGGATCCTATCAGTTTGTTGCCTTGCCATTCCTAATTTCCTTCCGAATCCAGGTACTTCTGGTTGAATGCCGTAATTATAGACACAATTAAAAGCCATTGTGTCTCGTGTGGAACCACGTTCCGTCACACGAAGGGTCAATGCCTACTAATCAATACTACACACTAAACTTCTATGGCTCAAAAAAAAAAAAAAAAAACTTAAAAATTTGATCCCGTGTGAGCGAGAGAAGTGACAACATGTGACAGCCCTCTTAAAAGTGGTGAAATAATGGTAGCGTAAGCTGTCATTATGATAGGTCACTAGTCAAATCAAAACTTCTATGGCTCCTTGCTACTTTCCTATAAACTTTATAGGAAAGTAGCAAGTTTTGATCTTACTTGACAATAGGTACCTAATTATTAAAACACATTTCTATTGTGTTATCTAATAAACTCAGTTCAAAAAGTATTATCTGTTATTGAGATGAGTTAAATAAATGCCACAATAAAAATGGGTTTTTAATAGTTACTTATTAAATTAACATTATTTACTAGTCCTTTAATTGATTACATTTAAAAAAAAAAAAACATCTTTTTATTTAACATTTTTGAACATTTGGTCCCTTATGAGCGTATAGTCTTGTGGAGCACAACTGTTCCGGCTTATTTTTTGCATTTTCATTCTAAAATAAAAGAAATAACCAAACAAAAGGGCGCCACTGCGCGTTCGGTAGCCTCTTAACGACATCCATTAAAAAGAAAGTAACGTATTTCTGTCAAAAGACCATTTTACAGACGACATAAGTCGACAAACCCGTCACAGACTTATTTCCCAAAAACTATCACTTGGCCCACACCGTCAATTCCACTTTTCCGCCGCAATTTCACGAAGCTGCAAAAACTAAAAAGCCCCGAAAATCGTCTTCCAAACACTTTTCATCTCCAGTCGTATATCGCACCGTCCATTACTGGGTAACGTTAAATACGGGCTTTGGGGAGAATCGGTTCGTGAAGGTGAGCAGAAATGGATGTCGGGCATGGGATAAACGTCGCGAAAGCTCAACAGTGATAAAGAGGGTGTTTTTAATGGATGTGTTTGATTTCTTGTTTTGGTGTTTATTTAGATTTTGGTAAATGGTTATTTATTTATACCGTAGTACAGTCAGTGTCAATAATATCGGGACGAACAGACTGTTCAAAATGATCTAAACAACTATGAAAATGAAATATTAACTCAATGAAATAAGGAATGTTTCAGAATGAAGACAGTACACGACAACTGTCATTCTGACAAGAACTGTATTCAATTGAGATAAAGTTTAATTTTCTTAATTAATTTATTTATTTAAGGCTTGTCCGCCGTATAAAGCGCGGTCACTGTCGGACTGCATAGAAAAGAAAGAGAAGCGCGATGACACAACGCTTGCAAAATATGAAGTAATTATCGATTTACAAAAAATCTATTGATTGTACTAAAAAAGCAATAACATGAAATCATTCCTTATTATTTTGTAGAGAACTGTATTAATTTATGGACACTTTTAATGAAAAATGTAGGAGTCATATGGTAAAAACTAGAAAAAATAGACAGAAATAGACCTAGATTTAGATTTTTTCCCCCTTAGTTCTACAAACTAAAATAGATTTCAGGACGATTGTACTAAAAAAGCAATAACATGAAATCATTCCTTATTATTTTGTAGAGAACTGTATTAATTTATGAACACTTTTAATGAAAAATGTAGGAGTCATATGGTAAAAACTAGAAAAAATAGACAGAAATAGACCTGGATATAGATTTTTTTTTCCCTTAGTTTTACAAACTAAAATAGATTTCAGGACATATGAAATCACTTCTTATGTGCTGTAGATTGCTGTGTATTTTCCTATCAAAAAGATGCTATAGTTACTGTAAAAGATGGATACAAAATTACTTAGTTTCGCCGTATTTTAGGGAGGAGGAGCCTTAATATATCTTATCTTAGTTGTTGAGATCATTCTGAACAGTCTGTTCGTCCCGATATTTTTGACGCTGACTGTACATATACATTTAAGTTGGTGCCAAGTTTTACCGTGCACCAAAATCGCCGACTACAAAATACACACATCATCGTCTGTGTTTTAGGGATAATCTGTTTTATAGGGAGTTAGAAATAGATGTTCAATGTAGTAACTTCCTGTAAGTACAAGAAATTCCGACCACTTGCATTTTTAGGGTTCCGTATCAAAATGGTAAAAAGGAACCCATAGGGTGCGGCTCGGTCCGTCTTTCTGTCCGTCCATCACAGCTGGATACATCTCAAGAACTACTGTGCTATTAACTTGAAATTTGGAACAGTTTTAGATAACGTTTGCCCAACTATTTTGCAAATAAGAAAGAAATAACTTTTTTTAGGTACTGAAAGGGGGTCTTAAAAATTCGAAGTGATACTAGGGCATATGAAATAACCCTGTTTGCACATTCTCAAACATTTTATTAATTTTTTATAGGCCGCACAGTTTTCGAAATTTAAAAATCAGAAATTATTCTATTGTGATAGAAGTTTATGTAAAGATTACAGGAAAAATAAAACTATATCTCTAAATAGCACACTTTTTCAGAAATCATCAACAAAAAATACATATTATACAATGTCCCATTATTAGATGCACAAATTTTCACAAGGTGTTCTACCCATGAATATGAACAACTTTTACTATGGGACCAAACCTGAAACCGCCACAGATTAATACAGATGGGACACTCCGCAGTTTAGGTATGAAGCTACAAGTACACGGCGGGCACCGTCCACGGGGCTAATTTAGTAGATATGCCGCGCGCCGAAGGTATAAGAGTTACGCCATAGAAAGAGAGGCAATGTGTAGGTAAACAACAACAACAACAACTGCAACTGTAGGTAATTGCGTTCTACGAACTGAATTGCACTTTATTGTGTCGTAGCAAGAGTCGCTTTTTAACCGACTTCCAAAAGGAGGAGGTTCTCAATTCGTCGGAACCTTTTTTTTTTATTTTTTTATTTTTTTTTTATGTATGTTCCCCGATTACTCGAAAATGGCTAGACCGATTTGGATTTTTCTTTTTTGTTCGAAAGGGTATACGTCCCATGTGGTCCCATGATCATCAAGTCAGGATCTGATGATGGGATCCCATGGAAATCGAGGGAAACCCTCAAATTTTATGGGCACACCTATATCGATTTCGGTATTTTTTATAGTAACTCGTGCATTTGCTCTCGGAAAGTACCATTCGGTGAACTGGAACTGATGATGAAGACCACAGAGGGCCATCGGAAATACTCAATTATATCTAAGTATATAACAGGTTGCGATTCGATTACTTTAATATGGTTTATGCTCGTCAAAATAATGGTAATGGTGACTTCACCATGAGCTCCATTTCTCCTGGTTCTTACTAGGAGAACTCCTCAACAATTAACGTCCCTGCATCGGGAAAAGCAACATTTTGTAAAACGTGATGAGCAGTTGATATTGCGTTATTGTAACTTAGATAAATTACAAACTGAACCACTAAAAAGTGAAAAATAAAAACTTTTTTACAAAAACAAAAACCGACTTCCAAAAAACAACACTACAAAGTGAAAAATAACTTTAATTTCGGAAGTCGGTGGCAAAAAATTAAAATACAAATCCAAAGACACCGACTTCCGAAATTAAAGTTATTTTTCACTTTGTAGTGTTGTTTTTGGAAGTCGGTTTTTGTTATTTAAATGATTTTGCGGAATGTCCCATCTGTATTAATCTGTGAAATCACGAAAAAAAAATCAGCTGCTCCCTATATTTCCACGAGTTTGGTGTAGATAAATGTGTGGCGTTTATTTCCTCGTTGAATGATGGTAACATCACTATAATTTTGACACATCTCTATAACGAATAATAATTCCAATAGCTTGAAAGACAAACCCAATGAAATCAACTCGAAACAAACGAGAAATACAAAATTTTATTCATGAAAACCAAATTGGCATCAAAGAATATTCGTTTTCAAGCATGCATTATATCCTATGGCAGTGTTTCAAAGGATCTGATACCTACCGCCTCAGGCTGTGACTGTACACAAGAACCATTCGTTCATGTATCCACATTCATGTCGAGTTTAGTCGTAAAATACGCTGGAGACGATGCGTACATTCGAGTACATCCGATTACATTCCAGTACAAGCTATAACTTTATAGAACACGTCTTCTGACGTCACTGAAATTAGCCATAATGTATATACTACATTATGGCTAATTTATAAGGGTTTAAAGATGTTTCTGTTCTGAATTTATAATTCGTGTTTGAATTTTTCAATAATTTCTGCACCTAACTGCTAACTTTTTATCAGTGCCCAATCATTATCATTAGCACCCTTGACACACTGCTGAGTGTGGATAATCAATAAATCAATCAATCAACCTAGGGTTTTTCCAACTATGTTGGTGTCGGCTTCCAGTGTGACCAGATGCAGCTGAACAACAGTATTTTACATGGAGCGACTGCCTATCGGACCTCCACAACCCAGTTACTGGATAATATACGATACCCCTTGGTAAGACTGGTTGTCAGACTTTCGGGCTTCTGACGACCCGTAACGACTGTCAAAGATCCACGAATGACAGCCGGGACCAAACGGAGGAGTCTCGGTATGTAAAGATGGTCACCCACCCTCGAACCAACCGCGGCAACTCTGATGACCCGTGTGGCTGTTATTACTTAGCCATGAGTAATGAATGAAATGAAATATTTTGATGGTCCGCGTTATATGAAATGAAATATTTTGTTTTCGGTTCATGAGATACAGCCCGCTGACAGACAGACGGACGGACAGCGGAGGCTTAGTAATATTTGTATGAATATTATATTTTTTAGGGTTCCGTGTACGAACGGTGTCAAACGGAACCCTAAAAAATACAATATTCATACAATTTTTTGTAATATCTGTATGAATATTCTATTTTTTAGGGTTCCGTATCCGAACGGTGCCAAACGGAACCCTAAAACCACATAAGTTCACGGCAAGCTATTCGGAAGTTGTAGGATGGGCCATTATCATCATAATTTGAAGTTTCAGTGTGTGAGAAAGTATAAAACAATTCATGAATAATAAGTAGGTACCTAAGTACCTACCTAAGCACTTAGACTAGATTCAAGTACTCACATTATATAAAAGTTAGGCTACAAAGAGATTTATTAGGTACAAAGCCGTAAAAACTAGCTCACATTTGTAACAATAGACCTCTAGTAAGTATAAAGTTTTATTACAACTAAAACTAGTACGTTTTCCTCATTTGCTCACTCGCTTTGTAAAAATGTTATATTGTATGTTTACTTATGACTTTATGACCAATGAAATATTGATTTTTCAAAAATCCAATAATGCAGTTACAGTTTCATCTAAATCGAGCCCTCTAGCGACTCCTTTGAGTACTTTTCGCTATTCCTCATACTTTCGGATTTGGCCATCCACGCCCACTTGAAAAATTCACTCTGTATATTGGACTGAAATCTTACATCTGGAACCCAGTCAGATTGCAATCCCTTAGCGCATACCTTTTTAGAGTGAAAGCTGACCCCGACATATTAAAGGTAATTTATATATGTCTGATCCGGTCAATAGTACGGTCGGGAAACGAATCGCAAGCGCGCCACTGGCGACATCACGTGCTCTACCCACACATTTAGTGCGCTTCTACAGAGTCGTGATGTTATGTTTTTTGGCACAGCCGTGATGCACACATTCCTGCATTATAATTTTATTGTTTTTCTTATCGCAAATGTTGTTTTTTTTTATTTTTTTTTTATTGTTGCTATTTTTAATATGCTGTTATTATTTTGTGTGCCTCTTTAATTTAGTCTGTGCTAAATAAAAGTATTTTCTTTGTTTTTCTTTTTCTTTATATGCTCATGGCGAGGAGGACAGTCTAATGTCTGATCGCATAGGGGTTACTACGTCGCGGAACTGTATTCGATTCGTTGTGCTCATTAGTTGTGTTAATTTTAATTTGTAGTGATTGTGTTAGATTGTGATTTTAATAATCACCCTTGCATGTTCCGAAACCCATCTTCTGCCCATATGGTGTCTTAATAATAATAATAATAATAATAATAATAATATCCTCGGACATTTCACACAACGCCATCTAGTCCCAAGCTAAGCAACCTAATGCTTGTGTTATGGTAACGAGATGGCTGATAAACTACTTATATACATTTTTTTTTGTAAATACATACATATTATAGATAGAAAAACACCCAGACTCGGAACAAATACTTGTAGGTCGTACAAATATTTGTTCCGTGCGGGAATCGAACCCGCGACATGCTGCGCAGCAGTCAATCGCTCAACCACTGCGCCAACCGTGTCGTAATCTATCTGAGTAAATTCTGACGACCCGACATATAAATTATCTCTTGAAATAACCTTGGACAAGGATAGGAAGGAAGGAACGAATATACAGGGTTATTTGTAAAACACCAGTAACAAACCTCTTAAGGGGTCATTATACTCATCATTATGAACAACTTTTACTATGGGACCAAACCTGAAATCGCGAAAAAAAATCAGCTGTTCAGTACATTTATCTACATCAAACCCTTCCTATATTAAATATAGGAAGCAAATAAGTGGCTTCCATGCAAAGTCAGGAGAAACTTGAGTTATTATGGATAGAGGAAATTAAAGAAGTTTCTTGATTAAGTTGATAGTGAGTTTAGGAGCGTGTAAATTCCTCCCAAGCACAGCTCAACTGATGAAACACTTTGCACAAGTTTATGGAGGGAGAAACTAAAAAGTGCAATTCAATTGTAGGTGTATAATAAGGAAGAGAGGAGCTCGTGGCTAAGTAATAACAGCCGCACGGTTCGATACATCAGGTTAAGCTACGCTTGCTGGGGTTGGTCCGTGGATGAGTGACCATCTTCACATACCGTGCTACGTCACCATCCACGACGTATTGAATTAGCAATTACTAGCATTTACGTGTGTTTAACGCCTGGAAATACTAACTCTATTCGTCTCCGCCTGAGGGGACGTACTGAATTAGCATTTATATACCTATATGTAAACAACCGGGCATTAAATAGTTAGTTGTAATAATATAGTTTACTTATCACTGTTTATTTAGGTAGGTACCTTGTTTTATGCGAAATAAAGAAACTAGGTGTAAAAGCATTTGAGTAAAGTAAGCATAAATCGTTTTAAAATGAGCTTACACACGGCTAAATAGTGCAACAGCGCTGGGATTGCATTTTCATTTTAAAAATAAAAGCTAAAACTACAAAACATTTTCTGTAAAAGCAATGTGTTTTTAAATCCTTATTTTATCTCATATGAAATACTAAAGCACCGTAACATTGTGCAAGCAACTTCACATAACATAATATTCGGGCTAAATTTAGCCAACACCGCCATATTAAAAAAAAATAACGTCCTTTACTCAACGAGGAAGTACACCGCTGTATTTTACTTTTTACGATCACTTTGAAAAAAATCTAGAACATTCTATGCGACGAGAATTTTAATATATGGACACTGGCTACCGTTCTGCGGCCAATATTAAGTGTTCCTTTTTTGAAGAAAAAGGAGACTTAAGCATTGAGGCTGTAACGGATCAGGATTTTGTATATTTTTTAAATAAAATTGTAGTGGAAATTCGTGTCGCCCTTTTTAGGGTTCCGTACCAAAATGGTAATAAAAAGGAACCCTTATGGTGCGACGCAGTCAGTCTGTCTGTCACAGCTGGATATCTCAAGAACTACTAATGCTATCAACTTGACTTTGGAACACTTTTAGATGACGTTTACCCAACTATTTTGCAAATAAGAAAGAAATAAAAATACATGTATTTTTTTGCAACAGGGACTGAAATGGGTCTTAAAAATTCAAGTGCGGCTACTATGTGGGGTATCTTAGGAAAGAGCGCTGTTTGACATTCTCAAACATTTTATTATTTTTTTAGACGTACAAAAAGTTTGCATAGAGAAAAATCTGAAATTATTCTATGTGATAGAAGTTTATGTAAAGATTACAGGTAAAGTAAAACGATGTCTTTAGATAGCACACTTTATTAGAAATCGGAACGGAACCCTCGGTGCGCGAGTGTGACTTGCTCTGGACCGGTTTTTTTTTGTTTTATTTTTTGTGCCTGTACATAAGGGAAGTTGAATAATTATTAGCTAAGGACATTATTTACATAATGGTGTCATTATAAAATCATACTCAAGTTTTTTGGGATGGTATAATGTTTCTGCGACAGACTAAAATTAAAATATTGAAAAGATGTGGTTCTCGATAGAATTGCTAAAGGTTAAAAAATACTATACAATCCAGAACATGATAGGTCGTCCTGAATTGTGAAAACCATTAAAATAAAAAAACTTTTTTACAAAAACAAAAACCGACTTCGAAAAAAAACACTACAAATTGAAAAATAACTTTAATTTCGGAAGTCGGTGTCTTTGGATCTGTATTTTAGTTTTTTGCCACCGACTTCCGAAATTAAAGTTATTTTTCAATTTGTAGTGTTTTTTTTGGAAGTCGGTTTTTGTTTTTGTAAAAAAGTTTTTATTTTTCACTTTTTAGTGGTTCAGTTTGTAATTTATCTAAGTTACAATAACCCAATGTCAGCTGCTCATCACGTTTTACAAAATGTTGCTTTTCCCGATGCAGGGCCGTTAATTGTTGAGGAGTTCTCCTAGTAAGAACCAGGAGAAATGGAGCTCATGGTGAAGTCACCATAACCATTATTTTGACGAGCATAAACCATATTAAAGTAATCGAATCGCAACCTGTTATATACTTAGATATAATTGAGTATTTCCGATGGCCCTCTGTGGTCTTCATCATCAGTTCCAGCTCACCGAATGGTACTTTCCGAGAGCAAATGCACGAGTTACTATAAAAAATACCGAAATCGATATAGGTGTGCCCATAAAATTTGAGGGTTCCCCTCGATTTCCATGGGATCCCATCATCAGATCCTGACTTGATGATCATGGGACCACTTGGGACGTATACCCTTTCGAACAAAAAAAGAAAAATCCAAATCGGTCTAGCCATTTTCGAGTAATCGGGGAACATACATAAAAAAAAAAATAAAAAAAAAAAGGTTCGAATTGAGAACCTCCTCCTTTTGGAAGTCGGTTAAAAACAAAAAAACTGTGTACGCATGGCTACAGATCAAGCTATACATTTCCAGTGTAAGCTGATCTCGCATTGTGTAGGATTTCCTTACAATGAGAGGTCAGTGTAAACTGGAATTGTATAGGTTGATGTGTAGCTGATTTATTTATTTATTTATCTACTTACATTTACTATTTTTTTAATTAATATAAATAAATTTAATAATATAAATTTATTTATTGAACCGTTATTGTAAACCTGCCTCGCCTTTTTACAACTATGTTGGGGTCAGCTTCCAGTCTAACCGGCTGCAGCTGAAGACCAGTGTTTTACATGGAGTGACTGTCTATCTGACCTCAACAACACAGTTACAGTTAATGGATAAAACGATACCCCTTGGTAACTTGTTGTCAGACTTTCAGGCTTCTGACTATAGCCGTAACGACTGTCAAAGGTCTACAATCGACAGCCGTGTCGAACGGTTTAGCGTGCTTTAGGGTCCCGGTCTGTAATGGATGGTCACCCATCCACGGATCGGTCTCGACAAGCGTAGCTTAACTTCGATCGACTAGTGCGGCTGTTATTATTGTAAAACCAAAGAGTAAATTCAACTGAAACCGCAGCATTTTCCTGTGAATTTAAGCAAACTGTAATAAATAAAATATAAACTTTTTGAAATTAATTATTTTAATTATTGTTGACATGATACGTGCAATCGCAACCGGAAAGATAATTTTATCTACAATACTCAATACTCAATATATTTATTTGCATTCCACAATGTTAACTTAAGTGTAGGTACACTATAAAATATATGATATAACTAATAATATAGAATATCATTGTGGACCCTGTCGGTCACAGCAAGATAGGATAGATGAAGAGGGCTATTATTAAATTTATTATTTGAAAAAAGTATGAAGTCTTTCGACTATAATCTAATACGTTCTTCATGTTCAGGGATATAGGCGTGGATTATCGGATTGTAAGGATTTCAGTAAAATAACACTTGTCACAATCACACCACTTCAATATAATTATAGATCGCTTAGATTAAGAGAGATGCTCTTAAAATATAACGTCCACCGAGCACGTGGTTGCGTGCGCACTCCACCGCGATTCGAAGTTCACTGCCTATTTTTACAAGATGGCCACCTCACCAGTGCCCGGAATTCCTTTTTGACGTTGACAGTTGTACGAGATGTCAATTGACGGACTAGAAAAGCGGAAGCGCCAACTAGTAAAATATAAATGTTTTTCTACTACTCACTTCCAATTTGATTTTATTAATTTTTTTGGTATTCATTTTTTTATCTAAAAACATTTTCTTTACAAAATGGATAATTAACATTTAAACTGCCCGCGCAACAGATACACACGCGATCGCGCATAACTCATTGTTATGCTGCGATCATGGACCTAATATACAAACTGGACTGAGCTCTCATACCAAAAACACGAGCAGAGAGAGATATGTCACATTGAGGCAGTTTATCTCCTTCTAATAGGGTGACCAAACATTTTTATGACAAACAGGAAAATTCGTTTATACAGAGATAATTTGCGTCCGGTTGACCATAAGTGATTTCAAATTATTGTTTGTATTACAAACATATTATAATTAAATAATATAAAGAAATAGACCTTTATCGAAAGCTCCTATAAGAAACTGAACATTATTGTGTTCTATGTCGGTGTTGAATCGTGTACCTACCCATGTTTTGAGGCAAGAAGGAAGGACTACAATATTGGTGAGACTCGTCTTGTGGCGAATCATCAAATTTGATCACGTAGGCATACGTGGCTTATGATGAAGTAGGCATGTAGAATCTCGTTCTGGGACCATGGTACTTTCTTGCTCTTTTTTCGTTTACTCTACAGAGCTGGTTTGGGTAAGTATGTAATTGAAGCAAAGGGAACTAAAATGATTCTGGAATTACATCCAACCATATTTGTTGAATTTCTTCGTTGGATGGAAAGCTGTAAACAACTTAAAAATAATGCTATTTCAATCATGCGATACATAAGTACAAATTGTATTTATTATGCGCCTAATATTAATAGTTTTAATCAGAAATACACTACTTATAGCTTTTGTAGACAGAAGACGCTAAGTCTTCTGTCTACAAAACGTCTAGAGCATGGTTACACTACTTAAACTCAAAATTGTTATTATTTAGTAACAATTTTAAGTCTTTTATCGAGATTTATTTAAATCTTTGTTATTCCTTACAAGTTTCTTACCTGTGAAATTAAATGCCACAACCAGCATAACATTCACTTTTACATTTCTTGATGCAACACTTTCTCACCATTTTCGCTATCTAAAAAAACCGCCATGAAACCATCTAAGTCAGATTTCAGTGTTACCAGAGTAATTATATGATAGCTACCAAACAATAATCAAAATTATATTATTTTGATTATTTTACTCATGGAGCTTACTTATAAAATTATTGACTATGATATACAGATTGTAAACCTATAAATAAAATTATTTAAAACTAATCTAAATGCTAAAAAAATATACGTAACTTATTTTACCTACTTGTAGTTGGTGAAATTTTTCTACCATCTTTATCATTTTTATCTGTTGGCAATTGAGCAAAAGGGACAAATTACTCAAGTCGGGCTCTCTCTCTCGGCTCGTTTTGCCTCGGCTAAGATATCCTATCAAAAGTAAACCTAAAGTACAATACCTAAGGTTAATTTTTGTATGATACGATTTTTGGAGAGCTCAGTCCTGTTTATATATTATATTAGGTCCATGGCTACGATTCATAAGAAGGTACTTACATAATATTTTTCCGGAAAATGCCTACCTATTTCAGTGTGAAAAGAAAAAAAAATACTGAAAAAATTTTTGTCTATTAAAGTACGGTTTCCTAGGAAATGAAAAACAAATTTTCAAACTCCCCCCAAAGATTTAAATCGCTAGATTTGCCCAAAATAGTGTTTCCATGATGAACTCAAGTTACTGCGTTATTGTGTGTCAGAGGTGTCAAAACGAAACAGAAACGCGACTATCTTTTGATGCGGTAGGCGAATCTAACGATTTAAATATTTGCCATCATTTCATCATGACAGCCGTCACTGCACCCGTTAAGTGCGGTGACCGCTTTTTAGGAAACCGTAGCTTTAGTTCAATCAAGTATATCAATATCAGTTATATTCTCAAGTTTTCTCAAGATTATGACAAAGGAAACAATTTTAAGTTCAGGGCACGGAGTTTTGCCGCTGGGGTCGCGGATTGTTTGAAGAAGTTACCGCGGCCCTGGCATAGGCAACTGTAGGAACACGGGTGGGTTTTAGTCAGTAAAAGTCTGACACGCCCTTCCGCTCCACCCAGAGCGGGAGAAGTTATTTGATGATTTCCCACCCTAAAAAAAAAAAAAAAAAAAGGGCACGGAGTTTATTACTCTGTGGTTTAGAGACATTCTCTCTACTTCAAATCAACAACTTTATTTTCTGAAAGACATTAACCAATTCACTACTTACCAAACATGGAAGTTACAAAACTATTAGAATGACAAATGGTAGTGTAAATATCAGAAAGCATTATCTCGATATAGTAGAAGTCTTATTTCAAGCTCGAGCAATTTCGACTCAACGCTGCGATTCAATTTATTTTAACAAACGATGCATTCGCCACTGAGAAGATGTATGTTTTGGAGTATTGAACTCATTCCTAAGTGGTGCTGATCTTTGAAAATAAATTGTTTTAGAAATTAATTGTTTATCTTTAATTGTCTTTATATTAGAATGCCATTCTTTGACAGCTGTATGAAATTATAGATGGTGTACCGAAATTTTGGTGGGATGCAACGAACTATGTTACGCAGTGACCCGGCAAGTTCCGAGAGCTTGCTTTATAAGTGTTCAATGTGAGCATTCCATGTAGGTAAGTGAGCTGCCGTAACGTAACACGCAATGTAACATGAGAGGAGCATTTCATAAGTGTGGACGCAGCGCGCACGAACCGAGCATGTACCTACTCGCATCTGCCGGTCGATTCTGTAAAAATCTCACCGTGAAAACTTAGGTGAAGTGAGTTTGTTTTTGCTAGGAATTGACACTATTGACAGCTCACTCCACGCTCACTTCACCTAAGTTTTCACGGTGAGATGGTTACAGAATCGCACTGCTGGTCCTGTCATTGTGGCGATGCTTGAGGGAATGATGAACACACTCATGGCTAATATTTCTCTGCGACTCGGCAGAGAAATATTAGTTTGTAACTAACGTATTGACTGCAGATTGGAGATTAATTACTTTGACATGTGCCAAAATTTTGGCACAGGATGAGTGAATGTTCCTTCAAAAGTCACCTTCAAATGTTTTAACATTTTGTTTTTCTTGAATTTGCGTTATTTATAGTGTACCTACTTACGTTCTACATAAAGAAACGAATAAATAAAAAGCAAGATATTAATACTAGTTCTTTGAACATTTTTTAATGTAGACATATTAAACAATGTATTTTTAATATCACTTCTAATATTCTAGCGTTCTAATTAAGAATATCTAAAAAGACTACGGTATTTTTAATATGATGCGAAAGGAAAGTAATAAGGTGAAGAAATAATGTTCATTATTCTTATTAAAAATATAAATAAATAAAAAACTAAACTAAATATATATAAGCTGATGACATAAGCTCATGAGATCTGATGCTGAACATTGTATAAGTCAGATAATTAAAAAAAGTAACCATGTAATTTCTTGCTGTCTCTTCTCCACTGGAAACGAACCTTTGAAACCGTGCACCTATTCACCTTAATCAAATCAATCAACTCAGCCTATCGCCACTACCACCACCACCACCACATGCCTATGCCACCACCACCACCCACCTGCCACATGCCTGTCATGCCTGTGCCTATGTCCACTGCTGGACATAGGCGTCTCCCAGGCTAAGCCACAACACCCTGTCCTCCGCCTTCCGCATCCAGTCTGTCCCAGCCACTTTTTTTCAGGTCGTCGGTCCATCTAGCTGGGGGGCGTCCCACACTACGCTTACCGATACGCGGTCTCCAGGACACGTCTGCTCCACCGGCCATCACTATATTTTAGTTCTTTTCGGCAAACTATACAATTGAGGCAAATTATTATTTTGAATTGACGACACCTTTGTTTACATTTTTGAGGTTCCGTACCTCAAAAGGAAAAGAGGGTGCTGCCCTTATAGGATCACTTCATTGTCCGTCTGTCTGTCTGTCTGTCAGGACCCTTTTTCTCAGGAACGCGTAGAGGTATCAAGTTGAAATTAATATCAAATACGTAAGTCTATGGTCCCTTGGTGTTCTAAAAAATCAAGCTTCTAAGTCAACGCAATAAAAAAATACAGCCATTTATGCGACATATTTTGATACTCGCAAGTAAATCAAAACCTATAGGGTATTCTCGTTGTCCTAAAATCATGAAATTTGGCAAGAAGCAAGGTCTCACAGCAAAAGTAAAGGAAAAAGTCCGAAAATAGTTAATTTGTAATTTTACCACCTAAAAAAAATTTTTTTTGGGATTACAATGTGTGTTTTTGGGAAAAATTCTTTTCAACTACGGAATCCTTCATTGTGCGTGGTCCGACACGCACCTAACCCATTTTTTTATCTTGAATTCCATTTCCAGGTTTTGTAAGTCGCATCGTTAGTTCGCCTTACCCAACAATTACACTTCTAGCGCAAGTTATTTAGCTCAATTAACAGAAACTCTAGTAATCAGCTTACAATCTGCCGATGCACTGTAATTTCCCTTACCATAAACTAAACTAAGACCTCAATAAACGCACGTAAACGAGGCACTGAGATTAAGGTAATGTTCAGACGGGCGTCTAAGCCAAGCACAGTCGCCCACCCGACGCAATCCCAGCGAATGTTTCCCTCAAACTCATTTTAAAATCCATTCCGTTTCTATGTGCGGTACACGGTTATATATTTTATATTTTGTTTTGTAAATATATTTCGCTGTGTGCTCGGTTTTCGTTGAATTGTAATTTCTGTTGCATCTTCGATGCTGGTGTGTGCCTCTTTCTTCACAGAATTCTTCATATCAAAATTGCTTGCGCCATATTTCAATATTGGTTGCAAATATCAAGTAGGCAATTTATTTAGACTTACATAACTTTCAATCTGCCTAGCCTTTTCTCAACTATGTTGGGGTCGGCTTCCAGTCTAACCGGTTGCAGCTAAATACCAGTATTTTACATGGAGCGACTGCCTGTCTGACCTCCACAACCCAGTAACTGGGTAATACGATTGGTAAGACTGGTTGTCAGACTTTCGGGCTTCTGACGACCCGTAACGACTGTCAAAGATCCATGAATGACAGCGGGGACCAACGGCTTAACGTTTTTTCCGAGGCATGGAGGAGTCTCGGTATGTAAAGATGGACCCATCCACGGACCAACCCCGGCTGTTATTACTTAGCCACGAGCTCCTGTCCCCTTTATCTGTCCAGCAAGTAAAAATGACACTCTTCAGTCGTGCAGTCTGTGGGTTAGGTATAACAAAGCGTTCAGGATGCTGGCGGGGCTGCTTCGTTTTAGTAGTGTTTTGGGGCAGTTCTGAGGCTAAGATTGAAGACTTTCAAAACATCATTTGAAAGCGGTGTGCTTCCTCCTCCGCAGAATGCGTGCCAGTTCCCATAGCGTTCTGAGCATGTTGTGCGGTTGGTGGGATTGTCCAATGCTGAGTCGCTGCGTCGGACTTCGTAAGTCTACGAGTAACTACGTGGATAATGTGAGGTCCGGGTCCAGACTTTACATAGCATAAGTTTATTATTTAGATACTAACACTACTTCTTAACTAAGTTATAAAAGTTTATATACCGGATGGCTTTTTTTACCGTCTTGATAAAAATAGGCTATAATAGGTGAACGAAGTAGAAGCCTATGGCATACTTACATAGTTTTTTTTTCAAAAATTAAAAAAAAAATTGAAATTCAAATCATATCCGTTAGATATTTTTTAACGATTTATTTATTTTTTTTCAAAATTTCTGTTTTTATTGTTCTAGTATGAAAAGTTTACTTCGAATATATATGTAGTATTCGTTGATTTATTTTATTTATTTATTTATAAAAAATCCACAGCTCTTCAATTTCACTTGTACAGATAAAAACCAATCTTTCAGCCAATTACGGATTTACAATTTATAGCAACACTTATTACATGCATCAGAAACAACAGGATGACGTGCTAGCACCGTCTAAGCAAGCATCCCAAAGTGTGTAATGTGGATGGGTGGGTTGATACTTATACTTAAATAATTTGCTATTGAAAAAAAAAAACTAGGTATGCCACAGACTTCTACTCCATTCACCTATTATAGTTACCATATCTTTTTTAAGACAGTAAAAAAAGTCATCCGGTATACGTACTATATTGTCTAAAGGTACAATATGCATACTATACTATACACGTCTTCACCTGCTGGCAAAGCTCTGGACTTGCCACCGACATATTAATTACCAAACAACCTAAACACGTACTAATTGAAAACCCTTCAAAGTAATTCCTTCGTACTTTAAACATACGTTATTTCTCATTAATTTAAATAACAGTGCTTAAAGTCTTAAGACTGAACACGGTTGTATGTACAGCCGGGGAATTTAACTACTAAACAAATTGACACCCTACGTCGATTTTCCGTGTTATAGCCATTTCTTACTAATGTCAAAGAATGCTTGTTGTGATTTAATAGTACATTATTGCAAAGGCCGTGAAATAGGCAATTGCAGGTCGAGTATGAGTTTGAAGGCCGAGCCGTAGGCGAGGACTTCACTAATACGAGACAGGCAATTGCTATTTCCGCCGAGGCATATATAGTGCTTTTCTCAAAAGAATGCAGGGAAATAAAAGTAGGTAGTTAAGTTTCCATAATTTTTCAAGTTAGTGCCGTTTTTAATATGAACTGTACATTTCAGCATGGAATAAATTGTCCATAATGTAGATGGGTTTTTAGTTTTAGCAATCTCATTAAAATACGACAAAAATACTGTTTCAGAGAAAATGTTCACTTTTTTCTCGTTTTTCCAAATCATAAAATTATCAAATACTTACCTAGTTTCATGTATTTTTCTTTTGACTTCGCTGGAAGCAGGTTTTCCATTGCCAATTTGGCTTCTGATCTTAAATCTGTGGAGTACCTACAATCAATCTTCATTTCACTTTATATTTATTATGAATGTAAATTTGTTATTTACATACATAATACTTAAATATAAATTTTCAAATCAAGATGAATTTTCAGCTTTGCCGCCAATTTTCTATCTAACATCTGTGCCGAAAGGCATTTGTGGCTATCTATACAGCCACGTGAACGCAATTTATACTAAGCAAAGAGACTGCCATTGGTATGCCAAGAATGATAAAAGAGATCCAATGAAAGAGTATTTAACCCAGCACGCCGTTTCATACAACATTGCTGGAGCGCTCCAGCAATGTTGACATTGCTGGAGCGCTGTAATGTTCCAAATTCAAAAAACGCTCCTGCAATGGATTTGATTTTCTTTGACCGTAAATTCGATACTTCGCGTGTTCTTTATTCGAAAATAATGACAACATTTCCATGCATGTTTGAGAAAATATAGTTACGGACAATTTAAGGTGAAATTTGCTTAACAATTAATTTGACTGACAACTTTCGAACAAAGGTGGTTAATTTGGTGAATAATTTGGCGTAAAAATTGCAATGTGTATTGTGAAGGCTCTTTTGTAGGACTGATTTTAACTTATTCGAATGGAATCAGTAATGAGGGGTCAGTTTTATCTATATCTATACTAATAACTAGCAGACCCGAAAGACATTATCCTGTCTCAACGATCCTAGAACCCGACTGCAGCGCCACCTACCAGATCCAATGGTGTTTTCAAACCATCCAGGAACCCATTGAAATATACACACAATTTAAGTATTTTGCTAGAACAGTTTATTTCTCGATGATTTTTAATAGAGCCATTTATTAAAATAGAACTTTTATATCTACACTCATTCGTAAAGTTCTAATTATGAATTCAAAAATAGCATCCTTTTTTTTCTGGATGGAAAATCATCAAATGATCCCTCTCTGGGTGGAGCGGAAGGACGTCTCAGACTTTTATTGACCCACCCGTGTTCCTTCAGTTGCCTGTGCCAGGGCCACGGTATCTCTTTCGAACAACCCGCGAGTCCGGAGGCATTGGCCCTATCGACCCCATCACTACTGACATCTCTTTGAAGTTCATTTCTAGTTTTCGTGAATAATTCTAAAGTAGCTTCAAATTTTCTAATAAACAAACCAAGAACTAAGTACACCGATAATGATGACAAAGTTTTGTAACATTAACTAGCCACAACAACCGGCAAAGGAGACAGGAATAGTTTGCGTGACCAGAGAGCAGGAATAACAATATGCCTTACATTTTACAAACTATTATGAATATACACATGGGATTCAAAGATCACGACCTGAGGACAAATACCTACTTCATGAATGAAGTTCCTGATGAAAATAGAGAAAATGAATTTTCCCACAAATGAGACACAGCTAGATCAATTTTTCGCCCCAGTAAACCCATTTATTGCAACTTTCATCGAAATCTTTAAAGCCGTTTTCGAGAACGTGATTACATAAATAATAATAGTCCTCCAGATGTCGGCCATATAGCGACCAATCTCAGCAGAGACCTGCCTTTGGCGCGGGAGATATTATAGTGCAGGCGTGTGTGCGCGCAGACACTGGCGCACACTATCTTCCCTCACTCTCATAGTCCGATGGGACGGCTATCCGACACGACCGGAGAGAGATCAGACGCAGGGCCAACGGCTTAACGTGCGCACCGAGGCACGGGGGTATTTGTATATAGGTATGTATATATTGTATATGTATATGGTACACCACTGACTACCTAATAAAGAATATTCTATCTATACAGTGTTATTTTTCAATGACCAGCCCAATTTTCACAGGGTGTTCTTCCCATGAATATGAACAACTTTCACTATGGGACCAACTTTGAAATCACGAAAAAAAACCAGCGGTTTCCTACAAAAGTTCAATACCTACTCGATCAAAATATATGAAACAGCTGATATTTTTTTGCGATTTCAAAGTTGGTCCCATAGTGAAAGTTGTTCATATTCATGGGTAGAACACCCTGTGAAAATTTGGCTGGTCATTGAAAAATAACACTGTATATCTATCTATCACACCGCCAACTTCAAAACCCCGGGCGGGGGGTATACATAATCAGCCTATAATGTTCCCATTGCCGTGGCAGTGTGGAAACGAGACCTGGAGTGAAGACCGCGTATCGGTAAGCGTTAGTATGGGACGCCCCCAGCTCGAAGGACTGATGACCTGGCTGGGACAGACTGGATGCGTAAGGCGGAGGGCAAGATGTCGTGCGCAGCCTGGGAGAGGCATAAGCCGAGTTGGTTGATTGAACAGTAGATAAGCAGGTAATGAATTTTATTATGAGTAGTAAATTAAACACATACGAAAATGAAAATTTTTAACAGCTCATTAAAAGAAAATTAATTATATCGTAAAGTCAAACTCAGGTGCGACGAGTGAGTGAATTTTTTACGATCTCATTCGGGAACTGTGAACATAAAATGAAATTATTCATTCCGATAATAAATCGGAATGAATAATTTCATTTTATGTTCGCTTGAATGTAATCTTGAATTTAAATAAGATTTACTGCCTCAATTTGATATTGTTTGCTGTTAAGATATCATCACGGCTTTGTTCTGTATAGGGGGAGCCTGAACTGCCTGAACTGTATAGCACACCAACATTTCACAAGTGTTTGTTTGAAACACAATATCATCATCTGCCTAGCCTTTTCCCAACTATTTTGGGGTCGGCTTCCAGTCAAACTGGATGCAGCTAAATACCAGTATTTTACATGGAGCGACCAGTTATTGGGTAATACAATACTCCTTGATAAGACTGGTTATCAGAATTTCGGGCTCCTGACGACACGTAACGACTGTCAATTATCCACGAATGACAGCCGGGACCAACGGCTTTAACGTGCTTTCCGAGGCACGGAGGGGTCTTAGTATAAGATGCTCACCAATCTACGGACCAAGCGCGGTAAGCGTAGCTTAAACTGATCGATCAACCCGTGCGGCTGATAATAAAGCGCCGTTTACACGGGGCAAGTTTCTGGAACGTTCAAGAGCAATAATTGCATGCCATAAAGCACGTTCAAATTTTTTGACATTTAAGAACTGCATGAAGTGTTTACACGCGTGCGATTCTATAAAATGGGATGTACAATAATTGAATGCAAGTTTTGCCATTCAATAAAATCGCATGCGACTTACACCAAGCAATAAAATTGACAGGCGATTATTGCAAGTTTTGCCTAGACATGATATTTCATTAAATTTTATTGAACGCTTCTCAAGATATTTTTCAAGTTGTTCTTGATTTGATTTCTTGCCTCAAAATAGCAACAACGATTACCACACCCTCACTTACCGCACTCATATTTCAATGACAGCACAAATGTCAGATCATGCCAGAATTGAATGCGATTTTATTGTACGAGCAATTATTGTATGTACTGTGTGATTTTCTTGTACATGCTTATACCAGTTTTTAAAGTTGCCCGTATCGTCCAACAATATTGTACGTGTAGTTTAGACGGTGCAGATATTTGCCATTCAATTTTATGGTATGCCACAGGCAATAAAATGGCGCCGTGTAAATGAAGCTTAAATCACAAGCTCCTTGAAACACAGATACTGCGCTCCAAAACAAAAATAGTGGTAACTAACATTTTTAGTCTACTTTCGTTGGCTGATTTTTTTTCGTGTAAGTGCTAATGTGTTTTTCTTATTATTATTTTTTACCATTGTCCATCTATTTTTGACCCGAAAATCAACCCCATGCAAATGCAATCTTAAAATTAGATTAACAAGTGATTTATTTGATAGAAACAGCTGTTAAGATAATCTAATTTATTAAGGAAACAAGGATGGTGATTGGAAATGCTTATCTTTGTGATTTGTTTCTCTGTTTGGGGTGAGCAGAAAGTTAGCAGTGTCGGAATTTGTTTATTCAAACCATTTTGATAGAAAGCAGTTGTGCTTTCTGGAACTGGAAGATTGGATCTCATGGATATCATGGTTCGCAATCCTGAAAATTATTTTCTCCAAAAAAAACGTGCCTTCTTAGTGTTGCTATGAGAGTTTCACGGTTATTCGATTCTTAGAAATAGACCGTGTGACATTCCAATTTTCAGGTCTTGTATGTCAATTGAAGACTTCAACGAATATCAACTCGTAGCGCCAAACAAACACCCTACCATTATTTCGTATAGTTTACGTAGACAAGATTTCATATTTTAGCTCAAAGTGTCTCTCGAGCTAAAACAGAAATACCTGAAATCATTGGTTTCTTATAAAAGCGGAAATCGGTCACACAATAACGGCTGTCAAAATACAGAGCATTCTTTGACACCTTCATGTCAAATCCTGGTGAAAATTACAGATTTTCCTAACGGTATGATGAAACCGCTTTCCTAGGAGTCCATAGAGCTTTACCAAACATTGTCCTAAACAAAACACTATTTAAATTTCGAATTCGAAATAACTACTTCAAATGTAAGTTTCGCTCTCCGAATTCTTTGTCCGTATATATCACGAATTCGTGTATAATACCGAAACGTTGGCAAAGCGAGATTTACCTACTTAGCTAGAATTTAGCCCGGATGCCTGGAGTCTAGATATGCATTTATGCACTAAAATGTTACGTCCTTAGAATATTATGAAAGCTTGAGTTAAGTGTGTGGTTTCATGATTTTGCTCTGTTTTTAGGATTCCGTACCAAAATGGTAAAAAGGAACCGTTATGGTGTGACTCAGTCTGTCTGTCTGTCTGTCACAGCTGGATATCTCAAGAACTACTAATGCTATCAACTTGAAATTTGGAACAGTTTGAGATGACGTTTGCTCAACTATTTTGCAAATAAGAAAGAAATAAAAATATGTTTTTTTTTTGCAACAGGGACTGAAAGGTGGTTTTAAAAAATCGAAGTGGTGCTACTAAGGCATGTGGGGTATCATATGAAAGAACGCTGTTTGCAAATACTCAATTTTTTTTCTCTTTTTTTAGGCCGCATAGTTTTCGACTTTTGATGAAAAATGTAAAAAAAAATACCGTTCGCCCCCTTATCTCCGAAGATCACAAAGAGAAAAATCTGAAATTATTCTATGTGATAGGAGTTAATGGAAAAATAAAACGATGTCTCTAAATAGCACAGTTTTTCAGCAATCATCAACAAAAAATACATATAAATTATGGTACGGAACCCTCGGTGTGCGAGTCCGACTCGCTCTTGACCAGTTTTTTTTAGGGCATTATGGCTTCCGTTTATTTGGTTTAGGAACAGCACCAACATGGTTAAATATTTCATTGATTTTATTCGATCATCGTTGGTAATCGTACACTGTTGTGCACCAAATCCTATAAGCTGTGTTTCTACACTATTCTAGGCACGTGTCCACGTATTCGTTCCGATTAAATAAATATTTATAAAGCATGGGAACGTAGATTTCGCATTGAGAAAAAAAAAAAACCACTCAACAGCGAGTCGGACTCGCGCATCGAGGGTTCCGTACCATCATTTCTATGTAATTTTTGTTGTTGATTTCTGAAAATTGTGATATTTAGAGACATCGTTTTATTTTTCCTGTGATAATTACATAAACTTCTATCACATAGAATAATTTCAGATTTTTCTCTCTACAATCTTCGGAGATAATGGGGGAACGGTATTTTTTTTTACATTTTTCATCAAAAGTCGAAAACTATGCGGCCTAAAAAAAGAAAAAAATGAGAATTGAGCCCTGTTTGAGATAGTGCAAATAGTGCTTTTTCATAATGATACCCCCACATGCCCTAGTAGCCCCACTTTGTTTTTTTTAAGACAGTCCCTTTTGCAAAAAATAATACATATGTTTATTTATTTCTTATTTGCAAGATAGGTGGGCAAACGTCATCTAAAACTGTTCCAAATTTCAAGTTGATAGCACTATAGTAGTTCTTGAGCTATCCAGCTGTGAGAGACAGACAGACAGACTGAGTCACTACACTGTAAGGGTTCCTTTTTACCATTTTGGTACGGAACCCTAAAAAGTAACACTAAAACTTTTTGAGATGATAGATAGTGTTCCTTATTTGAACAACGCCAATGTAAAAAAAAAACAAATGCGAAAATGAACATGACCCCATCTCTTCGAAGGATTTATCGATACCATTCGATCATAAGCACCGTATCGAATGACTGTACAACGAGTGATGTATAGCGAACGTTCATCATGCGTTCGGTTATATTTATTTTAAGCCGATATCGAATCGAAATTATATGTCAAATGCAGAACTTGTAGGATTTGTAGGATTCGATTGTAGGATTATTAGTAAAAAACTTTTTGGTTAAGTATATTTTCATGTTCGTTATTTCGTTCAGTGGATTGTTTAAAAGTAAATGAGGTAGGCACTTTTACGTGCAAAATTAAAAGAAAGTCTGTTTATCTAGAATAAATTACAATTTATATTTTTATCAGGAAAGCTATTTTTTATTACTAAAGATAAAAAGTTATTAGAATTTATAAACTTCTTCTTCGGTTATGATAAGGCTGAAACAATATCGATAGATTCTAGATGAGGTGAGACCGGGAGCGGGCGTCACTTAAGACTGCTTGAATAAAATAATAAATATTCTCGTTAACTTGGGTTTGAAAAAAAACAAAACAAATTAATGAAATGCTGCGTATGTCTGTATATGTCTGCTTAATTTTATTTTATCTTCAAGGATGTTTACAGATAGTAAATAAAAAAATAAATAAAAAAAATCTATAGCTCCATATTTTTTTTCAATTATTTACTTACTATACCTACTAGAAAGGTTTAGGTAGTAAAATAAAGGTAAACAATCTTGATGTGACTTTTTACACAAACACATACTTATTATACAAATAAACTACTGCTTAAATTAATGGTTCAATTGATTTAGTAATCATTATTGTTGTATTTACATTGGTTTTAGTTGCATTTTATTTTTAAACTGAGGTTTTAAAATAAAAAAGATAACAACACATCAAGATTGTTTATCTTTATTTCACTACCTAAACCTTTCTAGTATCTAGATATTATTATTATGATTGAAGCTAATCAGCTAATCAACAACTTTTTTTACAATAATTGTAAAAAAAAGTTGTTGATAAGCTGATTAGCTTATCAACAACAAAAGAAAAAAGAAGAAGATAAAAAGAAGATAAGATAAGATAAGATAATAAGATAAGATAAGATAAGATGATAAGAGAAGACATCTAGCTACCAATAACAAAAACCACTAACGTAACCCGCATATTCACCAAAACCGAATCGCTTGGAATGACCTCAAACATCAGTCCCCCTCTATACGCGGAAATGTGTGAAACTGCGAACGGCCCAGATGAACGACGCAATAATAAACTTGGGCAGTTTCGCCTTCCGGACTGAATGGGGGAAGGCTGAGCTCCGATTTGCGTAAATTCGGAGTAATGCCAATTTTCCGCCATTTTGCCCTTGAATGTACCAATTTCAAACGTTATAATTTTGTTGCTGTGAATGTCCAGACATAGTCCAGAAGAGCTCGTGGCTAAGTAATAACAGCCGCACGGGTCGATCCATCAGGTTAAGCTGCGCTTCACGGGGTTGGTCCGTGGATGGGTGACCATCTTTACATACCGAGACTCCTCCGTGCCTCGGAAAACACGTTAAGCCGTTGGTCCCGGCTGTCATTCGTGGATCTTTGACAGTCGTTACGGGTGGTCAGAAGCCCGAAAGTCTGACAACCAGTCTTACCAAGGGGTATCGTATTACCCAGTTGCTGGGTTGTGAAGGTCAGATAGGCAGTCGCTCCATGTAAAATACTTGTATTCAGCTGCATCCGGTTAGACTTGAAGCCGACCCCAACATAGTTGGGAAAAGGCTAGGCAGATGATGAATCCAGACATGGACAAATGATTTATGTACGAGACGATATGAATCTTGAACTACACGTCTTTGTTGCTTGTTGCACGTGTTTGTTTGTTGCGACAAAGTGACGAAGTAGACAACTTCGTCACTTTATGAAAAATAGGTCTAGATGTCTTTAATACACGGTGACTTAATATGAGTAAAAATTTAAAATTAAGCAAAAACAAAAACCTATCATAAAACCATAGACGTATAAAAAAAGGAGTACTCCGCGCCACGCATATCGAAAGTGAAGCACCGTACCGATCTATGTGTGCGTGATTTGAGTACCTGCAAAGACACCGTCGCTCGTGTAACGTAATGGCGGCCCGTCGGCATACTACTAAGTAAATGTGTGCGTGAGGCGTGTTTGTACAAACTGTCCAGCATACTGACTGTGCTTCACTTTCGATGTGTGGCGCGGAGTCCTCTTTTTTTATAAGTCTATGGATAAAACAAAGAATTGTGAGTCGAAATATGTAAAAAAGTGATTTTTTTAAATAGTTCAGTTGACTCTTTCTACTTTGCTGCCGTTGTTATTTTTATGTAAATATTATATACCTTTTAGTTACCTACTTTCGGTCCAGACTTTGATTCGTCCCAATTCTTACACTACACTTAACACTTATAATATTCCATACGGTAACCGCCAACGCATTACTTATTGTGAGAATTCCTGATCAGTCGTGCGTCTCAATTTGATCCTCTTACCCATTGTTAAACGCTAGTCCAGTACAATAGTTACTGTACAAGTTCCACTTGAAGAAACTCCTGAGTTACCCATTGGCACAAAATGGATAAGTACAGAAGGCTTATTCCATAAAACGACACGCACACATCTTTTCCCTAAGTCAATCAATCAATCTGCCTATCCTTTTCCCAACTATGTTGGGGTCGGCTTCCAGTCTAACCGGATGCAGCTGAATACCAGTATTTTACATGGAGCGACTGCCTATCTGACCTCCACAACCCAGTTACTGGGTAATACGATATCCCTTGGTAAGACTGGTTGTCAGACTTTCGGGCTTCTGACGACCCGTAACGACTGTCAAAAATCCACGAATAACAGCCAGGACCAACGGCTTAGCGTGCTTTCCGAGGCACGGAGGAGTCTCGGTATGTAAAGATAGTCACGCATTCACTGACCAACACGGGCAAGCATAGCTTCGCAGCTCCACAAGGGTTGAGGAAGTCGTGCAGTATTTGAAGGTGAAGACCGACTGGACTCTGAGGGTCGTAAGGTTGGAGTCGCGCCACAACATCAACTTTACGTCGTTCGTGGTACGAGTTCCAACCCAACATCTACAGACCTTCTTAAAAGAGGACTTTTGGCCGAAAGGTGTCATATTTCGATGTTTCCGAGGACGGTTACGCGACACCACGCAGCGGAACACGACGCCGACGTTACGTGTATAGTTATAGTGTTTAATAAGATTTATTAATATGTATTAGTTTATTATTGTTTAAGATATTTTGTGTATTTTATCTATGGGCCTAGTTGCCTGATAATAAAATGATTATGATAGCTTAACCTGACGGATCGACCCGTGTGGCTGTTATTACTTAGCCATGAGCTCTTCTGTTCCCTAAGGATCTGATCTGTTCCCTAAGTATCTGATGAATTTGTAAACAAATGGATCAGAAAATATTTCAGTGGATGCCAATTTAATGCCACTTACAAATTGAGTGCTTTGATTTGATTATTTGAATAGATAAACCCCAAATTTTAATTTTTAACCGATTTCAAAAAAGTATGATGTTCTATTTTCGTCTGTGCCTATGTATTTTTTTTAATTTATGTTCTCCAATATTTTCATAAATTGTGGACCGATTTAAAAAAAACTTTTTTTTGTTTGAAAGGGTTTCTAAGTTCTGATGAGTGGTTTTTGAGTTAGTTTCAATAATACGTATTCAATCCACTGTTTGTTAGAAGTAGTGGTAGGTACTTAATACGAATTTGGTGTGTGTACTAAACTGTGAAAAATAAAACACGTTTTTTGTGGTAAAAAAAGTTCTTTATAATATCATCATTAAGATTTTTTTCATTTGACAACTGAGGTTAATTTTATAACCTCAAATCGATGGTTTTTCAATAACAATTTAATATTATAGGTATTTAAACAATAGTTGATGTAATAAGTGGTGAAAAATAAACTTGAAATCTTCTATACTTTACGCCAAATATGGGGTGCAATAAAAGTCATTAACCCCACTTATACTAGAAGTCACGAAACTTAAATGCAACCAAAAAAAAACATGCCATGTGCACGCATCAAGAACGCCTCTTACCGCGATACGTTTGTTTTGACCGTGTTAGCGACTCTGCCTTAACATTTTTTCGTATCTTTTTTAATTATTGGAATACATTGGTAGAAGGCGTCAACGACTTTTACTGTACGGTTATCTGGCGGAAGATATGAAATGTACAGATGAATGTTGTGTTACTAAATCCTTCTAGCTAGTGAGTAATTACGTAATAATTTAAAGGGTTTGTTTACACTTTCGTTAGATAATTTTGGAACAGACATTACTGTGACGTCGGTCTATCTCGGTCGAATGCCAGTCGCCAGTGCGCTTACAGTCTTACACTCGCTGTACGTGAAATGTGTATGTGCGTACATTGGACCTTCTGAACGTATTTATTTTGTGCCGTTGGGTACATTTAGGTTAAGAGCTGTGGGTGTATTACTATGAACGGTCATACGGTGTATTTAGACAATTGTTTGCAAGTGTTATTGTTGAGTACGTATGTATGTGTTAAGTATTTTGGGTTAGATATTGAAGATTATAACCAAGGTTTGCCTAAGATCTTCAGGGAATACAAGACAAGAGGCTGTTGTGTTGATAGGAAATATTTAGGTCGCTTTTCATGCGTTATTCTCGTGATACAAATGTCATCTTTGTAAATAACTACTAAGTACTGCTTTTAGTGTTCACAAGATTGTCGAATGCTTGATTCCACAGCGTCTAAGTAGCCGTGGTATATAAAAAAAAAGCTGTGTGGCAGTGCCCACGTTCGTTCACCCAAGCGCATCAAAAAAACACACTATTAGATTTTCGACTCTCGGGGCTAGCGTTGAGCGGAAGAGCGTTCAATATCCAGTGCGCGAAAAAAAACCGTGGGGAGAAAAATCGCCCGACCGAACCTACTGGGCTAAAAGGTTATTAGCGATTTCATAAACTCCGATTTACCCGCTATTCTTTATCAATGAGACCGTACCTCAGACCGTCCGGAATTTTCATCTAAAAAGTATCTCAAAATATTCTCGCCACTTTTAAGAATTCATAATGATCTTCAAAAGTGATTTTACGCTTTTAAGCCAGGTAATGAAGCATCACTTTTTAATGTTCTTCCTACTATCAGATCGTGAGATTACGAACGAGAGGAAGGAAAGGGACTACTCAAATCATTATTATCTCTTCCGAAATTGTCATTTTTGTTTTATTAAGATAAAATGTTCGGGACGTATCTATAGATGTGTTGCATAAAGTAATGAACGGGAAGTCGGGGCTTTTCCTCTTTCATACAAGCACAAAGAAATTAATGATGGCTGTGGTAATTATACATAAAACCGCTGATATACTTGAGCATTCATTTGCAATAGAACATGGAACATTCGCCGTTTTTAAATTTGTCGAAGTTGTCATGATGGTCTAGTAAATGCTCGTTAATAGTATATTATGCAATTAGTGAATAAAGGACGGATTTAAAGCGAGGGCCATAGATGAATCACGAGCTAGTGAAGGATTCTAACGATTGAATCACGACCGTAGGGAGTGATTCATGATGATTGAATCACGAGCGTAGCGAGTGATTCAAGTGTTAGAATCCTGAGCGACGCGAGTGATTCATGGCCCTCGATATAAATCCGTTTTATTCAAGAGTTGCATACTATACTTTATACCATGACTACGAGAAAAAGAAAGATTTAAGTGAAAATAGACATTTAATGAAGAAAAAGGAAAGTTAAATTGGCTTTGATGTAAACCAGCCGTTATTTTTTGGGTAGCAAGTTTTCCACTATATCGGCCGTCCTCTCTTTCATAAACTCAGGTGTTAACACATCTTCATCACTAGAATGCATTTTTAATCGATTAGAACAACACTAAACAAACACAAAAATAAAGATTAAAGTAACACTAAACTTTGTGTTCGTACAACTTACAGTATTCAAAATAGCGCCAATTTACTAAAGACAGCAAAGAACATAAAACAGTTTTTATTCTAATGCTAAACTCCTTGTCGAAAATGTCGACCAATCAAATTGAATTTAGAACACATCAATATAGGTCGAATACAAAGATTACACTTACACTAGATACGGCAAGCCACGACCAAGCGTGCCCTGCATGTTCCACTGTTCGTACTAAAAAAAGTCTGTTAGCTCAGTGACGCTTAGCGATTGAAACAATTCTGTTTACTTTGAGCACATCATCACTAAATGGCTGGGGTGCAGTTATCGTACGTATAAAAAAGATGACACGTTCGGTTTTCATACTATCTAATAACATGCCGTATCTAGCCTAGGTACTCTAAATCTGTGGTCGAATACATTGGTGTGTTCCATTTTCAAACATCAAAACAGTGAGTAAAAGTGCTTTTTATTCACTGTTTTCAGTGAATAAAATAAGCTTTTTAGAGGGGGAATGGTATAATAGTATATTATGCAACTAGTGAATAAAGGACGGATTTAAAGCGAGGGCCATAGATGAATCACGAGCTAGTGAAGGATTCTAACGACTGAATCACGACCGTAGGGAGTGATTCATGATGATTGAATCACGAGCGTAGCGAGTGATTCAAGTGTTAGAATCCTGAGCGACGCGAGTGATTCATGGCCCTCGATATAAATCCGTTTTATTCAAGAGTTGCATACTATACTTTATACCATGACTACGAGAAAAAGAAAGATTTTAGTGAAAATAGACATATAATGAAGAAAAAGGAAAGTTAAATTGGCTTTGATGTAAACCAGCCATAATTTTTTGGGTAGCAAGTTTTCCACTGTATCGGCCGCCCTCTCTTTCATAAACTCAGGTGTTAACACATCTTCATCACTAGAATGCATTTTTAATCGATTAGAACAACACTAAACAAACACAAAATTAAAGATTAAAGTAACACTAAACTTTGTGTTCGTACAACTTACAGTACTAATTCAAAATAGCGCTAATTTACTAAGGACAGCAAGGAACACAAAACAGTTTGTATTCTAATGCTAAACTCCTTGTCGAAAATGTCGACCAATCAAATTGAATTTAGAACACATCAATATAGGTCGAATACACAGATTACACTTACACTAGATACGGCAAGCCACGACCAAGCGTGCCCTGCATGTTCGACTGTTCGTACTAAAAAAAAGTCTGTTAGCTCAGTGACGCTTAGTGATTGAAACAATTCTGTTTACTTTGAGCACATCACTAAATGGCTGGGGTGAAGTTATAAAAAAGATGACACGTTCGGTTTTCATACTATCTAATAACATGCCGTATCTAGCCTAGGTACTCTAAATCTGTGGTCGAATAAATTGGTGTGTTCCATTTTCAAACATCAAAACAGTGAGTAAAAGTGCTTTTTATTCACTGTTTTCAGTGAATAAAATAAGCTTTTTAGAGGGGGAATGGTATAAAAATATATTCTTCACGATGATGTCAAACTTCACTTGAAAATTGCGCGGCAAAATGCTCGAAGCAAATTTACTGTCGTTTCGCTAGAATGCTCGCTAGAACGCTCGCTAGAATGCTCGCTAAAACGCTCCTGTTAAAACGCTCCATTTTAACATTCGCTAGAATGCTTATGAATGCTCAAGGCTTAAGGTGTGTCGAACGTATGTACAGTCATCGAAATTATTTGATAAGCAAATTGACATGCTTCCAATGATACCTTATTTGTCAAATTATGATAAGTAGTTTAGAAGTTATAAGGGAACACATGAACATACATACATACCGGTCAAAATAATAACCCTCCTTTTTGCTTCACCGTAGTCGGGTAAAAAATAAAACCCGTCTACTGAAAAATCACGCTCTAAAAAGGAAACAAGAAAATATTCTCATCTGAAATCAGAAAAAGATACCTAAACAAATAAAAAATCCGGAGTCACACGTAATCTGTTCGATTTATGGCCCTAACATGACGTGCGACTCCGGATTTTTAATTTGTCGGTCTTTTTCTAATTTCAGATGAGAATATTAATTTTCTTGTTTCATACTTTATAAAGCGTGATTTTTCGGTAGTCGGGTTTTATTTTTTAAACTTGCCTTTTATTTAAATTATTTTGAGGTTCTAACTCCGTCATAAAATATTAGGTCGGGGAAAAAGTTCCTTCGTATTTTATATTCAAGACATTTATTTTTTCATATTTTATTATTTAGTTATGTGTCATTTGCCAAATGGGTCAAAACTGTTTTGTGGTCAACCCCTAACTCTTCAGCTATGTCATAACTACTAATAACTATACCGACCTTGCTCCACTTTACCAAAAATGGCATCGGCTTTATCCGTAACAGGGTGACAAGAGGCGACTAGAGCGAGCTGCATCTTTGACATCAAAATTCCCGGACTGAAAACGCTTGAACCAACTTTGTGCTACTCTTACTGACAATGCGTTAAGTCCATATAAACGTCTCAAATTTATTTCGTGTCTTGTGTTGCATTTTCCCTTTTTTGTAATAAAACTTCAGAATGTATCGAATTTGTTCGTTAGATGCACTCATTTTGGCGGGCAGAAACACAATTGAAAAATGGCGGGAAATCGTTTTTACTTTTTGTTTTCCTTTTCTAAAATGTCATCTATTTAATGGTATCAAAACCAGCCAGATACAAACAGTAGAGCCAAAGAGATTTTATTACAACTTTATACCTATAAAATACGAAAAAACTTTTTCCCCGACCTATTATTTGCAGAGCCACTTCATTTTCAAAGAAGAATAATAATAATTATTAGGTACATATTATGTCGTTTGGCTAGCTTTGGGGAGAAAATATGTTTGGCTCAACAGTTTTTTTTTTACGTATAACTGAGACATCAGAAAACATTGTGCCACCAATAAAATCGTTGCACGAACTTTTCCTTACAATCTTCCTTACTATCCGATTCACACCAGACATACAGTTTCATAAATCGTTCCATTGAACCGTGTCCGGGGCGGTGGGCCGGACAGCCGGTTTCCGGATAAGCTTCGCTCAACTGTATCGGCACTATCTAATTATAGGATAGTTAGTTCATTGTTCCAGAGTTGTTTGTTGAATACAGTTGGTACGAGCAAATACTGCGTCTAGGATCTTCGAAGAGTTTCAGTTAAGTTGGATGTAGGTTTTAGTGCAGAAATGAGAAGTTTAATAAAGTAAATAAAGCAGAGGGAGATAACATTTTTACTGTTTTAAGGTTCCGTATCTCAATATCTTTCTTTTTAGGGTTCCGTACATCAAAAGGAAAAAACGGAACCCTTATAGGATCACTTCGTGGTCCGTCTGTCTGTCTGTCTGTCTGTCTGTCTGTCTGTCTGTCTGTCCGTCTGTCTGTCTGTCAAGACCCTTTTTCTCAGGAATGCGTGGAGGTATCAAGTTAAAACTAATATCAAATACGTAAGTCTATGGTCCCTTGAAGTTGTAAAAAAATCAAGCTTCTAAGTCAACGCAATAAAAAAATACAGCCGTTTATGCGATATATTTTGATACTTGCAAGTAAATCAAAACCTATAGGCTACTTCCCGTTGACCTAGAACCATGAAATTTGGCAAAAAGCAAGGTCTTCCTGCACAAATAATGGAAAAAGTCCGAAAATTGCTAATTTGTAATTTTATCACATAAAAAAATACTTTCAAGCATAGACTTATAAAAAAAGATGGACTCCGCACCACGCATATCGAAAGTGAAGCACCCTACCGATCTATGTGTGCGTGATTTGAGTACCTGCAAAGACGCCGTCGCTCGTGTCACGTAATGGCGGCCGGTAGACTTACTATGGTGTGAATGTGTGCGTGCTGGCTTGTAGACATTAGCGCACTGACTTACTATGGGTGCTTCAGTTATTGTTAAAGGAGACGGCGTCCGCCTTTTTTTTTAGGTCCATGCTTTCAAGTATGTCATCGCTCAAGGCCCTTTTCTCAGGAACGCGTAAAGGTATCAAGTTGAAATTAATACCAAATACGTAAATGTATGGTCCCTTAGAGCTCTAAAAAAATCAAGCTTCTAAAGCAACGCAATAAAAAATACCGCCATTTATGCTTCTTATTTTGATACTCGCAAGTAAATCAAAACCTATAGGGTACTTCTCGTTGACCTAGAACCATGAAATTTGGCAAGAAGCAAGGTCTCACAGCACAAATAAAGGAAAAAGTCCGAAAATTGAATTTTTGTTGTTTTATCACATAAAAAAATAGCTTTTAGTTTTTTTTTCTTGCAAAATGTGGGTGTACATGTACACCTCTGCCCAAGCCTTCGGGGAAACAAGGCGTGATGTTATTTTTATGAATAGTTTTTTGCGAATACAAACTTGAATATGCAGTTGGACAATTGTCCGTAACGTATATGTGTATGGGAGAACATGTTTTTCAACACAATGTTAAGTTTGTCTTTGGGATAAATTCTTTTCAACTACGGAACCCTCATTGTGCGTGGTCAGACACGCACTTGGCCGGTTTTTTATCGTGGCTAACCTGGTGTCAGTTTTTATGCCGCCCATGGGCCACTGATTTGGCTTGGCTACCTCAAAATGAACACGGTACCTTACACAATTACTTGAACACGTGGAGGTAATAAGTTGTAATTAATATCAAGTGCCTACTTAGGTCCATAGTCCCTTTGGAGCTCTAAAAAAATCAAGTTTCCTAGAGGAAAGCGGCCGTAACTGTAAATGACAGAATTTCATAACTTATTTAAATCGCTAGATCTGCCCTCAGCGTACTTAGTGACGCCAAAAGTGTCCATACTGAGAAGAGTGAGCTCACACATTTATCTATTTAGCGTTTCTATGACAATCAAGTCAAGTCACTGCGTCATTTTGTCTCAAACTAAAGTAGGAACGCGACTATCTTTTGTTGCGGTAGGGCGAATCTAACGATTTAAATCTTTGCAACTGCCATCATTTTCATAAGAGCCGGCACTGCGGCCGTTAAGTTCGGTGACCGCTCCTAGGAAACCGTAGCTTTAGCGCCATCCCACTGCAAAGTTTTCAGCAAGGAACTCTATTGACAGCTGAATGAAAGTAACAAACACTTAGCACCATTTACGCGGAACTAACTTGACAGTTTTTCCCCCTTTCTATAGAAAAATAATATAGGTTTTTTTGACAGATAGAGACTGAGATTAGACAATTATACCTTAGGTCAAAGAACTATGAAACCAATTTAAACAATTCCCAGTTGTTTTAGTATCAAATACCACACCTTGTTATCCATATTTGATAAAAGACGCAAAACGAATTCATACACCTTCTGTACTCCATTGTTCGTCCCACGGGACGAAATACATATAAATAATTTTGTTCAACAAATAATGGCCGGTTGCTTTTGTTCAACAGTTTGCTCAGGACCATTGTTTGATTGTACTCCTATAGTAACGTTATTATTGACACAATGCCGTGAGTGGGAACAATAATTATTTTATAGTAGGTCCCTTCTAAAGGAATTAAGGAACGTGTCGAAAAGTTTTATGAGCTGTTAATACATTCTACATAACATCACGCCCTGTTTGGCTCCACTGTACTATCACACCCCCGTGTCCGAAACTTCACATTGGTGAATCATTTGGCTTAGGTTAGAATAGTGACCATTACCTCTATTGCCGATGAAACATTTGGGTTAGGTTAGGTTAGAACAGTGACCCTTAACGCGCGACGGCGAGCGAGCGAAGCGAGCGGCCATATCCCCTCTATTTTTGGTTAATCATTTGGGTTAGATGGGGCCTTGAATGTCTCGTATATTAGACGATGAAAGCCTCAGGGTCATTGACCTTGATTTCAAGATCAATGGCACTCGTACTGTAAATTTTTTTTTCTGCGTCTATTATTTTGCGCACTTTGTTGTTTTCAATAATACACTAAAAAGGGCCTATTGTACCCAAAAAAAAAATAGCTAGTATATAAAATCGCTGGGTGCGTTTGTACAGTGGTTCCCCCTGTTTCTCGTAAGGATTAGGTAGATGTGCCGGACGGGCGTGATCGTTGGACACGGTGAAGTGAAGGGAGTGTGTAAGCCTATCCAGGTGAATGCCTATGTGTGAGGTTAGGCCTCCCAGTCCAAGCGGCGCTGACGTCCGGTTTCTATAGGCTCGGATTGTCTGCAACCGATGACCAGCAGCTATGTTCGTGTGAGGTTCTGAAGGGTTATTTTCAATGAAACAGCAACTTGATAAGTCTTCAGCGGAGTTCAGGAGACGATTGGCGCACTCTTCAGGAAGTTAGATGGTACCATGCCGATGGCTACGATTTGCTATTTTTTCTTGTGTGCTTAGGTACCTCAAAACTTTACCTTACTGAGGACCGCGAATCGTCTCCTGATTTTGGTTTTATTTTCGACTATTTTTTATTTAAAAAATTTCACAAAATTGCTTATTTCTATCTTAAATATTTCATTAAATATAACATGTGACATGTTGTTAGAATCGTCATTAGACCGCGCATCGATTGAGATATCTGTTATTCCTGTAAGTCTATGTTCTGAAAAGATATTAGTGTGTAAACACTGAAAATTCGATTATTTTGATCAAAAAATATTTTGCAAGTTAAATTACTCGAAAACTACTGAAGCTATTTCAATGGTCTATACAGATATCTGAAGCCGGTCTAATGACCTAGAACAATACAATAGTTTAAATATCGGCACTACGTTTTTCAGGGCGTGACGCGCCCTGAAAACCAAAAACAATAAAATCTATTAACAAAAGTACGGTTGCAACTTCTATAAACACAATTAAGTGGGTTCTGCAGTTAAACCACAGGTCTAATTTTTATGCCCAGGGCTAGGTCTTAATCTAGGGTACCTGGGCACACTATCAAAACTATAAAAAACAGCTATATAACCCACTCAATGGTAGTTTATAGGGTGGCGTTCACAGTTTCAACCTCTGTAAACTCAACTAAGTGGGTTTTGTAGGTAAACTACAAGTCTAATACTACGCCCAGACCTAGGTCTTAAGCTAGGGTACCTGGGCGCACCAACAAAAACTATAAAACGGCTATATAGCCCACTCAGTTGCTATTTATAGAGGTTGTACTTACAGTTTTCCTTAGGAAACTTCACTATTTCACTATCACAGAGTTTTAGAACACTTTAGCGTTTTGAATTAACTTTAAATTACACTTTAACGCGTTGAATTTACTTTAAATTCACTAAATAAAATGATAAAAACAAAAGTCTTTGATTTCCTAACTTAGAAACACCGTTTGATTCGCGATTACACTGTACGTGAACTATGACGGTCCCCCGCTACTTGCGCCTATGTGCACAGATAGGGTCTCGTCGCCTACTATGAATCTACGTTAAGTTAGAACAAAATAAAAAACCTATGTATCTATTGTTTGGTGACGCTTCGTCGCGAACATTTCTCCCGCCGTGCAGTGCAGTGATGACTCGTAGCGATGTCGGCGCGGCGCTGCATTCTCTCCGGTGAGCGACGTCTGTAGGCGCGACGCTCGTAGCTATACTGCGACGCTCGCCGCCGCGACGCTCGTAGTCTCGACGCTCGGCGCCGCGACGCTCGTCGCCGCGACGCTCGCCGCCGCGACGCTCGTCGCCGCGACGCTCTGCTATTACTTCGGTAATGGGACGAGTTTCTTCACCGGACGCTTCAAGGTGCCGCCGGCAGTGCGCACCTCAGCGGTCCGGACTTCTCCGTCGGCTCCGGGGAATACGGCGATTATGCGGCCTCGCGGCCACGTGTTGCGAGGCAGCTGGCCGTCTGCGATGAGCACGGGATCGCCCACCTGTAGTCCGGGCCCGCGGCTATGCGGCTCCCGCCGGTTTTGAAGCTCCGGCAGGTACTCTCGGACCCAGCGACGCCAGAACATGTCGGCGAGTATTTGTGTTCGCCGCCATAGTCTCTTGCCGTCTATATCTTGCTCGGAGAACACACCAGGTGATGGGAGTCGCGCCGACCCGCCGAGTAAAAAATGGTTCGGTGTGATCGACTCGTCGTCTTCGCTGTCCACAGAAACGTGTGTCAGCGGTCGGCTGTTTACTGTGTACTCTGCCTCACATAGCAATGTGGACAGCACCTCTTCGTGGGGGTGCTTTTCTATGAGCACAGTGTATAGCGCCGACTTCACGCATCGAACTAGGCGCTCCCAGGCGCCTCCCATGAATGGCGCTGATGGCGTTATGAAGCGCCACACGATGCCACGACGACTGGCTTCTTCTTGTAAGGCGTCTCGGAGCTCCTTGTCGGCACCGTGCATGTTGGTACCGTTGTCGGAGTATATCTCTGTTGGGCAGCCTCGACGAGCAGCGAAGCGGCGCAGGGCTTGTATAGCGGAGTCTGCGCTGAGGCTAGCGGCGATTTCTAGATGAACAGCTCTGGTAGTGAGACACGTAAATAGGGCTACGTATCTCTTTTGATGTTGGCGGCCCACGGTGACGGACAACGGGCCAAAGTAGTCTAACCCGGTGTATGTGAACGGCCTCTGATGATGTGCGAGGCGCGTCTTCGGATGGTCGCCGGTCGCAGGGACGGGTGCCTGTGCTTTTCGAATGCGGCACTGTAGACACTGCGCTATCACCTTCTTAGCTGTTGGTCGCATCTTGACGACCCAGTAATGCTGCCTTACTTCGTTGATTGTGAGCTCTGTCCCACTATGCTGTAGACTCCGATGCGTCCAATCTATGTATAACTGTGTGATGTGATGGTCGCCGTGTAGTATCGGTGGACGCTTCACATCATCGGTGACCTCGTCGGTCGCTGCTATACGGCTTCTTAGCCGTATCACGCTGTCTACGACTTCTATTTGTAGCGGCCACAGTCGACTGTCTTTTTCTATTGATTTCTGCTCTCGCAGCCTGGCTATATCTTCTGCAAAAGACTGTTGCTGTACGACCTGGACCAGTATCTTCTCCGCTTGCTGGAGAAATTCGGCTTCTATTATCTGTTTTTTGTCGTTTTCTGATGGCTTCGACGCTCGTTTCAGTGGGAGAGGTGCCGCCTTTTTCTGCTTTCGCCAGTCGGGATCCTTTTCTAAGTTCTGTTTCGTTCTTTTGTAGAACGTCTTCTCGGTTTTTCTTCGACAAAGAAATATGAATCGTAGAACGCTTGCTGTTGCGCGGAGTAGTCGTTCCCACTTAGAAAACTTGGATGGATCTGGAATGGCTTCGGTCAACTTTATGACGTTTTCGACGGCGACTAACGTTCTCTCTTCCCCAGTCTCTTCTGTAATTGGAGGTTTCTCAGACGGCCACGACGACGGTTCTTCATATAAGAACTTAGGACCACAGTACCACTCATGCTGTGAGTCAAAGTGCTGTGGTACGTCACGGGTAGCGATGTCAGCGATATTCAGTTTCGTGGGCACCCATCGCCAGTCTTCAACTTTGCTGTTTTCTTCAATGGCAGCTATTCTATGGGCGACGAACGACTTGTATACTCGTGCCCCTCTTCTTATCCAGGTCAGAACGGTTTTGCTGTCTGACCAGTATGTCACCGATGCGGGCTTGATGTTGTGCTCGCGCATCACAGCTGCAGCCACACGGGTTCCCATCACCGCCGCCTGCAGCTCGAGGCGCGGTATTGACTGCAGTTTCAGTGGCGCCACCTTCGCCTTTGCCATGACGAGGCTGACGTGTTGCTTGCCGTCTTCTGTCGTGGCCCGCCAATACACTGCTGCTGCGTATGCCATTTCGCTCGCGTCGGTGAACACATGGACCTGTGTTTCTTTAGCTTCACTGTAACCTGGATAACACCGTGGTATGCTGACATTTTTGAGCTGCTGTAGGTGCTGCGTCCAGCCCTTCCATTTAATCGCTAGGTCTTCGTCTAGCGGCTGATCCCAGTCGATTCCTCGCCTCCATGCCTCTTGCAATATCTGCTTGGCTCTAATGGTTACTGGTGAAGCGAGTCCGAGCGGGTCATATAGTGACATGACTATCTTCAGCGCCTCCCGTTTAGTTGGCACCTCCTTTTCTATTACGCCTTTTGGTAGACGTGCGAGTGTCAGGTTGAAGCCCAGCGTGTCTTTCCCTGGTCTCCATATCAGGCCGAGGATTTTCTCTGTACCATCTATGTCTCCGATGTTGACGACTTCAGCACGGATCTGTGATGGATCTATGTTTTCTATAAGTTGCGAGCTGTTTGATACCCATTTTCTTAGTTCAAACTTCGCCTGTTGGTGTATTGTCTTCACCGCTGTTGCGATACGAGTCGCTTCTTCTACAGATCTGTAGCTATCGAGATAGTCATCCATATAATGATTCTGTATAATGGCTTCCACTGCTTCTGGATGCTCTTCTGTATGCCTTTTCGCGTTCCAATTCTTCGCGAAAATGGCTGTGCACGGCGAACTTGCCGCGCCGAATATGATGGACGTCATGCGGTACTGTTCGGGTGCTCCGTCTCTTCTGTCGCCTCTCCACAGATATCGTAGGGCGTCTCTGTCTTGCGGCCGCACCTTCACTTGCATGAACATCTCTGCTATGTCACCGGAAATGGCTATTCGGTGACGTCGGAACCTCATCATGACGCCGGGCAGCGACTGCAGCAAGTCCGGTCCAGTTAGGAGGAAGTCGTTGAGCGATAGACCTCCTGATTTGGCAGCGGCGTCATGTACTATACGGAGTTTTTCAGGCTTCATTGGATTGAACACGTCGAAATGAGGTAGGTACCAAGTTCTACCCGGTGTGCTCGTCTTGGGCGCCTTCTCCGCGTAACCTTTCTGGATAAGTGCATCCATCTGTTCTGTATATCTATCTCGAAGAGCCGGTTTGCTATCGAGTTTCTTCTCTATTGAGACGAGCCTTTTGAGTGCTGTCCCGTAACTATCTGGCATTTCTGTGTTTTCATTTTTCCACAGCATAGCCGTTTCTATGTGGCCATCTTCTAACTGTTGAGTGTGACGAGTCAATATGTCTTCTGCTTTCTTCTCGGGATCGGAGTCTGGTCTTCTAGGATTAATAACCAGTGATTCTATAGCGAAGAATTCACGAAGCTGTTCATTCAGATCTTCGTCGCTGTCCACCAATCGGTTGACGTAGTGCACCTGCTGACCCAGGATTCTTGTGTGCGCACCGTGAAGTGTCCAGCCCAGTGTGGTTAGCGACGCAACAGGCTGGTGCTTCGGTCCTCTACGAATTTCACTGGCCAGTAGTAGGTGCCAGTTGTCTTGACCGATGAGTATCTTCGGTGCGCCTGTGTCGTAAATCAGCTGTTGCCTCAGGTCATGGAGATGTTTGCACTGTGCGACGTCTTCTTCGCTGACTGTTTGCGGTGCGAGATTGAGCTTCGGTATGGTGCGCGCTCTGAATGGCACCCTATCTTTCAGCTGGCTTGCAAGAGTGACGGTTATTCTTCGGGAGCAAGGAGTGTCGATCGTGGTGTTTCCGATCGCACCTATCTTCAACGGGTCGATATGGCCCTCTGCTCCAATTTGGTTTGAGATTTCTTCGTCGATCAAAGAAACGGTGGATCCATCGTCGAGAAGAGCGAATGTGGAAGCTTCTCCCGCCGGTCCAATGACTCGAACCGGGACTATCTTGAGGTAGGCATGACTCGCAGCTGTTCGTGAGCTGGCCACCGTTTCTTGAGCTTCCTTCTTCTCTACTGGAACATCGGGCTTCTCAACTTCCGTTGCTTTAGACTTCTTGTTGTAGTGAAGAAGCCGATGGTGCGTGGCTGTACACCCCTTGGCGTCACACTTCTTCGCTTTGCATGTGTGACCATTGCGACGGCTTCGCAGGCAACGGAAACAGAGATTGAGTTTCTTGGCGAGTTCCCATCTCTTGTCACTGGATCCTTCTTTAAATTTCTTGCAGTCAGTAGTGCTGTGACCCTCCTTATCGCAGACGTGACACTTGCTAGTTGACTTGTCTGTAGCAGTGTGAGTTCTCTGCACGACACGCTTGGTTGCTGTTGCTTCAGAGCTGATGTTCTCCGGTGGAGCGAAGGCGCTGCAGAATCGAGCTTGTTCAGTGATAAAGTCGCTAAAGAGTGAGAGGTCTGGTAGCGACTGGTACTTCTCGGTATATGTTCGGTACCACTGTACACGCAGCGAGTTCGGCAGCTTCTCGGTAAGTGTTCGCATCAGCTCGGCATTGATAAGATAATGTTCTTTCTTCAGTGCGCGCAGAGTGACTATGCCGCTTCTAACTCGGCTTGCGAAATTGCAGATGTCTTTTGGAGATTCGCTGCAGCGCGGCAACCCACGTAGTCTATCTGTTTCGGCTTGAGCTATTGAGTCTGGGCGGCCGAATTGCAGCTCGAGTTCTCTCATGATGTCATCTGGTCTTGCATTTCCGATGAGTTCCGAGCTCACTGTCTCTAGCGCACGTCCGTGCAGGCTTCTTCGAAGTCTTGCTGTGTTCTCAACATCATTGAAGTATTTTCTTGTGGTTTCATAGATGGCACGGTATGAAAGCCATTCTGTATGAGCTCCATTGAAGCTCGGTAAGGTCATGATGGCCTTTGACGCCGAGGGCTGCTGTGTCCACTGTTCTGTTTTCCTGTCGGCTAACGATGCTATAGCGGACGTCAATTCCGTTATGAAAGGACGGAAATCTCCCCCGGTGTTCTCTTCTTTCGAAGGTGCTATGTTGTTCACTTCTTTTTCTATAGGATTCGGCAGAGTTACTTGCGTCTGGAGGCCCACTATAACATCGGCATCCACAGGGGGGGGACGTTGCACACGGCTTCTATTTCTATTGTCCCCCTTAGTGGAGTTGGCCCCTTTCGGCGGCTCTGGTTCTGGTGCCTCTTCTAGCCAGGAACGCACGTACTCATTGTTTGAGGTTCTATTATCCATATATTCGCCGTCGGAGTCTTCTTCCTCGGCTCTTTGAAGTGCTATTTGAGCAAGTTCCAACTTAATCTTCAATAAGTCTTCACGTGCTCTTGAAATTTTTCTATGGGACCGCGTCGTTCTATTTGTAGTCGACGGCGGCTTGTTATGTTCGTTACGGGCGTCACCCCGGGTAGTCATCGGCATGGTTCGGCTATGGTTTTCTTCGGTTTCCTTTTCTATTGGCTGTATCGTCTGGTCTACAGACTTCATTGAATCGTCTGAAGTTTCTTCTGACTGAGTTTTCTGGCTGTGTTTTGAAGTGCATGGTTGTCCCTCAGATCGAGCTCGTACAGGTAGGTCTTTCTTCGGGGCAGGGTTCTGTACTGTTCCTTCAACGGTGGACGGCGATCGTGGTGGTCGCTCGTGACGAATGCCTGGAGCACTACGGTCTCTGCTTTGTGATCTTGTTAGTGTCATCTTCTATGTTAGTCTTCAATCTCCGAAACGAGTCTTCAACTTCAGAATTATTTTCTATCTTCAATCTTCTATAATAATTCTTCAAGAATAAATTTTCAGAGTTGAGGCTTCAGTAATTGTTCTTCAATAGTGAATCTTCAGAAATAAATCTTCAGGGAAAAGCTTCAGGAACAATTCTTCTATGACAAATCTTCTGTGATAAATCTTCTATGATAAATCTTCAGAGATAAGGCTTCAGAAATGGTTCTTCTATAATGAATCTTCAGAAATAAATCTTCAGGGAAAAGGCTTCAGGAACAATTCTTCTGTGACAAATCTTCAGAGATAAGGCTTCAGGAATAGTGAATCTTCAGAAATAAATCTTCAGGGAAAAAGCTTCAGGAACAATTCTTCTATGACAAATCTTCTGTGATAAATCTTCTATGATAAATCTTCAGAGATAAGGCTTCAGAAATGGTTCTTCTATAATGAATCTTCAGAAATAAATCTTCAGGGAAAAGGTTACAGGAACAGTTCTTCTATGATAAATCTTCTGTTGATAAATCTTCAGGAATAAGGCTTCAGGAACGTTTCTTCAGTCTTCTATAATAAATCTTCAGAGATAAATCTTCAGGGAAAAAGATTCAGGAACAATTCTTCTATGACAAATCTTCTGTGATAAATCTTCTATGATAAATTTTCAGAGATAAGGCTTCTATGAATGGTTCTTCTATAATGAATCTTCAGAAATAAATCTTCAGGGAAAAGGTTACAGGAACAGTTCTTCTATGATAAATCTTCTGTTGATAAATCTTCAGGAATAAGGCTTCAGGAACGTTTCTTCAGTCTTCTATAATAAATCTTCAGAGATAAATCTTCAGGGAAAAAGATTCAGGAACAATTCTTCTATGACAAATCTTCTGTGATAAATCTTCTATGATAAATCTTCAGAGATAAGGCTTCTATGAATGGTTCTTCTATAATGAATCTTCAGAAATAAATCTTCAGGGAAAAGTTACAGGAACAGTTCTTCTATGATAAATCTTCTGTTGATAAATCTTCAGGAATAAGGCTTCAGGAACGTTTCTTCAGTCTTCTATAATAATTTTTCAAAATAAATCTTCAATCTTCTTATTCTTCAGGGATCCCACAGGAACCGTCCCGGCCGCAAACATCCGGCTCGCAAGGACCAGCAAATGTGCCGGACGGGCGTGATCGTTGGACACGGTGAAGTGAAGGGAGTGTGTAAGCCTATCCAGGTGAATGCCTATGTGTGAGGTTAGGCCTCCCAGTCCAAGCGGCGCTGACGTCCGGTTTCTATAGGCTCGGATTGTCTGCAACCGATGACCAGCAGCTATGTTCGTGTGAGGTTCTGAAGGGTTATTTTCAATGAAACAGCAACTTGATAAGTCTTCAGCGGAGTTCAGGAGACGATTGGCGCACTCTTCAGGAAGTTAGATGGTACCATGCCGATGGCTACGATTTGCTATTTTTTCTTGTGTGCTTAGGTACCTCAAAACTTTACCTTACTGAGGACCGCGAATCGTCTCCTGATTTTGGTTTTATTTTCGACTATTTTTTATTTAAAAAATTTCACAAAATTGCTTATTTCTATCTTAAATATTTCATTAAATATAACATGTGACATGTTGTTAGAATCGTCATTAGACCGCGCATCGATTGAGATATCTGTTATTCCTGTAAGTCTATGTTCTGAAAAGATATTAGTGTGTAAACACTGAAAATTCGATTATTTTGATCAAAAAATATTTTGCAAGTTAAATTACTCGAAAACTACTGAAGCTATTTCAATGGTCTATACAGATATCTGAAGCCGGTCTAATGACCTAGAACAATACAATAGTTTAAATATCGGCACTACGTTTTTCAGGGCGTGACGCGCCCTGAAAACCAAAAACAATAAAATCTATTAACAAAAGTACGGTTGCAACTTCTATAAACACAATTAAGTGGGTTCTGCAGTTAAACCACAGGTCTAATTTTTATGCCCAGGGCTAGGTCTTAATCTAGGGTACCTGGGCACACTATCAAAACTATAAAAAACAGCTATATAACCCACTCAATGGTAGTTTATAGGGTGGCGTTCACAGTTTCAACCTCTGTAAACTCAACTAAGTGGGTTTTGTAGGTAAACTACAAGTCTAATACTACGCCCAGACCTAGGTCTTAAGCTAGGGTACCTGGGCGCACCAACAAAAACTATAAAACGGCTATATAGCCCACTCAGTTGCTATTTATAGAGGTTGTACTTACAGTTTTCCTTAGGAAACTTCACTATTTCACTATCACAGAGTTTTAGAACACTTTAGCGTTTTGAATTAACTTTAAATTACACTTTAACGCGTTGAATTTACTTTAAATTCACTAAATAAAATGATAAAAACAAAAGTCTTTGATTTCCTAACTTAGAAACACCGTTTGATTCGCGATTACACTGTACGTGAACTATGACGGTCCCCCGCTACTTGCGCCTATGTGCACAGATAGGGTCTCGTCGCCTACTATGAATCTACGTTAAGTTAGAACAAAATAAAAAACCTATGTATCTATTGTTTGGTGACGCTTCGTCGCGAACAGTAGAGGTGTGCCTCTATAGTACACCCACATTTCGCCAGTTATGTTTAAGTCCTATGTGATAGGGGGCGAACCTATGGCCATCAACCAGGCACAAACCCAGAAATTCCATTCCAATTCCAAATAGGTAAATTTTACTCAAACTAAAAGTATTTATTTTAATTAAACCAATTACAGGCACTTTTGAGTTGTCAAAGAGTCGGTCAGTAAGTCAGAAAGTTGAAGCTAGTTGCGCATTCCAAAACGTAACGGGCAAGAAACTCCAATAACTCTCTTTTAAATCAAGATATTATTACAAAATCCTGGTACATTGTTCTTGTTGCTTCTCTAAGTGAAAACAATCTAAAAAAATAAATAAGTGATAACAATTCAAAACATAAAATTAAAAACTGCCAGGGCTTACCCTGGCAGTTAAGAGATGAACAGTCTCAACTGAGTGCGCCCGTTCACGAACATGACGCATGGATCAGCACCATCCAGCTCAACCATTTTGTTATGCTATATCATTAATCTTCAAGGTCTTGTGATGACGCTAGCAGAAGCTAAATTTCAGGATGAATGCACTGTCTATCTTGTAACTTATCTTATACAGTCATGCCTAGGAAATGTTCTAAGTTGGAAAATTTTTTTTCACACCTTTCTGTTGTGTTTTATCTTGTTTTAAATGTTTGTTATAATAGTGCTTTAGTTTATATCTGTATCTATATAATTATGAACTATAACTTGTATGTGTAGTATTTTTACTGTTAGTATAAGTTGGTCAATTAAATAAATAAATAAATAAATTTTGACGGATGACACAATAGGCGATCTTATCGCTAAAAGAAAGTGTTATCGTAATCGAGAAAAAATTATCAGCCGTCCCATATATTTGGGTCGATTAAGTGTTGAGGTTTTGTACGGGACAGCTGATATTTTTTTGTTACAACGTCGGTCCCATGGAGAAAGTTATTCAGTTTGATGGTCTGTACCACACATTTCTGATACATCCATACTAATATTATAAATTCGAAAGTAACTCTGTCTGTCTGTCTGTCTGTCTGTCTGTCTGTCTGTCTGTCTGTCTGTTACCTTTTCACGCCTAAACCACTGAACCGATTTCAATAAAATTTGGCAAAGCTATAGATGGTATCCTGGGGACGGACATAGGCTACTTTTTTTTTCAAAAATAATCCTACAGGGGGTGATATAGGGGATGAAAGTATGTATGGGAAACTCAGTATTTCTTAAGTTAGGGATGTGAAAATTAAAATGTATGCTTTTGATAGGAAATAAAGAAATATGCGGTTCAGCGTTTTTGAAAAATCATCCCCTAAGGGGGTAAAATAGGGGTTGATTTTAAAATTTACAAAACTGCACGGATTTCGACAAAATTTGGCAAGGCTTTATATAGCATCCTGGTAAAGGACATAGGATACTATTTTTTCCATAAATAATCCTACAGGGGGTGATATAGGGGATGAAAGCTTGTATGGGAACTCAGTATTTCTTAAGTTAGGGATGTGAAAATTAAAATGTATGCTTTTCATAGGAAATAAAGAAATATGCGGTTCAGCGTTTTTGAAAAATCATCCCCTAAGGGGGTAAAATAGGGGTTGATTTTAAAATTTACAAAACTGCACGGATTTCGACATAATTTGGCAAGGCTTTATAAAGCATCCTGAGGAAGGACATAGGCTACTTTTTTTTTCAAAAATAATCTTACGGGGGTGATATAGGGGATAAAAGTTTGTAAGGGAAACCCAGTATTTCTTAAGTTAGGGATAACAAATTTATGTCATTGGTAGGAAATTAAGAAATATGCGGTTCAGCGTTTTTGAAAAATCATCCCCTAAGGGGATAAAATAGGGGTTGATTTTAAAATTTACAAAACTGCACGGATTTTGACAAAATTTGGCAAGGCTTTATATAGCATCCTGGGGAAGGATATAGGCTACTTTTTGTCTTAAAAAATAATCCTACAGGGGGTGATATGGGGGATGAAAGTTTGTATGGAAAACCCAGAACCACTGAACGGATTTCGATAAAATTTAGGAAGGCTATAGATGGTATCCTGGGGACGGACATAGGATACTTTTATTTAAAAAAATAATCCTACAGGGGTGATATAGCGGATGAAAGTTTGTATGGGAAACTCAGAACCACTGAACGGATTTCGATAAAATTTGGCAAGGCTATAGATGGTATCCTGTGGAAGGATATAGGCTACTTTTTGTCTTAAAAAATAATCCTACAGGGGGTCATATAGGGTATGAAAGTTTTTATGGGAAACCCAGAACCACTGAACGGATTTCGATAAAATTTGGCAAGGTATCCTGGGGACGGACATAGGCTACTTTTTTTTCAAAAATAATCCTACAGGGGGTGATATAGGGGATGAAAGTATGTATGGGAAACTCAGTATTTCTTAAGTTAGGGATGTGAAAATTAAATGTATTCTTTTGATAGGAAATAAAGAAATATGCGGTTCAGCGTTTTTGCAAAATCATCCCCTAAGGGCGTAAAATAGGGGTTGATTTTAAAATTTACAAAACTGCACGGATTTCGACAAAATTTGGCAAGGCTTTATACAGCATCCTGGGAAAGGACATAGGATACTTTTTGTCTAGGGGTGATATAAGGTATGAAAGTTTGTATGGGAAACCCAGCATTTCTTAAGTTAGGGATATGAAAATTCAAATTTATGCTTTTGGTAGGAAATAAAGAAATATATGGTACAACGTTTTTGAAAAATCGTCCCCTAAAGGGTACAATAGGGTTTGACAAATATTTGTGTACCTACCTCTTTTTAAGAGATTTAAGGGATTGGAAATGTAGTCATACTTCGAATCTTGAGGTAACATTTAGTCTTTATTTCATTCGACGTTTTTACGAGGAAATTATTTGAACGAGTGGACACTCGGACAAAAGTTATTTGTTATTAGAGCGTGACTGGCATAATAAATTTTAAGTTATTAACAAAGTCCCCCCGCCGCGTAAGTCTGTCTGTTTGTATGCGATAATGTCAAAAAGTACCGAACGGAATTTCATACGGTTTTCTCCAATGAACGGAGTGATTCAATGTAATTAATTATTTTTTGGTTTAAATTGGCTGAAATGTGACGAAGACTGTTGAAGATGTCGGAAAAAATCATGCCGACTGGTAGATTTATGCCTACTATACACGGTAACGATATATCGTGGCGATTTGAGTTTGCACAGTTATATCGGACGGCCCTATGTTTTCCACATAAACGTTCCCATGGGATATTTTCCGACATCCACGCGGGCGAAGCCGCGGGCAAAAGCTAGTTCTGTATAATATCCTCACGATTAGGTGCAGTTTAGAGGACAGACTATCCGTGACGTACTTTTTTAGTCTGTGAAAATAGAACTTATGCAATTATATGCAGTAAAGCACACGACGCGCATAAAGTCCGGCGCACAAAACATCCGTGTTATTCTGGCAGATCGCGCAGCGACGCGCCACACAAAAAAAATAGAACATTTGCTTCAACACGCGCTATCGCAAACGACGCACACTTTTAGTATCGCTCAAAAAGTCTGTCGTCTTCAATGCACCTTAAGTGGGGGACATAGCGTCTACTTTCCTACAGTTCGGTCGACAGAATTATCGAAGATGTGCGTCGTGTGTGTTGAGTCTGCGTACAATCCGCGACGGACTTTTTGTGTGCCATGCAGACATTTTGTGCGCCACAGACTTGATCGCACAAAAAGTGTGTCGTCTGCGTTGCCCCTTATCCAACCACTATATTAGCTCAGACTATACAGGGTTACTTGTAATTCGACGTATTCCTTGCAGGCAACAAATTAAGCCACCAAATGTTCTACCGAAATTCAATAGTTTTTGAGTTAGTTAGATTTAAAAAAAAAAAATACGGCGCAACTTTACTGGAATTTAAACTGTGGCGGCATCTACATCGCCACATATGAACTACGCATCAATGACATGACGTCACGCAAACCTGCATCGCGCAATTAGAGTTTACCACGCGATTAGCATATATACAACGTCCCGACATCGACCGTCGGGCAGTAGCCCACCAGACACGACACCCGTCTGGTCGGAGGATCCTCCCTTTTCTATGGAGGATGAGTGAACTTTACACCCGGTTTCTCATGCCTCTAAACTGGTGACCCCGAGCATGAACGTCAGCGCAGCCTTCGTGCAACTACATCAGCGTGACGTCATCAGCATCACTTCCTCAAGCTTTCGAGCGGCGAGTCACACAGCCAGCCAGCATCCACGGCTTCAACAGGTATCCTGACCACCAGCATGCAGCGGACGCGCATTCCTGGTCATCACCTTCAGCCTCAACCCAGCGCTGTACACTCCGACTCACTGGAGCATAACGCAGCGCCACCCCGACTCACTGGGGTATCACCGCAGACAGTTCCGACTCACCGTGAACTATGCGGCACCCGGTTCCGACTCACTGGAACCACAACTGGCACTGGCAAGCATCGCAAGATACACGACTCAGCCCACTATCGACCTCCGGTCTCCGGAGGTGAGTGATGCCGTAGCGGATCTTTAAAAAAAAAAAGTTGAAAAATACCTAAAACTTTGGCAAAGATCACTAATTAAACATTCTATTTACATTTTTCTTAGGTAGACCACACAGAACAGCCATATTTGGTAAAAACTTTTTAGGTATGGCTTCGCAGATATACAACAAACTGCCTAAATGTTTATTAGACTGTAACGATTTTAATATATTTAAAAGACGTTTAATTATCTGCTGATAAGTAAGACGTATTACAAAGTAAGTCAGTACCTGACAGACAAAAAAATATGTGTAAAATAGTGTTATGGTGGATACTTTTTAAGTCCGATTTTCATAATTCATAATTTATTAAAGAAATAAAATCACAAAATTAAAATAAATTAAATTAAACAAATTTAATTTATTTTAATTTTGTGATTATTTTAAGTGTTGACGCTACTGTGTTAATCTATGACATACACGCCAAACTAATTTAATTTATTTTGTTTTTGTTTGATATGGTGACTGTATCTTTTATTTGATTTAATTGTATATTTTAATTTGTGATAGAAAATTTTGCATGCCTAAATTGGTAGGACACAATGAACTGCGCATTCACTAACATCTGAAATATAATATGTACTGTGTTCAGCAATAAAGATTTGAAATTGAATTTGCAAAAATTACAAAAGAAAAAACTGAATTTCGGTAGAACATTTGGTGGCTTTATTTGTTGCATTTTAACCCTACTATGACGTCATGCAAGCAATACGTCGAATTACAAGTAACCCTGTATATTAGAAGAGTCAACCTTGAAAGTATTGAAACAATCTGACACACTGTATACGAATTTACAAAATGAATAAGTTACGTAACAGATATGTTATAGGAAATTGATTAATGTTTGTACATTATTGTAAGGATAGGTCGCGGTTACGACGGCTTGGTTGGATGCTGATATATTGATACATACACACTCTACGTATATGTAATTATACATACGGCCGTAATGTATCGCACTTGATTTATTTCCTTAGACGCTTGTTGAGAAATTACGTCGGGTAAAATATTATAAATGGGTTTTGTTGGAGTAAACTGTGTAGGTTTGTTATGCCAAGAATATTTAATGGTAGGTAATCTTCTCTGAGTATTAATAGATAGGTATCTGTAATGTCTAAGTATCATTAAGCTATTCACAAGGTTCGTTAGATTTATTATACATATCTACATATAGGCGATTAGGTTATCACGTTAATTGAAACCACGTATTCAAACACCCGCGTCGAAATGTTGAATGAATGAATGAATGAATGAATGAATGTTTTTTTTTTGTTTTGTCCGTTATTAAAAAATGCGTCGAAATGCATTGTGACGAGTATAAATTGACTAACAACCATATTAATCGAATCGCAACCAGTGAAATAATTAGGTAAAAAATATTGAGTAGTTTCGATGGCCATCTGTGGTCTTCATCATCAGTTCCACTTCACCAAATGGTGCTTTCCGAGAGCAAATGCAAGAGTTACTATACAACATACACAAATGGCTCTAGGCGTGCCTCTAAAATTTGAGGGTTTCCCTTGGTCTCCATGGGATCCCCTCATCAGATTCTAAATTGGTGTCAATGAGACCACCTCAAAAGCATACCCTTCCAAAAAAAAAAAAAATCAAAATCGGTCCACAATTGGTGGAGAAATCGAGTAACAAACACACAAAAAAAAATATAGGAGTCCAATTGAGAACCTCCTCCTTTTTGGAAGTCGGTTAAAAAAGGCTTATCGTTATCATGTTTATTCTATATAGCGCGATTTCTTAACGCGAGTTATAACACAAAATACCTTACTTAAAACACAAATTATAGCTGCTAATAGGATTTTGTGTATGCTGTAGAATAGCGCATAGTTCGTTCAAAATTGCCCCTAACTTTTATGAGCTTGAATTAGTGAACTAAACTGCATAGTGCTAAGAATTTTTAGTAACTTTAATATTATTTAGTTTAGTTGTTATAATGGGCAACAAAACTTTCACTTGTTATTTCACATAGCAGTTTTAGATTCCTAAATTCTGCTTTTAGTGGCTAAAAATGTTATGAAAGCCGGTGTACGAAACTTTCAGGGGTTATTTTAAACTTTAAATCGAGCTCGCTTATCGGTCGTATTTGGGTCATGCAAAACATTACTTATACAGAGTGGCGATTAGGTTATCACATTAATTGAAACAACGTATTCAGTACATTTTTTTTCTCTTTATTACATTTTTTTTTATTGAACTTATATACAGTACATGCCAGACCCATCGGAACTTCTAATGTAAAACGTAACAACACAAACTTAATTAAACTGTAAGCAGCCCCGGAATTAGGTGACGTCAAAATATGATGGAACATGCAAACATCGTACATATTTACCTCAAGCTCTCTAAGTAAATCTTCTCTTGCAGACTGAAATCTGACACACTCCGTCAATAAATGTATAATATCCTCCAGTGTGCCTACGTATTCAGTACATGATGCTAGAACGCAGGGGGCATTGCAATATTTAGTCGGTTATTGAAAAAAAATCTGCTTTTTCCTACAAGAGTACATTTTGCGAAAATGGTATTTTGCTAATGTGACGTTTTGAGAATATGACAATTTGAGAATGTGACATTTTGTGAAATTCCAATATGTCATTTTGCGAATGAGGCATTGTGCGCCGAATCCTACCTACGCGGTCAAAATGTATGGAACCGCAAAGATTTCCGAAATTAAAGTTATTTTTCACTTTGTAGTGTTTTTTTTTTAATATTTATTTGTTTAAAAACATGGTATAAAAAGACAAAAAATCACAAGAGCATACATGTTTTTGCTTAACAGCGATAGGCATACAAATTTTTACAACCATATTTTAACATTTATTGTCAAAGAAGTCTTTCACCGTTTCACACTATAAAAACTATGACTACACAAACATTCATGCAATTTAATTTTAAATAATCTCATATTTAAGGTCTTGAGATTACTTGGTATCTTATTATATATACGTAAACACATAGATATACAACTTTTATTAAATTTAGTTAGTATCGGAAGGATATCAAGTAACGGGTGATTCATTTGGAGTTACTTTTTCCAAAACTAAAAAAAATATGAATAAAACAAATTTATCGGGTAATCTTTATTATAATACAAAAGAACCATTCCTTACATTTACTTTTTAAAGATTATTTCTTTCAAATGTTGTCCGTAACTGCGATTATGGTGGTCCATTCTGGAGTTCCAGTTTTCGATGACCTGACCGAGCATTTCCAGTGGTATTTGGCGAATAACGCGAGTAATGTTGGCTTCCAGTTGATCAATCGTACGCGGCTTATCCATATAAACTTTGGACTTTACATAACCCCACAGAAAAAAGTCTAAGGGTTCACACCCTTAGACTTTTTTCCACCTTAGACTTTTTGACCAGTCAGTTGGCCGCCTAGATCCTGTGATATCACTATCACAGGATCTAGGCGGCCAACTGACTGGTCCGAAACGCGAAATTAACTGTTCACCAAATTTTTCTCGCAACAAAGCCATGGTTTCACGTGCTGTGTGGCAAGTGGCGCCGTCTTGTTGGTACCAAAAGTTCTGAAGATCACGGGCTTCAATTTCAGGAAACAAATAGTCCGTTATCATGGTACGATAACGGTCACCATTGACAGTGACGGACCACCTTAATCGCAGTTACGGACAATATTTGAAAGAAATAATCTTTAAAAAGTAAATGTAAGGAATGGTTCCTTTGTATTATAATAAAGATTACCCGATAAATTTGTTTTATTCATATTTTTTTTAGTTTTGGAAAAAGTAACTCCAAATGAATCACCCATTACAAGCCTTTGAGGGTCACGACGGTTACGAGGAGTAAATCATTACTAAATAATTCCTTCCTTTTGGTCGGTTGTTTTTTTTTTTTTAAGTTTTTTACTCGAACAATTACATGGAACTTAAACATAACTGGCGAAATGTGGGTGTTACTACAGTGTAGATACTACTGTACACCTCTGTCTATCCCTTCGGGGATTACAGGCGTGATGTTATGTTATGTAAATAGTTATTTTGTCCTATACTCCATCGGTTTAGGTAATTACATAAAGATAAACAAAAAAAACCACGTGTCTGGTTAACCGACTAAACGTAATAACCTCAGTCGTCATGCTACGACACAGTTATACTCTTCAATTTAGCAACTTTATAATTCGTTGTATAACGTTACTAAATTGAAGAGTACAACTGTGTCGTAGCATGGCGACTGAAGTGACAAATATTACGTTTAGTCGGTATGTAAATATGGTCACAAATCTACGGAACAACCACTACTGCTGCGGGCTCGTGGCTAAGTAATAACTTAACCACGAGCTCCTAGATTATCCGTCATCATTGCTTGCCTAGCAAATAATTAAAGTACAGGCCACGTGTAGCAGGGAATGAAGAAGATGACGTAACAAACTCATTATCAAAGTGCGCTCAAACATACTTAATTACAATTAATCTAACACAGTTGAAACGACACCCTTATTTGCAAGTGACAATCAAGCATAATCTGTGACGTAATGCAACACTGATTGCATATTGGCAATTTAGCAGCTCGGCTTGGCTCGATTTGCTGTTCACTCGCTTGAAGCTGTCAATACGTACTGTTCTAGCTATTAGCTTCATAACAAGGACGCGAGACGGTGCTATAATACTCCATCGGTTTAGGTAATTAAATAAAGTTCAACAAATAAAACCACGTGTCTGGTTAACCGACTAAACGTTATACCTGTTATTTCAGTCGTCATGCTACGACACAGTTGTACTCTTCAATTTAGCAAAATTATAACTACAATGAATTATAAAGTTGCTAAATTGAAGAGTACAACAGAAGTGAAGCGTAATACCTTACGTTTAGTCGGTTAACCAGACATGTGGTTTTGTTTGTTTACCTGTATTTAACTACCTAAGCCGATGGAGTATAAGGATCCATCAAGCCACGGTCCTGACACTTTCCTTAATTACCTAAATAAACACAACAATAATCAATCAATCTGCCTAGCCTTTTCCCAACTATGTTGGGGTCGGCTTCCAGTCTAACCGGATGCAGCATACCATTATTTTACATGGAGCGACTGCCTATCTGACCTCCACAACCCAGTAACTGGGTAATACGATACCCCTTGGTAAGGCTGGCTGTCAGACTTTCGGGCTTCTGACGACCCGTAACGACTGTCAAAGATCCACGAATAACAGCCGGGACCAACGACTTAACGTGCTTTCCGAGGCACGGAGGAGTCTCGGTATGTAAAGATGGTCACCCATCCACGGAATAACCCCAGCAAGCATAGCTTAACCTGATGGATCGACCCGTGCGGCTGTTATTACTTAGCCACGAGCTCCTATCTAAACACAATCATGAACATACCCGTAAATAGTCACCTGCACAAAACGAACGTGGATAAAAAATATCTAAATTCGCGGCCTCACCCTAATTGTTCTGCCGACGGAGACAAATGGCCGTCAGTCCGTGACGTCATCCATCGCGTTGATAACGACTTGCCAGGGGGACCAGAAGTTTTACTGATAATAATTATGATGTACGGTTTTATGAGGTCGAAAGTTTGACCTATTAATGTTGAGTGGCGCGTGTACAAAAACAGTCTGTTTATTAAATGTTTAGTGATGACTGATGACCAAGTGGTTACTTGGTCAGTGACAAATGAAAATTGCTCGTCTCTTTTGTGAGTAATTTAATTTGGAAAATTATTCTTACATCGAATACATTGGTTTGGTCGACCAAACCAATAATTGCACTACTAATTAACTAATGGAATATCAAAACTTGTACAATTAATAATCAATCAATCTGCCTAGCCTTTTCCCAACTATGTTGGGGTCGGCTTCCAGTCTAACCGGATGCAGCTGTTACCAGTATTTTACATGGAGCGACTGCCTATCTGACCTCCACAACCCAGTTACTGGGTAATACGATACCCCTTGGTAAGACTGGTTGTCAGACTTTCGGGCTTCTGACGACCCGTAACGACCGTCAAAGATCCACGAATGACAGCCGGGACCAACGGCTTAACGTGCTTTCCGAGGCACGGAGGAGTCTCGGTATGTAAAGATGGTCACCCATCCACTGACCGACCCCGGCAAGCGTAGCTTAACCTGATGGATCGACCCGTGCGGCTGTTATTTCATAGCCACAAGCTCCTCCTACAAATAGTAATCAATATTTTTAAATCAATTTTTGTCCAAAGTCACAACACAAAAATGTTAATTGTACAGGGTTACTGGTAACTCGACCACTTCCTTGCAGGACGTGATAGTAGGGTTCAAATGCAACAAATTAAGCCACCAAATGTTCTACCGAAATTCAGCAGTTTTTGAGTTACTTCGATTTTTAGTTTTTATTGAAAAATCCAATTTAAAAATGATTTACGGCGGAACTATACTGGAATTTAAGTTAGTAATTAGCTGATGCAGTAGCAGATCTTTGCTAATAATTAAAAGTTTGAAAATGCCTCAAACTTTGACAAAAATCACTAATTAAACATTTTATTTTTTGTAATTTTTGTCTGATAAAAATAAAAATTACGAAAAAATACTGAATTTCGGTAGAATATTTGGTGGCTTAATTTGTTGCATTTGAACCCTACTATGACGTCCTGCAAGGAAGTGGTCGAGTTACCAGTAACCCTGTATATCAAAAACATTAACTGTTCATCAAAAATAACGTATTCCAAAAGATGAACTTGTTCCAACAGGAACACTTCCAAAAATTTTTTTGCAACCTTTTTTGAGCAAAGATCTCCTCCACAGCTTTCCACTCTTCCCTGTGCGTTGCCTTCTCTGGGCAATCTCCCATAAACGCCTCTAAGTCATCACGCCAGCGTTTCCTAGGTCAATGTTACAGAGTTTATAAAACAGTCGGTAGCTATAAAGTATAAACTGACGCATGACGATTTTAAAACTTACTCGGGAGACTCGAAATCTTTCTTAGTTAGTAGTATAACTTCTCTCCACACTCATTAAATCAATCTTTATTAACAGAAACTCTGCATTCTACAGCTTCTGTATGCGAGAAAATAGGAAACCATAATTTCCTTCTGGGATCACATTGTATTTCACTAAAGCAGTAAATATGTGGAAGGTCCTAGTGAAATTAGGACTTCGTTATTTTGTAACTTTTATGAATGTAAATAATTTACGAAGCTAGAAGCAGCTTCTGTAGCTATTATTCCTTAAAAATTAGGACTTCGTTATTTTGTAATTTTTATGAAAGCAAATAATTTACGAAGCTAACATTAATTCTCAACCTTATACTTACCATATATTTATTTCAAAATTAATGCTGCAGTATTTTCGACTTAACGGAGGATCATGCTAAGCCATTTGAGGTAGTATAGGCTCTTAAAACCACAAAGCATCTGTTAGTGCCTATCGGTGAAGGCGTATATAGCCTTATTTGAACATGCGCTAAAAAGAAACTCTTTTCAAAATTACAAAACCGTTAATAAATTACAAAGTTTCGTACTTCTGTGACGAAGCAAGAAGTGTGATGATTACATCGCTTTCACCAAAAATTCTTCACATTCTGGATCCAGAAAATAGATTTTCCACAAATACTGCCACATTTTCACACTTAACCTACTGCTTCAGAATTTTGCGTTCTCAGCAAGAAATATAGGCTTTCAATATCACCGGGTGTGATCGATATCTCAGAATTCACTGAAATTTTCTTCCGTCCCAGATTTGCAACACAGAATAGTAACTACAGAAGGTTGACTCCACAAAACAAGCAGAATAAGGCGCAAGGACACTATGGCCACTTATAAATTGAGTGCTTTGATTTGATGATTTTAATAAACTAACTATACTCTGATTTTTAATTTGCTACACTAAAATGACATAACATAACATGACTATTTCAGCCAACTTTTTTTTTTGTCAAAATAACAAAAAAAAGGTCTATCACAGCTGTCATTTTGATCTAGCAAATTAAAAATTAAAGTATAGCCTGTACAGTCCCACTGCAGGACAAAGGTCTCCCTCTCCCTTTACCACACAATTATGTCTTTTGCTAGTGTCGTTGGCCAGTCCTTTCGATAGGAGGGAGGCAAGCTCGTCCCGTCATCTTCGTCTCGGCCTGCCGCGATACGCCGTTACTAAATAAAACCGAAATTTTAATTTTAAATCACTATTACAGATGTTTTTCATTTGAAAATTGAGGTTAATTTTATAACCTCAATGTTCGTCGATAATTTTTCAATTACAATTTAATAGTAATGTTATTTGAAAAAAGTGGTGAGATAGAAAGTAGAAATCTTTTAAATACAGATGAATGTGTTACTAATTACGTTTAGTGAGCGATTGTGTAAGAATTTAACCTGAAAAGGATTTGTTAACACTTCTATCAGACACTTTTGAAACGTACTATAGACGCGTACCTACGTACGACAATATCAAGTAGGTATCTCAACAAGATGCAAGTCGCAACTCGCAAATGCGCTTGCATTCGCTGTACCTACGTAAAGCGTGTATGTGTGTGCGTGCGTTTTCGCTCAATTTATAGGGCTAACCTTCTGTACCTATCTATTCTGTGTTTGCAGCTTTCTTTCAAAGGCGAAGTTGGGGCAGTTTCTTTTGTATCCAATCCGGTTAATGATGGCTGTGAAGAAATAGGAATATTGCTTTATACTGGTCGCTGGTGTGATTGGTTTGATCTCTTTGAGTTTGAGTTGAAAGATTTTATTTTTAACCGACTTCAAAAAAAGAAGGAGGTTCTCAGTTCGTCGGATTTTTTTTTATTTGTGAAATTATATTGTGATGTGGAGTTGTTAAAAATAGCTTGGTTTGCTGGAGAATAGAAGTGATTTCCAAAGGTATTACGATTATTATGATTTTGAATTCTGAAGATTGAGATTTTGATTTTGAAGTTCTGCAAATTCTTCAGTATTGTATGTATTGTTTTTATTTTATTTTACTTATAAATGTAATACCTCAGTTAGTAGGTACCTATGTCATGTCTACGATAAAAACGAAACTGATTATTGCATAATTTTGAGTTTTTTAACTTTTACTACCACAACTAAAGCAATAGAAGTGTGTGTGTGTGTGTGTGTGTCGACACCCTTGCGCCATCCCATCTTCCTAGCACGGTAGGCTGTGCTAGGGCGGCTGCTGCAGGTGCGGATAACCTCAAACGGCGCAAATACTCCAATCTTATTGGGACTTATATGTTCGAGCCGTTTGGGGTTGAAACACTAGGGCCATGGGGTCCGAGTGCCCTTTTAGTTTTTCGGGACATCGCCAAGCGGTTGGTCGACTCTACACGTGACCAAATGGCTGGCCTGTTTTTTGGCCAAAGAATTAGCATTGCCATACAACGTGGCAATGGCAATTCTGCCAGCCTTTTGGGCACCTTTCCTTTCGACAGCGATGCGGATGAATTTTTCGATGCCCCGTGATTATTTCCCCTCCTTTTTGTATTATACTTGTACATACTAATTTTTTTTAAGTCTGTTAAATTTTAAATTATGTAAATAAAGTACCCTAGCCGTCTTATTATTAAACACAGAATAAAGTTATTCCAAGTTTAAACCTATGAAAATGTATGGTTATTCCTTTGTTATCCCTGATATAACTTTATTCCGTGTTTTATTTGTAAGAATAAGAGGGTATAGGTTTTGAATTACTTGCAAGTATCAAAATATGTAGCAATAGAAAGACAATATTTTAATAATAGATTTCTGACTGAAACCCAAGTTATGTACCTACTCTAATAAAAACTTTTTTACTATAAAAACAACCGACTTCCAAAAAATGACTTTAATTTCGGAAGTCGGTGTCTTTTTCTGCCACCGACTTCCGAAATTAAAGTTATTTTTCACTTTGTAGTGCTTTTTCAGAGTCAGTTGTTTTTTTTTTCATAAAAAGTTTTTATTTTTCACTTTTTAGTGGTGGTACCGTCAGCAACAAAAGTCGATTAACACTTGAGTTTACTTAATCTTAATTATTGAGAAAAATACTTCATTGAAATCGGAACAGATGTAAATTTTAAAGAAAATTAACTCATATCTATTAGATAAAATGCCAAAAAGCAGGTTATCGTATCATTTTGTGTTAATTTAGATGATGTCAAAAAGTAGCAGTGTTAACCGACTTCTGTTGCTGACCGTACCTACCCTACACAAAATCGTATACTCCTGCTTGTTATGTAAACAAAAGTGACAGACAGACAGAAAGTATTATAATATCATCAAGATACGCAAAGCGGATACGTATTATTGAAGCAAAAACCTCTCTTCAGAACAAGATCAAATTTTTATGAGACCATCTCAGGACTATTATACCCTTTCAAACAAAAATAATGATTAAACTTGGTTCTTATAAGAAGAAGTTCTGAGGTAACAAACACAAAAAAGTACAACCCAATTGAGAACCACCATATTTTTTTGAAGTCGTTTAAAAATAATTATTCCACCATTTTTCATCCCATCCCTAGTTCCACAAGACGTAAATTAAAAGTTCTGAATGAAGCCAAGTCTTCCTCAGTACAGTTGGGTCGCGTTTGACGATAGTTACTTGATTGCGTTCTCTTCTTCTCCAAAGTTATAACACGTAGGTTCGCGGCGTCTTTGACAACTGTCGTCTGAATAAATGATTAGACTTTCAGTTCAAATACTGACTTCAGACTCGTATACCATTTGTGGATCACAGTTGTTAGAATGGCGAAAGTAGTTTTGTTTGGAAAATATTCTCAGAAATTAAAATGTAGAATAGAAATTGTAATTTAGAACCAACAAAATGTGTTAAACTTTTTTTCACACTAAGGCCTGATTTTTCAATAGTCAGTTATCTGAAGATTAAATATGGCAGTATTACCACAGATAATATAATACGTTTGACATATTTTCTATACAAAAGCTGTCAAACCGCCATATTCATTCCATAAATAAAAGCTAACTGACGGTTGAAAAATTAGCCCTTAGTTTAATTGTTAGTCTTCTTTATTTTAAACATTTTCTATTTCTTATTTTTTCTTCTGCAACATGCGACATGTCAGCTCTTGTATGTTTCGCAGTAGTTGACCGCCTAGCCTTATTACTAGTGGCCTGGGCCCCAAGTCTGCTATTTTTTACATTCCAACACGATCCCATTGTCACTGCATTGTCATTTTGCTAAAAGTTCGTAATCTGCTAAATTCATAATTTCATACAATGGAGTGTCAGTGGTTGACCATTGGAAAGTCATAATGACGCCATTATATTAGTAGATTACCAAACTTGTCAAAATCAACAATTATGAAATCAATGATAGACCATTCTGACACTATTGTAATAGCAGACTTGAGGCCAATGATATTTCGGCTAGCACTACTTCCAATGGCTAGGTGGTTAAGTAAACAGTTAATTTAACCAGTTGGCTGAGACATATATTAAGCACAAAGCGAAATAAATATCTTATGATATTTTAAATTATTTGTTTGCAGAAGCCTAAAACCAGTGTCCCAAAGAGGTTGGAGAGGATGCCAGTCATGTTAGTAAGTTTAATGTAAATAACGGGCTAGCCTAATAACTGGAAATAATTTCAGACTGGAGGCGACTACTGAGATCCCGGATCTGTCAAGATCCGGGGTTTGAACTAAAAACCCATGCTCGGCAGTATTTAATAAATAAAAAAGATAGTAGTTTTAGGCGTTATCAATTACTGTTTGGGAAAAAATTCCGAGAAAAAATGTGCTTCCTATTCATGTAAAAGCAGATTCCTACGGTTGACGCGATAACATCATGCTTGGATCATAAATCCTTTTCCCGAAACTTGCGATAATAGCTCTCAGACCGTTCTTATAAGGAATATTTTAGGATTTCTAGGTACCGGAACGATACCGAGGTTATGAACTTCGGTATCGTTCCGGTACTGATACCTAAAATATAATAACAACATTTTGACGGCACGGTTGGCGCAGTGGTTGAGCGATTGACTGCTGCGCAGCATGTCGCGGGTTCGATTCCCGCACGGAACAAATATTTGTACGACCTATAAGTATTTGTTCCCAGTCTGGGTGTTTTCTATCTATAATATGTATGTATTTACAAAAAAAAAATGTATATAAGTAGTTTATCAGCCATCTCGTTACCATAACACAAGCATTAGGTTGCTTAGCTTGGGACTAGATGACGTTGTGTGAAATGTCCAAGGATATTTATTTATTTATTTTATTTAGTCATTTTTAGACCCTATTATTTTGTTATTTTTGGATCCACTAGCACTCCGTCCAATTAGACCCGCTAATATTTTACCACAACGTACCTTGGTACCGTGGAGCACAAGCCCGCTGAGGCCTATACGAGAACAACCATGTGTCATGAAATTATCAGCCAGATAATTTAACCAAAACTTATCAAGGGATAGTGACACAGGCTGTAAATATTTGATCGTTATTTATCTAGCTCTACATGATTTCTAGAACTTTTTCTTTCTTCAAAATCCTTCAAAAGGATACCCAATGAACTAGGTAAACCAAGTTCCGAAGTTGCCTGACCATTCAAAAGCTGCAACATTTGAAACAGAAGTGTTTTAATCAAGAATGTTGGGATGCAAATTAGTTCGCGAGCTACGTGCATACCAGTTGAGTTGCAATAGGAATAACTTAAGAGTCTCCAATCAGATGCGGTTAGCCACAGCTCAAGAATGCAGATCACTTAAGTTTAAGCAAATGTAGTCTAATCTTAAATTAACATTCGGAGGTAGTGCATTGTTATTGAGCAAAGGAGGAGTTCCTGTTCTACAACTGTAGTCTAATCAGCCTACAATGTTTCTACTGGTGGAACACAGGCCTCCTCACAGAGTGAGAGGGCCGTAATCCACCACGCAGGCCAAGTGCGGGTTGGTAGATGCCACATGTCTCTGAATTTTTGGTTCAAGGACATGCCGGTTTCCTCACGATGTTCTCATTCACCGTATTGCAGCAGTGGTGGTGAAATAATTTCACAATAATCTGGCATCCTACCTTACATTTGCCGAATCGCGGTTTCCACTCAAGAAAATGGTCATCGATTCCAACGGTCATCGGTTCTACGGCTAACGGCCCTTTGCCACTTTAGGTTGCTTATTCTGCGAGCTATGTCGACAATTTTAGTTCTCTGTCAGATCACTTCGTTGCGTATTCGATCCCTCAGAGAGACTCCAAGCATAGCCTGTTGCTAAAACAATTACCCGTTATTCCTATTCGGAAAAACGGCCAATTGTTTTAGCAACGGGCTATGCTTTAGGAGGTTTTCCCAACTATCGAAAATAAATTGAATTTCTAATTATCCTAGAATTAAAATCAATCTTCATCGTCGCCAATCCTCTTGTTAGTATCTTAATATAAACTGCCCCACCAACGGTGCCCCAGATTCACCTAGCAAAAGAAATACCCACCTCTGCACCTGTTGGTGACATATTAAGGACATTGCTTATGAAGTTTTTGCGACCACACCTCCAGAAAGAAACTGGGATAAATGAAGGTGTCGGGAGCAGTGCACCACTAAACTTTTGGTTAATGATAAGACAGTACTTGTGAAGTGTGTGTGAAATGATGGGAGGACTGTACGTGTACGTATATGACTTGAAGAATATTATTTATAGATGAGAAGAAGAGAGTTGTTGTTTTTATATTATTCCATTTTAGGACTGAGTTTAAGGTAAATACGTAAAAGCTCTGAATTTAAAGCCTCTATATACAGATATTTATGTTAGGAAGAGGCAGAGGAAGGCCAAAGAAAAGATGGATGAATTGTGTGAGGAATGATTATGAAAGAGAAGGGAGTGAATGATAGCGTGACGGTTGATAGGGGAGAATGGAAGAAGAAAACGTGTTGCGCCGACCCCAAAGTAACATGGGATAAGGGCAACTTTGGTTAGATGATGATGATATACATCACCATGTTATCATATGTTACCACGCGTAATTTAGATTACATAAATCCCATATACATACATAATCATAATCATTTATTTGTAATAGGTACAGTGTTGGTCTTAGTTAGTAATTAAGTTTCATAGTATACTAGCAGCGCTCCGCGGTTTCACTCATGTAAGTCTCGATACCCGTAGGAATATCGGAATAAAAAGTATCCTATGTGTTAATCCAGGATCTAAACTATCTGTGTGCCGAATTTCATCAAAATCCTTTGAGTAGTTTTTGCGTGAAAGAGTAACAAACATCCATCCGTCCTCTCAAACTTTATAATACTAGTAGGATTGGATTTATAATGGCATGTTTTAAATAATAGTAGCACTTGAAATACTTGTTTTGGACAAGTCTTGTTTTAGGTATAAACGATAAACGAAACTAGAGACACAACATGTAAAATACATGTTTACTGACTACCGATCCAAGCTTTTTGCGTCATCCGGTTAAGATCTGACGTAGGTTCGTCTGCTCCATGTAAGATAAGTTTTAAGTACCTACTTCATGACGATACAACATCTGTAAGTACATACATTACATAACATTTTATCAATCACAAACAATATGCGTCTGTATGTTTAGCATTCGTACCAACAGCAAACAGGACTATGCCCACTTAATTCTTACAATAAAGATTATCCATGTCCCTAACGGGTGTCCTATTTGTATAGGACAAATATTTACAGGCCTCAAGACATTTGTTCCGAGCCTGGATGTTTGTGCACGGGGTTTGGATGTACTTGTGTAGTGGCTAAGCCGGTGGGAATCCTTGTGTGTTTGAATGGGAAGTGTTTATTTTATTTTCTGCCCTTGAGGCTGAATATTCGCTTTGTAAGAGACGAAGTCGGGGAATCGTGTGGCTCATGACAAAGTAGCACACTCTTAGATATAACAAAGATGTAATTGTCAATCGCTTTAATTGCATTTGGTAGACGATCAATTTGCGCATCAATGTGTATCAATCATGTAAAATTGACAATTGCAATTGATTGTTTCGGAACCCTTTAGAATACCTACTGGTTGTTATGCTATTATGTGTATTGGATGAAGTTGTGATTTTGGCATACCTATTGAAGGTATAATATTTTTTCCGGCTAGTATTAGAATGTATTATTATCATAACGCCGCGCGAGTGAAACCAGATATTTGGTACTTTATTAAATGTACATTGTACAGCCGTACAAGCTATTTGGTACACAGGTAGCTAACTTGCAACTTCTTTTGAACAATGTTGTAAGTGTGCTAAGTACCTAGTAAATTCTTTTACATTATTCTCTTAAGTATGCTACACGAAGTGGAAACATAAATATTTTTGCAAGCATACCAAAGAACTTCATCTGCCTATCATCATCTGGCTAAGTAATAACAGCCGCACGGGTCGATCCGTCAGGTTAAGCTACGCTTGCCGGGGTTGGTCACTGGATTGGTGACCATCTTTACATATCGACATTATTCCGTGCCTCGGAAAGTACGTTAAGCTGTTGGTCCCGGCTGTTATTCGTGGATCTTTGACAGTCGTTACGAGTCGTCAGAAGCCCGAAAGTCTGACAACCAGTCTTACCAAGGGGTATCGTATTACCCAGTAACTTGCTTGTGGAGGTCAGATAGACAGTCGCTCCATGTAAAATACTGGTATTCAGCTGCATCCGGTTAGACTGGAAGCCGACTCCAACATAGTTGGGAAAAGGCTAGGCAGATAGATTGATTGGTCGGCTTCCAGTCTAACCGGATGCAGCTGGATCCCAGTATTTTACATGGAGCGACTGCCTATCTGATCACCACAACCCAATTAGTGAGCAATACGATACCCCTTGGTAAGACTGGTTGTCAGACTTTCGGGCTTCCGACGACCCGTAACGACTGTCTAAAATCCACGAATGACAGCCGGACCAACGGCTTAACATGCTTTCTGAGGCACGGAGTGGTCTTGGTATCTAAAGATGGTCACGCATCCACAGATCAATAGCGGCAAGCGTAGCTTAACCTGATCGATCGACCCATGCAGCTGTTATTACTTAGCCACGAGCCCCTCACATACCAAAGAGCTTGTTTGACTGTATTTAGTACAATAATGTGAACGCGGAAAATATATCCTAGGATTGACCTGGTTTCGTGTGCAAGCTCAATGTTCCCGGAAATTGAAGCTCGGTACATCAAAGCGGGTGTTGTGGGGAACCGCAAACAGATGAAGGTGCGAAGTGGATAAAATAAATAAGTAAATGATATGTGACGTTACTGGCATTAGCTACCTGCGGTTACACTGAGCGGGATGTGGCGAGGTTTGAGATGGAACATTGATGTATAAATAAGCAAGATATGGTTCGCACTCCTCGACGTGGACCGCATAAATTGTGTTAACGCACACAATTGACATTAGTCACAATCAAACTGGCGTTTGTGTAGCACATGTACAGTTTTCGAAATGTACAGAAATTATTCAAAAAACAACAACACTTTTCACTCGTATGTACAGCCAAAAATGTTATTTTGTTGAAAATTATAATAATATATAATATTTGCCTCGCCATGTTTGTGAGAGCAAGATAGACATGCATTCATAAACGTGTAATCGTGTTCAGATATGCGAGTTTCGGTGCATGTAGTCGTGCCCCGAGTCCAGGTTTAGTGATTGCGATGTTAGCGCGTAAAATATCTTCCTCTAATATATCAATGAGACGGAAGCTTGGATTAATAATCAAATCATTAATACGCAAGATGCGCGTCAGCTCCAATACTGTACTGGTAATTGTCGCTGAACGGTTTGACTGATACGACAATACTGTAACAGAAATAGCCTATATTAATTATAATAATTTGTTTGTATTGCATTGTTTTTCGATGACATTTTTATTTTTAATTTAATTTTGTGACCCTTATAATTTGTGTATACTCTTTCTTTTCTGTAATTAACTTTGAGACTTCACTTTTTCAGATGTTGTGATAGGTATGTCAAAAAGGCCGTGATTTGTAGGACGACAATATCCTAAGAGGCGCAATTCCTTTATTTTGAGGACGTTTGAATTCTAATCTCAATCTGTTAAAAATACCTCTGATTTACACATTAGTTTTATAGTATAGTTAAAATCTCGCTGCAGACTCGGTCATAAATCATTCGAGTGTTTCGCTCTCTAAGACTCACGGGCCTTATGGGCAGGCCACGCCCACACGTAGTCCTGTGCATTACTGCAGTCGATGAGTGATATCGATAGTTTTATATATTTATAAATGTGTGATAGAAATAAATACACATTTTTTTTATTTTATTACCAAATTTACTACAAAGCATATTAAATATATAAACAAAAGAACGTATATATAAAACTAAAAATAGAAAATTAAAATTCTTCGTCTGAGTCATCGTCATCATCTGTTATCGATAATGGCCTTGAGCGCGCGCAACTAGCGCACATCCCTACTCCGATTATGATTTATGACAAGTCTGCAGCGAGATTTTAACTATACTATAGCAGTTTTTTGTCACTGATTATCGTTGAGATGAGATTGCCACTAGAACATTTTGAACGATTACGGGAATTGGCCTTCTGATTTTAACAATTGGTTTTCCAAGAGCGTTATTCCAGAATTAATATAGGAAGACTATTTTGCGTTTTGGTTTTATGCAAAGCTATTTTCTCTAACTACCTACGCACAAAAACAAAAGCAAACAAGAATGTTTGCTAAAACTACACACAATTTTTTTAACGCGAATACTTAATTTATTACTTTGAGAGAACTTTAAGATCTTTTAATTCCTTTATAACAGTTCACAAAAAAGTATAATATTCTCAAAACGTCTTACATAGCAACATGAATACCACAAATACGACACCTAGGATTCTCTTAATGGACAAATTGACACTTTTGATGATCGAGACCCTTGTCACGCGACAAAGGCGTGTTAGGGGCGACATTGTGTACCTTTCAGGTAGCGGGTAGTTTTACAGGGATGCGGAAGAGAAGAATGGATATGTCGGGGTGGTCTCGTGGAACGGTTTTTCTCTTGGGGGTGTAATGTTACATTGAAATGGCGTGAATGGCACACATTGGAGTACAACTGACCTGGCGGTAAGATATCTAATACCTACTAAGTGGCAAGAGGTAGGTTGGTAGGTATATAAAAAAATCCTCTGCCGAAAAACTCACGAACCTTTAGTGTCTAAACACACTATGCCGAAGGTACGCGACCGAAGTTCGCCATGATTACGCCTGCAATGCTATTTGAATTACTGACGACACATTATGACGAAATTACGTTGCGTTAGCGTACAGCCGAACTTCAGTCGGCCGTAAGTTCAGTAGAAATTCGGTCGCAACGTATTCTGTAGAGCACACATTATACGCGACCGAAGTTCAGTTCGATTGCCGAAGACGATCCGGGGCGGGATTGCTATTACTGTAAAATAGTCCATTTTTCGGGTTTCGCACCGCAAAAGTAATAACGGAACCCTAACAGGATCACTTTGTTTTGCGTCTGTCTGTCCGGCTGTTTAAATAACACGACACGGATGCCACGACAGCGCTCCAGACACTGAATACACACAAAGTTGCGCAACTGAATTTCTGCCGCGTAAATTCGGCACTTATGGTGTGTGTTATATAAGCCGAATACGTCGGAACGTAAAATCAGCCGCAGAACTTCGGTCGCGTACCTTTGGCATAGTGTGTTTAGACTCCTATAACTGTCTTAGGGAAATCCTTGTGTAGATAAATTATTTGATCATCATCCACAGCCCGACTTCAACCACTGCTGGGCATAGGCCTCGCTTTTCTTGTGTCAATCCCCACTCTCCTGTGCCCGCCTCATCCAGGTTTTCTCCGCCCGTCTCAACATGGCACCTGCCGGTCGATTCTGTAAAAATGTTACCGGGAAAACTTAGGTGAAGTGAGTTTGTTTTTGCTAGGAATTGACACTATTGACAGCTCACTCCACGCTCACTTCACCTAAGTTTTCACGGTGAGATGGTTACAGAATCGCACTGCTGGTTCGAATGAATTACGTTTATAGAACTGAGTGCAAAAAAAATAGAGTTTTATTTTTACCCGACTACGGCGAAGCAAAAAGGAGGGTTATGATTTTGACCGGTATGTATGTATGTATGTTCATCTGTTCCCGCATAACTTCTGAACTGCTTGTCATAATTTGACAAATGAGGTATAATTGGAAGCGTCTTGGTTTTCCGCTGGTTATAGGCTATGTGACGTCATATTAAATTTAAAATGGCGCCCTCTAGAGGACATAAAGTCATTAACTAAAAAAAAAACTTTTTTTAATGATGTCGTGTTGGGTATCAAATGAAAGGGCTTAATTAGCAAATTTCAAAAACATATATATTGTTAGCTATTGCACGCGGCTTTGCTTGCATGCACCCGATAATTAGGAATAATTTCTAATATCACGCCTCAGATGTGAGCTAATTCGTCTCTTCAAACCTATCCAAAATACATAAAGAATCAATTAATGTTACCTCCAATCGCCTGAAACACAGGATTACCTAGTTCAGGCACAAGTCATGGGTGAACTTGCCATAGATTTAAGGAAAACTGTATTTATCGTTAGTCCTTATATTTTTGAATAAATTTGATTTGATTTTTGAATTGATTTGATTTATTTTGCTAAAATAAAATTCAAAACGTCAAAGTAAAGGCGCCGTTCTACAGACCCAGCGTGTACTTAGCTTCGCTTATCATGAAAATGTAGTCGGGATCGTCAACTTTGACACACGACCAAGCTACGCATGTGCATAATTGGACTACTCTGTAAAAAGTTATGCGTGGTCATACATAAAAAAATGAATACAAGGTGTAATTTAAATAACTGACAACCTCTTAAGGGGTCATTGTACTCATAATTATGGTCATCTTTTACTATGGGACAAAACGTGAAAAAAATATATCTGCTGTTCCCTACATTTTGACGAGTTATGCGAACATGAATGACTTTTATTTTCGCGATTTCACGTTTACTTAAATAGAGGTGACGCCTAGGTAAAAAAAAAGAAATTCTATTTAGTCCGTCAGTCGGATATTAAAAAAATATTAAACACGTATTCTTTGCTTTATCATCTTGATAAAAAATGGCTTAGATAACACGCATTAAAGTTGGGGAGTGGGGGTCGCTACGTCACTTCTACGTATAAAACATAGCTAGGCGTGACGTCATGCCATATTTGAAATCAATTTATCGCCGTAATGTTTTTTTACTTGAGGAGCTCGTGGCTAAGTAATAACAGCCGCACGGGTCGATCCGTCAGGTTCAGCTACGCTTGCCGGGGTTGGTCAGTGGATGGGTGACCATCTTTACATATCGAGATTCCTCCGTGCCTCGGAAAGCACGTTAAGCCGTTGGTCCCGGCTGTTATTCGTGGATCTTTGACGGTCGTTACGGGTCGTCAGAAGCCCGAAAGTCTGACAACCAGTCTTACCAAGGGGTATCGTATTACCCAGTTACTGGGTTGTGGAGGTCAGACAGGCAGTCGCTCCATGTAAAATACTGGTATTCAGCTGCATCCGGTTAGACTGGAAGCCGACCCCAACATAGTTGGGAAAAGGCTAGGCAGATTGATTGATTGTTTTTTTACTTAAAAAAAGAAAAAAATACGTGTCCAACATTTTTTAATAATCTAATAAATCGGAAAAAAATAAAATTTTCAATACAGTTGTTATAATTGGCGTATTTTCAGAGGCTATAAATTATGATTCGAAAATTAAATCTTTTGCACAAGCATCTTTCTGTTCCGCGGTCGTGACTTTTGTTTACGAGCTCGATCATTAGTTTTGCAGTTTAGTTTTAAATTTATAAGTCAATTTAAAAAGTTTAGTAGCAAGGAGTTTTCATACATATAATAAAATGGGATAAATTTTATACGAGGAAAAATGAATGACTCCGTACGACTTAGCATTAAATTTTCAAAAGTCTTTTAAATGTATGGTTGTGTATAGGTGGTGTAGTTGGCAGAGTTGTAAATAAAAGTCAATCTGCTTTATGTACTCACGGTTTACTGAGTAGTAGGTACACACACAACACAACACAGAATAAAGTCAGAAGGAGAACAGGTAGAACAGTCACAAATTATGATAATCACACGCGAAACACAAAGATAAAAGTTATTTTGGATTATTACACACAGTAGGTAGCAAGGTGTCACAAAATAGTCACGCGCGGCCGAGCGTCGCAAAAGCTAGTTTCGACTGAAGGTCGCGGCAAGGTTGATGCACGCTCGCTACGATCTCCCGCCTCGCGCCCGGCGGCTACGTCACGATGACGTAGGTCGGCCGGTGCGCGAGTCCAGTACAACACGTTACCGGTGCGGTGGCCCGTCATCAACGAATCGTATGAATTGATTATTAATATAAATAAATGTAAATAAATATTTTGTTACTTTGTATGTAAGTGAGTGTGTTGTGTAAGTATAATATAAATAAATAAATGGTAAAGTAGGTATGTACCCTACACCACCCCCCTCCAGAGACCGTCAAGGGCGATAAAAGTTCGCGAATTTGACACGACGACCGGATCGAGTTGTATACTCTTTTACATCACCAGATGGTGTGTCTTCCTTCGAGTCAGCTTTGTCGGCCAATATGTAGGCTGGCTTTAGGCGGTCTATTGTGACCGTGACCTCTTTACCCTTGAATAAAATTTTATAAACTTTATCACTCCTGTGCAGAACTTTGTGAGGACCTGTGTAGGCTGGTTGTAGCGAGCCTCGTAATGCGTCTTCACGAAGAAACACGTGATCAGTGGTCTGCAGATCCTTAAAAACAAAAATGCTCGTCTTATTGTGACGGGAAGCTGGAGTTGGCTGTAATTTTTGTGCAAAATTGCGGATGCGCGCAGTAAATTCCGTGATGTCGGTCGTTCCGTCATCACTGGGAGTAAGAAATTCTCCTGGGAGTCTTAGCTGCTCGCCGTATACTAGTTGGGCGGAAGACGCTTGGACATCCTTTTTGAATGCGCTCCTTATGCCAAGCAATACCCATGGCAAGGACTCTGTCCATTTGTCATTAGCATGACACATGATGGACGCCTTTAACTGTCTGTGAAAACGCTCCACCATGCCATTGCACGCCGGGTGGTATGCCGTTGTCCGCTTGTGCTGGAAACCAACAATTTTTGATAATTGTTCGAACAGAGCCGACTCAAACTGACGGCCTCTGTCCGTAACAATGACAGTAGGACAGCCAAACCGGGCAATCCATCCGGACAACAATGCTTTAGCTACTGTTTCGGCAGTAATGTCGACAATAGGTACGACCTCTGGCCACCTGGTAAATCGGTCGACTGCCGTCAGACAATATCTAAAGCCTTGTGAAATTGGTAGTGGGCCTACAAGGTCGATGTGGATCGTGGTGAACCTGGCGCGTGGGAGATGAAACGTCCCTAAAGGTGCTGAAACGTGACGGCTTACTTTAGCCCGCTGACATGCGAGGCAAGCTCGTGCCCACTCCCTGCAGTCCTTCCTGATGCCTGGCCAAACAAAGCGCTCTGCGATTAACTTGGCAGTCGCTGAGACACCTGGGTGACTGAGGGAATGCAAGCTGTCAAAGACTTGTTTCCGTAGCATTTTCGGTACAAATGGTCTGGGGGACGCTGTACTGACGTCGCAGTACACAGTTGAACGCTCCCCAGGGACTTGCACCTTCTCCAGCACTAGTGACGATCCTTCCTGAAGAAGTTTCTTCAGTTCTGGATCTGACGCCTGCGATTCCGCGAGGATGTCAAGATTGACTGGAGCTTGTAGCTCCTCCACGCGTGATAAGGGGTCGGCCACGACATTGTCTTTGCCGGAGATGTGCCGTATGTCGGTAGTAAATTGGGCGATTAAATCGAGGTATCGGAATTGCCGAGGCGAACAGTTTCTCTTCCTCTCATGGAATGCGAAACTGATCGGCTTATGGTCCGTATACACGACGAAGTGTCTAGCCTCCAGCATATGGCGAAAGTATTTGATGGCCTCGTAAATGGCCAGCAGTTCCCTGTCATAGGGAGAATACTTTGCTTGCGTGGGGCTGAGCTTCCTGGAAAAGAATGCTAATGGCTGCCATCCGTCGTCGCTGAACTGCTGTAACACAGCGCCGATTGCGGTATCCGACGCATCGGTAACCAATGCGAGTTTGGCATTACAATCGGGGTGAGCCAATAATGCAGCATTAGCCAGGCTTTCCTTGCAGTCCTCGAATGCCTGCAAAGTATTCTCCGCAAGACATATAGGATGCGAGCCCTTTACGTTACCGATCAAGAGGTTGTGAAGTGGCGCCTGGATTTGAGCTGCGTGGGGCAAGAAACGCCTGTAAAAATTAATCATGCCCAAAAATCGGCGCAACTGACGAACGTCTTTAGGCTGAGGGAACTTCTTGATGGCTTCGACCTTAGTGTCAAGTGGTTTGGTGCCCTTTTCGGAGATATGGTAACCTAAGAAAGTTACTTCCGAGGCACCGAAAACACACTTTGACGTATTTATCAAGATGCCAAAGTCCTTCATCCTGCTGAAAATGGTACGAAGGTGGTCCTCGTGCTCTGCTTCTGTCCTGGAGAAGATCAAGAAGTCATCCAAATAACAGTAGCAGAAGTCCAGCCCTCTGGTTATCTCGTCGACAAAACGTTGAAATGTCTGGCCTGCGTTGCGCAGACCAAACGTCATGTACGGGAATTCGTACAAACCGAACGGTGTGGTGATCGCCGTCTTCGGGATATCATCGGGGCTGACTGGTATTTGATTATAGGCTTTCACGAGGTCAATAGTGCTGAAAACACGACAGCCTGAAATGCTGTGAGCAAAATCGTGTATGTGCCTAATCGGGTACATGTCAGGAACGGTTCTCGCGTTGAGCCTACGGTAATCTCCGCAAGGTCGCCAACCGTTGTCCTTTTTCGGGGCGAGATGGAGTGGAGATGCCCAAGGACTCTCCGACGGTCTGGTGGTTCCGTTGGCCAACATCAGCTGGAACTCCTGCTGAGCAATTTTTAGTTTGTCCGGCGCTAATCGCCGAAATGTAGAAGATACTGGAGGGCCTGGGGTCGTGCGGATATGGTGTACAGTGTTATGTGGTGTAGTGCGTAGTGTTCCGGCGGGTCGGGTGATATCGGGAAAGTCTTCTAAAATTTTGTGATACCTTGAATCACCAGAAGTAACCTTTACAGAATATAAAGACGAATCTGAGTGATTCGAGGCTAAGGCAAAAACATTGGTGCTACTATCTATTAGCCGTTGATTTCTACAGTCAACGGTCAAAGAGTAAAAACACAAAAAATCTACTCCGATAATCGGTTTAGTAACCTCAGCTACCACAAAACGCCACTTAAAGTCTCTACGAAGTCCTAGATTTAAATTGAGATCGAGGAAACCATACGTTGGAATGGGCGTCCCATTCGCGGCTACGAGCTGGTAGTTCGTAGGTGCACGACGATCGTTGAGCAGACGACGAGGGTAGACACAGAGGTCGCTTCCAGTATCGACCAGAAACTGCGTCTTCGTGCTTCGGTCTGCGACGAATAGGCGACCAGTAGAAGTGGGGCAATCGTCTGTCGCCATTACTGACTGCCCGCGGCGTTTCCCTTCTTATAGTCGCAGGGTTTGATGCAACGTTTAGCCTTCTCACCGTGCGTTGCGTGGTACCAGCACTCTGGGTGCTTCCTGTAGCTGGAGTTTGAGCGGGTGGAAGATCGTTGACGTGAGTTGCGTCTCGTGTTCCGATTGCGGCTGTGCGAGCGATTGCGCGATCGACTGTCGCGCAGTTGTACCGTCAGGTCTTTCATCGCACGCTTGAGTTCCGCGATTTCGGCTGCCATCTCACTCACGGTGGGTCCTGCTGCTGAAGTTGAAGCAACGTGGCTTGTTGGTGCGACGATATCTTGCACGCGGTCTGCCAGCTCAGCCAATGCCTCCAAGGTGCTGTGTGGTTGCGATGCCAGGACGGGCTGGATACTGTTGGGGAGTCGACTACTCCAAATAGTGCGCACGAAATCTTCGGGCACAGTTGGTCCTGCTAACCCCTGCAGATGGCGAAGAAACTGCGACGGCTTCCGGTCTCCCAGCTCCTCATGCATCAACAGCTGCTTCACCTTCTTCTCCTGGGAGGCGGAGAGGCGCTTCACCAATTCGGTCTTCAACTTCTCGTACCGGTTGGTGGTTGGAGGGGACATGATAACGTCCTTCACCTCCTTCGAAAATTGGGGGTCGAGGTGACCGACCACATAATTAAATTTGGTGACGTCATTCGTCACCCCTGCGTTCTCGAATTGCGCTTCTATTTGTGCGAACCAGATGTCCGGCTCTTCTGGCCAAAATGGTGGCAACTTTAGTGACACACGATAAATGTCGTGTGCAGTGGAAACGCACTTTGCCGCATGGCGTGATCTCTGCGTGACATGTGCTGCCGGTTGTGACGACGCGGTATGCTCGGACTCACTATCACTCATCCTTATAATTATAGTGTTCGACTCGGGGTCACCAGTATGGTTGTGTATAGGTGGTGTAGTTGGCAGAGTTGTAAATAAAAGTCAATCTGCTTTATGTACTCACGGTTTACTGAGTAGTAGGTACACACACAACACAACACAGAATAAAGTCAGAAGGAGAACAGGTAGAACAGTCACAAATTATGATAATCACACGAGAAACACAAAGATAAAAGTTATTTTGGATTATTACACACAGTAGGTAGCAAGGTGTCACAAAATAGTCACGCGCGGCCGAGCGTCGCAAAAGCTAGTTTCGACTGAAGGTCGCGGCAAGGTTGATGCACGCTCGCTACGATCTCCCGCCTCGCGCCCGGCGGCTACGTCACGATGACGTAGGTCGGCCGGTGCGCGAGTCCAGTACAACACGTTACCGGTGCGGTGGCCCGTCATCAACGAATCGTATGAATTGATTATTAATATAAATAAATGTAAATAAATATTTTGTTACTTTGTATGTAAGTGAGTGTGTTGTGTAAGTATAATATAAATAAATAAATGGTAAAGTAGGTATGTACCCTACAAATGGTTGTTTAATACTATATTTAATTAAATTAAAACTGGTAAGTACCAGTCTTAATTTAATTATGTTCACATCAACATTTGTCAAAAATCGAATAGACTGTATAGGCTGTTGTCGTTGTAAAAAAAATGTCCAGTTTATTTATTTATTTAGTTGCAAAAACGCGCCATTTTCAAAAAAAATAATTTTTTGTGTGATTTTGATTATGAGTTCAAGTACGAGTGATGAAATGGAATTACCTCCACCCGATATTTTATCTGAGACGAAAACTGCGTATGATGAAATTTTTCCCCCAAAATCTCGAGGATATAGTGACTTATATGATTTTATAATCATTTTATTTTATGGAAAAAACAAAAAAAAAAAAAAACATTTTCAGCAATGATGACACCTCTATAATACGTCATTGATTTTCAGAACATGTTTTGTTAGCTTATTTTTCATGATTGAGTGGCAAATATAAACCATCTACATTGTGGTCAATTTATTCAAAGTTAAAACCATTGAGTTATAATGTACTACAGTTAGTACTTTCATATTAAAATTTAAACAACATTTACTGCAGCTTCAAAAAGATTCCATCTTATTTTGAACTTACCCTTAGTTTGCACGCAGCTGGCAATGGTGGTCCGAGCGTTTGGCGGCTATTGTTCAGTGTATAGGCGCAGAAGTAGTTGTTTTCTGTGTGTGATAGCTTACTTGCTCCTTGATCAATACTTAATCGGATGGTAAACGAGACACAGGTTGCATTCTTTTCATTTGTAATTACAATCACTCTCTTCATTAGTTTATTTCACCTTCAATGCCGTTAATAATTACCACGTAACACATTTTTTTTAAATTGTATATTCTACTTCAAGATATTAATTATTGTTTACGCTACACAGCCGTCATGTTTTACATTTATTTATTGATATTGATAAGCGTCGAGGGCGCTTGTACTCTCGCGTCCCTTTGCTTGTCACAGTAATGCCCCACAGATTATAAGTAGTATTGTAATGCCACAGATAATTTAAGGGTAGACAAGTAATGTGGTAATGCGGGGCGCTCACACGCGGACTGAATTAAGTTGTTTTTTTAAATATTTATTATTTTTGTTTGTAGCGTTTTACATTTTATCTATTTGTAATTATTTAAGTATTTTTGTATATCTACCCGTGTCATCACAGCGGGCGCTATGAGAATACCAGCGCTGCGACACTTATGTTAAGTGCCGCAGCATCATGCTGAGATAGGGACCTTTTGGCCTCGTACAGGACTTTTTGATTACTTAATTTTATTTTTTTAAATAATTTTGTTCCTTTATTTTTGTTTTCAACATTTATTTTGTGTTTTAGTTTTAGGTCTGTGCTAGTCACAATAAAAACTTTTTCTTTCTTTCTTTCTTTTTTCTTACTACATCGTACATTATAAGTTTATAACTCAACAGTTAAAACTACTCTCAAAATAAATTCTTTGATTTGTTTTTTACTATTTCCCACAACAGGATAGAAACCCGTCATGTGATACATGGGTGTGTAGGTTATAACCAACTTTCCACCCTTGTATCACAATGTACTATTTTAGTCATAGCATAACAGGGATGCTACTACAGAATAAATCTTACTGCAAACTAATACCACTCACTTTTCAATCTTTATAATTAATTTTCTTTACGTACTTAAAAATAAGTGCAATAACTCGAAAGTACGTTCCTTTCACACTTTTCTTTCTGTGAGGAACTGCTCAAGATTTGAGAGTCTCGTGTAAAACTTAAGGAGTTCTGTGCACCGGTGCTCGAGGTAGTAGGGTAGTGCTCGCGAGATGAAATGAAAGGTGCTTGAGAGCCATTTTTAAAGTAGGTACTCAGCGCAAACATGTGGCATGTCAATTTGAGAAATGTGGTTGGTGCTCTATTTTAACAGCTTTTTAAATATGTACGGTCAGCAACATAAGTCGATTAACACTGCTACTTTTACAAAACATGTAAATTGTTACGAAATTATTTGATTATCTCCTGCCTAAAATACCTATACAGGGTGTAAGTGTAAACAGTGGCAATCTTTTAAGGGGTGATTGTACATCACTATGAACAACTTTTACTATGGGACTAAACCTCAAATCGCGAAAAAAAAACAGCTGTTCCCTACATTTTGACGAATTATGCGCACATAAATGTACCTTCTGAACAGCTGATTTTTGTTCGCGATTTTCGGTTTGATGCCATAGTAAAAGTATATGAGTACAATGACTCCTTAAAAGATTGCCACTGTTTACACTTACAGTCTGTATAAATGTCTTGCTCTATAATTAAGATTTAAAAAACTGAAGTGTCAATCGACTTTTGTTGCTGTCTGTACCATAAAACTACTTTTTTCATATCTAGTATACAGGGTCAATTCAAATTAACTAGTGAATTACTACAGACGTGATGGGTACCGATATCTAAACATGATAAAACATTAATATTACAAAGGCGAAAGTATGTGAGTGTGTGTGTGCGTTTGTATTTTTGTTACTTCTTCACGCTCAAACGGCTGGACCAATTTTGATAAAGTCTGGTATGGAGGTAGCTGACACCCCGGAATCACACATAGGCTACTTTTTATCTCGGTTATACGTTCCCGTGAAATAACTTCCGCCTTCCACACAGGCGAAACCGTGGAAGTGAGTTTGTTTGCTTATGTTACGCTTTCACGCTAAAACGGCTTAACGGATTTGGATGAAATTTAACACATGGGTAGATCATGACCTGGATTATGACATATTATGATTATTGTTATCCCGGTAGCTCGTTCCCGTGGGATAATTTCCGACAACCACACGGGCGGAGTCGCGGACAAAAGCTAGTTACACTATTAGGTCGGGGATAAAGTTCCTTCGTATTTTATATTCAAATTCAAGACATTTTTTTTTTCATAGTTTATTATTTAGTTATGTGTAATTTGCTAAATGGGTCAAAACTGTTTTGTGGTCAACCCCTAACTCTTCAGCTATGTCGTAACTACTAATATACCGACCTTGCTCCACTTTACCAAAAATGGCATCGGCTTTATCCGTAACAGGGTGACAAGAGGCGACTAGAGCGAGCTGCATCTTTGACATCAAAATTCCCGGACTGAAAACGCTTGAACCAACTTTGTGCTACTCTTACTGACAATGCGTTAAGTCCATATAAACGTCTCAAATTTATTTCGTGGCTTGTGTTGCATTTTCCCTTTTTTTGTAATAAAACTTCAGAATGTATCGAATTTGTTCGTTAGATGCACTCATTTTGGCGGGCAGAAAAACAATTGAAAAATGGCGGGATATCGTTTTCACTTTTTATTTTTCTTTTCTAAAATGTCATCTATTTAATGGTATCGAAACCAGCCAGATACAAGCAATAGAGCCAAAGAGATTTTATTACAACTTTATCCCTATAAAATACGAAAAAACTTTTTCCCCGACCTATTATAATTATGAAGAACGATAATGATTACAAGTTGATTATTAATAATAAGTAAGTATTCATACACGGAACTCACTAAGTAACACTCATCCTCATCAAATTACATTTTCCTATTACTCCCTAACGCGCCATTGAAGGCTAAGCACTTCATTCATAATCCTCATTCATAAATAATATGTTTACCACCATGCATAATGAGATTATTACAAAACTTTTGTTGTAAAATCTAATTTAAATGCGAATCTTGATTAAAATTTACAAACAAAAGAAGATTTAGGAACGAATCTGGAAGTAGGAATGTTTCTCTGAATGTTTTAAATTAATTGCCTTAATTTAAATGTCTAGTTATGTTTATTAATTAATTTAAGGAACGTAATTAAATGTGCTTCCCGCATCCAGCGGATTCCTGCGGCCTTTACAAGGTCTTTACATCTTGCGGGAGACTTTCCAACGTTACGTCTTCCGGTACGCGGTCGCCACCAGAACCGGTCGAAGCGGCGGTGCTTGTGTGAGGCCTATGTCCAGCAGTGGACGTCTTTCGGCTGAAATAATGATGATGATGAATTAAATGTGAGGTTGTTATTTATAATTATAAAATTACAGTTCTTTTGAAAGTTTTAGTAGGCTTTGTAAAGGAAGATACTCTTAGATGGAAAAGAAAGGTTCCATAACATAATGAGTATAAAATCTTTAACTCATAGAACATAAAAAAAAATATTTATAATTCTGTAGTACCTACTTGTTAATTTTTTTGTCACTTTTCATCTTATTCATTTATTAATATGAAGTCTTTCGACTATAATCTAATACGTTCTTCATGTACAGGTAGGCGTGGATTATCGGATTGGAAGGATTTCAGTAAAATAACACTTATCACAATCACTCCACTTCAAAATAATTATAGATCGCTTAGATTAAGAGAGATGTGCTTAAAATAGGCGATCCGAAGTCCACTGCCCGTTTCTACAAGATGGCCACCTCCCCCGTGCCCGGTGTTCGTTTTTGACGTTGACAGTTGTACGGATGTCAATTGACGCACTAGAAAAGCGGAAGCGCCAACAAATATATTTTTTAAATTATATTAATTAATCTATATTAATAAATACGGAAATAATAAACATCCGTGCTAATAAAGAATAATGACAGATGAAATATCTAGTAACTAGCTGCGCCCCGCGGTTTCACCCGTGTAGACTGAAATAAAAATAGTCTATGTTCATTAACTAAATTATTATATAAGTATGTAATTTGTATGTGACCAGTAATTTCACGCGTAAATACTTAAGACGCTTAATAATCCAGGGTATAACTATCTACATACCAAATTTCATTCAATTCGGTCTAGCCGTTTGAGCGTGAAGATGTAACAAACGTACAAATACACACACAAACTTTCAAGAAAAAATAATTGTTCTGTTTACAATGCAATATCTCTAGGAACAATTATTGTTTGCAGAATAATGAAGATTAATTAGTCGTACAGCAGCTGGAAGCTTCTAATAAGATGGAAGAGTTTCTCTTGTAGATATATTGAAATGCCTTCTTATTTTAATGGTTTAGTGCTACTTGCTGGATTGCGGTTCAAATTGTGCAGTCAAAATTGTCTTATTGGGTTTTTAGATTGTTCCGGGTTTTAATTGTTTGTACGTGTGACATTATTATTATAGTGTTCACGCATTCATGGTCTATGAACAATCGGGGCTCGTGGCTAATTGATAACAGCCGCACGGGGCTACGCTTTCCGCAGTCGGATCGTGGATGGGTGACCATCCATTACATTATATGCAAGGATCAAATACTGATGTCAAAAAGAAAAATCTGAATTCCTCATACCCATAGGGGTATTCAAAAATACACCATGTATGTTCCGCGATTGTTTGTAGTTTTCGAGTTATTTTTGTTTTTATAATTATTTATTGTTTTCTGCCAGTCGTGCTTGAAAAATTCATATCTTTTTTGTAGTGGGTATTTTTCAGATGTTTTTCGTGACATTATTGTCTTGAATGTTACATTCACGTCACAAAAAAAAAAAAACTTTTGAAACCACCTCTACAATAAGGTCACTATTTATGTCTTCCTAGGGCGTGGTCCCGACGTTTCCACTCACATCTGCCTTGTAAAATACCTTTTGTTATAGTATAGTTAAAATCTCGCTGCAGACTTGGTCATAAATCATAATCGGAGTAGGGATGTGCGCTCGTAGCGCGCGCTCAAGGCCATTATCGATAACAGATGATGACGATGACTCAGACGAAGAATTTTAATTTTCTATTTTTAGTTTTATATAAACGTTCTTTTGTTTATATATTTAATATGCTTTGTAGTAAATTTGGTAATAAAAAAAAAAATGCGTATTTATTTTTATCACCCATTTATAAATATACAAAACTATCGATATCACTCATCGACTGCAGTAATGCACAGGACTACGTGTGGGCGTGGCCTGCCCATAAGGCCCGTGAGTGGGAAAGAGAGCGAAACACTCGAATGATTTATGACCGAGTCTGCAGCGAGATTTTAACTATACTATAGTCACCTTTCATTCATCCTCAACATGGCCGGTTTAGGAGTCACATGTAATATTTATAAGTACCTAAATGCGTGTGACTCTGGTTATACGAAAACCGATATACATGTTATTTTAAGATAGATACATAGCCTGTCAAAATCATAACCCTGCTTTGGCTTTGCCGTATTACATAGTAAAAACAAAACAAAATCGATCCGCATATAGCCTTTTCCCAACTATGTTGGGATCGGCTTCCAGTCTAACCGGATGCAGCTGAATACCAGTATTTTACATGGAGCGACTGCTTATCTGACTTCCACAACACTGTAACTGGGCAATACGATACCCCTTGGTAAGATTGGTTGTCAGACTTTCGGGCTTCTGTCGACCCGTAACGACTGTCAAAGATCCACGAATGACAGCCGGGACCAACAGCTTCACGTGCTTTCCGAGGCACGAAGGAGTCTCGGTATGTAAAGATGGTCACCCATCCACTGACAAACGCCGGCAAGCGTAGCTTAACCTGATGGATCGACCCGTGCGGCTGTTATTACTTAGCCACGAGCAGTGTAGAAAATCAAACATAAGTATCCATATTTTCATGATCCCTGTAGCATGCAAGTTCTTGTTAATACCATTAGCAAGATTTATATTTATTATATTCAGCTCGTATTTATGTACAAAGTTCAACAGTAAACAGTAAGCAATAAGAGTCTGGAGACATCTCTCACTCCCTAACATTTAAGATTAGAGGACAAATACAGATCTTGCTTATTTACGCCGATCTTATTACTTTACCTAAGTAAAGTGATGATCGGAGGCCGCGAAATAGAAAGAAAGAAAAAAAAACGGTCGAGAGGGAGTCGGACTCGCGCACCGAGGGTTCCGTTCCGATTTCTGAAAACGTGTCCTATTTAGAGACATCTTTTTATTTTTCCTGTAATCTTTACATAAACTTCTAGCACATTGAATAATTTCAGATTTTTCCCTTCGCAAACTTCGGAGATAAGGGTATTTTTTTTAAATTTTTCATCAATATTCGAAAACTATGCGGCCTAAAAAAATAAAAAAATGTTGAATGTGCAAACAGCACTCTTTCGTATGTATTCTTACCCCACATGACCTAGTAGCCCCACTTTGAATTTTTAAGACCCCTTTCAGCACCCGTTACAAAAAAAATATAAATATTTTTATTTCTTTCTTATTTGCAAAACAGTTGGGTAAACGTCATATAAAAGTGTTCTAAAATTCAAGTTGATAGCATTAGTAGTTCTTGAGATATCCAGCTGTGACAGACAGACAGACAGACAGACTGAGTGACACCATAAGGCCGCGTTTCCACTGACGCGGAGCTGGGCGGAGCGGAGCGGAGACGTGCAGGAATCGTCCAATTACAGACGAGGCAAGAGACGCGATGAGGATTTCAACCATTATGATTGGTCGATTCCTGCACGTCTCCGCTCCGCTCCGCCCAGCTCCGCGTCAGTGGAAACGCACCCTAAGGGTTCCTTTTTTACCATTTGGGTACGGAACCCTAAAAACCAAATCAAAATCATTTGAAGTGCCACGCAAAAATAACTTTTATGGCAGGCGTACCGCTTCTTTCTTAATACCCAATTTACTAAACCGAATACCTGTAGACATTAGAGACTCAATGAATAGTAAGAACAGAAAGCGTTAGCTGAAAGAACATCGCATCGACTCGATTATAACTTAAGAGGAAACGTGGGTGCTCTTTTCTCCATACAAAAAGATACAAACGCTCTCGCCTGTTTTCTTTCTGGTTAATGACCCCAAAGCAATGATTTTTTACAGAAATATAAATATCAGTTACTTGTATGCCCCTATGTTTTCCTTTTTGATGATATATTATTTTTATAAGAACCATCCAAAAATGCTCAAAATTGCCTATTCAGACCGCTGTCAACAGACGCCTAGTGTACCAATTTGACAACTATTAACGAAAAAAGAAAAACATAGGGGCATAGTATATATCCTTCTTATTCAGTTTATGAAATATCTTTTAAATTGGTCCAATATTGGAGGAAGAAATAGGCGAGAGCCAAACCTCGAAATGTCACTTTTTACATAGGATATTTAGTCGGATCTGCAGTTGTCCTTATCGCACGAATTCGAGGACGGAGCGCTCGCTGAGCGACAGCAATACCTTCTTAAAATACCTAATTTTCAAAAGTCTGGCTACCCGTCTTTCCTCTTAACTAGTTGAGTTGTAGTCGAGTTGATGTAGTGCTGTTAACGCGCGTTGATCAGTCTCAGGCCATGGCATGCTAAGACAGACCCTAGAGGTCTAATTGTGTGCTTTGTTACGCCTATGTAAGAAACTTGTAATTTATAAATAAAAATCTATATGTATAAAAATCAATTCCTGTTCGTTTGTCTCGCTAAACTCGAGAACGGCTGGGCCGATTTATCTGATTTTGGTTTTGAAGTGTTTGCCATAGTCCAGGGAAGGTTTAAACGGCGATAAAAATTGGAAAAGTTACCGGGAAAAATGGAAAATTCGGGAAAACTGAAAGTGGATTTTCTATGGGAATTTTGAATTATTGAAATTGGAACAGGAAAACGTCTGTCGGGTCAGCTAGTAAATAAATAAATAATAATTGAAGAAACAAAGTCATTTACGTTATTGGTGGTGAGTTGCACAAAACCACATTCGTTTATTGGAGACTGTAAATTCATGCCATCCCCTAAATAATGTATTGAAAAGAAATTGACAGCATCAATTTAAAATCTCCATTAAACTAATAGTTGGTTTTGTGCAACTCACCGTATATGTTTAAAAATTAAACACCTACACACCTCGACTGGTTCGTCTAGTGGTCATAATGCGGAGCATGAGTTCCTAGTCTCGATTCCCAGGTTGGGCAAAGTGTTATTGGGTTTTTCTATCTGGAATTTCTCAGTAGCAGCCCGGAGTCTGGATTTGTGCCGGTTGATGGCAATAGGCTCGACCTCTATTACATTATTCATTATCTCACACTATCTTACACCTCTATTAATTACATTATTCATAATCTTACACTATCTTACACCTCTATTACATTATTCATTATCTTACACTGTCTTACACCTCTATTACATTATTCATAATCTTACACTATCTTACACCTCTATTACATTATTCATTATCTTACACTGTCTTACACCTCTATTACATTATTCATTATCTTACACTATCTTACACCTCTATTACATTACATTATCTCTCTATTATTATTACTCTTCCTCTATCTTATCTTGCTGTGCCCGACAGGGTCCACAATGATCTAAAATTATGTATATTTTATAATGTACCTACCACCTACGCTAACATTGTGGAATGCAAATAAATATATTGAGTATTGAGTATTGAGTACATGGGACGTAATAGTGATATAATAGCGGATGGAAAAAGTGCGGGCAGACGATGCAATGCGATGCGACCGGATCGGGGAAACAAGAAATTTCACGAAGCGAACGAAGTCGCGGTTAGAAGCTAGTTATATATAATACTATAAGCACTCTCAAGATAAACTATTTTCTGTTAATGTTTGAAACACACACATTTTCTTTAACTTTTCTAGTCAGACATACGTAGATATTTCATTAATTTCTCGATATCTAATCAAAAAAAAAAAAACCGGTCAAGAGCGAGTCGGACTCGCGCACCGAGGGTTCCGTACCATCATTTATATGTAATTTTTGTTTCATGATTTCTGAAAAACTGTGCTATTTAGCTACATCGTTTTATTTTTCCTGTAATTTATACATAAACTTCTATCACATAGATTAATTTCAGATTTTTCTCTGTGCAAACTTCGGAGATAAGGGGGGAGAACGGTATTTTTTTTAACATTTTACATCAAAAGTCGAAAACTATGCGGCCTAAAAAAACAAAAAGAAAATAATGTTTGAGAATGTGCAAACAGCGCTCTTTCATAAGATACCCCACATGCCCTAGTTACCCCACTTCGAATTTTTTAAGACTGAAAGGGGTTTCAGTCCCTGTTGCAAAAAAGTATATGTATTTTTGTTTCTTTCTTATTTGCAAAATAGTTGGGTCAACGTCATCTAAAATTATTCTAAATTTCAAGTTGATAGCATTAGTACTTCTTGAGATATCCAGCTGTGACAGACAGACAGACAGACAGACAGACAGACTGAGTCACACCATAAGGGTTCCTTTTTTACCATTTTGGTACGGAACCCTAAAAATACTACGAAACGCAATAGAAAAATCATTCTACTAAAATAATAATAAAATTGGGTCAAATTCCCGCAATCATTCGCGTTATAATGGATCGCGACGTTTGATTGACACCTTTGCATTAGCAAAATGAAACAGTTATCTTTACCTAAGGCCCAGACATATAATCAAGAATTCGACCTAACAAATTGTTATGGACGTATATATAGGTTGGGTTATAATATTTATATTTTTTTGCAACATTGACTGAAAGGGGGTCTTAAAAATTCAGAGTGGGCCTACAAGGGCATGTGGGATATCATATGAAAGGGCGCTATTTGCACATTCTCAAACATTTTTTTTCTTTTTTTAAGCCTCATAGTTTACGACTTTTGATGAAAAATTTAAAAAAAAATACCGTTCCCCCCTTATCTCTGAAGTTTGCAAAGTGAAAAATCTGAAATTATTCTATATGATAGAAGTTTATGTAAAGATTACAGGAAAAATAAAACGATGTCTCTAAATATCACACTTTTTCTCGCTCTTGACCGGTTTTTTTTTAGCAAATAAGACTCAATGAAATAAATCCTTTTGAGGTATTTTGTTTCATCTGATCTATAGGGCCGTAAGGTTCAGGAGTGGCTACAAGAACGTACCGGTAGCGCTGGAAGGCCTCTGGCAAGATCTAATGAGACCGATGACCTTGTGAAGGCCGCAGGAATCCGCAGGATGTGAGAACCACAAGACCGGTTGGAAGAGCAGAGGCAATGTAGACTTGTAAATTGTCTTTGGTCTCATACCAACCAATAAAAAAAATATTTGCGAACTTAAATATGAGGCTTTTGCTCATATTGCTTTTTGAGTGTACTGTCTTCTTGTTTTATTATTATTCTTTGTCTATGTGCGTTTTATTTGTGCAGAATAAACAAGTTTTCTTTTCTTTTTTTTTTTTTTTCGGTCGATATGGCGACGCTTGTTCCCACCAGACGCCGAAACACGTGTTTCGGCTGAAATGATGATTATGATGATGAATTTGTTTCATCATTCACTAGTTCGTCTAACAATAGGGATGATGACTAAAAATTATTTGTTGTCCGTCATAGAGATTATTAAAAAATATTGGACACGTATTTTTTCTTTTTTTACCGTAATCAAAAAATTACGGCGATACATTGAGTTAAAATATGGCATGACGTCACGCGTAGCTATGAGTACAAGTGACGTAGCGAGCCCCCACTCCCCAACTTTAATGCGTGATAGCTAAGTATTTTTTTATTAATATGATAAAGCAAAAAATACGTGTCTAATATTTTTTTATTATCTGACTGACGGACTAAATAGAGTTTCTTTTTTTTTACCCAGGCATCATCCCTATTGTGAGACATCGTTCAAACGCTGGATACTGTATGCTGGACTGTATTGAAAAGTGTTTACATTGGTCCAATATCGATCCCGCGTTACTGGATTTCAGAGCTGAAGGGCTAAAACGGCCACTTTGGCAGAATCATAATAGCATAATAGGTATAATGAATCATATTTGAAATCGTAAAACGGTCACAAACTGTCAATTCATAATTTACCTCCAAGCATACAATTCATAGCACGCAATTCATCTGTTTGACAGTTTTGTATGGAGATTCGTAAAATGGTCCACAAATTATGAATTGCTTTATTGAACTTTAATGTCAAATACGTCAAATAGCACAATCATAATAAATTGCTGGGAATTCAGGAAATGAATCGCTTTTAGAGGAATTGCTTAATGTGGCCGTTTTAGGAAAGAAATACTGGATCAATGTAAATCAGCCTTTAGATACATTGTTTCAAATTGAAAATATACTTTGCAAGCCCTTATAAAAAGTAATAAATTCAAGCAATAAACTATTTTATGGTAATGCGGCCGCATTAACGTAAACGCACCTAATAACGCCCGTTAAAATCCGCGCTCATTACCGCCCTATTCAGAAAACTATCATTTATATGTCATGTATTAAAGCTACACAATTGGTTGCTTTAAAAAAAATGTAGATGTATTTGTATTGCAAATGTTCATCTCTTGTTTGTGTGCGTAACTCGACGATTTAAATAATAATTGCTCATTTCGTCCGTGGACGCCGACTTTAGTGCATTTTCCATAGTGCGGCATTCTCGATGGCGTAAGTACTCTTGTTTCTTTTTTAGCAGAAGATTATATCGTCAAGCATTTTAATGTAACTTCTAGTTCTTTTGATGCATTTTTGATACTTTCAGGAACACAAGTAATGATTCATTTTAATGAGATACTATTTTATTTTGCTTAAAATTCAATATTAAAAATAGGCGGTAATAGGAAAAAAAATCACAATTTTATTCCTATTGTCGACCCATGTCGCTGATAAGTACTGGTCGTATTTTTTGTGTGCCATGATTTTCGTTAAAATGCACAAATTAATAGGCAAGAGGCTATTCTAACTCAGTTCCTTAGTATGTTAACTTATATTTGAGCTATTAACGCCATATATTCAAGAGCTTTAGTAGCCGTATACACTAACTTTGTTCTTATGTAAATATTTTGATGAATAAAGGAGGTATAATTTTTAAATAGTGTATTTTTATAGTTGAAATATCATTATTATTAAATATTTTTAGCAACCGCACCACTTAAAATCATATACATGTAAAAAAATCACATGTATTTACACAATTCATACACATTCCCTTGGGTCGGTAATAGGTTATACGATTTCCTTTAAGAAAACCTATTACCGATATACTTGTACATTTACGACGGACCCATGACCCACTACATGTTTTTTTATTTGGTATTTATTTTCAAGTAAACAAAGTTATTTAATAGACATTATAGTATTCCATAATAAACATACAGATTTAAAATAACATGAGCTTTATTATATTATAGTAATACTTAGCTAACATTAATATGTCGAAGTCATATGGTAATTTTAATTACTATTTACTATTTACTATATGCCCCCATTGGTTATATACTTTAGTAGTTATAATCAATGCTGGCCTTTGGTAATTTGTTATACATAATTCGTATAAATATGATATTTTTTATTGATTTAACGCTGTTAAGAATATACTATTATAAGAATACATATAATTGTTAAGTGTTGATAGCATTCTGTACTGTGTTGGAGCATTTATATAAACAGTGCAATATACACGGGCATTTTGATTTAACTTTAACGGTTCCATTTATTTAGTGGTCGGTATTAGGTGTCACATAAACGGTATTAGGCACACACCCGATATTTTGAGTCGGTGATAGGGACATGACCCTTTTTCCTTTTATTTAATTTTTTACTCAATATTGTGAGTACAAACTTACTTTTAATTTTTAATTTTTTAAGTAATTCTTTGATTATCTGTTCTTACACATAACTAAAAAAATCGATAATTTTAGTACTTGAAAAATTATTTTTATTGAAGCCACATATTAAGAATGTGCTTATTTTTTGGATATCAATTTGAACTCCGCTTAAACTGGCGGTAATGGGTGGGTTTACGTTACCATAAAATGTTGAGAATCTAATACCTTTCTTTTTTTTTTTTTTTTTTTTTTTTTTTTTTGAGGGTGGGAAATCATCAAATAACTTCTCCCGCTCTGGGTGGAGCGGGAGGGCGTGTCAGACTTTTACTGACTAAAACCCACCCGTGTTCCTTCAGTTGCCTATGCCAGGGCCGCGGTAACCCTTTCAGACAACCCGCGACCCCAGCGGCGTCGGCCCTATTGGGCCCCGTCACTTGCTGACATCTCTTTGAGGCGCGCGTGGAACACGACGCGCCGTCGACTCGGGCCTGGTCCTTACCGGACAGCGAGCTACCCGCTGCTCACCGTCCGCAGGCCCGCGCCTACGGTGGCCGGAAATCGCCCCGCGATTCCCGCCGCCCAGGGCGTCTCCTGCGGCGACTGAGGGCGTGAGGCTGCCTCTCCCTCACGCGTTCCGCCTCCTCCTTCGCGAGCATCACTGCTTCGCAGAAGGAGGTGACGGCCTCCCATGCACTCTCGCTCCGCACCATGGCCTGGACCAGGCTCGGACGCGAGAGATCGCCGCCGAGAATCTAATACCTACCTGATTAAAATTGTTTATGATATTCATTTAGTAAATTGGAGTGTATTTTAATTATAAGCAAATTTTGAATTCCGGAAAATATTTTGAACTTAATTTAACTACGCAAATATAATTTACTATAGTTATTGTTTGCAGGTAGAGCGCTCCCGAGTTTACGCACACAAAGACAATGTGCATGTATGTAACATCTATCTTCTTATATATATATAAATAAAAAGAGAAGTCCTGACTGACTGACTGATTGACTGACTCATCAACGCCCAGCCCAAACCCTTGGAGCTAGAAAGCTGAAATTTTGTACAGAGGTTGCCTTTATAATGCAGACAAGGAATAAGGAAGGAATTTCAGCTAGTAGGTTCCCTTGGGAAATTTTCCGACATCCACGCGGGCGAAGCCGTGGGCAAAAGCTAGTTTACACATACAAGTATGGCTCGTCCGCTTTCGTGAGTTAAAACAACTGTAAGATAATCCTCATAGTGTCCTACTCCTTATAGATAATTGAAATGTTTCTCCTTTTTCCACATTATGTCAAAGAGAATTGTTCGCCCAAAATAAACCAACTCCGGAAAATGGCAAAACATCGGAAGCCTCTATTATTTATGAAAAAAATATCGTTCACCCGATAGTAGGAGAATTAATAAAGTATCCGTTATTGACACTATGATTGATCATATCAGGCACGTCACTGATGATTGATCAGTAAGGACGACACTATTCAATGAATAGTGTTGGGTCGTAGGGATGGGATTTGACTAGTTTGGAACTGTTTATGTAGATTTATTAGACAGCACTATTAGCTCAGTAGTTGAGTGACTTCGGAACTTTGGGGCGAGGATTTGATTTCTATTCAAATACTTTAAGGCAATAGCGCCAGGGTAGCCCGCGAAATTCAAAATTTCTTATGTCTTTTGCAATTTGCAAGTTAGTATTAGGTTGTATGTTGATCTAAATATGATCCGCGGCCGTATCAAATTAGTATTTATTGAATTATTATCATAAAAATCATCGATACAACTCTCTAAGTTCATATTACCCTATTGAATGACTATTTCATGACATCATGAGATTTTCTAACTTATGGAGTTGTATTGATGCTTCTAATGATTATAATTCTGTAAAACCATAATTAGTTACGGCCGTGAATCATATTTTAATCAACATACAACCTGACACTGACCTGCAAATTGCAAAAAACATAAGATAATTTCTTTTGTGGGTCTGTGTGTGTTTTACATACATGGGATCTCTCTGTCTGTCTGTGATTATTTTGATTTGTGAAAAAATTGTGTTTTTCAACCTCAATTTAGAGAAAATTAGAGGCTACGATAAAATAAATTAGTAATACTATAGTCGATGTTTTGTTATTAGTTCAATTTCTTCTTACTAAAAAAGTTAAATAGTTTAGCCTAGTAAACATTTAACTCTAAAACTAAGTACTTAGAACTGCGCCGAAACGGAAAACCAGTGGGAAGTAAAAACACATTAACTATGACGTCTGAACTAAACAAAAGCAAGGAGAGTTCTGTGTGCCTTTTGCATTTGAAAATTAAATATTATTCGTTTGTGTAATATTTTAGTATCATACTTTGTTTACAAGTTTTCTGTAACGAAAACTTTCCGACCACACTCAGAATTCAACCTTCACGTGATACAGACAAGATTTAGTTTCATTTGAGTATAATTAAGTTAAAAATATAATATTCTAAACTAACTAAAAGTAATAAAAAACTAAAATATGGCGTCAAAAAATTCTTCCGCATCGCTGTCGACTGGTAAAGTACCCAAGAGACTGGCGGCATTGCCACGTGGTACGGCAATGCTAATCATCTGGCCAAGGTAAAAGCCAGCCCTTGGGTCACGGGAAGTGTCAACAAGCCGTTTGGAGATTTCGTTAAACAAACTATGAGCACTCGGACCCCACGGCCCAAGGGTTTCAACCCCAAACCCTTATATATAGTTATTTATACTTCCACCACTTGTGGTTTTCCGCAGCCGCAGCAGCAGTGCCAGCACAGCACGCCTTTCATTTGCGTGACATTTTCAAGAAATATTACAATTGCTATTGAAATATTATAATTATTTTATGATAGCTAACAAACTGTGTGACCGACGTATATTAAATCCCTGGTTGCCAATAATTTGTGGCACATGTGGTCATTTGGCCAATGCTTCGCGGTTGGGTCAGCTTTACTAATTAAGTTACAGTTGTGCTGCATCATTTATATACATAAACACATAATCAGCCTATAATGTTCCCACTGCTGGGACACAGGCCTCCTCTCGTTAGAGGGAGTGGGCCGTAATCCACCACGCGGCCCCAGTGCGGGTTGGTAGATGTCACATGTCTTCGAATTTTTGGTTCTAGGACACGGTTTCCTCACGATGTTTCCCTTCACCGTTTTGAGAGCAGCGGTGATGAAATAATTTACACAAAGTAAAAGCGCCTGCCGGGGTTCGAACCCCGGCCGTAAGTCTCGGCCAATACCACTGGGCCACCACTGCTCTCATAATCCGGTATCATTTATATGGATAGGCTAAAATGAATGTAATAGTTTGGTGGGAATTAATGTGCGAAAATTGTAGCTTTTTGGAATTATTATTATAGGAGTAATTAAAATGTCTGAAAAAATTAATAGCTAAAAGAGTCTAAACCGTTGGCCGCGGCTATCATTCGTGGATCTTTGACAGTCGTTACGGGTCGTCAGAAGCCCGAAAGTCTTACAACCAGTCTTACCAAGGAGTATCGTAATAACCCAGTAACTGGGTTATGGAGGTCAGATAGGGCAGTCGCTCCATGTAAAATACTGATATTCAGCTGCATCTAGTTAGACTGGAAGCCGACCCCCAATATAGTTGGTAGTTGGTAAAAGGCTAGGGAGATGATGTTGATGGTTTAAGAGGCAACTGAGGATACCACGTGAGACAATTATTTATATTTTTTTGATTTTCGGGCTGTTCCTGTGGGTTTTTCCAACTTTCTATTTTCCTAAACCACCCCAGTAGTAAGGCAAACAAAACAAAAATCTGCCTAGCCTTTTCCCAACTATGTTAAGGTCGGCTTCCAGTCTAACCGGATGCAGCTGAATACCAGTATTTTACATTGAGCGACTGCCTGTCTGACCTCCATAACCCAGTAACTGGGTAATACGATACCCCTTGGTAAGACTGGTTGTCAGACTTTCGGGCTTCTGACGACCCGTAACGACTGTCAAAGATCCACGAATGACAGCCAAGACCAACGGCTTAACGTGCTTTCCGAGGCACGGAGGAGTCTCGGTATGTAAAGATGGTCACCCATCCACTGACCAACCCTGGCAAGCGTAGCTTAACCCGATGGATCGACCCGTGTGGCTGTTATTACTTAGCCACGAGCTCCTCAAGTAAAAAAACATTACGGCGATAAATTGATTTCAAATATGGCATGACGTCACGCCTAGCTATGTTTTATACGTAGAAGTGACGTAGCGACCCCCACTCCCCAACTTTAATGCGTGTTATCTAAGCCATTTTTTATCAAGATGATAAAGCAAAGAATACGTGTTTAATATTTTTTTAATATCCGACTCCTCCAAGGCAAACAAAACAAAAAAAAAACATTATTCAAATCGATTGAGCCATCTTCGAGTTTTTACGAGACTAGGGCATGGCAATTGATTTTTTAAATAATAGATAACAACCATAATGTAAAATACAGAGAAAATAGACGTCAAAATGACACTTACGTATGAAAAAGTATAATTACAACGGAACATTAAGGATAATTTATCAATTTGCGACTAAATGTCACAACCGGACCTTCTTAATTTCATAACAGTTATGTGTGGGTTGACATGATAGATGTTCTGTATGAAACAACGACACTCAATAGCCCTCTGCAGCATAAGGACAGATAAGCATAATCCCGGAATAGCAAAATCCCAGATTAGCAGAAGGACAGATTTGCATAAAGGCAGAAGTACAGACCCACACAGAAAACAAAAATAAAATTTAAAAGTTACAATTCGTAAAATTTTATTTGAAAGTATTAAGTAATAGGTACTTAAGACGAATTAATTCGTCTTTGTAACTTTAGCCAAACGTATCAAACATTCTATTGCAGAAATTTTGTCATTGAATAAACTCGTGAATAACTTGATCAATTTTTTTATCCAAGTGTAGTAAGATAAGAACGTTTTTGTAGTTTGCTATTGCCCGTTAACTTGAGATCTTGAAAGTATGCTTCTTTTTTAACAGCTGAATAAACAGGAAGAGTGAAAGTTTCGCAGGTATTTTTGTATTAGGTAATCCTCCGGTGCCATCCCTCTAATTTTTTCTTTAAAACAGCTAAGAATGTCTTTTGTGATTTTGAGGATCCACTGGCTATTAAAATACTTTTGGAATTCGTTAAATTCTGGTTTTTCGGGACACATGTCACATAATTATATAGCGAGATAGGCTTCCGGAATCAGGACTGGTGGCAATAGAGGTAAGTGTGAGCACAAGTTATTATTTTGTGACCATCTTCAACTTGAGTTATTCAAATTTTTTGACGACGACAGTATATTATTCTGCCTTTATGCAAATCTGTCCTTCTGCTAATCTGGGATTTTGCTATTCTGGGATTTTGCTTATCTGTCCTTCTGCTGCAGAGGGATTGTGAGTGATCATGTTTCCGCGAATTAGGAAAATACTTATACATAACACATTTTTGTCTTGGCCGACCACCTAAACAGTTTCATAAATTATTTTCTATGCAAAAAATTTTGATCTTGCACATTTGGAATGAACATCTCGATATGTCTCGATCTATCGAAATGCACAATTAACATGATTTCCAAGGCACGTAGGGATCTTGGAATGTAAAGATGATCATCCAAGCGGCTGCTATTACTGAGCCACGAAGATGATAGAGACATAATAATGATTTAAATATTATGGTTAGCATTAAATGTATTTAATGATTTTTGGTGCGAGTGTGCCTAAATATTCCTATGATAAAGGGTAACATAAACTCTCACAGAAAATAATCCCAATTATTATTGTCTGCGACCAGTCCTGTTCCCAGTACAAATGTCAACATACGTTTGCCTCCCATTGTGTATAATCTGTATTTACAACCGGCCACCGTCCTAAATAATGAGCCACTCAAGTTATGTGAAAGGACATGTGCCACTGTTTATGGTGACGCAACCCATATACAAAGGACGTTGTGTAGTTTGTGTTAGTAGGACACGTTTTGCTAACCGCCTCGTTAAGGGCCCCTTTTCCGAAATTTACGTTTCTAGATCGAGTTGTTTCCAGAGAAATCATCATATCTAAATTCGTAAAAAAATATACAGTATAGATACATGTAAGATCTAGTGACTTTTTTGGTTAAAAACACGATATTTAACATTTTGCTCGATAAAAAAAATCAGAAGTAAAGTCGATTTTGAAAGTATTTTAAGTTGTATGAGACTTGGGGGAACGCAATTTTTATGAAAATTTAACATTTAATTTACTAATCGGGTTTAACAGGGATATTTTTGGATAGATTTATAATATGGCACTTATATTTTTTTATATTAAATGAATACGTGAAAAACGGCTCGAGCGCACCGCGCCAATCCGCGCCAGTTTCCTGCCGGATGTCATTTTCGGGAAAACGGGCCCTTAAGTCACTTATGGTTTATTCATGGTGTATCAAGGGGCAAATTTTACATTAACAAGAGAGCCGGACATTTTCGTGTGTGTGAATTTTTGATCTGTCAAAGTGATAAAGTTTGAAAAGTTGTGGGGGTAGGTTTTTAGTCGGCTATAGTGTGGATTTTTGGCGGATTCAAACTATTAAATTATGTATAATTAAGATGTGGATAATTGTCGCCGTGAGCTACACATAATGTAATCTCTTTTTTTTCCTTCTACCTGTTTGATAAGATATTTGTGTAACTATTTAAATTTAATAAGTGAATAAAATATCATGCATGGTAAAGGGATAATTTTAACTATATACATATATAAAAATCGATGTGTGGATTTGTGTGTGTATGTTCCCTATGGACTCCAAAACGGCTAGAAAAAAAAAACAAAAAAAATATAAATAAATTAAATAAAAAACCAAATAAGGACATAAATAGTTATTAAGATTAGGTGATTACAAATTATTCAGCAAGAATTGCTTTGTTTGCAAGATAAGAAACACAAGCAAAATAAACTTTTCCTATAAAACATTTAAGTGTGTTGCTCTTTTGTTTACTACATTGTGGCCGACATTTAAATACTCCATTCCACAATGTAAACTTTGGTTTTACGACATGGCCACTTTATTATGGACCCTGTCGAGCACATTTTTACAGATTGATGATGATGCCGTTAGTCCCGGCTGTCATTCGTGGATCTTTGACAGTCGTTACGGGTCGCCAGAAGACCGAAAGTGTGACAACCAGTCTATCGTTAGGTACCGTTTTACCCAGTAGGTAACTGGGTTGTGGAGGTCAGATAGGCAGTCGCTCCATGTAAAATACTATATTCAGCTGCATCCGGTTAGACTGGAAGCTGACCCCAACATAGTTGGGAAAAGGCTAGGTAGATGATGAAACCGTCAGTTCTAGAAAATAATTAGTTTTATTTAGTAGTGTGTCTAACTTAGTTAGGGAAACTAATTCAGTAGTAACTTAAGGAGGATGCGCCAAGGTAGCCGGGCTACCTTAGCGCATCCCCCTTAATATCTTTATGTGCACTTCTTATTATTATTTGACTAGCTTTTGCCCGCGGTTTCGTCCGCATGTATTTTGGAAAATATCTCACGGGAACGTACTACCGAGAAATCCTTGATTAATCCTCGTTTACATTATAAAGGGAACCTCTGTGCAATATTTCATCTTTCTAGGTCCAAGGGTTTGGACTGAGCATATGAGTCAGTCAGTCAGTCAGTCAGTCAGGACTTCTCTTTTATACATATTGTCACCTTACCGTAAGGAAATAGTTAATTTTAGCTTATCAACAAAAGAAAAAACCGAATTCCATACCCATGTAAAAACCTTATCACATTTATTACAATTATTTCCCTCGCAAAAAAAAAAAACAGCCGAAAACGTATAAAAACTTATTTTTATCACAACCTGCCATAAAAAAAAACATACGCTGAACATAAAAATACATTTTTTAACCCCATAATGCGACGCATGCTAATCAGATTGTAAGGGTTGTAATCTAAATTACGCACCCCTAATTACGTTCTATGTCCCTAGTGAATATTAACACCCTTTACGTGTATACAGGGTGTTAATACTAAGTGATGTTTAAAATTTATGACCAAGGAGCTTGAAATGATGGTTTTAGAAGAAAATCGGGGGTGATTGATTTTCAGAAGGCATTTATTTACCTTAAAAGTTGTAATCTTTCGGATACAAAAGGAAACATATTTTTTCGAAAAATAAGCGCCTTCCTTAGTAATGATAAAGCCTTTTATTTATAAAAAACTAAAACGTTCTATAAACGTATTTTAATTATGGATGTCAATTTCTTTCGAATTATGATTTGAGTTTGAATGAAGACAAAATAATTGTTTTACAGAGCATTTCAGTTTTTTTAAGGAATTGGGATAGTGTCTAGATACCCTAATGATAACTTCAAGAGGATGGAAAGATAATGCAACAATGTTTCCTGTCTGCTAACATACTGTGATCACCAAATCGTTTCTCAAACGTGGCGATTTTGGTGACTTCCCTATAAATAAAAGTTAAAATTTAAAATAAAAGTTAAAATTAAAATTAAATTTAAATCTTTGTTCAAAGGCATACTATTCTATCAACGATTACTTAAACGATGAGAATAGTTGGTCGCTGTGATTAACTCAAGACAATGTTTATGTTATGTTCTTTCTCCAGGATCAGCTCACATAATGACAGGTTACATGAGTTAAGTACTAAAATTGTTTATTTTATTTGACAAAAATATAATTTCATGTATTGTGTTGCGTAAATTATTTTGCATAGGTACTATTGTATAGAATCTAGTTCTTCTAACTGAACAGACAGCTGTGCTGCTGGGGAGTTTGTTCCGCTACTTCTTCTTCCCAGCTAAAGCACTAGGAAGTGGTGAAGGGCGGGCATTTTGTGGGGACTGTCTTACTGTAATTTCGACGTTCAAAAAGTGCTGATTCTCAGCCTAATTTGAATAAAGGACTTTTGATTTTGATTTTGATTTTGAATATATCTATGAAAAACCAAAGCCTACATTTTTGATCGTTTGGTGATTGGTCAGTAAATAAATCGGCCTTGCACAGCGCTAATTGACGTGCATGTCATTTTCCATCGCAACAAAGGGAATCACGTAACAATTATTCCATATCAAACTACTACGTACTTAGTAATAATTAATGTCTACCATTGGTATTGTTCCGAAGTCATTCAATTGAAACAGTAAGTACCTGATTGAATATAGACGCATGAATAGCTTCAATTAATTACGTTAGTAATTACGTGTTTTCATTCAATTTAATAAAGAACTATGAAAATGTTTTTGGGTTTTTCCATCTGGAATTTCTCAGCAGTAACCCGAAGTTTTACATGGGACTTAAACATAATAATTGGTGAAATTTGGGTATGTACACCTCTGCCTAACCCTTCAGGCGTGAAAATATGTTATGTATTATACTGGTAAATATTTCATTTTCATTCTATGACTCACTTGCTACTTGCTACGCCAAGTGCTACGACGTAGCTTGGTCACTCTACGACGTAGCTCGGTCGCTTTACGACGTAGCTCGGCCTGCACTACGACGCGACGTGATCCGGTTTGCGCTACGACGTAGCTCGGCCTTAACTACGTGACTCGGTCTGAGCTACGACGTAGCTCGGCCTGCGCTACGAGACGTGTCTCGGTATGCGCTACGACGTAGCTCGGCCTGTGCTACGACGTAGCTTGGCCTGCACTACGGCTTAGCTTGATTTGTGCTAAGATCACGATGCTTTTTGAGCGCTAAGGAAAGCTCTTTTTATGTAAAACATATTAACATAAACGGATGATACTCGTACAAAATGGCCTATTTTTGCCACTAAAACATATTTCTACCACAGCATCTTCATATACGTATATTTCGTTCTTGCGATTTATCGCATTGTGTCGAAAAATAATACATTTTCATTTGACGACAATTGTAGGCATACAATAATTCTTGTATAGTAATACTAAGGTACACTCTATTCTCTTTGTTAAACCAAGCATTACATCATGATTAATGTTTGGATATAGGCATTAAAGACATTTCCAGCTTATACATAAAAAATATTATATTTCATGTAATAATTTTTATGTGACTTCATAATAATAATTTATTGATAGAGGATGTATGTGCAACACTACTTATTAAAATAATTTGTCGTTGAAATTTTATTTTTCATATAATATTTAAAAGAGTTATTTCATTATATTATTTCATAGAGTATGTGTGACATAATTACCATAGCTCAAGTTATTTTCAACTTTAGTAAATGATGAATAGAAATTAAAATCCTCTAGTTTGAACAATTATTGTATTTTAATATGCTGCTTAATATTTTTGGGGGTATAAAGTGTGGGTGTTGGGTTAAAATTTTAGTGTATGTGACAGGGACAGCCTTTTGCCAAGTTTATTTTTTATATTTGTATTTAAATTACAGCAATTTTATTAAGGCTTGGAGGTCTAGTGTAATACTTACCTCAAACATTATTTTAAAAAAAGAGTGGTTTTTACAATCTATACACTAATAATAAACCTGCAGGGTTTGTTTCTCTTTGTTTGTTTGTTTGAACGCGCTAATATCTGGAACTACCAGTTGGATTTGAAAAAATCTTTTTGCATTTGATAGCCCAATTCTTGAGGAAGGCTGTAGGATATTAAAATCAGGCTAGAAAAAAAGAAGAAAGTCAGGAAAACGCAAAGCGGACTCGAAATCACAGCGCGGCCAGGTGGGTCGGGAACAAGAAATTTCACGCGGACGAAGTCGTGCGCATGAAGCTATTTTTTAACAAAGTATGCAGGTTTTCTCTTACCTACAGTATTAGTAAATTATTTAGCATTACAAGCTCTCAATCGATTGCGCACTGTAGTAGGTCGCTGTAGACATAATTTGTCGAAATGTGGGATTACTGACCCATACAACGCCTAGTGTGAGTGCAGTGCTTCAGATCAGACTATGTCCCACTTGCTGGAGTACCGGGAGTGATATGTAGGTTCGAATGTCGTTTTTGCGAAGGTCGCCATTTCGACAAAAATTGCGAGTGGTACGCCAAAAAATTCGAAAATTCATTAAATCGAAAACCGCTATATCGAATGACGCTATCACGAAGGTCGCCATTTCGAAAAATTTTGCGAGCATTAAGCCAGCTGTTCGAAAGTCATGGTATTGAAATACGATGTTGAGTTAATATGTCTGGGAATCGAACTCACGACCCCAATGAGACGAGACACAGAGAGCATGGTCTTTTGATTTGGTTTAGGAAAAAAAAAAAAAAGAAACTCAACATCGGACTTTGATATACCATGACTTCCGAACTGGCGTATTGCTCGCAAATTTTTCGGAATGGCGCCCTTCGCGATAACGTCATTCGATATAGCGGTTTTCGATATAATGAGTTTTCGAACTGGCGTACCACTCGCAAAATTTTTCGAAATGGCGACCTTCGCAAAAACGACATTCGAACCTACGTATCACTCCCTGGAGTACCTATCCTAAGTGCCCGTTCAGCTGCACCTCAGATAACCTAAAGAATGACACTGACATCTAATGTGCTCAAACAATATAAAAACAACGAAGATTACCATCGACGCAAAAAAAGAAGACCATAGGAATTTTACTGAAACGCCTTATTTTCTCCTATCTACCATACTTAATCATAATAATGATATAACACAAAATTTTCTTTTCCCCTTAAAATATTCCTCCAAAAATACATTTCAATCCGCTACCCACAGAAAACGCCTGAAGATATTCCGTTTTAAAATAACAGAAACAAAATTCCCTTAAATAAAACCGTTGTTACTGAGGCCGCTTCAAATTACACTATTTGGTTAAAGAATGCCAAAGGGGCTTGAAATACCTAACCAAATTGGAGGGGAACTAGACAGTGGCGAAATAATTACCTAAATAAACAACTGAATAGAACATTTTCTCCTTTGTGAAACAGAAGCGGGTCTAAAGAGTTCGTTGTATAAAAATCAAAGGAGGTCTTGTATAAAATTGTTTTTTAAACAATTTTCGGCAGTTCGACGTGGAACTGTGGGAGTTCGGTTATTTGAAACTTCTTGCTTTATGCTGGAATTTGAGTTGGAGGTGTTGTTGGTATGGTCGAGGAGCTCGTGGCTAAGTAATAAATAATAATAATAATAAATGTCCTTGGACATTTCACACAACGCCATCTAGTCCTAAGCTAAGCAACCTAATGCTTGTGTTATGGTAACGAGATGGCTGATAAACTACTTATATACATTTTTTTTTTGTAAATACATACATATTATACATAGAGAAACACCCAGACTCGAAACAAATACTTGTAGGTCGTACAAATATTAATCGTAATTACAGCTGCACGGGTCGATCCATCAGGTTAAGCTACGCTTGCCGGGGTTGGTCAGTGGATGGGTGACCATCTTTACATGCCGAGACTCCTCCGTGCCTCGGAAAGCACTTTAAGCCGTTGGTCCCGGCTGTCAGGCTGTCATTCGTGGATCTTTGACAGTCGTTACGGGTCGTCAGAATCCCGAAAGTCTGACAATCAGTCTTACCAAGGGTTATCGTACTACCCAGTTAGTGGGTTATGGAGGTCAGACAGGCAGTTGCTCCATGTACCTATTTAGCTGCATCCGGTTAGATTGGAAGCCGACCCCAACATAGTTGGGAGAAGGCTAGGCAGATTGTTCAGTTTTTTTAATCTGTTTTCTAACACCATGAAAGTAGCCGCCATGTTATTACGTCATTACGGCTGTATAAATTAAAAAGTGTCAACTGTCAACTGATCAGCGTATATAAAGTGTTTGTTTACTCAGCGAACTGATGTCATGACCACAGAGCAATATGGCGTCCACTGCGTCCAGCGTTTTCGCGCGAAATTTGAAAATGTAAAATTTAAATGCAATCGATAAGTGCTATAAAAATGGCACTTATCGATTGAATAAAAAATTTGGGGTTTTTTTAGTGGCTTATTAGCACTACTTTTCAAAAATGGATGTAATACCCAATTGGCAATGTTTTGGGCTAACAAAACAGTCGTGACTTCGACACGAAAGCACGACTGTTTGTTCACTGAAGCATAATGCAGCGCCACCCCGACTCACTGAGAAATCATCGCAGACAGTTCCGACTCACCGTGAACTATGTGGCAACCAGTTCCGACTCACTGGAACCACAACTGGCACTGGCATGCATCGCAAGATACACGACTTAGTCCAATATCGACTTCAGGTCTCCGGAGGGGAGTGATGTGGCGGCATCTACATCGTCACATACGAAATACGCATCACACTGACGTCACGCAAAATCCTACATCGCGCAAACAGAGTTTACCACGCAACTGGCATATATACAACCGTCGACTATCAACCGTCGGGCAGTTGCCCACAACACACAACATCCCTCTGTTCGGAGGATCCTCCCTTTTCTATGAAAACGTAATACTTACCTTTTACCAAATATTTTTTGTTTTTTTTTTTAAGTACTGAAAAGCACTGTTAGTTATTCTATCTAATATTTCCTCTCATCACCAAACTATCCCAAAAACATATAAAAGACCCAAAATCTGAACATTTGCCATAGGAAAGCAATTAAAAAAAGTGCTGTGGACACATTAAGCGGGCAGCTCTATCCGCAAGTTTGCTCAGATCCCACGCTCGAATCAACTGTGTTGACGCAATCATACATTCAGGGTAGGTTCCCTACGTTTTTGAGACGTAGAAGGATATACAATTTACTATAACTTTGAAATGAAATAAAGAACTAAATTAAATGTCAAAGAAGTCATCTGTCGTAGGCAGGCTTTGCCATAAGTATAATGAATCAGTTTTTAATGAAATTTCTATGATTATAGATCCCTGGTTTTTGTGTTTTTGGTTTTGATGCCTCGGAAATCACATTAACCCCAACAGGTTAACGTGACAATCCAAGAATCACAGCCGGGACCAACGTCCCGGCTGTCATTCTTGGATTTTTGACAGTCGTTACGGGTCGTCAGAAGCCTGAAAGTCTGACAACCAGTCTTACCAAGGGGTATCGTGCTACCCAGTGACTGGGTTGTGGAGGTCAAGCAGGCAGTCGCTCCATGTAAAATACTGGTATTCAGCTGTATTCGGTTAGACTAGAAGCCGACCCCAACACAGTGGGAAACGGCTAGGCAGGTGATGACGAGGTAATAAGCCGGAAAAAATAAAAGGATAAAAAGAAAGTGAGTTGAAATTTTAAGTTACCTAATACCCACTCAAATACTTTAAAAAGAATAAATAGAATTGAACAACGCAAAGTCAAACTTAACTTTTACATAACAAATAAAAACAAGGCACATTTGTAAAACACAAATATTGTTGTTTCAAAGTTTAAGCTTTCTCCTCTCAGCCGGACCGTTCGCGTTACTTTTTACAAAATAAACACAACTTGAAGAGTTCAAGTAACGTTCAAACTCACTCATATTTTGATGCGCATTTCTTTGTACGTACGGGTTTGTTGGAAAAATATGGTGGTGGTCTTTTGGCTTTGTCGTAATCAGCCTATAATGTTCCCACTGCTGGAACACGGGCCTCCTCTCGGAGAGAGGAAGTGGGCCGTAATCCACCACGCGGGCACAGTGCGGGTTGGTAAATGTCACATGTCTTCGCATTTTTGGTTCTAGGACATGGCCGGTTTCCCACGATGTTTTACTATTGTTGTTACACGATGTTTTGTATTGAGAGCAGTGGTGATGAAATAATTTACACAAAGTAAAACGCCTGTCTGGGTTCGAACCTAAGACCTACAACTCGTAAGTCGCGGCCTGTTACCATTGGACCACGAGTGCTCTAATTTTCATGCGTTTAATTTTCATAGCTGGTTTTAAAAGTTTTATGCTACAGAAATTGCTACCTATACCTACCTACCTGCCTTGCTACCCATTGCGTTTTTTGATAACAGTTATCTATATCCATCATGTATATCGTCAGTGAAGTTCTAACAGTGCGTAAGTCATTTTATGAGTGTTTTGAGATTTGAATGTCATTGGATAAAGCTTAATGGCGCGCATCGTATCGACCAATCAAATCACAGTAAACTGACCAATACGAATGCGTTATTTGAAAAATAGTTACACTGCGTATCTCAGTTGTTGGCGCCAACACTGCATATGTCAGCCATTCACGTACAAATTCGTCGGGCATCAAGTGCTCCGATGTTGAAAAAACTGTATGAAATGAATGTAACTCACGCTTAAGGCCACATTGTGTTCAATTATTAATACAAATACGTTATTAATAATTAAACACAATATGGCCCCAAGCGCAAGCCCCATTAATCTCATACAGTTTTTTCACTCTCCTGTAAAGTAGCCATTTTTGACTTCCGTACTGTTAGAACTTCACTGACGATATGAAGTTTCACCAATCAATTCAAAAAAGACCTGTACGTAGGTCTAATATTTTTTTATCTATATCTATAAAAATCAATGCCACTTTTCGTTGTAATTTTATAACTCAAGAACGGCTGGGCCGATTTAGCTGCTTTTGATTTTGAAATGTTTGACGTAGTCCAGGGAAGGGGTTAAACGATGAGAAAAATTGGAAAAGTTGCCGGGAAAATTGGAAAATTCTGGAAAACTGAAAGTGGTTTTTATATGGGAATATTGAACTTGGGACAGGACAACTTGTGTCGGGTTAGCTAGTTTACCTACAATAAATAACAATGTTGTATTTTTAGGTTCAGGCTCATTTCCTGTTACAAATCAATAATATCAACGATACTAAAACAGAATATTAAGTTCCTGAAGTATTTTGAAAAACTTCAAAAGAAAATAATTTCACTTTATATTACTAGTGATAATATCGGTCGTGAATTCTTATCATAGCAACTCTTATTACGAGAAGTCATAAAAAAAAACTTATGTTGAAATGTATGATTATACACGCTTTACATCTGGATTTTAATAAAAAATAACAACACAACAGCTTATTTTCTTGTTAAAGTAACATTATCCTTTACGATAAGCTATAATATGTGTAAGTGAAGCTTTAAAAGCAGAGGTTCCCAACCTGCGGTCTGCGACATGTTTTACTTTTCATTTTATAAGGTGCTATAGAAATATCTGCTGCGATTTCAATGGGAGATAGTATTGTGTATATAGATTACAATAGTGAAGGTTGATTTAACTATTCCGGCGGAATAGTTAAATCAACTTGAGAAAATAAAGTAAATAAATAAACATCTGGGGCCACGGGAGTGCCCCCGCCAAGACGAGCCAAGCGAAGCGCAAGGGCACTACCTACCTTTTCTCGAAGCACTTCGTCGTATTTTTGAACCTTCTTAACTTGGGTTTGGATAATACCAGATAAACAAAATTTTCGGGATATGATTTCAGTGGTTGACTTATTAAACCTATAAAGTTTCAATTGCATAGCTCTTATACTTTAGATTTTATTGATATCTAAAATATTCCGATTTCGTCACTGACTCACTGATGATCATAAAAATTCTTAGGGTACTTTCTGAAGTCCTAGAATGCTGAAATTTGGTATGTAAGCTAGTATTAGTACACAAACAACACAAAAATTCTAAAACTTGGAACTTTTACCCCCCAAACTCTTAAACTAGGGGATGGAAATTTGTATGAGAACTTTACACGCCCTAACTCTCCAAGCCCTAACTTCACAAACTCTACACCTTAAGAGCGTAGACGGGCTGCGCGGGAATTGAAAAATAGGTATTTGAAGAAACTATTGCCGTCGCGCTGCGCTCTAGCAACCGGGCGGTATCAATATGTGAGTGAAGTCTGTATTTGTGTGCGTAGCTCAGTAGTGCGCATCTCCCGCCCGCTCGCGCCAACCAAACTACCTACGTTACGTTCGTTTCTGTCTCAGTCGGATTGAAAATATCGGCGTGCGCAGTGTTTCGTGTGATCGTGCTATTTATACTAAATTTTTCCATGAATGCCTTCTCCCTGAAATAATTGACGGTCGGATACCAAGAAATTTACCTGTAAGAGAAAGGATGGAAGTGACGACAGAATAAATGTACATATTATTATATAACTTTTGTATTATTTAAAATACCCACAAGCACCTTTTCTGCCTCTTCTGCATAAATATTAAGAACTAGCTTTTGCCCACGGCTTCGCTCCCGACAACTGACTACTACCCTACTTACCTAAAAAAATTATTAAAAAAAAATTATTATCCTATTTCGGACGACGGCGACGGCTAATCCAAAAACGCAAAAAATATAAAAATCGGTGTAATTCACACGATTGTCGACTTCCTTTTATATAATAGGTCTTTACCTATGAAATTGCCGTTTTGTATGAAAAAAATTAAACGAATTTTTTTCATGAATTTTTTATTTGTATTAATAGAAGTAATCACCCATGCAATCAATGCATCTTTGCCAACGCAGTGGCAGTTTATTGATGCCCTTCTTAAAGAAATCAGCTGGTCGGGAGGCAACAAATTCTTCAAAGGCATTTTGTACTGCCTCTCGGGTATTGAATTTTTTTCCCGCCAAGAAGTTATCCAAATTCTGGAAAAAGTAGTAGTCTGTAGGCGCAAGGTCTGGTGAGTAGGGCGGATGACGGAGAGCTTCCAACCCCAGTTCTTGCAACTTGGAGACCGTCTGCTGTACAGTATGAGGTCGCGCGTTGTCGTGCAGGAGCAGCGGAGACGAGCGATTGACCAATGCTGGTTGGAGATGTGCCAGCTTCTCCATCATTGTGTTCAGTTCTTCACAGTACACATCTGCAGTAATGCTCACCCCGTTTGGTAAAACTGCGGCTGCGGAAAACCTCAAGCGGCGGAAATATAATAACCTTATCGGTAATTATATTTTCGAGCCGTTTGGGGTTGAAACCCTTGGGCCGTGGGGTCCAAGTGCTCTTGTTTTATTCAACGAAATCTCCAAACGGCTGGTTGACACTTCCCGTGACCCGAAAGCTGGCTTTTACTTTGGCCAGAGGCTTAGCATTGCCATACAACGTGGCAATGCCGCCAGTCTCTTGGGTACTCTACCAGTCGACAGCGATGCGGAGGAATTTTTCGACGCCATATTTTAGTTTTTTAATAGTTTAGTTAGGATTAAATTTAATTATATTGTCTTCATAAAAAAAAAAAAAAAAAAAAAATATTTTGATTTGAAATGGCCAGTACTGCAGAACGGCAATTTCATAGGTAAATACCTAATATATAGATTTACTTCATAAGAGCAGTCATTATTTTATTAACTCCCCTGTAAATATTTATGTCAAGTCAAAAGCAGAATTATCACACCAAGCAGTATAGTGCAAACTTTAGTTACGTATTATACCTAATGCTTACGGTTTGTATTTTTGTAAGAGACACTTCGCTAAAGTTCATTTCAATTATTAGTTAATTATAAACCCTAAAAATGTCATAGAATTGTTACTTCGTTGTCTCTTAAAAAAAAACAAAATGAGCATCAAACACTATTCAGTAAATCAGTATAGGATAAACGTCGATATCGACTGACATCACTATGATTTCGATAAAAACTTCGACACTAGTCACTTCCCTAATTGTGTACGTATTAGTCTAACCCTCCCTCACCTCTCGTCTCCCCCCGTAGAGTGCGATAGAGACAACTGCAGCTCAGAACGATTTTACCTATAAAAAACCTTGACCGATCGACGTTTCGTATTCTCCTGTTTTCTCCTCGAAACCTAAACCAATTAAACTATATTTGGTATCAAAATTTAAAGGAAGAATAGATCTATGCCCCTATTACTTGTTTTTATTTTAAAAACTTTTCAATTTTCTTTGGTAGTCGTCTGATTACGTAGGTAAAAACGGGGTATTTTTTTAGGTTTTTGGTAAGTCATATTTATTTTTGTAATAATTTTTTTGAAAAAAAAAAATGACAGGGGCATGCCTTCAATAGACCTGGATTTTTATAAATAAAAACCATTACTCTAGAGGCATTATCCAGAAAGAGAATAGGGGAATACATTTGTATGGAAAAATGCAGCCCGTCTACGCTCTTAATCAAAATATGTGGCTTGGCCGTTTCGCAACCATCACATGGGCGCAAGGTGAAAAATGTATTCACTGTTCATTACTTTTCTGTTATACAATAGTTCTTGTAGTAACGAAACGGCCAAGCCTCATATTTTGACTAAGGTGTAGAGTTTGTGAAGTTAGGGCTTGGAGAGTTAGGGCGTGTAGAGTTAGAAGCTTGGCTCTACATGAGATCTGATAGCTTTTTGTCAGTGCGAGATAGATGTGGTCTCGTCTTGGCAACATTTTACATGAAATTGTTTTTGGTGAGATCTTAGGGTGAGATTTATGTTTCAAGAAACTTTGTTTTGTGATTAAACTAAATATTCCAGATTTTTTTAGACTGCTATACTGTTGGATATTTAGGCAGAAAAACAACAACAGTTCCATGAGATTACATTTGATTTATTTGTGATAAAAATTAAGAAACAAGTAAAATAAACACGTTGCACGGTCGATATTAGATGGGTGGCAAACCAACGCAACGGAAGGAAGTGAAGGTTATGTCAAACTCGAATGACATATGACATGTCACTCGTTGTCGTTATAGGTTGCGTTTAGAAATCAGATTACAATGTCCAATCCAACATATATTTGGGTTTATTCAGGTTTCTGGCCTAGTAAAGGTTGTCAACCTCTACCTTAGCATACACCTACCACAACCAACTACCATATTACAGAAAATGAACCTCATCGTTATTTTTCGGCTTTAAAACTCCTGTAGGTCTCTCAGACTCCGCGGATTATTCTTAAAGGTGTAATGAAAGAGCACATAATATTGTTTATGGTTTAACATGGAGATTTTTTACGGTTTTTCCCCTCTAGAGAGATAAGTGAAAGTCTACGATGTAATAACATAAATTCATGGTGTTATACACGTGTATCTGGGACCATTTGTTTTTATTTTACGTAAACCTTTGTAATTTGGACACGAATAAGGGGTTTAACGTGGGGTTCTTTTTATTTGAATGGCTGTGGGAATAATTTGATTGAAAAAACTGTTTTTTTTCTTCTTGCTCAACCTAGGTAGAGTTATGTTTTTGGCTTATGTCTACCGCTCTTGATAACGTAAAACTTTCATAATGTTTGTATTAAACTGATGCCTAGTTTTAGTTAAATTGTCATTTGCATTTTTTCAACTTACGGCCATTTTTTAGGGTTCCGTACCTCAAAAGGCAAACACAGAACCCTCCTAGGATGTCTTCGTTGCCCGTCTGTCTGTCTGTCAGTTTGTCAAGACCCTTTTTCTTTAGAACGCATGAAGTGGAAAACTATGTATAGGATACTTACCGTTAACCTAGAATCATGTTTAGTAAGAAGCAAGGTCTCACAGTACAAGGAAAAAGTTCGAAAATTGTTAATCTGTAATTTCATGACATAATTTTTAGGGTTCCGTACCAAAATGGTAAAAAAGGAACCCTTATGGTGTCACTCAGTCTGTCTGTCTGTCTGTCACAGCTGGATATCTCAAGAACTACTAATGCTATCAACTTGAAATTTAGAGTAGTTTTAGATGACGTTTACCCAACTATTTTGCAAATAAGAAAGAAATTAAAATATTTACGTTTTTTTTACAACAGGGACTGAAAGGGGATCTTAAAAAATCAAAGTGGGGCTACTAAGTGGGGTATCATATGAAAGAGCGCTGTTTGCACATTCTCAAATTTTTTTTTCTCTTTTTTAGGCCGCATAGTTTTCGACTTCTGATGAAAAATGTAAAAAAAATACCGTTCCTCCCCCTTATCTCCGAAGTTTGCAAAGAGAAAAATCTGAAATTATTTTATGTGATAGAAGTTTATGTAAAGATTACAGGAAAAATAAAACGATGTCTCTAAATAGCACACTTTTTCAGAAATCGGTACGGAACCCTCTGTGCGCGAGTCTGACACGCTCTTGACCGGTTTTTTTTTTGGTATTACAAACTTAAATTTGCAGTCGGAAAATTGACCGTAACGTAGGTATATCAATGTATAGGAGAACATATTTTTCAAATTCAATGCTAAGTTTGCAATTATTTTCAACTACTACGGAACCCTCCATAGCGCGTGATTCGACACGCACTTGGCCTGTTTTTAGTTCGCCATTAGTTATTCTCAACGTAACGCCCTAAGCAGCTTACAATATCTCCGGCATAAAATAATAAAAAAGTACTGACGATTCTTTAATACTAAGAACCTAAACTTTTCGGATATCCTAACTACACTTTGAACGTGGTAACCCTCCAAGAGCAATTTACTTCATTCTAATGTGAATTTGTCTACTTCGAGCACAGATTACGATCGGGGCAATATTGAGCAATTTGCACTATAATATTCTATGTCTAATATTAATTCATTTTGATTGTTAGCTTAATTAATGTATTAAATGTTTATTTGTAGTACAACGCTCTGCTGGGTGTTGAATAATTTAATCAAACTGTTCATGCATTCAGTTTTAATGTATTGGCAAAACTAAATTCTATGCATGGGTTTGATATCCACGTCAGACAAAACCGGGATCGCGGGTTGTTCGAAAGAGATACCTTGGCCCTGGTACAGGCAACTGAAGGAACACGGGTGGGTTTTAGTCAGTAATAGTCTGACACGCCCTCCCGCTCCACCCAGAGCGGGAGAAGTCATATCCCATCCACAAAAAAAAAAAAGTCAGACAAAACGGTATTGAATTATTTCAGTAACAGGAATTTGTTGTGAACTGTCCGTAGTGGCCCGTGGAGAGGACAGAACGATTTTATTTTTAAATAGTGCACACATAAGTTGCACATTAAAAGTTAAATATAAATGAATAATCTAAGTAGCCAGAAGTACCGTATTCGACCATATGAGAAATCACAAAAAGTTTTTAAGACTTTTAAAAAATAACTGGTGAAATGTATGTGAATTTATACATCTTTGAAAAAAAATAGTAAAGAAAAAACATTTATTTCCGCTGAAACTTGACGCAAAGACTTAAACACAAAACCGGGTCAAGTGCGTGTCGGACCACGCACAATGAAGGGTGCCGTAGTTGGGATGAATATATCCAAAGAACAATCTTAACATTGTAGTTGAAAACCATTGTAGCATATACATTCCAACTGCAAATGTAAATTGGCCGACTATTACTCGTTAACTTGTAAAGCCTACTTAGCTGTGATAGTTTTCCTTGTAACTGCCGTGAAGTTTTGCAAATCAAAAGACAACCATTTAGCTGGCAGGGGCCCGACACTTGACTGTAACAAAAATTGGCACTTTAAAGCTTAATACTTCGCAAACGGATATCTGAATCGAAAACGAACCAACGGCCTATCCAATGACACCCCGCACCATGGGATAGACGAGAAAAAAAAGTCATCCCCATTTCAAGTGTAGAGTAAGCACCATAAAAAAAAAATTTTTTTGTAGGTTTTATTTTACCCTTTGTCAGCGTGATTAATATGCCCGTGCCAAATTACAGCTTTCTAATACTAAGAGTCTCGGAGCTAAGCCATGGACTGACAGACGGACATAGCAAAACTATATAAGGATTCCTTGTTGACTATGCAACCCTAAAAAGAACAAGTTGGGGGAAATAATATGCGTCACATGTACGCAAAACGGCCATCGCTCCGACAGGCATCTCTGCCTACAACTTCGAGGAACACAGGGAAGATGGATATTGCGATACTTATCTAGTTCAGTTTGCGTTTCAGCAGCGCAATATATCCTAGCCAACTTTATACGTGAAAATTTTTCTAGAATATTCGTTGAAACTAACGGCCGCTTATAACTTCTGAGCCGTCACAAAGCAGTTTGGGGCATGAAATTCAAGTTCCTGCATTTTCATTTTGAATGTTGCTTGACAATAAAAATGTCCTTTGAAGGATTTATTTATGTCACCTATTACATTTCGTCGAAAAGAACTGTTGATCGAAAAGGTTTTTTTGCTTTTAGGTTTTAATTAAATTACAAACACTGCCACGTTAGTCTAAGGCCTAAAACACAGTAGGAGCGGCGCGGATGGTGGGAGCGGATGTGGGAAGGTTTCCCGCGGCGGATTACGCTGTCTGTGACACTTTGTTCATAGACAAAAATCAATTATGTGTTTACGACACCCGCTTGGGGAATTACTGTGTTTGAAGGCTTAAGGCGAGAATGCCGTACACTATAACAACTTTTAATTTGTGAATATCGCAATGGCATGGCAGCTACTTGCATAGTTTTGTACAAGTCCTATGGTAGGTAGCAATGGTAAGATATTCCCATGCAATGGAGGGTCCATTCCATAGGAATATCTTAACATTATTTGGCGAGATGAAGTTGTTCTATACCTTTGCCCTTTAGAGAATACCAGGATGGTCTTTAGGTCGGATTTAAAATTCCAAAACAAGAACTCAAACTCAACTCAATTTCTTTAGAAATAAAGTTGCTATTAGCACAAAATTAGGTACAAACTTAACTGTTAGGTCTAACATACCGAAGATTTCTAGAATATACTAGACTTTAGGTCATAACCTCCGCAGCTAGCTAAGGGGAATTTAATCAAGTCTTCGCTTTTGCGTTCGTGAGTAAGGAATTTGTCGAAATGTTGTTGGTATGTGTCTCGTATATATAACGCAAGACTGGTTTTATTATGTAGTTATGGGAGTCAAAGACTTTGACTTCATAGATTTTTGGTTTGGTTCTGCTGTGGTGTAAGAAATATCTCACACTACGAGTCTTTTCACTGTGGTAGATGGAAATTTTTTTTGAGTTGGCAGAAATAATCACTTTTTGAGAAAATAAATCAGCTTTAATTTGAGCACAACTATAAAATCGCGTTTTTAGGGTTCCATACCTCAAAAGGAAAAAACCGGCCAAGTGCGTGTCGGACTACGCACAATGAAGGATTCCGTAGTTGTGATGAAATTATCAACAAACTTAACATTATAGTTGAAAAACATGTTCTCCCATGCATTCCAACAGTAAATATAAGTTTGTACTCACAATATTGAGAGATTTACCATGTTATTTTAAGTCCACAAACTTCTTATAGGTTTTCCTGTAATCTACAGATATAGAACTATTTTCTGTATTTTTTTCAAAATTTTAGGCTCAGTAGTTTCGGAGATATAAGGGGGGGGGGGGGGAATGGTCAATTCTCGTCTATTTTCTTCAATAACTTTAAAACGATTTATTTTAAAATTATAAAAAAAAGTATTTGAGACCCTCATAGTAAGCCCTTTCAATTGATATGTCACACGGTACAGTTTGCAAAACTTTTTTTTTTAATTTTCTTATTTGCCACCTAAAAGTGACCCTCATATTCAAAATTCATTCATTTACTTTAGCTGTACGTGTTTGGGTCACACAAATCCATATGTATACCAAGTTTCAACTTAATCGGTCTATTAGATTCGGAGCAAATTGGCTGTGACAGACGGACAGACAGACAGACAGACACACGAGTGATCCGTTTTTTCCTTTTGAGGTACGGAACCCTAAAAATGGAACCCTTATATGATCACTTCGTTGTCAGTCTGTCAAGACCATTTGCGTGGAGGTATCAAGCTGAAATTAATTTCAACTTGATACCTCGACGCGTTCCTGTGAAAAAGGGTCTTGACAGACTAACATGCAAACAGACAGACAGACGGACAACGAAGTGATCCTTTCTTCCTTTTGAGGTAGGGAATCCTAAAAATACAAATTACACTAATGATTATTTCTTATTCTAGGTTTAGTATGTGTGTGTGTGGTGTGTGTAAAGAAATATGATAAGAAAGGAGTAGGGCTGAAATAAAGCATGAATAATTATGGGATATCATTAGGAAGGAATCTGACATACTAAAAACCGAGGGTTCCGTTCCGATTTCTGAAAAAGTGTGTTATTTAGAGACATCGTTTTTTTTTTCCTGTAATCTTTACATAAACTTCTATTACATAAAATAATTTCAGATTTTTCGCTTTGCAAACTTCGGAGATAAGGGGGGGAGGGAACGGTATTTTTTTTACATTTTTCATCAAAAGTCGAAAACTAGGTGGCGTAAAAAAAAGAAAAAAAAATTCTGAGAATGGGCAAACAGCGTTCTTTCATATGATACCCCACATGCCCTAGTATCCCCACTTTAAATTTTTAAGACCCCCTTTCAGTCCCTGTTGCAAAAAAAATATTAATATTATTATTTCTTTCTTATTTGCAAAATAGTTGGGTAAACAACATCTAAAACTGTACCAAATTTCAAGTTGATAGCATTAGTAGTTCTTGAGATATCCAGCTGTGACAGACAGACAGACAGACAGACTGAGTCTCACCATAAGGGTTCCTTTTTTACCATTTTGGTACGGAACCCTAAAAACGTAGATACCTATTATATTTTATGTAAGGTCTCCTTCATTTACTCATGGAGACATTCATGTTTAGGATATCGAAAAACTTCTCTCCATTATGTACCTACTATCATTTTATGATCAAGGAAAAAAATCAGCATAAGAATTAATGACTGATCCATGTGAAGGCTTTCTACTCTGCTGGGTTCCCAACTTATAGTCTTTAACATCTACATGTTATAAGATGTTAAAGACTCTATGACCGAAGAAATAAGATCGATGTTTGTGTGACAGTGTCGTACGATAAGTTTGTTTGTCAAAAGTAGGACGGTATAGTGCAGCATTTTGTTAGAATTGCGTTTTAAGGACATTTATGATGTTCAAAATGGGGAAACTGCTTTAAACTATCGTTATGTTATAGGTATTTTTATAGACTGTGTGTTTTTGACTGCGATAGAATAGAATAGAATAATTTATTTGTAAAACATAGGTAATTGTGCTTGGTAATTTAAAATAAGTCATTTGATCACTGTTTTGAGAATTCTAAAAAAAATCACAGATCTCATGCACCACATGACCTGCAAATAGCACTGGAAATTAACTTCGGTAATAATAAAAAAAACAAACATTATCATCATTGCCTAGCCTTTTCTCAACTATGTTGGGGTTGGCTTCCAGTCTAACCGGATGCAGCTGAATAGTACCAGTATTTTACATGGAGTGACTGACCATCAGACCTCCACAACCGAATTACTGGATAATAAGACTACTAACTTCCTTACTAAGGCTCGTATTTATAATCAAAGTAATTACTTGACTAATTACTTGCTACTAAGTAATTTCATACTTGAGGGTAGAATTCTTAAGTAAAGAAAATGGTGACTATACTTGGCTAAGAATTCTAAGCTTTGACAGTTCTAACATCAAGCAATTACTAAACTATAGAAAGAAAATCATTGCTTGAGCAATTACTTTTACTTAAGTAATTACTTTTACTTGACTATAAATACGAGTGTAAGACTACGCGACACGACTTCGTTCGTTCTTTTTGTCGTACTTGGTAAGACTGGTTGTCAGACTTTCGGGCTTCTGACGACCGTAGCAAGCGTAGACACAAGATTCTCAAACCTAGATCTTAAAATCGTCATAACTTCAAAAATTAATATTATTTTTTAAATTTCAAAAACAGTCGGTCCCAACCTTTCTGTACATTTTAATATTCATAAATAAGAGTAGATGTTGGGTATATTATATACCCCAAAAATATGACCATTTTAGAGGCATTTTCTGTATTTTTTTTTTTAAATCTTTGATTATTTAAATTTTACTTTTATTACATCGTAGACTTCATCAATACATGCATTTTGACACCTCAATTAACTATATTAACTGAGAAATAACGGAAATATCGGTATGTCACACTTTTCTTGAAAATAGGACCTATACCGGAGCGATCGAAAAAATATTTCCAATGTTAAAATATCTCTGATGAAAATACCGACTGAGTGCTGGGGTTATTTGCTAGTAACGAACAGAAACATTTCGAACTACATAGTGTGTTGACTGTGTAATATTCCAAATTGTGTTCTCACAAAAACTATGTGCCCTGAATGCCGTTCCATTCGCTCTGCGGTAGTTTCGGAGAATTTAAGGATGCTTCAGTTCCAAGTGGTTTGTGAAATGAGAAAGAACAGCAATATTGATAAAATGGTGATATTCTTCATAGATTTTTCAATAAAAATATTAGTTTCTAGCCTTTTGGGCACTTTTTGGCACCTTTCGGGTACAGAACCCTATTACTAAGCCTCCACTGTCCGTCCGTCTGCTTGTCTGCTTGTCTTGCTGCGGCTGATATCTCATGAACCGTAAGAAAGACAGTTGAAAATTTCACAGATTGTGTATTTTTATTGCCTCTTTAACAAACCTACCTCTTTTACCTATTTATGTATCTGTTTATGTAGTCTATTTATAATTAATTAAGATATATTTTTAGTGTTCTTTCTATTTATGCCTCTCATACTGAGCACCTGCCATAATTCTCTTCACCACCCTTGGTTGACTGGTAGAGAATGCCTAAGGCATTAAGTCCGCCTTTGTACAAATTTAAGTGCGAAAAGTTTAAATAAATAAATAAATAAATAACAAAAAAAAAAACCCGGTCAAGTGCGAGTCGGACTCGCGCACGAAGGGTTCCGTACCATATTATATGGTTAACAATCGCAAAGATAACTTTTTACTTATTTTATAATGATACTGTGAATTACATGGTTATTTTTTGCAGTTGCAGAATCACCCATGTTTAAAAAAAATACCTTATGAATCGCCGTTTTCATTATATTGTTGTATTCGCCGTATTGTTGCTTAAATACAGTATTTATGGTACCTACATGGTATAAAGAAGTTTCAAATTCCTAATTTGTTGAATTGTTGCGCCAGAGTTCGTACAAAATGGTCTAAAATTTCTTAATTTTAGAAGTTAAAAAAAAATGTGTTTGTACTCTACTCAATGAGTTCTAGACGATGACACCCCACATGCTAAATTATTTATTTATTTTTATTCAAAATGAAAAGTTTATTGTTTGGGGACTGACCCCTTAAACTTTTAACTTTGCTTTATTTTTATTATTTGTTGTTATAGCCGTAATAGACAGCGGAGGCTTAGAAAGTTTGTAGGTACTGGACTGTACGTGGTTGTCTGATTTCATGGATTTTAATTTTCTTGCGCGTAACCCTAATTATTTTTCTAAAATAAAAATAGCCTTAGTTACTCCTTAAAACATCAGCTATATGTCGTCAAAATCGGTGAAAATTCGTTTGGCAAGTACCATTTTTTTAATCGGACTGCGCTTTAAAATTTTGCTATACAAACTTTAACATCCCTAAACCTCATTTGAGGCGTAGTTTTGAAAAACTAATAATGACAAACATTATTACTTACTTATGCAAGTATTTGTGCTAAGTTTCAAGTTCATTAACCAAATTAATAAGATTTTTCATATAAACTGTATCTCTGTTTTCACGAACACAGATAAAGAATTTCAAAAATCGTCTGGTATGTTTCCATAACTTGACTCAAACATTATTTACACCAATTTCAGAGTTAATCAAGCCCCCAATAAAATCCTCCGCTGTAAAATTAACTTTTCACCCCTTAGGGGTAGATTTTTGGAAAACCCTGATACACGTTGTAGGTAACTACATTATAATTATTACTTACACAAAATAGCACAATCGATTGTAGTCTTCATTTTTGGTCTCAAGTATAAAAACTGAGTTTTGAGTTAATCGGACCGCGTGTTAAAATTCCTCCATACAAACTTTGACACCCCCAATCCCTTTTTATGGGGTAGTTTAGGAAAACTCAAAATGATAAACTTTATAATTTACTTAGATGAATATTCGTCCTAAGTTTCAAGTCTATTAACTCAAGGGATAGGATTTTTCATACAAACCTTCATCCCCTATAGAATTTCCAAAAATCCTTCCTTAGTGGATGTTTACACTATATAAGGTATCTAAGTGCAAAGTTTCAAGTCTCTAGGTCCATTGGTTTGGGCTGTGCGTTGATATATTAGTCAGTGACTCAGTCAGGACTTTGATTTTTTTATATATATAGATTTACCATGTTATTTTAAGACCACAGCCTTCTTATAGGTTTTCCTATAATCTACAGGTATAGAACTAATTTCTATATTTTTTTCAAAATTTTAGGCTCAGTAGTTTCGGAGATAAGGGGGGGGGGAATGGTCAATTTTCGTCTATTTTCTTAAATAACGTACAGCTAAAGTAAATATATGAATTTTGAATATGAGAGTCACTTTTAGGGGGAAAATAAGAAAATTTTAAAAAAAAGTTTTGTAAACTGTACCGTGTGACATATCAAATGAAAGGGCTTACTATGAGGGTCTCAAATATATTTTTTTTATAATTTTAAAATATATTTTTTTAAAGTTATTTAAGAAAATTGACGAAAATTGACCATTCCCCCCCCCTTTTCTCCGAAACTACTGAGCCTAAAATTTTGAAAAAAATATACAAAATAGTTCTATGCCTGTAGATTACAGTAAAACCTATAAGAAGTCTGTGGTCTTAAATAACACGGTAAATCTATATATATAAAAAAATCAAAGTCCTGACTGAGTCACTGACTAATATATCAACGCACAGCCCAAACCAATGGACCTAGAGACTTGAAATTTTGCACATACATACCTTATATAGTGTAAACATCCACTAAGGAAGGATTTTTGAAAATTCCATCCCTAGGGGGTAAAATAGGGGATGAAAGTTTGTATGAAAAATCCTATCCCTTGAGTTAATAGACTTGAAACTTAGCACGAATATTCATCTAAGTAAATTATAAAGTTTATCATTTTTAGTTTTCCTAAACTACCCCCTAAGGAGGGATTGGGGGTGTCAAAGTTTGTATGGAAGAACTTTAACACGCGGTCCGATTAACTCAAAACTCAGTTTTTATACTTGAGACCAAAAATTATGACTAACGTGTATCAGAGTTTTCCAGAAATCTACCCCTAAGGGGGAAAAGTTGATTTTATAGCGGAGGATTTTATTGGGGGCTTAATTAACTCTAAAATTGGTGTAAATAATATTTGAGTCAAGTTATGGAAACATACCAGACGATTTTTGAAATTCTTTATTTGTGTTCGTGAAAACAGAGATACCTACAGTTTATATGAAAAATCTTATTAATTTGGTTAATGAACTTGAAACTTAGCACAAATACTTGCATAAGTAATTAATAATGTTTGTCATTATTAGTTTTTCAAAACTACGCCTCAAATGAGGTTAGGGATGTTAAAGTTTGTATAGAAGTATTTTAAAGCGCAGTCCGATTAAAAAAATGGTACTTTGAGGCAAGTTAGGAAACTTGTCAAACGAATTTTCACCGATTTTGACGACATATGGCTGATGTTTTAAGGAGTAACTTAGGCTATTTTTATTTTAGAAAAATAATTAGGGTTCCGCGCAAGAAAATTAAAATCCATGAAATCAGACAACCACGTACAGTCCAGTACAAACTTACTAAGCCTCCGCTGTCTATTAAGGCTATAACAACAAATAATAAAAATAAAGCAAAGTTAAAATGTAAGGGGTCGTTCCCCATACAATAAACTTTTCATTTTGAAAAAAAAAATAAAAATTTTAATCTAGCATGTGTGTCATCGTCTAGAACTCATTGGGTAGAGTACAAACATATAATTTTTTAATCTTTTAAAATTAAGAAATAGGGGGCCGCAAAAGTTGTAAATTTTAGACCATTTTTGTATGAGCTCTAGCGCAACAATTCAACAAATTAGGAATTTGAAACTTCTTTATACCATGTAGGTACCATGAATACTGTATTTAATCAACAATACTGAAAATGGCGATTGATAAGGTATTTTGTTTAAACATGGGTGATTTTCTGCAACTGCAAAAAATAACCTTGTAATTCACAGTATAGATAGAAGATCGATAGAATACTCTTTATTATGCACACCATAAAAATTACAGATATAAATGTTGAAATTTTACATGTGACACAATGCCACAACACAGTATCATTATAAAATAAGTAAAAAGTTATCTTTGCGATTGTTAAACATATAATATGGTACGGAACCCTTCGTGCGCGAGTCTGACTCGCACTTGACCGGTTTTCTTAGGAGCGCGTGGAGGTACCAAGTTGAAATTATCAAATACGTAGGTCCCTTGGAGCTCTAAATAAATCAAGCTTTAAGTCAACGCTGCAAAAAAAACACGGCCACTTATGCTAGGTACATATTTCGATACGCGCAAGTAAATTAAAACCTATAGTAGGTCACTTACCGTTGACCTAAAATCATGAAATTTGGCAAGAAGCAAGGTCTCATAGCACAAGTAAAGGAAAAAGTCCGAAAATCGTTCATTTGTAATTATATCGCATAACATTTTTTTTTCGGATTTCTAGTTTTTCAACTAAAATGTTAAGTTTGTTTGGGATAAATTATTTTCAGCTACGGAACCCTTCATTGTGCGTGGTCTACACGCCCATGGCCGGTTTGTAAAAAACGTAGTGTTTGTAAATATTGTACGGTAGTACGGAACACATCTTCCGAGTCCAACTCGCACTTGGCCAATTTTTTCCTATTAATAGCGATGCGGACGATTTTTTTATGCCAAATGAGCTCTTCCCCTTTTTAGATACTTGTAGGTATTAGCAATATTATATATTACAGTGTTAGCTAGTATAATGTATTTATGTATAATTCACTCTAAATAAAAAAAAATCCATGATTCTGAAAAAATAATTTGAGCCTGGTAACAAAAAATAATAATTAAAGCACGTTCAGCAGTTGGTCCCGGCTGTCATTTGAAGATCTATGAAAGTCGTTACGGTTCGTCAGAAACCCGAAAGTCTGACAACCAGTCTTACCAAGGGGTAACGTACTACCCAGTAACTGGGTTGAGAAGGTCACACAGGCAGTCGCTCCATGTAAAATACTGCTATTCAGCTGCATCTAGTTAGACTGGAAGTCGACCCCAATATAGTTGGGAAAAGAATAGTCAGATTGATTTGATTTATAAAACAATATCGAAAACGGGTCTTATCGCGATATTCTTTTTAACGAGGTAAACAGGTACCTACTTTTTTCCCGACGTTTCGACGATAAGACCCGTTTTCGATAGTGTTTTATAATGTGTAGAAATCGCGAAAGTTTAAAAAGTTTGATTTGATTTATTCCCACTGTTGGCTTCGATAGCCCCTGTTCTAACAATTTTACGATAAAAAAATGGTGGCTTAACAAAGTGAACTCACCGACTCTGAATCGTCCTGTTCCTGTCCCGGGACACAGTTTTTATTATGCACAGCACCAGTCCCACCTTCACAAAATGTTTTTGGAACCACATACACGGAAATTCTTGAGGATTTCCAAATTTATTGCCAGTAGCAACGCGCGGTAACGTGAACCGTCGCACTTTTCGAAAGACAGTGAGTGGCGCCATCGTCTTCGGTGGCACGCGGTTGAAGTTCGGTTAAGCCACAGATAACAAACTATACACCCACTATACCACTACATCAACTTATCCTTCTGCCATTATCCCAATCACTATCCCAATTAGACTAATAATGGATTAAAACACCCGCAAAATCTACCCACACTAGCTTCCTATCAACTTTCATTTAATAGGAACCAATATTCATAATGAAAACTAATTACATTAATAAATCTCCCCACAATCCCGTCATGTTCGATAACTTATAACTAGGTAAGTATATAAGAAAGCATTTTTTGTTGAAACTTCTCGACAAACTCCATTATAAATGGGGCTCGCTAACGACCTATTCTTGACTAACACTATCTAGAATAACGCCCTAATGACACTAGATGAAGTTGTGTGAAGCCTCTGTGTAGGGGGGATATGCGATCGAGTTTTTGTGGGACTAGTCTTTATACACGACTGTTTTTAAGGTTCCGTACCTCGAAAGGAAAAAAATGGAACCCTTATAGGATCACTCGTGTGTCTGTCTGTTTGTCTGTCTGCCTGTCTGTCTGTCTGTATGTCCGTCTGTCACAGCCAATTTGCTCCGAATCTACTGGACCGATCAAGTTGAAATTTGTTATACATATGGATTTCCGTGACCCAAACACGTGCGGCTAAAGTAAATAATTGAATTTTGAATATGGGGGTCAATTTTAGGGGGCAAATAAGAAAAAAAAAAAAAAAATTGCAAAATGTACCGTGTGACATATCAAATGAAAGGGCTTACTGTGAGAATCTCAAATGTATTTTTTTATTATTTTAAAATAAATAGTTATAAAGTTATTTAAGGAAATAGACGAAACTTGACCATTACCCCCCCTTATCTCCGAAACTACCAAGCTTAAAATTTTGATAAAAATACAGAAGTTAGTTACCTGTAGATTACAGGAAAACCTATAAGAAGTTTGTGGTCTTAAAAAATCTCTCAATATTGTGAGCACAAACATACATTTACTGTTGGACTTGGAATGGGAGAACATGTTTTTCAACTATAATTTTAAGTTTGTTCTCAGGATAATTTCAACCCAATTACGGAACCCTCAATTGTGCGTACACACACTTGGCCGGTTTTTATTATTTACGAAATCATTCATCATCAGTCAAGTACAGTCCGCGAGGTTTAAGCTGAACTTTCCATTTGTGTGAGTGCACATAGATAGTGTAGGTGTGACGTCCGGCATAGAGCGCGACGCGTTCTTTATTTGGTTTAAAACCGGTTTATACTGCTTTTTGGCAATCGGATTTTGTTCTTTTAGTACGAGAGGCCATGACCAAAACCATGTCGCATCGTTGTAAAACGTGAAATGATAAGACGAATGAAGATTTTGTCTTACTTAAAATCAGACTTTTGAGCTTCTGACAACCCATAACGACTGTCAAAGATCCAAGAATGACAGCCGGGACCAACGACTTAACGTGCTTTCCGAGGCACGAAGGGGTCTCGGTATGTTAAGATGGTCACCCATCCACGGACTGACCGCGCCAAGCGTAACTTAACCTGGCTGTTATTACTTAGCCATGAGCCCCTTTTTCTAACTGTAAAGGTATTAATCATGAGGAAAAATACCAGGAAACCACGCTCTATAAAACCATCACCCAAACGCAGTCAATGAGCAATTAAAATCTAATTTACATATAGTGAGACAACCATCTTTCAATATACAAATCGATCTCAAATTTTTACAGAAAACTCCGTACCAATACAGTCCCGAATTATTCACCGAAAAACACACCCCCTATGTCTATACAGCGTGTTGGAATCGCGAACACCTTCAGTTATAAAGGTGTGACCACGTCAGCGTTTATCGGTCGCGCGCTACTCATCAATCTTGCTTTCGTTCAGGTGATATGTCGCGCGTCCATTGAACACGGTTTTATGTGGGACGTATTCAACTAACGTTACAAATGACATTTTTCTGTTACATGAGCGGTTGAGCGCGGTTTCGATAGTGTGTTCGGGGTTTATAATATTTTTTCCTCTTTTGTTTCCTGTGATTGAGTATTGGTTTGGTTTTGAAGTGAAAGTAAAAGTTACGTAAACACTGAATATGAAAAATGACTTTTATAATATTTTTTGTTTGTATTTTTTGGGTGATTAATGTCTTTATCCGAGAGTTTAGAAAATAGTTTTTTTCAGGCCAAATTTACAACAAACGAAATAAATATAAACCCGCAACAGCTGTGAGGTCAATCTGCCACAAGCCTTAAAACTCATTAAATGAAACTGTAACCATTTAAGCGATATCATAACCGATATGGCATCGTTATCCCCATGTGGCATGATGTTAAGTTGCCAGACCAATACGTTATCGGACTAAGCACCGAGGAGACCAAGGATCGATACCGCGTCCGACTTAGTCATACGATTCCTTATTGCATTTGAATTTATGCCTTTTTACCCGACTACGGCGAAACAAAAAGGAGGGTTATGATTTTGACCGGTATGTATGTTTAGGTCTTTACCTATGAAATTGCCGTTCTGCAGTACTGGCCATTTCAAATCAAAATAATTTTTGTTTGGCTAAGAATTCTAATTTCAAATTAATTTTAATTTAAAAACATGGATTTTTTTTTCCATAAGTAGTCATTTGTTTATTGATTAGTGTTACATTTTCATCGCATTTCAATCTTTTTCGTCATCATGGATACGTTAAAAATTCGAGTAATTATGGAATATGAGTACCGTCGTGGCAGCAACGCGGCACAAGCGGCACGCAACATCAACGACGTTTACGGAGCTAACACTACGCACCACCTGTTATTGGTTTGCTCGCTTCCGTTCTGGAAATTTCGACCTGAAAAATGAACCTCGCGGTCGTCCGAAGACTTTGGTCGACAATTACGAATTAAAGGCGATTGTGGAAGCTGATGACACACAATCTACGGCTGAATTAGCAGCAGCTTTCGACGTTAGCGTCAAAACAATATTGGTCCATTTGCGTCAAATTGGCAAGATAAAAAAGCTTGACAAATGGGTGCCCCACGAACTCAATGATCGCCAGCGCGAAGTACGCGTCGAGACGTGCCTTGCACTGCTCAACAGACACATAAATGAAGGAATTTTGAACCGCATTGTTACCTGCGATGAAAAATGGATTCTGTTTGATAACCGCAAGCGCTCAGCAAGTTGGTTGGATCCTGGTTCAGCACCTAAACAATGCCCGAAACGAAAACTTACCCCTAGAAAAGTGATGGTCACTGTTTGGTGGTCTAGCGCCGGTGTGATTCATCACAGCTTCTTACCAAACGGGGTGAGCATTACTGCAGATGTGTACTGTGAAGAACTGAACACAATGGTGGAGAAGCTGGCACATCTCCAACCAGCATTGGTCAATCGCTCGTCTCCGCTGCTCCTGCACGACAACGCGCGACCTCATACTGCACAGCAGACGGTCTCCAAGTTGCAAGAACTGGGGTTGGAAGCTCTCCGTCATCCGCCCTACTCACCAGACCTACAGACTACTACTTTTTCCAGAATTTGGATAACTTCTTGGCGGGAAAAAAATTCAATACCCAGAGGCAGTACAAAATGCCTTTGAAGAATTTGTTGCCTCCCGACCAGCTGATTTCTTTAAGAAGGGCATCAATAAACTGCCACTGCGTTGGCAAAGATGCATTGATTGCATGGGTGATTACTTCGATTAATACAAATAAAAAATACATGAAAAAAATTCGTTTAAATTTTTTCATACAAAACGGCAATTTCATAGGTAAAGACCTATTATGTATGTAGGTAAAAAAATAAATTCAAGAGTCAAATTACATTTTTAAAGAAGAATATATAATAATTATTATTCTTTAAAAATGTAATTTGACTCTAGCCAATACATGTTTCATACTTTTTAGAGCGTGATTTTTCAGTAGTCGGGTTTTAGTTTTTAAACTTACTTTTTATTAGTTATTGTGATTAGGTCGAATTCCACTAATGAAACTGAACGCAATCAGCACATTTAAACCGCAGTCAAGAGCTGTGAGTGTCAATATTTCAAAACAATGATGACACTGACAGAGCTGTTATTATTTTTTTTTAAATTAAGTTAGAATAAAATGAAGATAAATATAAATAAATAATTAAATATCCTTGGACATTTCACACAACGCCATCTAGTCCCAAGCTAAGCAACCTAATGCTTGTGTTATGGTAACGAGATGGCTGATAAACTACTTATATACATTTTTTTTTGCTTAATAGTCTTTGCATAATTGCTTATTAGTCTTGTAGGCTAGATTGTAATTAATTATTAAGAACCCTTGGTTCTATTTAGTAAAGAATTTAAAAAAAAAAATATTTAAAATGTTATGCTCAAGTAAAAAAAAAAACTACATACTTAAAGGCAGTGAACCTCAGGGTGATGAAGAGACAAAACATGGCAGGTGCAACATATGGGATAGATAGCTCAGAAATAACTATAAAATCCAAGAATAAATACCAACACATAGATACTTACAGTTAATATTGATATTAACTTCAGTGTTTCCATAGATCTTTTGAGATTAAAAAGATTGGCATAATATTTACTCCGGGTTTATTAACGCTTTCAACTTGAACGAACGAACGAAGATTTGTATAATAATTCGACTATGCTTATGAGTGGTCAACGCGTCTTTGCGCGTTGGTATGAACAAGGAACGTCACTTGTTTTGCCGTCTTCGAATTCAAATAGTCCATCAAAGTGAACAGCTGAAGCGACGACGAAGCGTTGATTTAACAAGTCCGTCCATTCAACGCCCTACTATAAGACCATAGACGTCATAAAAATAAAACTTCTATTGTGTGTCGTTCAATGTCCTTGAAAGCGTTAATAAGGTGGTTAGAGTTAAAAGAAAATTCGAAGTTGTAAGGAACCACGTCGTCCATTTTAAGAATAAAAGCTATTGAAGATTTAATAAATACGTTTATATGAATTTAGCTATATCCAAATGACTAAACACAGATTTGGTTTTAGTGTAGTATCTGCCCACTTCCTCTCACTTGAATGCTTCAACCCAGGGAGTCGTCTTCGTGTCAGGCGTCGGGCGGATGCGCGGGCGCGCGGGACGGGCTACGCGGATACATGAGAGGGGCCGAAGGTCCGACGTTTCAAAACCGAACGCGACCGACGACAAACGAGCGCCAATTACCTACCTTTCCATTTTGAAAAAAGTCAATATGTATATCTATAAAGAATGCTATCAAAATTCTATTTCGTGAACCAATTTACCGTAGACCAAATTGAACCATTGGGGTTCGAATTTTCCTCCTCGATCTGATTTTAATTCTGTTCGATCAAGAAACGTTCGTCGTGAACTATGCAAACACTTCTTCATTAAGAGTGTCTTTGTCTTATGGTGTGGGGCTCCGAGATTTTATTGGGATTTAAATCCTTTATTCTAGTATTAAATAATAACACTATTATTATTGTACGGGTAAGGTACATTTAAATGATACTCAGATATAGGAGTTCAACTTGTGTATTGAAAGTCACACAGAAAAACACACAAAACTGATAGCTGATCAACACGCGGCGAATGAGTCCTTTATTGCTAGCCCAACAGATGCTATGCGACTACTACTGCTTACTCAAACAAATTATTTGTAAAAGGAGCTTTAATCCTGCCGACAAACTGTCTTGCAGTTTGGCAGGTTTTATAAACTTACATTAGTGTTTGGTCAAAATAAATGATTTATTAAAAAAAAAACACATGCATTTTATTCATTCGCTGCGCGTCGATGTCAGCACAAAACCAATACTACTGATATGAACGGGTTTGCTCGTACAGTTATAAAGGCGAAAGTTTGTGTCTGTGTGTGTGTTTGTTACTTCTTCACGCTCAAACGGCTTGACCGATTTGTATGAAATTTGGTACGTAGATAGTTTATATCCTGGATTAATACATAGGCTACTTTTTATTCCGGTCTACGCGGGTGACACCGCGGGGCGCTGCTAGTATTATAATAATTATAATTGACTGCCTCATTGGTCGCTACTGCTGAGCATGAGGGGTTCGATTCCCAGGTTGGACAAAGTGTTACTGGGATTTTCCATCAGTAATTTCTCAGTGGCAGTCTGGATTAGTCCCCAGTTGATGGCAATAGGCTCAGTGGATCGCCTCTTATTACGCGGGACTTAGACTTAACTGGAGAAATGTGGGTATGGGTGTGGATGTGGGGTCAGCAACAGAAGTCGGTTAACACTGGTGGCAGTGTGTATTTTGTGTTAATTTAGATGATGTCAAAAAGTTATTTTCATCTAATCTATCATCTAAATTAACACAACATGATACGATAACCTGCTCTTTAGCATTTCATTTATTAGTTAAGAGTTAATTTTCTTTAAAATTTACATGTGTTCCGATTTTAATTAAGTATTTTTCTCAATAATTAAGATTTAGAAAACACAAGTTTTAATCGACTTTTTTTGCTGACTGTACTATAATAGGTAGGTACACCTTTGCATAACCATTCGGAGACTATGGGCGTGACCCCTTTAGAATGGTTGAGCTAAATGGTGCAAATCCATGCGTCATGTTCGTGAACGCCCGTCGTCAGTTGGGAGTTGGGACTGGTCGTCTATCAGCTGCCACGGCTTATTGTAATTATTATTTTTTTTTAATTTTTTTTTTAATAATATTAAATTAATTTAATAGTAGCAAACGAAAACAAAAAAAAAGTGTACATATTATATACTAGAACTTCCTGCGCAGCTTTGCCCTCGTGGATGTCGGAAAATATCCCACGGGAACGTGCTACCGGGAATCCTTCCATAGTCCTTGCCTTAAATGTGTATATCCATGCCAAATTATAGCTTTCTAGTACTAAGTGTCTCTGAGCTAAGCTGCGGACGGACAGACGGACGGACAAAGCGAAACTATAAGCGTTCCTTGTTGACTACGGAACCCTAAAAAGGGATCAATCTAAAATGACTCCTATTCAACCTATTAACAGCAACGCTGAATGACAGCAGAAACTAGCCTTCACAAAGAACTCTATTACTCTATATTGTAATATAAATATGTACTCAGAGTTCAAAGGTTAGCTTTCCGAGAAACCTCCTGTTTCTAAAGGTTAGGGAAATTACTAACTTCTTTTGTTATTATGAGTTGCGTTACCAAATAGCCAGTTCTTAGAAAATCAATTCCGAGAAAGGTCCAATTCCCAAAGCTTTACTAGTTCTAACCAATGTAAATGTTCTAGAGAAATTAACATTGCTCATTGCTTACTAATGAAATTGTTAAGGATAAGGCGTTGTCATAAAATATTAGGCTTCAACATTTACCTACTTTTAGGGTTCCGTACTTCAAAAGGAAAAAACGGAACCCTTATAGGATCACTCGTGTGTCTGTCTGTCTGTCTGTCCGTCTGTCACAGCCAATTTGCTCCGAATCTAATGGACCGATTAAGTTGAAAAGTACACATATGGATTTTTCAATTCAATGTGCACTTAGTTCAATTCTATCACATAACTTCTTGTTGTTTTATGAAAAAAAACGCCGCATATTAAATGACTCTAATGCTAAAGTCGCTTGAGAGATCGAATGCAACCAGAGTCATTGACTATCTTTACATACCGAGACTCATCCGTGCCTCGGAAAGCACGTTAAACTGTTGGTCCGGCTGTCATTCGTGGATCTTTGAAAGTCGTTACGGGTCGTCAGAAGCCCGAAAGTCTTACAACCAGTCTTACCAAGGGGTATGTAGAGGCAGTCGCTCCATGTAAAATACCGGCATCAGCTGGATCCAGTTAGACTGGAAGCCGACCCCACCATCGATAAAAAAATATGCTAAATAATAAATTAGACCTCTTTTACTCCATTGCTGCTGACACATAATAACAGCCTCAAATTGTTTGTGAATATATTTTTTTATTTTATTAAACTACTAGCTGCGTCCCGCGTAGACCGGAATAAAGTAACCTATGTTAATCCAGAATATAAGCTATCTACATACCAAATTTTATCCAAATTGGTCCAGCCGTTTGAGCGTGAAGAAGTAACAAACATACAAATACACATACACACACTCACAAACCTTCGCCTTTATAATATTAGTGTAAGAAAGAAGAAAAGTTCAATATATTTGTAACAAAACTTAAAAACTTATTAATAAAAAAATGCTATTATTCCTTAGATGAATATTTAAATGATAAACATAAATAATAGGAGAAATGTTTAAAGTATATGTTAAGGAAATTACTAATATAATAAAAAAATACCTAAGAATAATAATTGATAACAAAAATTAGTGATAGTCATGCAATTTCTAGATATATTTAAAATAAAAATGGTATGATATGGTAATTATTAATAGGTATAACAATAAATGATAGTAATAAATAATGTAATATAATAATAAAATAATATAACAAAAATAATAATGCAATTAAAATACTTAGAAATACGAGTAATAATAAATTAAATTAAATAATATAGCAATAATAGTTATTCATGATCTCCTAAAACAGGGCTTCCTCTCTCCTACCCTTTTGCTGTGCCCTAAAGGGTCCATAATGATCTCAATTATATACTATACCACCTAAGTACACATTATGGTAAAGCAATAAAGATATTGAGTATTGAGTATTGTGATATTCTTTTCACAAACATAGAAATTTAATTCCTCCTAAATTCGCTTGTGTCATGGCCCTACAAAGTCTCGCATCGAACGAGAAAAATCAACAGCGAATATAAATATTTTTTCCACGTGACACCAATAAGTAATGACTGATTGAATGAACGATAAAAACTGCCGCTGATCGTAGAAATAAGAGAGATGTGACGTCTTTTTAACCGACTTCAAAAAGGAGGAATTGGTTCTTAATTCGTCGGAACCATTTTTTTTTTGTTTTTTTTTTATGTATGTTCCCCGATTACTCGAAAATGGCTGGACCGATTTGGATTTTTCTTTTTTTGTTCGAAAGGGTATACTTTCCAAGTGGTCCCATGATCATCAAGTCGGGATCTGATGATGGGATCCCATGGAAATCGAGGGAAACCCTCAAATTTTATGGGCACACTTATATCGATTTCGGTATTTTTTATAGTAACTCGTGCATTTGCTCTCGGAAAGTACCACTTGGTGAACTGGAACTGATGACGAAGACCACAGATGGCCATCGGAAATACTGAATTATATCTATGTATATCACAGGTTGCGATTCGATTACTTTAATATGGTTTATGTTCATCAAAATGCATAATGTGATGGTGACTTCACCATGAGCTCCAGTTCTCTTGGTTCTTACTAGGAGAACTCCTCAAAAATTAACGTCCCTGCATCGGGAGAAGCAATATTTTGTAAAACGTGATGAGCAGTTAACATTGGGTTATTGTTACTTAGATAAATTACAAACTGACCCACTGAAAAGTGAAAAATAAAAACTTTTTTACAAAAAACAAAACCGACTTCCAAAAAAAACACTACAAAGTGAAAAATAATTTTAATTTCGGAAGTCGGGGGCAAAAACCTAAAATACAGATCCAAAGACACGGACTTCCGAAATTAAAGTTATTTTTCACTTTGTAGTGTTTTTTTTGGAAGTCGGTTTTGTTTTTTGTAAAAAAGTTTTTATTAAGTAAATTGAGAATGCTTTGTAGTCATAATAGTCTTATAAGCTTAAGTGTGGGAATTTAAAAATGTAGCTCTTTCAGCCTGTGGACTAGATAGATCGTAAAGCGCTCTCCGCGTTCAATATAAGAATGCGTTTAGGATACTGGTTGGGCTGCCCCGGTTCTGTAGTGCATCAAGGATGTTCGCAGATGCGGATGTAGATTGCTTTTACGCAACAATGCTTAGACCTGCGCTTGGTGCGAAGCGGCTCCAACAAAGTCTTAAGCATGGTTGCGAGTCGCCTGGACTGTATGTACGTGGGTCACTGTTGTGCCGTCTCTCATGGGATGTCGCAACAGTGACCAAGAGTTATTTCTTGTTTTGTTTTTCCTTGCTTTTGTTTAGTGTCTTTGCTTTTTTTTTGTTTTGTGGATGAGAAATCATCAAATGACTTCTCCTGCTCTGGGTAGAGCGGATATTATGGGCGTGTAAGACTCTTTTATACTGACTTAAACCCACCCGTGTTCCTTCAGTACCAACATAGTCGTAAGTTATACTAACGACAAACTTGTTGAGTCTTGGTTACTCAAATAAAGAAAAATTATATTCTATTCTATTCTATTCTGAAAGGATGTAGCTCTGAAAGGCTGAAGGCTGGCTCCTGATGGCTGTGGCAGCAAATACTTCCTCCACCATAATAAGGCAATTTGTGAGAAGACTTATACCGTAGTTTCCATTTCTCTCTTCTCTCTCCATGTGTCTAGTTGATAAGTAGTCTTCTCATAAATTATCTTAAGTTTAACTTACTAATTATAGTGTTTTATACAACCTGACACTGACCCGCTAATTGCAAATAAAACGCAAGAAAATTGAGAAAATCTGAATTTCGCGGGCTACCTTATCGGATCCTATTGTAAAATAAGGGGTAATAACAAGAGTAGCAGTGTAGTCTGATAGTACTATATTCGTGGTTAATACTTTACAAGCTAGTGACACATAAAAAACATAAACAAGGCCGTAACTACGCTTATTTAAATTGGTGACAGACATGTATAAAAGATTATTCACACATGCCAGTGCATCTATAATATGCGACCTCCAATACGCCCCCTTAATCTATTACACATGCATAGAAAATTATCTATTACACAAAACACTTGGGTATAGAAAAAATAAAACATATAGAAAACATAAAACATCAAAACATCTAACTACTCATCCACCCCCTTAATAGAATAATTTGACAGGGATAAATCCTTTAAAAATTCTCTAAGCTTCGGGCTGTGAACACTTTTAGTTAAGATGTCCGCTATCATCTTATCAGTTGACATGTACTTTATTTCAACTTTGTTAGCCAGTACACACTCACGAATAAAATGATACTTGATATCTATATGCTTTGTTCTATTATGCATCATTTTGTTAGCTGCAATTTTATGCGCCGACTGATTGTCATTATAAATTACTACCGCTTTACTATCCACAGCTGTCAAACTGTTCAGTAAACTACGTAAATATAGAGCTTCCTTCGAAGCTTGACTCAATCCTACGTACTCTGCCTCTGTGGAGGACAAGGATACCGTCGCTTGCTTCCTACTCTCCCATGATACTATATTTTGACCTAATTTGAAAATTAATCCTGTGAAAGATTTTCTATCAAGTGCCCCTCCCCAATCTGCATCAACATAGCCTCGTAAATCTAAATCTCCCGACTTCCTAAAAGTGAGACAAAGGTTAGACGTGCCCTTCAAATACCTTAAGACCCGTTTCGCACATTTAAAGTGTATTTCGTCATAACATGAATTAAATTGTGAAAGTACACTCACCGCATGTGCTATATCTGGTCGCGTATTACATGCCAAATAATTTAGACACCCTATTAAGCTTTGATATGGCAGATCGCTATGGGAATTTGTCGATCTTTCTAATTTCATTCCGACTTCCATGGGAGTCGAAACTGGCTTAGCGTCCGTCATGTTAAATTCATTCAATATGTCCGAAATGAACTGTCGCTGATCTAGACAAATAACATCTTTATCTCTTCTCAGCCTCATGCCTAAAACATGCCTAGCCGCGCCTAAATCTTTCACTTTAAACTTGTCAAGCAAACCGGTTTTTAATTTTAGCTTTTCTTGTTCACAATTTCCAAAAATAAAAAGATCATCTACGTAAATAACGACAATTAACTTCTTATTATTTTTAAGTTCCTTTTGATACAAACACGGTTCTATTTTTGATTGCACAAAACCTAAATTGAACATCTCTTTGTCCAATTCCTTGAACCAAGCATTCGAAGCTTGTTTCAATCCATACAAAGAACGCTGCAGTTTACATACTCTGGTTTCTTGACCTTTGACTACTGCTCCTTTTGGTTGGAACATGTAAATATCCTCTTTAATTTTACCATATAAAAAGGCGGTCGTGACGTCCCACTGGTCAATAAACCAACTGTATTCAACAGCTAGCGAGAACAACAGACGTAGAGTAGAGCTTCTAACTACTGGAGAATAAGTCTCAGTATAGTCTACACCACATACCTGTGTGAAGCCTTTTGCTACTAGTCTAGCCTTGTACTTTGTTACCTTGCCATCGGTATCTCTCTTAATTTTGAAAACCCATTTGCACTGGATAGGCTTCTTATCAGCCGGAAGATCCACCAACGTCCAAGTCTGGTTCTCCTTTAGTGACATAAGTTCATCGTCTATCGCTTTTTGCCATAAGTCACCATCGGGTCTCGCCAACGCTTCATTAATAGTCAATGGATCACCATCAAGATTGCTCTCCTTGGCATACATAACATTGCATCCGTACCGATCGACTTGTCTCCGTTCTCTTACTGGATACCTTCTTTCCGATTCAGTCAATACATCATCAGGTACGTGCTCTGGTACTACAAATTCAGGAGGTTCAGTCCCTATCTCCTCCAATACTTCCACGTTCTCGTCTACAGCATCACGGTACACATCATCGTGAGCCTCCAAGGGTTCAGATCTGCTTGTAGATCCGATGGATAAACTGGTAGGAACAGTATCTGTATTCAAGTTTATTATCACTTCCGACTTTTCCACGTTTTCTTTTTGAAGAAAAACGTTTTCCAGAAATTTGACATCTCTCGCAGTTGTCACTTCACCTGTCTTAGGATTCATTAGACGATAACCCTTCTGATTATCTGGATATCCAATAAAAATCATCGGTTCCGTCTTCATGTCCAGTTTGCGTCTCTTTTGTTTTGGTATCAATCTATACGACAAACAACCAAAGATTTTCAGATGACTAACATCCACATCTTTTCCAGTCCAAACCTTCTCTGGTACTGTATTGTTCAATGCTTTCGTGGGGCTTCTGTTCTTTAGGTATACAACAGTATTAACAGCCTCGGCCCAATACTTCTTGCTCAGATTTGATTCTGACAGTAATGTTCTGGCCTTTTCTATTATAGTCCGATTCGCTCTTTCTGCGACAGAATTTTGTTCCGGCGTGTACGGTACAGTCGTCTGGTGTTTTATACCTGCAGACTTCAAAAAAGATTTAAATTTACCATTACAGTACTCTGTGCCGTTGTCAGATCTCAGACATTTAATAGATTTACACGTCTCATTCTCAACTTCCGCCTTGTATTCACGGAACTTATCAAAAGTTTCATTTTTGTTCTTCAAAAAATACACATGAGTCTTCCGAGTATAATCGTCGATAAATAGAAGAACATACCTCGAACCACCGAACGACGGCTCCTCGATAGGTCCACAAACATCGCTAAAAACCAACTGTAAGACCTCGTTCGCTCTCGTACCTTGGTTTTTAAAGGGACTTTTGCATGTCTTTCCTTCGATACATGGAATACACGGTTCGCATAAATCGGTACTCTTATATTCCATACCGCTTACTAAAACTTTCATTTTATTCATATAATTACGCGATAAATGAGCTAATCTTTTATGCCAAATGTTCGAAATATTTTCATTTTGTTTTGACAGTGTCACATTCACGACGTTATTTTTATTTTCTGTCAATTCATAAATTCCGTCGACCTCTTGACATCTTGCAACAATTCGATTCTTATTTTGAATCATGCAACCTCCTTTGTCAAAATTCATGCAATAATTCTTCTTGGTCAAATCGCTCACCGAAATTAAGTTCATGGATAAATCAGGAACATGTAAAACGTTTTCTAAAATAAATTTTTCGTTTTCGCTGACTCGTGGTTCAGCATTTCCTCTTCCTTTCACCAATAACTTCTCGCCGTTTGCTACTGAGATCTTCATGTTGCCCTTTTCAGGTGTATAAGACAACAATTTGCTTTTATCGTGGGTCATATGATTTGAGCACCCACTATCTAAATACCACTTATCTTTGTGTATCGCCTCCTTCGTATTCAGGCAGATATTCGCGGTTTTGATCCGCTCCTTGCATTCGGACGCCTTGTGTCCTTGCTTGTGGCACTTAAAACACTTGTAGACGAACTTCTGCTTACGATCGTTAGTTTTGATATTAGATCTTGCATCGTTCTGTACTTTACGTGTTACTAAGGCTTGTTCGTACTCTGTGTTCAACTTACTCTGTCTACTTCCTTCTTGTAACAATTTCGTTTTAATTTGCTCTAACGTGATCTCTTGTCCACTATTATCTACAGCCATGATAAGAGGGCTGTACTCAGCAGTCAATCCACCCAGCAAAATCGATATGATCCAATCATCAGGGATTTGTGCATCGATATCGGACAATTGTTGTGTCAGGAATGTAATTTTGGATATAAAGCTTTCCATAGAATCAAAGTTCTCTAACTTACAGTTGAAAAGCTCTCGCTGAATATGTATACGTCTTCCCCAACCTTTGTCTTCATACGCTTTCTGTAAGCTGTTCCAGGCTTCTTTCGCAGTCTTCGCATTGTAGACGTGGGTAAAGCACTCTGGTTCTAACAACAAGCATATTGTCGTTCGTGCCTGCCGGTCTACGTCAGCATTTACTACATTTGTAGAAATTACTCCCCACCAGTTTTTATTCTCCAAGTAATTTCGCACCAAGAACTTCCAGTTTGGGTAGTCTGACGATCCTTTCAGCTTCTTAATACCACTTATGCCAACTTCAGTTGACATAATTGAGATTTCGTAAGTTTCACAATTAATATTTAAACCACTCCACTTATTAAATGCTCTAGCACTATCAGAGCATGTATAAGACCATAACCTATTGTAAAATAAGGGGTAATAACAAGAGTAGCAGTGTAGTCTGATAGTACTATATTCGTGGTTAATACTTTACAAGCTAGTGACACATAAAAAACATAAACAAGGCCGTAACTACGCTTATTTAAATTGGTGACAGACATGTATAAAAGATTATTCACACATGCCAGTGCATCTATAATATGCGACCTCCAATAGATCCCCCTTAAAATGTTGCATTAATACTCATTACTAATAAAATTATTATGTTTTTCTTATACTGTTTTACTTTATAGAGTCATATAAACTTAAAGGCGAGGTTTAGATCATAAAAGTCTGAAACTTTGATAATTTGCTTTGTTTCATGATAAAACTAACTAAGTATCAGAACAGTATAGATAGATAGATAGATAGAATAAGTATAATAAGTATAAGTATAATGAGTATGATGTGTGTGTTTTAAGTTATATAATCTACACTGTCAAATACTGTTGAAAATGTCAGATTTTCATGACGGCCATTATATTAATGCGAAGCCGCTCTTATATGAAACCGTAGCTTTAAAGTACACTTTATTTTATAAAAAATAAATAAATAAATATCCTTGGACATTTCACACAACGCCATCTAGTCCCAAGCTAAGCAACCTAATGCTTGTGTTATGATAACGAGATGGCTGATAAACTACTTATATACTTTTTTTTTTTGTAAATCTATTTAAATAAAAAGAGAAGTCCTGACTGACTGACTGACTCATCAACGCCCAGCCCAAACTCTTTGACCTATAAAACAGAAATTTTGCACAGAGGTTCCCTTTATAACGTAAGCAAGGAATAAGGAAGGAGTTCCCGGTAGTACATCCACGAGGGCGAAGCCGCTGGCAAAAGCAAAAAATGTATAACTATACATAACAAGGCTTGTCAATCTTTGTTTCCTTCTGAAAGTTATCCGGACGTAAGTGACTCAATTCCTTGTCATATCTCCCTTCTTTCTTCAATGCGGTACACATCCAAAACATACGATGTAGTAATGATCAATGAGTAATTGAGTACATGTTGCTTTTTATCTAAATTTCCGTACGTAAAGTCGTAAATGTATGCGAGCATTTTTTATATGGATGCGATAAACTTTTTATTGGTATGTCAGTGTGGTGCGTTCCCGATTTTTATGTTTTAAATGTCACCATGTTTTGCTGTGTTTTTAAACAGACTTAAAAAAAAGGAGGACGTTCTCAATTCGACTGTATGTTTTTAGGGTTCCGTACCAAAATGGTAAAAAAGGAACCCTTATGGTGTGACTCAGTCTGTCTGTCTGTCACAGCTGGATATATCGAGAACTACTAATGCTATCAACTTGAAATTTAGAATAGTTTTAGATAACGTTTACCCAACTATTTTGCAAATAAGAAAGAAATAAAAATATTTATATTTTTTTTGCAACAGGGACTGAAAGGGGGTCTTAAAAATTCAAAGTAGAGCTACTAGGGCATGTGGGGTATCATATGAAAGAATGCTGTTTGCACATTCTCAAGCATATTTTTTCTTTTTTTTAGCCCGCATAGTTTTCGACTTTTGATGAAAAATGTAAAAAATAACACCGTTCCCCCCCTTATCTCCGAAGTTTGCAAAGCGAAAAATCTGAAATTATTCTATGTGATAGAAGTTTATGTAAAGATTACAGGAAAAATAAAATGATGTCTTTAAATAGCACAGTTTTTCAGAAATCATCAACAACAATTACATATAAATGATGGTACGGAACCCTCGGTGCGAGTCCGACTCGCTCTTGACCGGTTTTTATTTTTTTGTATGTTTTGTTACCTGATTATTCCGCCAATTATGAATTGATTTTGATGATTCTTTTTTGAGTCTTACTGCACCTTAATGATTAAGAAATCGACATCGACAAAGCTTATTTTGTGAATCGGTTGTGGCCTCCTAATATTAAAAAGGTATAACATTGTACGTCTAACTTGAAAGTAATTGTTTTTATAACATTTGCGAGAAAATTAACCGTCTTTGTGTGTGTAAGATTGCATGTACTAAAGCAATAATCTCCGTCTCCAAATGACTTAATACGCATTTCGCACACAGTAAAACTCTCGAAGACAACGTAAAACGATTAGGACTGAAGGTTTTACGACGCCGGTGAAAGCATAATTACATTTATTTATAGCCACTTAATCATTGCTGCCAGCTAATAAAGAAAGAGCCTGTTGGTTATTTGAGTCGCGAATCATTAATGTTGGCATTAAAATCTCTATTTCAAGCTCTGAAAGGATTCGTGAAAGGGTTTGTGATAATAAGTTATGAAAAGTTAATTTTCATGACTTTTTGATGGCTTTGATGCTCAGATTTTTGTTACTTTTTTAGAGACAAGATGGAGAATAATTACTTCAGATGTCTTGAAAATCAAATAAAGCTTTGTACGTCTTGTCTGCGATGTAATCAAAGTGCTACGTCGTAGCAAAAGCGTAGCGGATCGACAGGCTTCTACGAAATTCGTAGCAGCGTAGCCTCATATGTGATTGTGGGAACTTATCCGTTTCGTTGGTATTTATTTAGTAGTTGTTTATTAGGTCGGACTTTGAACTCACGACCTGGACGGCACATTTGATGGTGTATAGACAAAATTGGGAAATCAATTTGTTTTAGGGTTCCTTAACTCAAAGCGAAAAACGGAACCGTTATAAGATTACTTCATTGTCAGTCTATGTCAGTCTATCAATACCCTTTTTCTCAGAAACGCGTGGAAGTGTCGAGCTGAAATTAATATCAAATACGTAGGTATACTGTTGCTTGGAGCTCTAAATAAATCAAGCTTCCAAGTTAACGCAATAAAAAAATACGGCAATTTATGCGACATATTTTGATACTCACAAATAAATGAAAACCTATAGGGTACTTCCCGTTGACCTAGAAAATATGAAATTCGGCAAGAAGCAAGGCCTCATAGCCAATCAAGGAAAACATCGGCAATTAGTTAATTTATAGTTTTATCACATATTTTTTTTGGGATTACAAACTTACATTTGCAGTTAGAGAATTGACCGTGACATATCGATATGTATGTTGTGTTATTTTTTTGGATAAATTCATCCCAACTACGGAACCCTTCATTGTGCGTAGCCCGACACGCACTTGGCCGGTTTTTTTTTATAATATCAGCTTCTTTTAGGTATAAAGGCGTTTAGTTAATGATTCATCAAAGTTTCAATTTATCACTTTGGTGAAAATTGATTTTGTTATGAAGCCGTTTGATAAACTTTAACTTAAGATTAAGGAATAATTATTTCAAGGTGACGTTAAAATTATTTTGAACAAGTTAACATCAAAGTTTTGCCAAGCTGTTAAATTGTCACTAAATAGTTTTAAAGTTATTTTGATTGAAGTTATTAAAGCCTGAAATTATTGAATCTGTTTGAAATTCCTCGTTATTAAAACTGGCTTTTAACCCTTAAGTCGTAAATCATGTACCTACTAATTTATAAATCCAATACCGGTTGGAGTTTAGGGTTTAGTTGCGAACCTCATAGGTTCACAACTACTGATGATGATTTTTTTTCCATCGGATGATGTTTTTAGGGTTCCGTACCTCAAAAGGAAAAAACGGAACCCTTATAGGATCACTTCATTGTCCGTCTGCCTGTCTGTCTGTATGTCTGTCAGTCTGTCAAGACCCTTTTTCTGTAAAACGCGTGGAGGTATCAAGTTGAAATTAATATCAAATACGTCCATGGTCTCTTGAAGTCGTAAAAAACTCAAGCTTCTAAGTCAATGCAATAAAAACATACGGCCATTTATGTGACATATTTCGATACTCGCAAGTAAATCAAAACCTATAGCGTACTTCCCATTGTTCTAGAATCATGAAATTTGGCAAGAAGCAACACAAATAAAGGAAAAAGTCCGAAAATAGTTAATTTGTAATTCTATCACATAAAAAAATGTTCAAGTCTGTCAGTCTGTCAAGACCATTTTTCTTAAGGACGCGTGAAGGTATCAAATTGAAATTAATATCAAACACGTAAGTCTATAGTCCCTTAAAGTTCTAAAAAAATCAAGCTTCTAAGTGTTGACTTAGAAGAGAAGAAGCTTGATTTTTTAGAACTTTAAGGCAACGCATTAAAAAAATACGGCCATTTTACGACACATTTTGATACTCGCAACTGTCGGAAGTAAATCAAAACCTATAGGGTACTTCCCGTTGACCTAGAATAATGAAATTTGGCAAGAAGCAACGTCTCACAGCACAAATAAAGGAAAAAGTCCGAAAAATGTTAATTTGTAATTTTATGACATATTTTTTTTTTTTTTTGGTATCCAATGTGAGGTTTGTTTTTAGGATGAATTCTTTTCAACTACGGAACCCTTCATTGTGCGTGGTCCGACACGCACTTAGCCGATTTTTGTTACGTTTATTATGTTTATATACTTATCATATAAAGGATTTTTCTTTATGCACACATAATTTCACACGTAATCAATTAACAGAAACATCACGCTTATAATGACCGAAGGGTTAAGCAGAGTTGTACCTATAGTACCCCCACATTTCGCCAGTTATGTTTAAGTCCCACGTAATAGGGGGCGAGCCTATGGCCCTCAACTGGGCACAAATCCGCCGGTAGGCGGTCATTCATAAAAACAGTTTTTAGGGTTCCGTACCAAAATGGTAAAAAAGGAACCCTTATGGTGTGACTCAGTCTGTCTGTCTGTCTCAGCTGGATATCTCAAGAACTACTAATGCTATTAAATTGAAATTTAGAATAATTTTAGACGACGTTTACCAAACTATTTTGCAAATAAGAAAGAAATAAAAATAATTATATTTTTTTTGCAACTGGGACTGAAAGGGGGTCCTAAAAATTTAAAGTGGGGCTACTAGGGCATATGGGGTATCATATGAAAGAGCGCTGTTTGCACATTCTCAAACAATTTTTTTTTTTTTAGGTCGCATAGTTTTCGACTTTTGATGTAAAATGTAAAAAAAAATACCGTTCCCCCCCCCCTTATCTCCGAAGTTTGCAAAGCGAAAAATCTGAAATTATTTTATGTGATAGAAGTTTATGTAAAGATTACAGGAAAAATAAAATGATGTCTCTAAGTAGCATACTTTTTTAGAAATCGGAACGGGACCCTCGGTGCGCGAGTCCGACTCGCTCTTGACCGGTTTTTTACAGTCTACCGGTGGACTGTGTGATGTGTGGGCCCATTTAGAAAGTTGTATTGATGATTCTTATGACTAAACTTCTATAAATAAATATGGCCGCAAATCATATTTAGATCAACCTACAACCTAATACTGACTTTCAAATTGCAAAAAACGTAAGAAATTTTGAATTTCGTGGGCTACTATTAGCTGAGCGGGGCGCGGGCACCGTTTCATCATTATAATCTAAACATCAAATAATCACAAAGTGCAATATGATCTCCTCTGATCTAACCCTACTCTGTTATGTATGTGGTTCACAACATACCAAAGAATAAGAATATATAGATGTGACACTCCAGTTCCGAACACATTCTAAATTCCTACCGTCTCATTACTAACAGAGTTCTAACTGTAGTTCTAGGCAAACGTAACTTAGTGGGGCTCGTGGCTAAGTAATAACAGCCGCACGTGTCGATCAATCAGGTTAAGCTACGCTTGCTGTGGTTGGTCCGTGGATGGTTGACCACCTTTACATGCCGAGACACCTCCGTGCCTAGGAAAGCACGTTAAGCAGTTGGTCCCAGCTCAAAATTTTTTGTGTAAATATAGTATTCTAATAAGTATTAGAAATAGCAACATTCCATTCAATCGGCAACGACACAGGCGACGCCGACCTAAAGTAATCTGCAGCTGTCATAAAACTATTTGTCTGACGTTTTGATTTGACAGTTGACATACTGGTTACGTAATGTTCATCATGGCGCAGTCGCATTATGTAATGAATGTTATGATGGAATTATCAAAGGTTGTATTGGATGACAGAGTAGGTATGGTTTTTGTAAACAGTGTTTGTGTTAGAAGGTGTAGATGACAAACTTAGAGACTTAATATAATGTGAATCTTGTCTTGTCATCTTTTTGAAGCTGAATGTACTGATAACAAATGAGATATCTAGACACGGCAACATACTAACATTTTTGTATGTGTATTGCTTCATGTTCAATTTCGTGACAATAAACAATTTTGTGTTAGTGTGTTACAATGGCGGACTATTGCAAAAAAATATATACCTATATATAAAATTGAACATGAAGCAATCCACATACAAATATGTTAGTGTGCGCCTAGATATCTCTTTTGTTGTCTGTACATTCAGCTTCAAAAAGGTGACAAGACAAGATTCATTTTATAATAAGTCTCTAAGTTTGTCATCTACACCTTCTAACATAAAACTCACAAACATTGTTTACAAAAACCATACCTACACAATCATCCAATACAACCTTTGATAATTCCATCATAACATTCATTCCTGCCTAGATATCTCTTTCGTTGTCTTTAAATGAGTTTCATTTCTTCAAAGATTTCTTATTCAATGACAATATATCCGACGCGCGGATTACGCGGGTTAGACGAAATCTCGTCAGTAATGGCTTATGGTAACTTAACCTGTCACCTTGGCCTGATAAGAACGGTTTCATAAATGGGATAGCTGCCCGGTTGCTATATAGGGCATTTCAGTATGTCGTAGGGTGATGACCTCTCCTTTAACGCGATGATAAACGACGTTTATTGATTTTAAACTAAAGATCACTTCTAAATAAGTTGTGTTAATTATTTGGAAAAAATATATGTTAATTATGAGCATTTTCTTAATAACGTAATATGTGAATATTTTAGATTATGTTTATATGTATTATATAAATCAATCTGCCTAGCCTTTTCCCAACTATGTTGGGGTCGGTTTCCAGTCTAACCGGATGCAGCTGAATACCAGTATTTTACATGGAGCGACTGCCTATCTGACCTCCACAACCTAGTACTGAGTAATACGATACCCCGTGGTAAGACTGGTTGTCAGACTTTCGGGCTTCTGACGACCCGTAACGACTGTCAAAGATCCACGGATGACAGCCGGGACCAACGGCTTAACGTGTTTTCCGAGGCACGGAGGAGTCTCGGTATGTAAAGATGGTCACCCATCCACGGACCAACCCCGGCAAGCGTAGCTTAACCTGATGGATCGACCTGTGCGGCTGTTATTACTTAGCCACGAGCTCCTCATTTATATGTATATAACATTTACATGTTTATATGTATTATATAGTGTAATCAATTTTTAAAGTTATCTCTAACGCGGATAAAAATCTGAGAATCACGCTAAAACTATATATAGGGTGACACTGGCGAAAAAAAATCAGCTGCTTCGTACATTTTGACGAGTTATGCGAACATGAATGTATGGGGAAGCTGATTTTTTTTCGCGGTTTCAGGTTTGGTCCCATAGTAAAAGTTGTTTGTTATCGTGAGTATAATCATGTGTTTAAGTACCGGTCACTAATTACCAGTCACCCTATATATTAAAAAGGGTCTTGGTGTTTAGCATACCCTCATTTCGGCAGTTATGTCAAATTCAACCAGTATACCTAATAGACCTAATGGGTCTTTATAATATGTCTTTTACCTATTAAACATTATTTGTTACTCGTGGCTAAGTAATAACAGCCATAACAGCCGCACGGGTTGATCCATCACGTTAAGCTACGTTTGCCGGGGTTGGTCCGTGGATGGGTGATCATCTTTACATACCGAGACACCTCCGTGCCTCGGAAAGCACGTTAAGCCCCGGCTGTCATTCGTGGATTTTTGACAGTCGTTACGGGTCGTCAGAAGCCCGAAAGTCTGACAACCAGTCTTACCCAGTATTAACTGGGTTGTGGAGGCCAGATAGGTAGTCGCTCCATGTAAAATACTGGTATTCAGCTGCACCCAGTTAGACTGGAAGCTGACCCCAACATGGGAAACGACTAGGTAGATGATGCAAATGATTGCTATTCATAACAACTTGCATAATGATCACATAACAGAGGCAGCAGCGTTGCTTTGTATAAAACTTCAAATTCTCTGAGTTGCCATTTTTAAGGAAATTATTTGACAAAAATATAATTTAATGTATTGTGTTGCGTAAATTATTTTGCATAGGTACTATTGTATAGAATCTAGTTCTTCTAACTGAACAGACAGCTGTGCTGCTGGGGAGTTTGTTCCGCTAATTCTTCTTCCCAGCTAAAGCACTAGGAAGTGGTGAAGGGCGGCCGTTTTGTGGGGACTGTCTTACTGTAATTTCGACGTTCAAAAAGTGCTGATTCTCAGCCTAATTTGAATAAATGACTTTTGATTTTGATTTTGATTAAAATAAGCTTCGCAAAAAACAATTAGTTCCTTTTAGTACTAGAAAGTAATTTAGAAATAGATTAGAAAACAATTTAGATGGATTGAAATACAAGACAAAAGACACTTCAAAGGTTTTAGCTATTTCATATAAAATCTAAATAATCTGGGTCGAAATTAAAGTAATACAGAGATGGGAACTAAAGAAATAGACATTCATAGGATTTAAACTTGGAAATGGAATTTGACATCAAAAATGTAAACAAAGGTGTTGCCAATTTAAAATAAACGTCCTCTGTGAAGTTTGTCGAAAAGTATTAGAATTACCGACGTAAACTATGATCCAAGAATAAAATATAACTGTTAAAAATAATATCGTGCAAATTATTTTTATGATACCGGCAAGAAGGCAGAAGCTCACATTTGGACTTTCATTTATGTTTTCTGTACACAAAAAATGTTTTTTCTTCCAAACAAGAGAATAATAATTAATTCAAGTTGGTCGCCATTTTGTTTTGTTCATTAAGCATAGAGAAAATTGATACTGTTATTCGGTTTCTCCTGACGTTTGTCGTGGTTCATCTGAGGTTTTATTTGTTGTAAAGTTTTTTTTGTTATATTTTACATTTTTTTTCAACAGTAATTGGTTTCACATCCATTCATACAAATGTTTTGTGTACAACCTGTGTATAAGCCGACGGTCGCACGGACGTAAAAAAATTGCGGCGGAATTTTATTGCGCACTGGATTTTCAACTCTCGGTGTTGAGCCGAGCTTCGACAATCCAACCTAACAACAACAGAGTGCATTCCAGCGCGACGAAAAACACACTGTTGGATTTTCAACTCCCGGCGCCAAGCAGAGCGTTGAAAATGCAGTGCGCGAAAAAAAATCGCCGCGATTTTTTCACGCCCGTGCGAACGTCGGCTAAGTGCTAAGCACCGCGTCGCGCGCTGACAAAAAAAGTCTCGAACATTCGTGATGACATAACGTGGGGGGGGGGGGGGTGGTCACGTTAGTGGATATTAATAGTTACGATTACTTTGTATACGCCTAAATTCGACCCTGTACACATACCTATTCCTTGAATACGATGATTAAGACCTCTATTCGCATCAGCGTCAATGCGTCAATGCTCTAACGCGATGGGGGAATAAATCAAGGCACGCGGGTACAAATGACCCTAATGTGCCGTGATGTGCAGGTGCCCCAGTAATGAAGGGTTAACGTATTATATTAGATTTTATGGTGAAGTCTGTACGTGTATTGTTTACGTGTGTATGTGGAATTTGTACGTGGTTAGGAACGATTATGTTTATACAGTATGTTGTTGAAAAAACACTTTTAATGTTTTTAAAGGATGATGTGCAGTAATGGATGTCAAATTTTAATTTTAATGGATATTAAAGAGGGCTGTCACATTTTGTCACCTCTCTCGCTCATACAGACCAAGTTTTGTCAAAATGTTTTATGAAAAATGTCATCAATTAGCGAACTAGTAAATAATATTAATTTAATAGGTAATTATTAAAAACACATTTTTACTGTGGCATGTATTTAATTCATCTCAAAAACAGATACTTAATACTTTTTGAGCTGAGTTTATTAGATAACACAATAGAAATGTGTTTTTAATAATTATGTAGGTATCTATTAAATTAATACTAATTACTAGTTCGCTAATTGATTATGTTTTTCAAAAAAGAATCTTTGCATTTAACAATTCATAAAAAAAAATTGATCTCGTATGAGCGAGATAGGTGACAAAATGCAACAACCCTCTTAAGCGAGCAAAATCAACGGTGCAAAATATTAACACTTCTTTTTGTCTGGTGTTACAACTAACAAACTAGGTACATGATGTAGTGTTTAGCATGGTTTGAATGTAAAAACATTATCCAATACAAACTCGAACACACAGTTTCATAGAAAACGCAAACACTATGACATTTAATCTGGCACAAAACATTCCAATCCAAATACGACAAAACTACATACAATTCAAAACGCAGGATAAAACCGAATCGGGGACTCAACAACAAATTGTAATGACAAAAGTAAATATGTTCCACAGATCTGTTTGTGCATCTCTACCAAACAACGAACGAATGAACGAAATGAATGAATGTATTTTTATTCTGAATTGAATGATTTGTATGCGAATGGGAAACAAGCGTTCCAAATATATACGAAACACGTGAATATTAAATGCGTCATGGACGTTTATTAATTTATTTTGTATAAATATTTCAATTCAACATTGAAAGTGCTGAAAATCAAATGTTTAGGGTGCCATTGAAGAGAGATGAAATGTAGAAAGTAGATCGTCTGCTGCGTGTGTGTAGAGATTACCCACGTTACCCACGTGGTTTCTTTATTTGGCAGCATTTGTTTCGTGTGTAGTGTGTCCGTCGGTCGCAGTGGAAGATCCTGGGGGTCTACTCCCTAACTCCAGCCTTCCGTCCGTCCGTCAGTCCGTCCGTCAGACAATACGATCCATCAAAACAAGTGTAAAAGTTAAATTTTTCGGACACATCGGGGGTATAGACAACAGCTGTCAAATCATGTTGTCATTCATACTTCGTTGGGGCCCTGAACCAATCATCCATCCGTAGGTGATACGGAGTAGGAAACGCCCGTAACGAATGTCAAAACTACGGGCTACGTGCTCAGGGAGTTTATATGTTTATAAATGTTTCTGTTTTTTTTTTCTGTTTCCATTTTTATACGAGTACAAAGCGAAGAAACGTACCTACTCGTGTGTAGCTAAGCCAAGCGTTGTTGTGGAATGGCGCCTTATTACCCGACTGTGCAACGCAAAGGAGGGTAAGGTGAGGTCTTTAATCTTTTTCCTTATCTTCCTCCTTATCTTTCTCCGTTAGGTTACCAACTACGCTGTCCAGGATGCGCTGGACCTATTAAGGAATAGTTACTGTTGAGGCTCTTTTTAATGCACTTCCTGGTTTGTCTGCTTGCCTGGTAGGTCCATGTTTAACAGTGGACGTATAACGAAGTAATCAAATTCCAATGAATTTCAATCAGTGTCCATATTGCAGCTGTGCATACAACACAAATATGAGAATTGCTCATAATAATATCACAAATCATAGATGATTACATTTAGTTCGTAAATTATCGCGAACTATATCAGTGATTATGTGGTACTGAATTTGTTGTAGGTTAGTTCAAATTGTGATAGTTGTTCGGACAAATTCTGTTAAATGGCTTGGTACAGCAGAGGATGATTAATTCTGTTTTTGACATTATTTAAGGTTCCGTAGTCAACATGGAACCCTTATAGTTTCGCCATACCGGCTGTCTGTCTGTATGTCTGTCTGCGGCTAAGCTCAGAGATTTTCAGTACTAGAAAGCTGTAACTTGGCATATGGTATACAAAATTATACAAAAAAAATAAATTACTAAAACCTAAAAACTTACGAAAATGTAAGTAATAAGTTTGTATGGCAATGCAAAAAGTTTTTGTTTTCAGGGCCCTGTTAAAAAAAATACACGACAGATGCTTTTTAGTAAGCAGAAAATGAATGAAAGTAACTTGTAAAAATATCAGATTCTCACCTGTCAGTTTTATTAACTTGCGGTGTAATCGCACACATAGGTACAATGGCAATCGATCGCAATGCTTTTCATTTTGACAATTTAGCCACGTTCATTGCGTTATTTACATTGTTGAGCACACGATTTTTTCAATCCTATGAAGCAATGGATGTCGATTGTCATTTAGGTGTGTTACGCAACAACCCCGCTGGTCGCACTGCTTCCATCATCATCATCATCATTTCAGCCGAACGACGTCCACTGCTGGATATAGGTCTCCCCCAAGCACCGCTACTTCGACGTTCTATGCTTCCCGCATCCAGTGGATTCCTGCGACATTTACAAGGTGATAGGTCCACCTTGTGAGAGACCTTCCAACGTTACGTCCTTGCTTCCATTTCCGTCCTTGTTTCATTGCTTCTTAGCCTTTTCCCAAACATGTTGGGGTCGGCTTACGGTCTAACCGGATGAAGCTGAATACCAGTATTTTATATGGAGCGACTGCCTATCTGACCTCCACACCCCAATTACTAAGTAATACGATACCCCTTAGCAAGACTGGTTGTCAGACTTTCGGGCTTCTGACGACCCGTAACGACTGTCAAAGATCCACAAATGACAGCCGGGACCAACGGCTTAACGTGCTTTCCCAGGCACGGAGGAGTCTCGGTATGTAAAGATGGTCCACGGACCAACCACGGCAAGAGTAGCTGAACCTGATGGATCGATCCGTAAGGCTGTTATTACTTAGCCACGAGCTCTTCTTGCTCATTGCTTCCATGACACACAAATTCTGACAAACTACTAACATCGATTGCGTTGGAACTTCCACATCGCTCGCTTCACAAAATTTCCGAATGAACCCTCCCTTAGTTCCGAAATAATGAGACTGTATTAATTATCGCGATATCGCGGCTATTATTATTTCGATACGAATTAGAATGTTCCCACACGATGTAATGAGAGAAATGGTGACCCAGTGGTAACAGCCGCAACTTACAAGTTGTAGGTCGTAGGTTCGAACTCAGACAGGCACTTTACTTTGTGTAAATTATTTCATCACCACTGCTCTCAAAACGGTGAAGGAAAACATCGTGAGGAATCCAGCATGTCCTAGAACTAAAAATTCGAAAACGTGTGACAAAAGAGAAGAAGAAGACGTACCTAAGCATCGCATCGTCAATCGGAGATTCGTTTCATTCTAAAAGCGCCTTTACAACACAAAAAATGTTGCCTTTAATCTATAAAAAATAAAATAATGTATGTACCTATTTTAAACATAGAGTAAACGACGATATCTGTGCTAGTATTAACGGTGGGATTTATAATTATAATATAGATTAAAGCCAACATTTTTGGTTCTTTTTTTAGATATCAATTGCTGAATAGTACGCGCATCACTTCAGAACGGTTGCAGCTATTTGGCTAATTATTTTTCTGTTGTGTGTTGTATTTGTCAGAACAAGGTTTGTATGACAGATTTTTTTTTTTGAAATCTCTCCGGAAAAGTTAGAAATTTGCATGGCATTTTTGTATGAAAACAGACAACACATAGCCATCACAATACTGGAGATAGAGACATGAAATTCACTCGGGCAACGCCGGGCATGAACAGCTAGTATTTTATGAAATTATTTTGGAACACCCAACTGTTCTACTAAATGTTCTACTACAAACAACAAAATATTTTGCAAAACTATTTTCTGTTTTATAAACAATGCTTTGACTTTGACGCATCCTGGGAAACACAAATACCACTTCAAAATTCGGGCTTCGAACAAGTTGAAAACAAAACAGAACGGCGCTGAAATAAATGCCTTAATAAAGGCTTTGCCTACATGTTCTGTTTTTTTAAATGCAGTCAAAGGTACCTTATCGACGGCAGCAAAATAGAAAGAATCAAGTGCTGCACTTTTTACGAAATTCACTTTTTTCAATTCGATCTTTATTTTTTAATTCTCAATTTTTACCAATATTAAGTTACGTATATAAAGACAACCTACACTTATTTTTTCATAAAGTGACGAAGTAGACACGGACATTTATATATACATTAGTGTGTATACGTCGGACAATCGGCGCGTTCATCTGTTGTGAGAAAGATATCAGTCGTCAGCCGTTTTATCGTCGGTTTTCTTAACGTGCGTTATTTAAGTGCAACAACAATAGTAAGTCACGTCGGAAAAAGAAAAATTATTACTTATTGCACTTTCACTTCAGGTAAAGGTTGTCCACTCTGAAATTATGCGCCCCACTACCGCATTTACCGTAGTGGGCGCATCATTTCAGAGTGGACAAGCTCTACTCCAAAATAAGGCAACCTGACCTAGGTAGGTACTACCACAGGTACTAGATACCTTTTGCATCAATATCGTTCCAATCTATCATCTAACTCTTGCGTTTACCAATGAAAGAGTAGCGGAATTGTATTAAAAATAAAATAAAAAACAAACCACTTCCAAAAAAACACTACAAAGTCTTTGCTTTTGTATTTTAATTTTTTGCCACCGACTTCCGAAATTAAAGTTATTTTTTACTTGTTTTTTTTCACTAGCAGTGTTTTTTTTGGAAGTTTTTTTGTAAAAAAGTTTTTATTTTTCACTTTTTAGTTGTGGTACTTACCCCACACAAATTCGAACACCACTACCTGCAAAATGAATTAGATCATCATCCTCATAGACTAAGTGGGAAAAATAAGTAATATTGAAGCTAACTCAAAAACTACCCAAGCAACATCAGAAGGTACAGGACCTCAATTTTCCTACTTATTAATTCAAAAAAATAAGTAAACAGAATGTTTTATTCATTACAAGCTTCGGTAAAATGGATCCCAAAATAGACAGCAAATGAATTTAGACAAAGATATAATACAAACACATTAATATACTCATAACTTCTGAAATTAATTAACGTCACATCATTTTAGATAATTAATATCGTGAGAAACGAGCCTGCCGCCATATTGGTCTGTTAATGAAGATACCTAATAATTATTAAAGAATACCAATTTTTTGGGACTAAAACGAAACTAAAGATTTAAAATGTGTGTCTTTTGAACAAATAATATTCAAGGTCCAAAAGGAATCACCCGATGTTGTTTTGCTGTAATTTTTAACCGACTTCTAAAAAAGGAGGAGGTTCTCAATTCGGATGTTTGTATTTTTTTTTTGTATGTTTGTTCGCGCATAACTCCGTCGCTTGCCAACCGATTAGAAAAATTATTTTTTTGTTGGAAAGGGTATACTTCCCAACTGGTCCCATTTTTGTCAAAATCCAGTTCTGATGATGGAATCCTGGAGAAATCGAAGGAACTCTTCAAATATTATATGCACACTTATAGCGATTTGGGTATATTTTATAGTAGCTAGTCAGGATTGGGAGCGCCTTAAAGGACTTTTTGAAATAAAAATAATTAATTAATTAATTAAAAACTATATTGAGAAACGTGATACAGAATCGGATGTAAGTCACGAACTAAAATGCTAGCTAACTCTAACTTAGACTAAACAATCATCATTTTGCCAAGCTCAGTGACCACACAGATCGTGCTGGGCAAAGGTGCTTACACCCGCAGAATCTATAAGGGCTGTGGTTCCATAACTCCTCCCTCACCAAGTGCGGAATTATCGGCAATATTTGGATTCCGATGATTCCGCATACAAGACAATTTTCGCCAAAAGACTATACTAAGACATACTATAGCTAAAATTACATAGAGTAATATGGTTGCTAAACTAACACTATTTGTTTTCACTGCACTATCACTTTCCACTATTTCGCTTTTTAATGTGTAAGATAGATGTTTTAAATCGTCAAAGTTCACGTTGTAGGTTCACTGTTTTGTTCCAATTAATTGATGTTTCCTTTAATTTAGGTAGAACCGCGACTGGAGTTACCCGATATTGTATTTTCCCTGAATAATGTTGCCTTTTGTGTAATTTAATGTCTTTTAGACAGACACTGCAGTTTTCTTCAATTTCCAATAAATATGTGCTCTTGATCGGTTTCCTGATAACATCATCACCACATGTTTCGGTAAGCATTATTTCGTTCCTCGTGTAGATTATCCAGTTGAAAAAGTCAATAGGCTGCATTTTTATACTTTCCAGGTTAATTGGGGGCTTTCCAGGGGTTTACACAAACTGTAGTTTGAAGCAAAATTCATCAGTTGTTCTATGCACGTACTTTCAGGATACAATATTACATCGTCTTCCTTGCACAGGAACTGGTTGGCTGCCATCTCTTCACATGGGTTGGCTAGCGGTAGGTAAGTATGTAGGACCTTTCACCATAAGGTATGGATATTTAGGGATAATGGTGACAGTTTTGTTTTCATTGAAAATTGGCAGTGAATAAATTTTGAAATAATTATAAGTGTTTTTATCTATTAGTGGAATTTCCATAATAAATGTTATTTGGTTCTCTTTTACATAAGCTTTAACAGACATTGTTCTTTCAAGCATTAATAACGTATTTTCTGTAAGCGGGTAACTTAGGGTTTCAGTTTTAGAGATGTTACTTAACAGTGCTAAGAGTTCAGATGGTTCAACAATGGTTTGATGTACAACAGACACTTTTGTAAATGATAATGCAGTTTCGATCTCATTTAAAACAGTATAAATTGACTTAAAATTACTCATAAACATATTAAACATACTTAAAACATATATATAGTACATAGAGTTATTTTCTTAGTATTCATGTATTTTACTATTATTTCTATGCGTTTCATGCGTTCATCCAAGATTTGAATATTTTCCTGTATAGATATAGATTTATTGGTAATAGAGTCAAGCATTTGTGAAATTATTGTTATTTTCTTATCTAAGTGTGTTTGAATTTAACACTTTTGCCGCGCATCTGATACTGATCATAGAAATTAACTTCTTCTAAAACTACAGATAAGGCCTCTTCCAATGTGCGAGGATTTTTCAGACGCACAATACGTACCATGTTTTCTGGTAAGTTATGTAAGAATATCTGCAGGACTGAGTTAACCTTCGGCAGCAAAACTGATTTTAATGTTTGAATTCGCGCACAGAAATCGCTGTGACTCTCATTATTTTTAATCTTTAAAGATTCTAATTCGATAGCCAAACACTCTTCGCTGCGCGGATCGCCAAAGTGTAGCACTAGCAATTCCTTGAATTCCGCCCACGACTGAATGTCTCCGCGCTCGCTGATAAGCGAGGCTGCGTCACCCGTTAAGCGGCTAGTCACAACATGCATTAAATATTCCTGTTGTAATTCCGATGACTTAAACTTATCAATAATATACTCACATTTACGCAAGAATAAATTCAAATGACGTTTATTACCATCAAAACTGGGTAGAATTTTGTACAATTCATTTGGGATAAGTTTTATTTCAGTCATTTTGGTACTTATTTAAATTTCGTAATTAATAACTCTATGAACTCTACCAATATTACTTATTACAATAATTACTACTAGTAGATAAAGTTATTTAATATCTCTGAACTCAATATATATTATATAGTTATACCTATTTAATGTTTAACATGAGTTGTAATGCAAAACAGTTATTACGATAAGTATTCTTACGTTACACATACCTAAACTACTCAATTATTTAAGAAAACCATTAACATCAAAATGGAAAACTGCCAATTCCAAGTTTAACGAAGGGATATGGACACGGATATCAAGGAGGTGAAAAGTCGTACTCACCAGCCTGCCACGCCCATCATCAGCACTCAGGACTCCTCGTCACCGACGATATTTATTTGGTTCGTTGGATCACCTTGCCGTACACCACGCGTACCGTTGTGAAAATCGGGAAAAGTCTTATCTCGAAAAATCACTTAGCGCGCGACAGCTTCCTCAGTGATCCTACCGGCTGCGCCAGTCAGGATTGGGAGCGCCTTAAAGGACTTTTTGAAATAAAAATAATTAATTAATTAATTAAAAACTATATTGAGAAACGTGATACAGAATCGGATGTAAGTCACGAACTAAAATGCTAGCTAACTCTAACTTAGACTAAACAATCATCATTTTGCCAAGCTCAGCGACCACACAGATCGTGCTGGGCAAAGGTGCTTACACCCGCAGAATCTGTAAGGGCTGTGGTTCCATAACTGGCTCGTGCATTTGCTCTCGGAAAGCACCACTTGGTGAAGTGGTACTGATGATGAAGACCACAGATGGCTACCGGAACTACTCAATGATAAATATATCACTGGTTGCGATTCGATTACTTTAATATGGTTTGCTATGCAATTTCTGCTCGTCACACAATGCGTGTGGTGAGTGGTTGTTGAGGAGTTCTCCTGGTTCTTACCAGCAGAACTCCTCAACAATTAACGTCCCAGCATCGGGAAAAGCAATATTTTGTAACATGTGATGAGCAATTGACATTAAACTATTGTAACTTATACAAATTATAAACAGACCCACTAAAAAGAGAGAAATAAAAACTTTTTAACAAAAAAAAACACCGACTTCCAAAAATCACTACAAAGTGAAAAATAACTTTGATTTCGGAAGTCGGTGGCAAAAAAAAAAGAAATTGAATAAAAAACGAAAGACACCGACTTCCGAAATCAAAGTTATTTTTCACTTTGTAGTGATTTTTGGAAGTCGGTTTTGTTTTTTGTTAAAAAGTTTTTTTTAGGAATGAAAAATTTTGGTTATATAAACTTGTGGATTATGTTTATTTAATAAATAAGAATCTTTCCATCTAGTTGAGAAAATTATATTCAGTCTAGCCGCCATCAGAATTAATGATCACACGGGCTGGTTTGGCATTTTAAATCACTTGTGTCAGAGCTTTCGGCGATAGGTTCTCGCATTCCTGTCGGATATTTTCTTTAAGGTCTTCAATAGTCTGAAGCTTGTTTACATAAACCCAGGACTTCAAAGTTCCCCTAAAAAAAAAAAGACTGTAGCGGCCAAATCAGTTGATCTGGCCGGCCAGTGTAAATCGCCAAAGCGAGAGATTAGACGACGCGAAAATGCTTCGTCGACGTTCTTGAGCAGTCTTGAGGAGTATAGCGTTTCATGGCTTGTTGACGTTAATTCTGCATCTGTTTACTTCACAAATGTCAAAATAGAATTGACATTTACCGCCATTTGCAAAAGTTATAGCGTCTTCCTACAGGGTGATTACTTTGGCCCCACCTTAAAAAGAGGTAGGATAAAGAGACTCAGGAATTATTCTTCTGTAGTAGCCGTAAACGGTAGAAGTTATAGATATCATTTTTGTGCCAGTCCCATCTTTTAACACCATGATACGTGTACCAACTGTCTTAAAAATAGTAGTGAAATCGCCAGGCTAATGTGAGTGGGTCGATATATCGATTTCGGCAGTCATTTCATTTGATTTCATCACCTCCACAGAAAAAAAATAACTTTCTTCATCTGTCCGTCTTAGGGCGAGAATACATAATGCCAAGCTGGCATTGTGTATTCTCGCCCTAAGAACCGCCCTAAGAGTGTGCCATAACAACTTCTGTTTGGTGAATATCAGAATGGCATGCCAGCTACTTCAATAGTTTTGCACAAGCTATAGACATACCATATGTATTCTCGCTCTTAGTCATATAAACATATACCTTCATATAACCTATACCTATCACACACTACCAATCTACCTAGCCTTTTCCCAACTATGTTGGAATCGGCTTCCAGTCTAACCGGATGCAGCTGAATACCAGTATTTTATATGGAGCGACTGCCAAACTGACCTCCACAACCCAATTACTGGGTAATACGATACCCCTTGGTAAGACTGGTTATTAGGCTTTCAGGCTTCTGACGACCCGTAACGACTGTCAAAGATCCACGAATGACAGCCAGGACCAACGGTTTAACGTACTTTCCGAGGCACGGAGGAGTCTGTATGTAAAGATATGTCAGTATGTAAAGATGGTCACTTATACACGGACCAACCTCGATCATCCCGTATGGCTGTTATTACTTAGCCACGAGCTCCTTCGTCACATATCACACACTATCCCAGTAAAATTATAACTCGTTACAAAACCATCCTTTGATGATTAAAATAAATTCGCTTATAGTAACAGCCCTTCCTTCCCTTCCTTTAATTTAAATCCTTTGAGAGATAATGAAGTTAGTGAAAAGGGGTGTAGCCGTCAGAAGTCAATTATAATGTAGTTAGCGTTTGATGAAAGTGGTACGCGTCTATCAAAGATGGTGTGGCCCGTATTGTTGATTCATTTAATAATTTGTGGTTGGGAAAATGAATGGAAGCACGTTGAACTGTTTCTGAGAAAATTGTCAGGGACCTGAGAGGCAATTCTTGTATATTTAAGAACGTTTGTATTCTGATCTCTGTCTCGATCTGTCAAAAATAACACTACAGTCGAGAGAACGAGTTCTTGACAGCTGTCAGTTTCATACTAACGAATATTGTGTTTTGCGAATTACTGACTTATTATGTAACTACAAGACTGGCGGTCTTGGGCTTGTAGGGCTTGTAGTTATGTAATAACAGCCGCACGGATCGATCGAACAGGTAAAGCAACGCTTGCAGCAGTTGGTCCATGGATGGGTGACCATCTTTACATAACATGACACCTCTGCGCGTCGGAAAGCATATTAAACCGATGGTCCCGGCTGTCATTCGCGGATCTTTGACAGTCGTTACGGGTCGTCAGAAGCCCTAAAGTTTGACAACCAGTCTTACTTAGAGGTATCGTATTACCCAGTAACTGGGTTGTGGAGTTCAGTTAGGCAGTCTCTTCCATGGATTTGGATAAAATTTGGCAAAGGGCTAGACCATGACCTGGTTTAGGACATAGGATACTTTTTATCGCGGTAGTACGTTCAAATGGGATAATTACCGACCTCCACGCGATTAAAAATGCTTTTGACTATAGCGAATTGCATTGGAGACAAAGAAACAAAAGTCTAAGACAAAATGTGTACTCTGCGAGATGGCATCCGTAATAAAGCCATGACGAATGGCCAGAATATTTGAAAAATAGCTCCGTGTTTATATTAAAAATTGTAGAAGATGAATTTACAAAACGACAGTTCAAAATTGAGGTACAGAATTTTTTATTAAAATAAACAGCTGTATAAAATGATAACTTACCTACCTGTCCAGAAATATTATTTTAATTAAATTGGTGTCCCTTTAGAGGTTGTGAACCTTCAACCCGTATTTTTTAAGGTGTTGTTAGTTCTGTTGAATAAAAAATACGTTGATGTTTTCATTTATATTCGTTGTTGATTCTTTAGTGGGTAAGTAATAACAGCCGCACGGGTCGATTTATCAAGTTAAAAAAAAATAAACTTTATTTCTTACCTTGATCCTTAATATGTTGTTTACTGATGAAGGCATTATAATATTGAACTCTGAGGGCGTTGTATGTTGTGTGTTCTGATCCAAGGCTCAGGCAACTGAAGAAACACGGGTGGGTTTTAGTCAGTAAAAGTCTGAAACGCCCTCCCGCTCCACCCAGAGCCGGAGAAGTCATTGATGATTTCCCATCAAAAAAAAAATAGAGCGTTGTATGTATGCCCTTTGCATATATCGAACCCACAAAATGCAAACGTACAATGATTGAGCTACACTTGTCGGGGTTGATCCGTGGATGGGTGACCATCTTTACATACTAAGACTCAAGAAAGCACGATAAGCCGTTGGTCTCGGCTGTCAATCGAGGATCTTTCTTTTTTTTACGGGTCGTCAGAAGACCGTAAATCTGACAACCAGTCTTACCCAGTAACTAGGGACTAGTATTATTTAGGGATTTTTTATTTTAGCCCTCATTAAGGAAGGTGACTTGAGCGAAAAATGGCGTTCAGTTATTTATCCAGGTCTTAGAATAGGTATTCATCACCACGTTTTCCGAGGCCCTGGAAGGTTCTCTTTTTTAGCTAGGATAATTTAGGTTAATTTTATGTAGCTTAATATTATTTCCATATTTTGGTTTAGTTTTAAAAGAAAGCTAGAGTGTCTCGTTAAAATCCGTTCAGTAGATTTTGATGGGACAGACAAAGAAATACTGTAAAAAAATACATCGCTTTGGCTGCGTTCATAAAGATCCGAGGTCGTTTTAACGAATATTTTTTGCAGTTATATGGTTCAACAAAGCTACTTTAAACAAATTGATTTGACAAAATCAAGGAAATTCAATATTATTTTAACAATTAGCACTCCAGGCATTTGCCTACAGTACGTACTAATTGTTAAAATAACAATGAATTTAGTTGAAGTTAAAAAAAAATCTAGTGTCATCTTAATCAAAGAGTTTCCTTTAGAGAAACTTAAATTCCGTTCAAGTGTAAACTGAATCAGGTGTACCAGCAGCAAATGACACCAAAACAGAAAGCAAAACATTAAAATCCTTCTCATTTTTCAAATATCCTCATAAATATATAAATTCAAATCTCTCTAGGGTGTCCTCAGTGTTCATACTCAAGCGAGGACTCTTAACTCGAGTGTCTCTGTTTCAAGTACTAGGATGAACACATCTTCAAACGGTCCACTCGGCTTTTTATCTGTAGAGATGCGACAAATGCTAATTCCGACTGCGGAATATTTGCGATGTGTATACTAATGTCGATGGATAGAGGATGGCGTATTGATTAATTATTTGGAAAGGACTTATTGTCCCATATTGCAGAACGTCACTCAATACTCAAGTATTATTTAAAACTAGTTTCAACCAATGAAATGGCTTAAATCTAGTTTTAAGTAATGCTTGAGTATTGAGTGATGGTATTTCGCACGGACTGTCGGAATTTTGACCTTGACCTCAAGGTCAATGACCCTGAGGTCAAGTCAATGCCCTTGAGGTGTCCCATGGTGTTCCCCCACCCTATTACTCCCACATCCCACCAGGTCTCGAAGCTGGCTTACATTTTCATGAGGAACAGGGTGTAAAGTTCACTCATCCTCCATAGAAAAGGGAGAATCCTCCGACCAGACGGGTGTTGTGTCTGGTGGGCCACTAACCCACGGTTGATGTCGGGACGTTGTATATATTCTAGTCGCGTGGTAAACTCTAATTGCGCGATGCAGGATTGCGTGACGTCATGTCATTGATGCGTAGTTCATATATGTGGCGATGTAGATGCCGCCACATAACTCCCCTCCGGAGACCGGAGGTCGATAGTGGGCTGAGTCATGTATCTTGCGATGCTTGCCAGTGCCAGTTGTGGTTCCAGTGAGTCGGAACCGGGTGCCGCATAGTTCACGGTGAGTCGGAACTGTCTGCGGTGATACCCAGTGTGTCGGGGTGACGCTGCGTTTATGCTCCAGTGAGTCGGAGTGTAGAGCGCTGGGTTGAGGCTGAAGGTGATGATCAGGAATGCGCGTCCGCTGCATGCTGATGGTCGGGATACCCGTTGAAGCCGTGGATGCTGGCTGGCTGTGTGACTCGCCGCTCGAAAGCTTGAGGAAGTGATGCTGATGACGTCACGCTGAGGAAAAGTTCACTCATCCTCCATAGAAAAGGATCCTCCGACCAGACGGGTGTTGTGTCTGGTGGGCTACTGCCCGACGGTTGATGTCGGGACGTTATCTATATGCTAGTCGCGTGGTGAACTCTAATTGCGCGATGCAGGATTGCGTGACGTCATGTCATTGATGCGTAGTTCATATGTGGCGATGTAGATGCCGCCACAACGTAAGTACAGTACAACCCAACTGATGGTTGCGCTTTGTGGAATAAATCTTTCTATTCTATTCTATTCTATTCTATTTGAGGAATAATTTAGTTGCGCCTTGAGTTATACCCCCTCAGATTAGATAACAGACGGATTTTTAGTCTCTAAAAGTTCGTGTTCGTGTCGGGTTAATACTGATGTAGGTATTGTAACATTACAAATAGCCGTGAGGGCTATAGGTAAATCATAAATTAAAATTAATAGTAAAGTTGAGAAGTTGAAGAAGTAGGTCAACAGCGAGATCTTGCGTTGAGCACCAGGATCAGCAGGAAACCAAGACACAGTTAGTATTTGTATGTGTTGTTAGTCATAGTATTGAAAATGATAGGGCATAGGCCATGATAATGGTGCAAGCCATTAAAATACCGTTGTTTTAGAAACTTCTTGCCTAGTTTGCAAAATATGTTTAAGGACCTAATTCAATTATGATTAAAAAATATTTTAATAGCAAATATACTCATAAGATACCTACTTGATAAGGTTTCTAGAAAACAGACGTTAAAGAGTATTTTAAAGCGTCCCTACACTTACGGTACTAATCTTACATACCCACTCAAACCCAGAATAAGTTTACCGTGGACAAAACAATAAGCAGAGTTGGTTTCGTGCAGGAATTTAACACGCGATCCGTTTTGCAGAAATCCAATCGTTTTGACAGTGCAGTAATTGAGTTGTCATAAATATGTTACCTACTACCATAGACTTATAAAAAAAGATGGACTCCGCGCCACGCATATCGAAAGTGAAGCACCGTACCGATCTATGTGTGCGTGATTTGAGTACCTGCAAAGACGCCGTCGCTCGTGTTACGTAATGGCGGCCGGTCGCCATACTATGATGTAAATGTGTGCGCGAGGCGTGTTTGTACAAACGGTCCCGGCATACTTACTGTGCTTCACTTTCGATATGCGCAGCGCGGAGTCCATCTTTTTTTATAAGTCTATGCCTACTACAAATCTTTTAGAGTAATTGATTCGAGTGGTTTTATGCAAGCGGTTGCCATGATTTATAAGTACCCATTTACGCTACGCTACGCTACGTAAAGCTTATCATTGGTTTAATTTATTTAACAACATTGTTCAAATACATAATATAATAATAATTATGTACATACATGGCATATCAGAATCATAAGAAAGAATCATAGCCATCAAAAAATTCGTCCGCATCGCTGTCAACAGTAAAAGTGCCCAAAATGCTGGCAGTATTGCCACGTTGTGTGGCAATGCTGATTCCTACTAGTAGACTCAACGTATGTACACCGGCCTATTGTTGAGTAATTTTAGTTCAAAATTTGTTGGAATCGCTATCAAACCCTAAAGAGTAAATATTGAATTTACAATTTGTAGTAATCTAATTATGTTTCTATTTTACGTTGAATCTATTATTCTATTTGGTACATTTTACGCCCATTTTACCAAACTAATTTAGTAGCGGGGTTAGTAACTTAGAGAAGTTTGTAAAGTCCGAAACAAAAGTCGATTAATACTTGTGTTTTGTAATTCTTACTATTGAAAAAAATACTTCATTAAAATCGGAACAGATGTTAATTTTAAAGAAAATGAACTCTTCATCACTATCACTATCATCATCACTATCACTATCACTATCATCACTATCACTATCACTAAATCACTGCATCACTATCACTATCACTACATATTATAAAACAAAGTCGCTCCGCTGTCTGTCTGTCCCTATGTATGCTTAGATTTTTAAAACCACGCAACGGATATTGATGCGGTCTTTTTTAATAGATAGAGTGATTCAAGAGGAAGGTTTATTATAATATAGTAGAGAAACACTGATCCTTTTTGGGGGTTTCTAATGTGATGTCGTAAATAAACACATTTTTTTGCGCTTACATTGCAAACGCTGGCTGAACCCTACGAGAACGATCAAAATAATGTACTACAGTATTGTACACCTTAAAAAGGTCTGCAAAAAAGTCGGCGATGGTATCTGTCTATCTCTCAGGGATAACCCACAATAACCATTTTTTATCCTTTACTTTTTACGAGAATAATGGCTTATTTACGAAGCGATTTTAAGCAATACAGCATTAATACCAATTAAGTACCTTAAATACATTGTGCGTTTGCTATAGATCAATATTGCCCTTTACAGCATGTAATTTAAATTAATATTTTCGAAGATATTAAAGATTTAAAATGCAGGGACATAGCGCGCGGCGGTACATAAATAGCGCGTCGAAGGCCGGGCTTCGCCCTTTAGCACTTTATGATTAACAGGCTTCTTGATTGACTTTTTGTATAGAGAGGGTCTAAAATACAGTCATCAGCCATGATGGCAATACAAGAAGTATTAACAGCATGATTGTTTACGGCTTATTGATTTTAAAAGCATAAAACCTTACACAGTGGGACGGGAGATTTACTAAAGTATACCATAAGGCCGCCACGTCAACAGGACGCCAACGAGAACGAGATGAGGGTACCGAAGTAACGATCAACACAAATTTACTATGGCCGCGTGTCCACCGCTTGAAAAAAAAATACTTTGAATATTTCCAATTATTGGTGGTTATAATTATCCTGCCATTAAAAATCTTAAGGACTAGTTTCATCTACTGCATAACCCTACCAGGAACCCAATCAATCTGCCTAGGCTTTTCCCAACTATGTTGGGATCGGCATCCAGTCTAACCGGATGCAGGTGAATACCAAAATTTTACATGGAGCGACTGCCTGTCTGACCTCCACAACCCAGTTACTGGGTAACACGACACCCCTTGTTAGAACTGGATCAGACTTTTGACCTTCTGACGACCCGTAACGACTGTCAAAGATCCAAGAATGACAGCCGGGACCAACGGCTTAACGTGCTTTCTTAGGCTCGGTATGTTAAGATGGTCACCCATCCAAGGGCCAAACGCGGCAAGCGTAGCTTAACTTGATCGATCGACCCATGCGGCTGTTATTACTAACGAGGAACTCAACATATGGAATTAAATTATACTAATCCCTTCGAACTAACGGGAAACTGTTGTGAATTGTTAAATAGTTTAATATAAACATGACTGTTCAAGGCTACGAAGTTAGGACCTGCCCAAAACTGCTGAAATTGAGGAAGGTAGTAACTTCCCTTTAATGCTCGGTTCCGGCTTAATGCCCTTGTGATTTAGAAAACATTTAATATTATTTAGGCAGTACCATAGAAATATAAAAAACAGGAGAAGTGGCAAGCGGGCTAAAATGTGAAAATGCTCAGTATGAGCCGTTCATTAATAGTACAAATTCCGTCTCCGCGAACTAGTGCGCTTTCGACTGTGACCTTGACAATTTATAAGAATGCCGTGTTGTTCAGTGGTTTCTTGTAAAAACCGAAGCCATGTAAATCATGGAATCACTTTCCATTATGTAAGTAGAAGTATTTTACCGTATTTGTCTTGAAAGTGACAGTCTTGAGAGTGTCCGAAAGTGATGAACATGGAAAAAGTGGAGACACAGAGTTCCGATACATTTTAACATACTGGGCACATCTCCTTTACTACCGTTACCTGACACTTCGGGTAAAAACTAGCGTTATTTTATGTTATGCATGTTATGTTACTATTTTTTAACCATTTTTAGGGTTCCGTACCTCAAAAGGAAAAAACGGAACCCTTATAGGATCACCCGTTTGTCCGTCTGTCTATCTGTCTGTCTGTCAGTCTGTCAAGGCCGCTTTTCTCAGTAACGCGCGAAGGTATCAAGCTGAAATTAATATCAAATACGAAGGTCTGTGGTCCCTTAGAGACCTAAAAAGATCAAACTTCTAAGTCAACGCAATAAAATAATACGGCCATTTATGCGACATTTTTTGATACTCGCAAGTAATTCAAAACCTATAGGGTACTTCCCGTCGTCCTAGAACCATGAAATTTGTCAAGAAGCAAGGTCTCACTACACAAGTAAAGGAAAAAGTCCGAAAATTGTTAATTTGTAATTCTATCACATAAAAAATATTTCAAAGTTGTCAGTTTATCAAGAGCCTTTTTCTCAGGAATGCGTAAAGGTATCAAGTTGAAATTAATATCAAATACGTAGGTATATAGTCTCTTCAAGTCCTAAAAAACTGAAGCTTCTAAGTCAATGCAATAAAAAAATACGGCCATTATGCGACACATTTTGATACTCGCAACTGTCGCAAGTAAATGAAAACCTATAGGGTACTTCCCGTTGACCTAGAATAATGAAATTTGGCAAGAAGCAAGGTCTCCCAGCACAAGTAAAGGAAAAGAAAGAAAGAAAGAAAAAACGTTTATTTGCGGTAAACATGACACAAACTACAATAAAATAAAATAACTATTTCGGTGGCAAAACGGCCACCGAAAAAGTTCGAAAATTGTGAATTTGTAATTTTATGACATAAAAAAATGTTTTTTTGTTATCCAATGTTAAGTTTCTTTTTGGGATAAATTCTTTTCAACTACGGAACCCTTCATTGTGGGTGGTCCGACACGCACTTGTCCGGTTTTTAGGGTTTCGTACCTCAAAAGGAAAAACGGAACCCTTATAGCATCACTTCAGTTAGTCTGTCAAGACCTTACGTTCACACATCTGAGGGTCAATTCTCGTATTTTTAACTACGTTCGCAATATCATCTCAAGACTCAATCTGTCAAAAATTGTATAGCGTTTACCTAAATTTTTGACATTTGATTGACGCTGGCATGAGATTGTGAACGTTTTTAGGTACGAGAATTGCCCCTCTGGTCATACACGCACATTTTGAGTACTACGCACCTGACCTTTCTGAAGAACATCACCAATTAATTATTAGTTTCCACCAATACTAGTCAGAAAAAGTAATCGCTTTATCTTACCCGTCAATCTCACACGAGAAATGACCAAATAAGATACAACATTCTGGCCTTTGTATCTTAGAACATTGATATAATTCCCAAGACGCTCTCTGGGCCATGTCCTAACTAAATCGGTCGCGTTCATTTTGTTCAGCGAACCCGAACACATCGTCGCGCCGCCAGAGGGCGCTTTCCAGTTTTTCCATAGACAGACAGAATTGTATAGATTAGTTATCACCTTATGAGATAGCAATATTAGTCTTTCGCAGTCACTTCTAAACTACTGTCTCACGTAGTCGGCTAATACTTTCTAAATAAATCTTACCATGACAGCCGTTTGCTTCAGATGTAGGCTAAACACTGGGGTCAGACAAAAAGTTCGTACTTGTACACGAAGGATATAAATAGTATACAGGATAAGTTTTTAAGCAGTGCGCACACAGGGTGTTCCACCCATGAATATGAACAACTTTTACTATGGGACCAAACCTGAAATTGCGAGAAAAAAAAAATCTGCATTTTCACGAGTTTGGTGTAGATAAATGTACTGAACAGCAGATTTTTTTTTTCGCGATTTCACAGTTAGTCCCATAGAGAAAGTTGTTCATATTATTCATGGGTAGAACACCCCTTGAAAATCCTGTATAATATATTTCTTACTATAATCTAGTAAGTGCGGCTCTCTCATTATTATTATTATCTAGTGACTTGTCTATTGTTTTATAAACATAATGAATGAGCGAATTGGCGCGACCGATCGCTTCGGTTAGGACTCCGGTTAACACCGATGCGTCTTATATCTGACGTCTATAGGAAGCGGCAACTTGACCTATATACGATAAATAATCGAGGGAACACTCGTGTTTGCCCACGGATTTGTCTGTTAACATAAAATATTGTTATTTGTTCTGTATGTTCGGGATGTTTGCTGTTTATATTCACGATTTGTTTAACTAGGTTTATATATGAATATGTTATTCGGACTGTTGGATTGCTATGGGACTTGGTAGGTACGCATTTGTACTTGTTAAATATTTGCTCTGTTTTTTACCCAAGGGTTTTGGCAATATGATAGACTGTAGCGTCATTGAAAACTGCACGTAGACTGAGTCAAGACTGATTTTAGGGTATTGTCTTGTTTGCCATAAAGTAATTTGTACTTATTATTGTTTTCCATAATCGTCCCCCGTCATAACATTTGTTTGCACTATTATAATTTATACTAACAACGCTTGTCATATTAACTTATTAGTCATAACTTTTATTTGCCATAAAATTATTTCCCATAATAACATAATACATGTGTTATAATCATTAGTTTCTATAAGTTACACATTACATAATCGGTACTTGACATAAGCAACATTTAATCGAATGTCCTAAGTATTGATATTTATGACCTCCATTTTTGGTGAATCATTTGGGTTAGGTTAGAATAGTGACCATTACCTCTATTGCTGGTGAATTATTTGGGTTAGGTTAGGTTAGAACAGTGACCATTACCTCTATTGCTGGTGAATCACATGGGTTAGGTTAGGTTAGGTTAGAACGGAGAACACGGCGCAGCACTCGCTGGAGGTGTGTCCGTCGTGGTTCGAGACGCGAAGCAATCTCGTGACTGTGATCGGACCGGACCTCTCGCTTCCCGGCTTGGTTAACGCCGTGCTGGGGGATGAGAGGTCATGGGCAGCAGTCGCCTCCTTCTGCGAGCACGTCATGTCCCAGAAGGAGGCGGCGGAGCGCGCACGGGAGGACGATCCTCACGCGGCGCCGCTCCGACGACGGAGGAGGGGTCGAAGAAGACGTCAGTATGATAGTCATCTCCGACTCCTCCCAGGTGGAGGCCAGCAGGCAATAGGTGTGGGGGCACCTTTGCCTGTATTGTACAGGCCTCCACCAGTGTCGGACGGAAATGGCCAGGTGTTCCCGGCAATTACCACAGCCCCCCAGGCTGGGGGCCGCCCGCCAGCTAGGCGGGCATGCGCCGGGAGGGTTGTGGAAGTAAAGGTTGAGCCGGTTTCCCATGGCCCTCCCATCACGGCAATGTGGGAACACCGCTGAGTTTTAGTGGGTATATTGTCATTCCGACAGGAGTCCCACATACCCCGTTTCGTCCCCCACGAGCGCGGATGCGTAACGCATTTCTCAGCGTCAAAAAAAAAAAAAAAAAGGTTAGGTTAGAACAGTGACCATTAACGTGACCGTGCTAGTATGGGCAAATGAATATTATGGTGAATAAATGTTATGGAAAACGACATTATTGAAAATGGTAATTATAGCAAATAGGTTTATGGATTTTTATTATTATGACGGTTGAATGATTATGACCAATGAAATTAGTGTAAATGATTTTATGTCATTTCACGATTATGGCAACAGGAGCATTATGACTAATGAAATTATGTCAAATACAATTATGGCATATGAAATTATTGCATTCTAAATTATGGCAAACATGAGTAAACCTGATTTTAGATGGAGTTTCGTTGTATGAAAACAATGATGGCAGGGTAAATCGTGTGAAATTATTTGGTTTTTCCAGGAAGAACTGTAAAGATATATTTACACGGTGCAAGTTTATTGCCTGTAGTATACCATAAAATCGAAGGGCAATTAACTGGCACCGTCTAAACAACACGTACAATATTATTGCACGATGTGGGTAAATTAGTTGTCGTTCAAAACTGGTATTCGTGTAAACAACACGTATACGGCAGCGCAAATACGGTAAGAACTTGAACTTATTTGAACCAATTGTACAAAGACAACTCTATTTTAGACGAGTCATAACTTGCATGCAATTATTGCCTTGCAATTTTATTGCCTGGTGTAAAACGTGCCTTCAATTATTTTATGCCATTTTATGAAATCGCACGCGCGTAAGCACTTGCATGCAATTCTTGGATGGCAATAAAATTGAACGTGCTTTATAGCATGCGATTATTGCTCTTCTTTTTTTCCTGTGGCAACACTACAGCTAACAGCTGATTTGAATTTGTTCTTGATAATTTTAGCTTAAATATTTAAATTTTATGTTTGTAAGGCCTATTTCCAATTACTCATCAAGTAAGTAGGATAATACTGTGTATTTTGTATTAGATTCACATACTAAGTGCAAAATAAGTGATATTATATCAATGTGAATCGGTTACAGTTGCCGGCACAAGTGAATTTTTGCATTGTCATCTAGTTATCAGGTACAATATTCAGTAATTTACTTTCTTTTATTTTGTTTACGTGTTATATCATTACACCAGCAACTTATTTCACTTTTAATACGGTTACTTGTTGATGCCAATGACCTTTGTACGTAAACATAACCCTAATTTGGTTTGATGACAGAACTCCTTGCTTGTCATCTAATCTAAATTTCGAAATTTCGTTTTCTTTTTAAACTAATCATCTTTTAAACTGCTGCTACAACTACCTACTCTCTTCTAATTTGTTTGTCTTTTCCTTATTAATAATGATGACTCGCAGCGCCCGTGCTCGCCATGAAGAGTCCAAACTCAGCCAGGCTTTGAGCGAACTAAAGGCGTCAAAGGAGTACTGTGACCAACTAAATAAGGAAATAAATGACAATGAAAGAGTGCTCTTTGATGCCCATGAATTGAATAGGAAGTTAAAAAATGAAATGGCTCAGATACATATTCAATACAATGATGCCATAGAAGCCCGGGATAGACTCCAAATTGTTGTGGACGGGTTCAGCCAATGTAGCATAGAGTATGAACAAGCTCTTAGTCACAAGCATTTACTTCAACAGCAGCTGCATGAGGCTCAAAGTCAGATTACAGAACTTGAGACCACAAATCTTAACATCACTGCCTCGCTGAATCAAAGTCTGTTCAGCGAATTGGTGTCTATTGCCCCGTCAATGGTTTCTGCCATAAACTCCACATGCAATATTGATTTGACAGGTGATGATGAATCAGAATCATGTAATTCAGTAAGGGTAGTCACCAGTAAAAACAAGCTAAAAAAATACATTAAAATTAATAAATACATTGTAAAAACTCAAAGAATGGTAAAAAAACAAAAATTCTTCACCAAAAATGTTAAACTTCATAGAGATAGATTAAATTTAGTTAAACAATTAGATAACTATTCTTTTAATTTGGAGCAAAGCAATAGGAAATACAACATTGACACACAGGCCTTGCAATCTCAACTTGACCATCTAAAGGAGAAACTTAGTTTAATGACCGACAAGTATAATACCTCCGAGGATCTGATAAGGGAATCTGTGTTGGCTATGAATGAGCTGGTTAACTCACAAACCAACAACTGTGAGTGTTGTCAAACAGCGTCCAATGTACCTACACCAGACCATTCATCGTCAAAATGCAATACCACCTTTCCGCAGCCTTGTGTTGATTTGACAATTCCTGTTATTAATAGTTCCAATAAAAAACATTGTAACTAAACCAATTGTAAATAATGAAATTGTATTATTTTGTGATGAGATTGGAAAGGATTTAGGTCACTTGTTGATACATAATTATCCGGGACACTCAATAATTAATTACTGTATGCCTGGTTGTTCCTTACTTGATATTATGAAAGAAATTATTAAATGTAACTTTAGTCAGGAAACAACATTATTAATTTTTATGGGAAATAGGGGAAATGTGAACAAAGGGAAATTGCTCAAATATCATAAAACATTGTGCAACCTTAGATTGAAAAAAATTGTGTTGTTTACATTCCCTTATAGTAACAGTTTGCCACAGGAAGAAAATAACATAAGATTTGACATTAACATGACTTTGCACAATTTGACATATAATGATAGTCTATTCCATTTAATTGATACTAACAATTATGTTAGTAATTTGTATTTGACAAAAGATAGACATAATATTGTTATGTACTATCTTTCTAATTATCACAAAAGACAGATAGCTGTGTCGCTATCATATTTTTTTTCTATTTCAGCCAAAAATTTGGCTAAACAACTTGCTTCTTTTGAGCAATGCAATGACATTTTAAACAATTCTGCCAATAATTTGGCCACAATTATTAATGACATTGATTTTCATTTAAATTAGAAATTAGGACAAAAGAGGCAACCTCTTGCAAAAATGTAAGGAAGGTAAAATCAAATAAAAGTGTAAAAAATTTAAATAGTATCAACCTGGTGCATCAAAATATTCAAGGTTTTTTGAACAAAGATTTAGAAGTAGAATTATTCCTGAATTGTAACGATATAGACATTCTTTGTTTGACAGAACATTGGCTTAAAAGCCACCAGTTCATGTTCAATTTTAGTAATCACCAGGTTGGTAGTTCGTTCAGCAGAGTAAATGCTATACACGGTGGCTCATTAATTTTAGTAAATAAACAGCTTAAATTTAAAGATCGTAAGGATATTGTGAGCCTATCTGTTGAGCGGACAATTGAATTAGCCTGTATAGAATTGGAGCAGTTCATTATATTAAGTGTGTACAGGCCTCCATCAGGATTGTATGATTGTTTTGAGAAGGTTATGGATGAAGTTTTGCACAAAATCTATAATTCTAACAAGTCTATCATCACTTGTGTTTATTTTAATGTTAATTTGTTAGAAAATTCTGGGTCAAGTACTAAAATTATAAGTTTGTTTCAGTCATACAATCTTGCTAACCAATTTTTAGAGCCCACTAGAATAACTCCCACTAGTGCCACATGCCTAGATAACATTTATACAAATATTACACCAACCCACAAAGAAATTATTAATTTATTAGACTCAGATCATTGCGGACAATTGATTACCATTCCAAATCTAATAAAAAAAAATACTAAAAAGGATATCACTGTTAATCCAAAAACAGCTGATCGTTTGGAATCATTTAAAACTAAACTTTTGAGTAAATTACCACTTTTGTCAACTAATGATGACCCTAATGAACAATATAATGATTTTTTTAATATGTATTGCACACAATTTGATAACACTTTCATTCCAAAGGCATTCTCGGTTAATAATAACACTTGCTTCAGTGACTGGGCCACCATTGGTATACATAAAAGTAGAAAACGACTTTATGAGTTGTATGATGAACGGACTTGTATTAACACTGCTGAATTTAATTTATATGTTAAGAATTATTCTAAATTATTTAAAAAAGTTTGTTGTATGGCCAAGTCACGTTACTTGAGTACAAAAATTAAAAATAGTAGTAATGTAATAAAAATGACATGGAATATCATTAATAGCGCAACTGGAAGGTCAAGCAACCGAAGTAGTGACTACAGCCTTGCTATTGATGACAACATAATTAAATCAGATTCCCAAGTCGCCGCGGCCTTTGAAAAGTTCTTCGCTGAGATTCCCGTATCAACTACTAAATCTCTAAGGTCATCACCCACTGCTGCAGAGTCTTTACTTAAAGAAAACGTTTCAGTTTGTGATTCTGAGTTTAAATTCCAATATGTTACCTGTAGAGACATAATTAAAACCTTTCACACGTTAAATATTAAAAAGACTGCTGATCTATGGGGTAATTCTGTGGACGTTGCTAAATCAATTATAAACATTGTAGCACCTACTTTAGCAGTTATTTTTAACAATTGTATTGACCGTGGTGAGTTTCCTGATCTTATGAAATATAGTAAAATAATACCGTTGTTTAAATCGAGTAGTACATCTGACCCTACTAATTATAGACCTATTTCAGTGCTACCTACTTTTAGTAAAATTTTTGAAAAAGTTATTTTAGATCAACTGCAAAGATTTTTTAATAAACATAAATTATTACATAACAAACAGTTTGGTTTTACAAGGGGTCGTTCGACTACTGATGCCGGTGTTGAACTTTTAGGTCATGTTTATAATGCATGGGAGGATAAATGCGATGTTTTGGGCATTTTTTGTGATTTGTCCAAGGCATTCGACTGCGTTCTTCATGAAACATTAATCAGGAAACTGCATCACTACGGAATCCGGAACGCCTCTCTGGATCTTCTCACTTCTTACTTAAGTGATAGGATTCAAAGAGTTGATGTTAACGGGAAAAGATCACCCGGATCCGTAGTAACAATGGGGGTCCCCCAAGGCTCAATTCTTGGCCCGTTTTTGTTTCTTATTTATATTAATGACTTGCCTTACCTCATAAAGGATAATCATGATATAGTGTTGTTTGCAGATGACACTTCACTTTTATTTAAACTCAAACGTCAGCAGCTGGTTACTGACAATGTAAATAGCGCCCTCGCAAAAGTAGTTAACTGGTTTAATGTTAATAACCTACTTCTTAACGAGAAAAAAACTAAGTGTATTAAGTTCACTATACCTCATGTTAGACAAGTAAAAACTAGTGTTCTCATAAAGGGTGAAGAGTTGATTCCCGAAGATACCACAGTGTTCTTGGGCATAACTTTGGATGCCAAACTTCAATGGGGCCCCCATATAGATAAATTGTCGAAAAAGCTTAGCGCTGCAGCATACGCCGTTAGGAAAATTCGTGATTTAACTTGTTTAGAGACAGCCCGTTTAGTTTACTTTAGTTATTTTCATAGTGTGATGTCGTACGGTATTCTGTTGTGGGGAAATGCCGCCGATATTCAGACAATTTTTGTTTTACAAAAAAGGGCTATTCGTTCAATTTACAAATTAAGTCCCAGACACTCCCTCAGAGATAAATTTAAAGAAATTAATATAATGACTGTACCTTCTCAGTATATCTATGAAAATCTTTTGTATGCTCATAAAAATATCAATTTGTTTAAAAAATACAGTGACGTCCATAATGTGAATACTAGAAACAAACACAAATTTGTTGTTCCTACAACCAGGCTGAAGAAAATAAGTGGTTCGTTTAGTTGCCAATGTATACGTTTTTATAATAAACTACCTAGCCACATTCAAGAACTAAGCCTTAATAAATTCAAAAATTGTATAAAGCGGAAACTTTGTCAGAAAGCCTTTTATACTGTCAAAGACTATATTGAGGACAAAAAGGCTTGGGTTTGAGCTGCTCCAATAAATTTACACTATTAATGTTGATTTAAATACCTTTTTACATATTCTATACAATGACATGAATATTTTGTTTGTTATACTATTTTTAATTATTGTGAATGTGAAGACTACGTGGATCATTGTTTTTTATTTATTTTATCCTTTTCTCAGTTTTAGTTATAGTCTGACAGTTTGAGTAATTTATGCGGCCTACCCAAATGTCTTTTCTTTGGTATTGTTCGTCGAATCGTTAAGCTCCTTAAGTTTTGAGTTGAGCTGCACGATTACTGACAAATGCGTGCACTGACTGGACAGGTCCACTCAATCTGTGTGGTTCTTTCATCAAAAGACCATTTCTGACTGCAATCTACATGGTCTTCACATGATCTGACCAAGATTATGTCTGGACTTTAAAAGAGACTGTGACCTCTGAGTTTGTTTCGGCGTTTCTTCTCAGAGTAGTCAGATAGGAAACGTCGAACTCATCTAGTTAAAAAAAAAAAATGTTTGACGTGTAAAAGTGTTTGTACAAACCTACTTACAGAAAATAAATCATTTATCATTTATCATTTATCACTTGAACGTTCCAGAAGCTTGCACTTTTCTAATGCGTGCACTGTCTTAGCTGCAAATCCACCACCAAACCACAAATCCTATTCCAGCTGCTGAAATGAAATAGGTACTTCGACGGTTTATTGTAACCATCATTGTTGATTCCCAAATTCAGTCAGTACTAATGTGAAAGGGTCAATTGCTATAATAATAATGATTAATGTTCAATTCTGTTTAATTTGTTACAGCAATAGTTTGTCACGTTTTCACAAAGGGTTGACGATCATCAATCTATAGCATAAACTAAGTTTGAGGCATACCCGGACATTAATATTGTACTAACTCGCAATGTTTGCAGTTAATCATTTATGTACTAATCGGGTGTATCTACACCACCATAATTACTATGTATGTCTTGTAGAGGCAATATGACGTCGGTTTGAATTATATTATTACTGTTATGTAAGTAGCATAATAAAAGTTCCTTCTAGTTGTGTACTCTTAAATTATATAGTGTACTAATTATTAGTACACTATTAGAAGGATTTTTCTTAGAACGTTGAAAGGGGGCGCTCCTAAGTCCTAAGAAAAATCCATCCGTTAGAAAGAAAAATTGTGCAATTGTTTTGTGAAATTTATAAAAAAAAACCAGCTAAGTGCGTGTCGGACCACGCATGAAGGGTTTCGTATCTAGTTGAAAATAATTTATACCGCAAACATACAAGTTGAAAAACATGTTCTCATACATTGATAAACATCACGGTCAATTCTCCAACTGCAAATTTAAGTTTGTAATCCCAAATATATTTTTTTTATGTGATAGAATTACAAATTAAGTGACTTTTTTCTTTACTTGTGCTGCGAGACCTGAGGGTCAATTCTCGTATTTTTAACAGCGTTCGCAATCTCATCTCAGTCTCAATCTGTCAAAAATTGTATAGCGTTTACCTACATTTTTGACATTTGATTGACGCTGGCATGAGATTGTGAATGTTTTTAGGTACGAGAAAGGCCATATCTGGCTTCTTGCCAAATTTCATGATTCTAGGTCAACGGTACAGGTTTTAATTTACTTGCAAGTATCAAAATATGTCGCTTACATGGCCGTATTTTTATCATGATCCCTGAGCCCATTGAAGTATCGCCACTAGCGGAATCTATTTAATTATATTGTCTATAACTAAGATCAACAATACTACCACAATATTTGTAATTAATCACTAAGTTATCGGGTTTACCACCACATGCTCTCATATGTCTTGTCAAGGCAATTTGGCTCTAGCTTGTATTACATATTATGATTTGTATCTAGATAATATTGAACAGCCTTGGGACGAATAACGGGGTAATGAACTAAGTGCTTTCTAGAATTATTAGTAATTTTTATAAGAACTCTCTCAAGAATTGCGGTATTTTGAATGTTAAATGAAAAGATGCTTTTTTGAAAAATGAAATCAATTGGCGAACTTATAAAAATACTAGCATTTCCCGCGCGGCTTCGCCCGCGTGGATGTAAGAATATACACACGGGAACGTACTACAGGGAAATCCTTCCTTATTCCTTGTGTACACAGGACAAAGGAGTTAAGTAACCAGACACGCACACTACAAAACTATATCCTACTGTACGTACTGCTCACAATGACAGCCTCGCACACATCCCATTCATAAAGTGAGTGCGCTGACGTCTTTTAAATGATAGTGTAACATATTTTCGCAATGTAGGATAGTTGCTCTCGTGGCGCAACAGGTAAGCATTCAACCTACAGTGACAGAATGATCTGAGTTCGAGCCGCGAGTTTACTAAAATATTATTTTTGAGATTTTGTAATTTAAAATGAATATACTAACTGAATAAAGCGATATTCTGACCAGTTTGAGAATCTACCACAAGTTTCTCGCCTACTCAAAATTATTTCCCAGTTTAGAAGCTAACTACCCGCTTTAAAAATATATTCCTGCCTTTAATTGTGAACTTATGTAGTCAGTCTGCATTAGCAACTACACATTATACTCTTTCTTTTGCACTTGAAGTTTGTGATTGTGATATATTGATTAATTTAGACCATGCATCATTTAACAAGATTTCAAAAAGCTCAGATTATTGTTTTGCATGAGAAAAAAAATATTTCTATTAGTGAAATCGCAAGGCGCCCAATGCTATCGGTGAGTGAAATTATTATTAGAATGTATTAATTTATTATGTCACCGTGATCCCACCCAGTAGTTTTATTATGATTGTCTGTTGTATCTCATTTAACGAATTGTGGATATGAATAGTTGAATCTAATAGGAAATGACACCGGAATAGTTGAATTTAGTATAATGAGTGGCTATGCAGTTAACAAATAAATACATTTTTGTTAACTGCATAGCCACTCATTATATCGATAATTATTTAATCATTTCCATTATTGGTTTACACAGTATTATAGTATTAGTTTTTTATCTGTGTTTTGTAATAAAATATTCAAAAATAATGAATATGTTTGTAAATGATTAGATAATAATAATAAAATACAATTTTAAAAGATTTCATTTTTTTTCTAAAATATTTAAAAATGTAAATTGCATGTATGGTAATTAAACAAAGGATTTCTATTCTAAATAAAGTATAATAATATTGTTTAATACTTTTTAGAAAAAATAAAAAAAATACATTTTATATGTGCACCAATGAATAAAGTAAATAATAAGTGTCATTATTATATTATATTATTTTTTATTTTTTATAAGTATGATATTATGTATTTCCTAGGTCACTCGCCCTGCCTTTTTATTTCTATTTTATCGTATTATAATTTTTATTATTACTGACCACTAGCCTTATATATCAATTGTATATAAATATATATTCTCTGCATTGTATTTATATTGTGTAACTTTTATTTCGTAATTTATAATTTGGGAGGTGTATGTTTAGACCTAATATTTTCACTTTTTTTTTTTTAGAGAAAAACCGTTTGACTGTGGGTGCATTGTCACTGAGACAAGCGAAATAAACCGTCGCCTGCCTGGACCGACACCATTGGCTTACACAAATGTTTCGCCTCGGCATCGTGCGTGAGATTGTTGCCACCCATACATCAGATCCATTCGCTTAGACCAGCATAACAGCAGCAGCACACAACGTCATTATGCAAACTGTACGGAACCACCTGCAAGCAGACGGTTTGACATGTTGCAAACCGACGCGTAAAATTTTGTTATATACCGTGCACCGTCAAAATCGCGGAATATCGGCACTTCGATTGACAAAACAATGTCGTCATAATTACTGATGAAAAATGTCTTCGTCGAAAATCACCACCGACTTATCGTAACATACATATTATATACTACCTTTAAATTTCAGACATTTAAACGTTTTTAAATCTATTATTTTCCTAGAAATAATTAATAATGGTTGGTAATAATTATAATACCTACTGTTCCCGATACAGGTGGTAAATGTTTTTATTTTAATTTTAATTTTCAAAAATGTAGGTAATTCATATCTGTATATAACTGAACTAGCGACCCGGCCCTGATTCGCACGGTTTTTACGACTTGTTAAAACATGAAGGTTTCTATAATATATAAGTTAAATATTTATCATGATAGTGAAAACCGCATCAAAATCTGTGGCTTTAGAAGAACAACGCGGCTACACAGACAGACATGAAAAGCGACTTTATTTTATAATAGATACCTAAACGAAATACTTAATACTTTCACAGCATATTTAGCCATAATAAATTAAGTCGGCGGTACTGTGTAGGTAGGAGTGTGTGAGTGATGTTATTGTTACTGGATCAGATTATATTTGTTATCTATGTGACATGTTTATTCACTCCGCCCATTGTTGTATACATATTATATAATGGTATAAAAAGATGTAATAGCATGTTCTAAACATATTGTTGTATTTATAATAAAACATGTTTTACTTTTGATGTTCTTTTTTTTAAATAAAGATATTTATTAAAAATGGTTTTATTTATTTAAGCAATTTTAAATAAATAAAACATTTTCTTAACAAAAATTGTTCTAATTGCTTTAGCTTAAAATAATAAATCGCAAAAAGAATCATCACTTCAGAGATTTGAACTCACACAGTAGTACTCAGAAGTATGATGCCTTATTCGTTGGGCTACGAGCGCTTAAGTTTTCAACGCGAAATTATGTTATACTATAATTGAGAAGACATTAGCGCACTCACTCGCACATGAACGCGATGTGTGCGTGAGGGCATTGTGTGCTGTACGTAATAAATCGTTTTAACAGTAGCGATACAGTTTTGTAGTGTCACGCACACTACAACACTGGTTACTTATCTCTGTTGCAGAGTGTACATTATAAAGGAAACAAATAAAATAAAATTAAAAAAAAACCTCTGTGCAAAATTTCAGCTTTCTAGGTTCAAAGGTTTGGGCTGGACGTTGATGAGTCAGTCACTCAGTCAGTCAGGACTTCTCTTTTTATTTATACAAGGTGTTAAAGTAGTTCCGTGCCATAGATTAGGGGTAGGTTCTGTATCGATTAAGAAAGCTAGGAAAAAAAAAAATTAAAAAATGAAAAAAAAAAATGAAAATGAAAACAAAAAAAAAAATATTGCAACATCAACCTAATTTAGTACCTAGTAACTTTAAATAGCAATAATTTAGAATTAAAATTATTTTAGTATTCGGACGCGAGAAGTGAAGGACAAAATGACAACGCGTTCGATAGTAGGTAAGTATGAAATTAAAGCATTTATACAAATAAAATAATCAAATTTTAATTGTAAACGATTGCTATTTTACTGGTACTGGTACTGGTACTGAATTAGGTTGATCTTGCAATATTTTTTTTATGTGTTTATTTTAATTTCTTTTTTTTTCCTGGGTTCCTTTATCGATATTGAACCTACCCGTAAGCTATGGTACGCAACTACTTTAACACCCTGTATAGATAGATAAAATTATATCTCTGGTAACAAGCACATAATACTCGTACCTACCCCGAGATTGGCAATAGCTAGCGCCGTATATCTACTGGCGCATTAGCTACACTGCGACACAGACAAATTGAGTGCATTCACGACAACGACTGACACTTGAGTTAGTGCATGCTTATATTGATAATATCTAGTCTTGGACCGAAATCAATATTTATTATTTTATTTTCATCGAGGAGCTCGTGGCTAAATAATAACAGCCGCACTGGTCAATCCGTCAGGTTAAGCTATGCTTGCCGGGGTTGGTCAGTGGATGGGTGACCATCTTTACATACCGAGATTCCTCCGTGCCTCGGAAAGCACGCTAAGCCGTTGGTCCCGGCTGTTATTCGTGGATCTTTGACAGTCGTTACGGGTCGTCAGAAGCCCGAAAGTCTGACAACCAGTCTTACCAAGGGCTTCGTAGGCCAGACCATCGTATTACCCAATAACTGGGTTGTGGAGGTCAGATAGGCAGTCGCTCCATGTAAAATACTGGTATTCAGCTGCATCCGGTTAGACTGGAAGCCGACCCCCAACATAGTTGGGAAAGGGCTAGGCAGATTGATTGATTTTCTTTCCTGATCATTGTCAGCGCGTTAAACTGCACTGCAGAATTTGGCTCTCATTGCACGCGCGGACAGTACAACGCCTTGCGTGTGCAATTAATGCATTCAGGGTGCTGGTGGGGCTGTCCCGATTCTGCAGCGCATCAGGGATGTTCGCCGGGTCGCAAGTAGGCTGTTTTTTTTCTAATAAGCGAAAACGATGCAAATCCCTGGTGCGCATGGTTCGGGCTAGCTCCAGGATGCTGATCCTGAGGGGCGTTCGTGCAGAGGTTTGATTGTCAGTACCTGAACCATTGCTGTATGGTTCACATACTGAGCAATCGAGATTTGTAATTTCGTTTGTTCGTGTAAATTGTGTGTGCTTTATTTTATTTATTTTGTTTTATTTGTAAATGTTGTATTTTTTAGGGTTCCGTACCAAAATGGTAAAAAAGGAACCCTTAATATGGTCTCACTCAGTCTGTCTATCTGTCTGTCACAGCTGAATATCTCAAGAACTACTAATGCTATCAACTTGAAATTTGGAATAGTTTTATATGACGTTTACCCAACTATTTTGCAAATAAAAAAGAAATAAAAATATTTATATTTATTTATATTTTTTTTGTAACAGGTGCTGAAAGGGGGTCTTCAAAATTCAAAGTGGGGCTACTAGGGCATGTGGGATATCATATGAAAGAGCACTGTTTGCACATTCTTAAACATTTTTTTTTTTTTTTTAGGCAGCATAGTTTTCGATTTTTGATAAAAAAACTAAAAAAAAATACCGTTCCCCCCCTTATCTCCGAAGATTGCAAAGGGAAAAATCTGAAATTATTCTATGTGATAGAAGTTTATGTAAAGATTACAGGAAAAATAAAATGATGTCTCTAAATAGCACACTTTTTCAGAAATCGGAACAGAACCCTCGGTGCGCGAGTCCGACTCGCTCTTGACCGCTGTTTTTTTTTAGACTGATCCTTCGTTTGTCGAAATAAACGCTTTGTATTCTATTCTATTCTATTATGGAATGTGGCAGTGAAAATACTGTTCTAACGTACTCAATCTGCCTACCCTTTTCCCAACTATGTTGGGGTCGGCTTCCAGTCTAACCGGATGCAGCTGAATACCATATACTGTTCTAACGTACTGTGATCGTTAATTGTTAATTGTAATAAGTTTTGTTCATTTTCGTACTATTTGCAAGCAAGACAACGTTCTTTTCATACATGATTCGTTTTTCTGGAAAGTGAACCAAAAGAAACAAAAGTTACCACCGATAGTTTTGCACAGATGATCAGAAACCATGCTCGATGGAGGAGCTCGTGGCTCGTGGCCATCAGGTTAGGCTACGCTTGCCGAGGTTGTTCCGCGGATGAGTGACCATCTTTACATACCGAGACTCCTCCGTGCCTCGGAAAGCACGTGTAACCGGCGGTCCCTGGTTCTAGCTGTCATTCGTGTATCATTGACAGTCTTTACGAGTCGTCAGAAGCTCGAAAGTCTGACAACCATGCAGTCTTACCAAGGGGTAAGGCTAGGCATGATCAGAAATAATGCTCGAATAATGGTTAAAAAACACCTAAAAAATACTTCACATATTTTAGGATATACAGAAGTCAACAGAACAACATACCAACAGAATCAGTTCACCCAAAATAAAATAAACTCGACTCCCCAAATGTAAATCATTAAGATAAGTACCCTCAGACTCGAGGCCTCGGATGGCTTGCCGAGGCCAATCGTCCGTGAACGTGGATTTATGACGAGTGGAGGCCTCTGGCTTCATACAGATTGTAAATTGTTAATCCGTGATAAATTACACGTAAAATTGGTCTCAACCTCGGATCACGGAAACGAGAGGGACAAGTTGTAGTCTCATAGGAAATTGAGACCGTTTTACGGCTACGAAAGTCCTATTTTCGTTGAAAATCTAAACGCTGAGTTTGCACCGATTTTGAACAACTCTACCCGAGTTTTAAAGGGGCTCGTGGCTAAGTAATAACAGCCGCACGGGTCGCTCGATCACATTAGAATTTCTATGACCCAAACGAAGAGAACATAGTTTCGTTTTGCTTCGTTCACAGTGTGGCGCTTAAGCATAATAAATATCTCTTGGCTTATCTACGTTATTTCTTGAATCTTAGGTTTTAACGCTCAATTTGTTTAGTAGCGAGCTACTTGAATTGGTACCGGGTTCGATTTCCGTGTTAGAAAAAATAGGCTCTTTATTATGGGGGTAACGACGGTCGTTCACAAAATGAATATAAATACAATTTTTCTTATAAGATTGTATGTGATTATAAAGGCTTACAAAAGTTGAGAGTGTTTATTTAATGACACTTAGTTTTTATCGTTCCGTACCTCAAATGGAAAAAACGGAACCCTAACACTCGTGTCTGTCTGTCTGTCTGTCTGTCACAGCCAATTTGCTCCAAATCTAATGGACCGATTAAGTTATTTGGTACACATATGAATTTTTGTTACCGGATCACGGAAGTGTAATGTAACAAAATTAATTTTGAATATGGGGTCACTTCTAGGGGCCAAATAAGGAAATTTGAATAAAAAGTTTTGCAAACTGTACCGTGTGACATATCAAATGAAAGGGCTTACTGTAAGCTAGAGTCTCAATTTTTTTTTTTTTTATAATTTTAAAATAAATTGTTTTAAAGTTATAAAAAGAAAATACACTAAAATTGACCACCAAATATGAAGCTCAGTAGCTTCGGAGAAAAGGATGGACCTTTTCTCCGAAGCTACTGAGCTCATAATTTTGAAAAAATACAGAAAATAGTTCTATACCTATAGATTACAGGAAAATTTTTATGAAGTCTATGGTCTTAAAATAACATGATAAATCACTCAATATTGTGCGTAAAAATAAACATGTGCGGTTGGAATGTATGTATGTATGTATGTATACATGTTTTTCAACTACTCGTACAATGTTAAGTTTATTTTTGGGATAAATTTCTTTTCGACTCTTCTTTCAATTCTTTTGAAATAAAAAACGGCCAAGTGTGTATCGAACCTCGCACAATGGGTTCCGCCTTCATTGTGCGAGGTTCGACACACACTTGACCGTTTTTTATTTATTTATCCTTTTCTCATTTCTTTTTCCTAAGTGGTCAAAAGTGGACATAAGAAGCGCCGAAAGACGGATGACAAAAGATGGGTCTACGGGTAATCATGCTTATCGGATAAACACGGACAATATTGGCACAAAACAAGAAGGAATGGCATAAAAGGGGGCTTATGCGTTTCAGTGGACTGAAAAGGGCTGTGGATGATGATGGATGATAATCCTAAATGTGATGGATTACTGTAAATGACTGGCTACCTTAAAAAGTAACATTTTATGTATTTCAGTACCTGCATACCTATTCACAACGTTACGATTCGATACCGTATCGTAGTTGACACATGTACGATAACCAGAAGGGCAGTTCTCGTATTTTTAACAACATTCGCAATCTCATCTCAGTCTCGATCTGTCAAAAATTGTATAGCGTTTACCTCATTTTTGACATTTGATTGACGCTGGCATGAGATTGTGAACGTTTTTATGTACGAGAATTGGCCATCTGATTTCTGAACCGTAGGACTGTCAAAACGCTATTCACGGATCCGTACGGAAGGATTATTTTTTGAACCGATTGTAGGTGTGTTTAAGGGGAACGCTACGAAATGGTAGTAAATAGATAACTGTGGTAGAAAATGTAAAGTGGTACATAGACGTTATTTATTGGGTATTTCATTAAGTGCAACTATAAAATTATATCAAGTGACTATTAACAAAAAAGAAACAGTAAACAATGATTTTATTAATTAATAAAATGTACCAGTTTTCTATTAAACTTGCTTTGTAAACTTCAACTTTCTGTGTACCAAACCGGGAAAATAGTTTGTTCTCTATTTCAGGTTAGTTCTCTATTTCATGCTACATGAATATAAGCTCATTATAACTTAAATGTATCCACATTTTTAGACGATATTAGTGTTGCTGCTATTGTTAATAATAATTATTGAAGGTTAATGTAGTAGGTACCAAAGGGTGCTCAAAACTACACCTCGTTCTATGCATACACGCTCACAAGCACACATTTAGACCAAACTACAATTAAACTACACCTCATTACGTGCACACATGTTTTCGAAACCCGAAACGTTACTGTTGACAGCGCTATGTCTAGTATTTTATTTAGGTCTGATCTTAAAATGATATAAATATACTTGGATCTAAGCAGCGGACAAAACAATAATAAAACTTTACTTAGGTACTTAGGTACATTATGTAGTTAAATACTTCATAAAATGCTTAAATAACTATGTTTATAAACAATATTTATTATTCGATATCACTTCCGACAGCAAATACCTGTCGGAAGAATTGATGTCTTCATACCGTATACGAACTGTCAAAATTGTACGGTTACGGATTTGTGAATAGCGTTTAGCGGACTTCGTCGATATCAATGGCGTTCGATACGGTACGAAACCGTATCGTGTCGTTGTGAGTAGGTATGCTGGGCGACCGAGTTCTGCTCGGGTGAAAATAGAGAAAACGAATTTTCCCAGAAATGAGACATATACTACACCAGTTTAGGTAATTAAATAAAGGTAAACAAGAAAAAAAACACGTGTCTGGTTAACCAAATAAACGTTATACCTGTCACTTTAGTTTTCATGCTGCGACACAGTGGTACTCTTCAATTTAGCAACTTTATAATTCGTTGTATTACACTGCTAAATTGAAGAGTACAACTGTGTCGTAGCATGACGACTAAAGTGACAGGTATTACGTTAAGTCGATTAACCAGACACGTGGTTTGTTTATCTTTATTTAAATACCTAAACCGATGGAGTATAGCTAGATCGATTTTTCGCAACATATTGCAACTTTCATTAAAATCGTTAGAGCCGTTATTTATACCGTGATTAAGAATACATATGATATGATTATCTGTATACAATTATTGTTCATTTAATAGTATGAGATGAAATAAACTAGTTAAGTATGGCAGTTTCCTTATTGGCCTAATAAGATCGTGATGGGATAAAAACACTAGAGGGTATAGAACCGATAGCAGATCGCGTATACAAGGTGATTTACTGAGAAGGGTCAGTATGTAATTTGAAACTATTATATACTAGCTGTGCCCGCGACTTCGTTCGCGTGGGTGTCCGAAAACAACTTCTCTTTTTGAATCGGATATTGTTCACAATTTCATGGGTTTTATTTTTTCCTAAAATAAAAGTAGCATAGGTTTTGTCCATAAATCGGTCCAGCAGTTTTGGAGATTAGCCGGAACAAACAGACAGACAGACAGACAAAAATATAAAAAATTGTTTTCAACTATCTGCCAGTAAAAGCCCCGTCTAAATCGGTCCAGCCGTTTTGGAGATTAGCCGGAACAAACAGACAGACAAAAATATTAAAAATTGTTTTTTGTTATAATATTTTTTTTTGCATTTTTTAACTCAAATTTCATTTTTAGGTAATCAGTGGTGTCAAACTATACTTTAGTCAATTTCAAAATGAGAAATCGTCGTTTGTTTGACAGGAATAAACTAAATTTTGGTGACTTTTAGGGCCCTCGCTCACGGCGACTTTTTGTAGCGATGCAGTAGCGATGCTGTCGCGCGTCCGCATCGATACAGTCGCGATGCGGTGCTATAGTATAGTTAAAATCTCGCTGCAGACTCGGTCATAAATCATTCGAGTGTTTCGCTCTCTTTCCCACTCACGGGCCTTATGGGCAGGCCACGCCCACACGTAGTCCTGTGCATTACTGCAGTCGATGAGTGATATCGATAGTTTTATATAAGGTGACTATTTATAAATGGGTGATAGAAATAAATACACATTTTTTTTTATTTTATTACCAAATTTACTACAAAGCATATTAAATATATAAACAAAAGAACGTGTACATAAAACTAAAAATAGAAAATTAAAATTCTTCGTCAAAGTCATCGTCATCATCTGTCATCGATAATGGCCTTGAGCGCGCGCAACTAGCGCACATCCCTACTCCGATTATGATTTATGACCAAGTCTGCAGCGAGATTTTAACTATACTATAGCTGTTTGCCCTCGCCTACACCACGATTCGATTCGAGTCGCGCGTTTACGAAACGCGCGACAGCATCGCTACAAAATGTCGCCGTGAGCGAGGGCCCTTAGTCTAGTTTAGATTCATTTGTGACAAGAGAATCGGCACTACTGTCAACCTATCAATAGCTGGTCTAAAATTTAATCGTTCTCACTTCTGTTCGCTCCTATAGATCGTGTTACATTCAATTTAATTCAGAGGGCCGTCGAGTTATAGCAAGATGGCGTCGATTTATCTTAGAAATTCACTCCCTATTACTGTCAGCTCCGTGTTACGTTGAAATTATGCAAGATAATTTAATTGATTAGTCGAGATTGGAGGTTTTTAAGATTAATGGCGTGTTCTTCTTGGTCTAGCTTCAAATAAATGGTTTTATCTACTGTATAGTTTTAGAGGAAAAAGTGACACATTTCCCTTTTTTTTTAGTAGCCATTATCTATATATATAAAATTCAAAGTCCTGACTGACTGACTGATTGACTGACTGATATATCAACGCACAGCCTAAACCGCTGGACCTAGAGACTTGAAATTTTGCACATAGATACCTTATACAGTGTAGGCATCCACTAAGGAAGGATTTTTGAAAATTCCATCCCTAAGGGGGACAAATAGGGGATGAAAGTTTGTATGAAAAATCTTATTATTTGAGTTAATAGACTTGAAACTTGGTATGAATATTTATCTAAGTAAATTATAAAGTTTGACATTTTTAGTTTTTTTAAACTACCCCCTCAGAATGGATTGGGGCGTGTCAAAGTTTGTATCAACGCACAGCCCCAACCGCTGTGTCTAGAGATTCCAAATTTGGCACGTAGGTTTCTTGTGAGGTCTAAGGGTGTACTAAGAAAGGATTTTTCAAAATTCAACCCCTAAGTAGGTGAAACGGTGGTCCAAAGTTTGTATGAAAAATCTTATTCCTTGAGTTAAGAAACTTGAAACATGGCACAAATATTTATCTAAGTAAGTTATAAAGTTTGCCATTTTTAGTTTTTCTAAACTACCCCCTCAGGACAGATTGGAGGGTGTCAAAGTTTGTATCAACGCACAGCCCAAACCGCTGGGCCTAGATATTCCAAATTTGGCACGTAGGTTTCTTATGAGGTCTAGGGGTGCACTAAGAAAGGATTTTTCAAAATTCAACCCCTAAAGGTGTGAAACAGGGGTCCAAAGTTTGTATGAAAAATCTTAGTCCTTGATTTAATAGACTTGAAACTTGTCATGAATATTTATCTAAGTACATAAACTATAAAGTTTGTCATTTTTAGTTTTTCTAAACTACCCCTCAGGAGGGATTGGGGGTCTCAAAGTTTGTATGTAGGAATTTTAACGCACGTTCCGATTTACTCGAAACTCCGTATTTATACTTGAAACCAAAAATGACGAATAACGTGTAACGAGGTTTTTCGAATATCCACCCCCAAAGGGTTGAAAAGGGGTAGTCAATTTTACAGGGCAGGTTTTACTGCGGGGCTTAGCTCGAAAATTGGTGTAAATAATCTTTCTTTTAAGTTACGGAAATCTCACAAACGATTTTTTTAAATTGTATCCCTGTGGGGGTGAAAACAGGGAATATAGTTTATATGAAAAATCTTATTCATTTGCTTAATTAAGTTGAAACTTGGCACAAATACTTGCCTAAGCAAGTAATAAAGTTTGTTATTAATAGTTTTTTCCCCAGAGGGAAGGGTAGAGGGGAAGGTGAGAATGGGAGGTAGTGGTGAGCAGGGAAAGGGGAAGGAGAGCGGGTGGTGAGGAGGGAAAGGGGGAAGGGGAGATTGTGGTGAGAGAGAGGGAGGGTAGGGGTGGTGAGGAGGAGGCTGAGGGGGAGGATGATGGGGGGGCGAGGGATAGGAGAGCATAGTGAGGGGGAGGGTGTGGAGAAGGGAAGAGGTGTGACGGGGCGGGGAGGTTAGCGGGAAAGTTATGTGGTGAGGGGGTGATAGGGAGACGGGGATGGAGAGAGTGAGGGGGGTGAAAGAGTGCAGTGATGGGGAGGGTAAGAGAGTGGGAAGGGGAGGGGTTAGAGAGAGAGGAGGGGTGAAAGGGAGATTAGGGGGAAGAGGCAGCAGTGCCTTTACACCTTAAAGTTGCTTTTTGTATAGCACTGATTCATTAAAGAAACCCAGCCCGACAGAAATTACTGAAAAATAGAAAGTCGGAAACTCGGAGCGACACAAAAAACAGCAGTAAACTCCAGTCGTGCGACGGAGCTGACACGCTTTTTTTTATTTGTTTGAACGCGCTAATCTCTGGAACTACCAGTCGGACTTTAATTATTATTTTTGCATTTCATAGCCCAATTCTTAAGGAAGGCTATAGGCGTATTTAACATCACACTAGAACTCTTAAGTGCCGAGCAAAAAAAAGAGAGAAGGAACGCTAAGCGAAAACGAAGTAATAGCGCGGGAAGGCAATGCGAGGCGACAGGGTGGGTTGGGGGAACATGAAATTTTACGCGGAAGAAGTCGCGGGCAGAAGTTATCTCAATATTTTTGTTCCTGTGGCATATTTTCCGACATTCACGCGGGTGAAGCCGCGGGCAAAAGCTAGTTAAATAAATAAAAACCTTATCGCAGACCACCGATTGTCCACAAAAAAACCGGCCAAGTGCATGTCGGACCACGCACAATGAAGGGTTCCGTAGTTGAAATATTCGAGCATCAAAATATGTCGCATAAATGGCCGTATTTTTTTATTGCGTTGACTTAGAAGCTTGATTTTTTTAGAACACCAAGGGACCATAGACTTGCGTATCTGAAATTAATTTCAACTTGATACCTCCACGCGTTACTGAGAAAAAGGGTCTTGACAGACAGACAGACAGACAGACGGACAGACAGACAGACGGACAACGAAGTGATCCTATAAGGGTTCCGTTTTTTCCTTTTGAGGTACGGAACCCTAAAAACACACACACTTTAAAAATAATAATTTAAAAAAATCAAATAAAAAAAATATATATCTTTATTGTTGGGCATATTATGGTAGTTACAGGTCTTAACAATAAATAAAAGTTCCAATATGTCCTGCCTAATAGGCATACAATAATTAAGTATTAGCATTAAAATTTAATTAATTAATTAAAATAAGTTGATACAAAAAAACATACAATGAAATGGCATACATACACAAACTCACACGCTTCTTCTTTCTTATCTTTATCGACCGTCTGCTGGGCAGAGGTCTCCCTTCCACCTCTATAAAATGTCTACAATTTAAATTGATAATAATATGTCTAACATGACAATGTCTGTCTGGACAGTGACAGAGAATGTCTGTGTAGTCTGTCCGGACAGTGACAGAGAATGTCTGTGTAGTCTGTCTGGACAGTGACAGAGAATGTCTGTGTAGTCTGTCTGGACAGTGACAGATAATGCTTATGTAGGACTGATGGGTAAAATCCTACTTTTTGTAGTTGATAATGAATAGAAGCGTTGTTATGTCGCATGGGGGCATTAAAACAATTGTATAATAAGGCAAATCAAAAAGTTAAACTGGAACATACATTGGCTTAATTATCTGTGCTGGTCTTAATTTTACGATACCCATGAAAATACCTCTGATAAAGTCCGTTAGAGTTACCTTCTATCTTTAATTAATATAATATACGTGCCCAAATTTTCACAGGGTGTTCTACCCATGAATATGAACAACTTTCACTAAGAGACCAACTCGAAAATGACGAAAAAAAAAAGCTGCTGTTTCATAAACATTCAATACCTACTCGACCGTTGGTTTTACACGAATGGATAGAATAAGAAACGAGTATATAAGAGGAAGTTTAAAAGTGACAGCGGTGATTGAAAAGTTGTGCGAAAATCGGTTGTCATGGTATATTATGGGCATGTGATGCGGGGGAATGAGGAAAATGTCATGAGGAAAGTTTTGAGTATGGATGTCGATGGCTATAAGAGTAGGGGAAGACCAAAGAAACGATAGATAGACTGTGTGAAAGATGACATGGCTAAAAAGGGGGTGACTACCGAGACGACGACTAATAGAGAAGTATGGAAAAAAGGGGCATGTTGCGCCGACCCCAAATAGATTGGGATAAGAGCAGAAAATGATGTTGCCTACTCGACCAAAATGTATGAAACAGCTGATATTTTAATCGTGATTTCAGAGTTGATACCATAGTGAAAGTTGTTCATATTCACCCTGTGAGAATTTGGGTAGTAATAAAAAATACCAGTATACCTGGTATTCCTACGAAGCAACATTCAGTTTTTTCAATACTTTGTCACTAATTATTCAAATGACTCAATTCTGCACAGAAAAATCTGTCCAAAGTCAGTTCAAGACTTCGAGGTTTCTAAACGACCAATAAGAGAGCGAGAAACAAATTAATCCGTGGTTACAAATTGAGCTGTGGCTGAGCGGAACGGAGCAGTGCGGTGGTGCGTGAACAGAGCGAAGAAGCGGAGCGAGCAAACTAAACGAGTCCCGGTTGCAAGCTGCAGCTATTTGTATTGGAATGTTGAGTTTAGTAACACATTTGGTAATTGGTATTACGTGGCGTAGGTGCCCAAACCTACCTATGTTTTTGGTACCGTGCTTTCTCTGGATAAGGAGTTTTGCCCAGCAGTGGACACTAATAAGCTAGTATTTTTGTATTTCAGAAAAAAGTACCGAGTCATTTTTAAGTAGGTACGCTCTTCAGTATGAATCGAAAATAAATTAAATAGGTAAAATAAAAAATAATTCAGCCATTTTAGTTAAATCAATCAAAACTGGAATCATAGACTTATAAAAAAAGATGGACTCCGCGCAACGCATATCGAAAGTGAAGCACAGTAAGTATGCCGGACCGTTTGTACAAACACGCCTCGCGCACACATTTACATCATAGTATGCCGACCGGCCGCCATTACGTGACACGAACGACGCCGTCTTTGCAGGTACTCAAATCATGCACACATAGATCGGTACGGTGCTTCACTTTCGATATTCGTGGCGCCGAGTCCATCTTTTTTTATAAGTCTATGACTGGAATATTAATTATAAAAACAGTTTTGTTTTCATTATAAGACTAATATTTTTGTGACTCTACAAGAGTGGGTTCAAATGAATAAATTAGGTATTTATTTAATTTTTAGGGTTTCGTACCTCAAACGGAAAAAACGGAACCCTTATAGGATCACTTTGTTGCCCGTGTGTCTGTCTGTCTATCTGTCAGTCTGTCGAAACCCTTTTCTCAGGAACTCGTAGTGGTATCCAATTGAAATTAATATCATACACGTAAGCCTACGGTTTCATATAGCTCTAAAAAAATCAAGTTTCTAAGTCGACGCAATAAAAAAATACACCCATTTAAGTGACATATTTTGATACTCACAAATAAATAAAAAAATACTTACCGTTGACCTAGAATCATGAGATTTGGCAGGAAGTAATGTTTCACAGCACGAGTAAAGGGAAAAGTCAGAAAATCGTTAATTTGAAGTTTAACCACAAAAAAATTGCTATTACAAACTTACTTTTGCAGTTGGATAATTGACCGTGACATTAATCGATGAATGGGAGAACATGTTTTCCAAATACAAAGTTAAGTTTGCTTTTGGGATAAATTCATCTCATCTACGGAACCCATCATTGTGCGGGGTCCGACACGCACTTGGACGGTTTTTTTTAATTTTTATTCTGTTCTAAAATTCTAAGGAAATGAGCAGTAAAAAGTAAATTTATATCTGAAACGTGCATAACATTATAATGACATGACGCGGACGACATGGTGCTGCTGAGTGCTCCTGTATGTGGCCTTTCCAAACTGTTGGGGATCTGTGAAAACTACGCTCACAGCCATGGCTTGATTTATAATGTCCAAAAAGTGAATGCATGGTCTTTCAGGCCAGAGGAAAATGTCCGGCAACGATACCTGCCATAAAACTATGTGGAACACCACTGAAGAGGGTGGAACATTTTAAATATCTCGGACATATGATGTCCTCTGATCTGAAGGACGATGCTGACATAGAGAGAGAACGCAGGGCTTGTCTGTAAGGGCGAATATGATGGCCCGCAGGTTTGCTCGTTGTACCACTGAAGTAAAAATAACATTGTTCAGAGCATATTGTACATCTTTTTACACGAGTAGCCTGTGGATCTCATACACGCGCGGACAGTACAACGCCTTGCGTGTGCAATATAATAATGTATTCAGGGTGCTGGTGGGGCTGCCCCGATTCTGCAGCGCATCAGGGATGTTCGCCGGGTCGCAAGTAGACTGTTTTTAGGGTTCCGTACCTCAAAAGGAAAAAACGGAACCCTTATAGGATCACTCGTGTGTCTGTCTGTCTGTCCGTCTGTCCGTCTGTCACAGCCAATTTGCTCCGAATCTAATGGACCAATTAAGTTAAAATTTGGTACACATATGGATTTCTGTGACCCAAACACGTACAGCTAAAGTAAATATATGAATTTTGAATATGAGGGTCACTTTTAGGGGGAAAATAAGAAAATTAAAAAAAAAAGTTTTGTAAACTGTACCGAGTGACATATCAAATGAAAGAACTTACTATGAGGGTCTCAAATATATTTTTTTTATAATTTTAAAATTTATTGTTTTAAAGTTATTTAAGAAAATAGACGAAAATTGACCATTCCCCCCCCCTTATCTCCGAAACTACTGAGCCTAAAATTTTGAAAAAAATATAGAAATTAGTTCTATACCTGTAGATTACAGGAAAACCTATAAGAAGTCTGTGGTCTTAAAATAACATGGTAAATCTATATATATAAAAAAATCAAAGTCCTGACTGAGTCACTGACTAATATACCAACGCACAGCCCAAACCAATGGACCTAGAGACTTGAAATTGTGCACATAGATACCTTATATAGTGTAAACATCCACTAAGGAAGGATTTTTGGAAATTCCATCCCTAAGGGGGTAAAATAGGGGATGAAAGTTTGTATGAAAAATCCTATCCCTTGAGTTAATAGACTTGAAACTTTGCACGAATATTCATCTAAGTAAATTATAAAGTTTATCATTTTTAGTTTTCCTAAACTACCCCCTAAGGAGGGATTGGGGTTGTCAAAGTTTGTATGGAGGAACTTTAACACGCGGTCCGATTAACTCAAAACTCAGTTTTTATACTTGAGACCAAAAATTAAGAATAACGTGTATCAGGGTTTTTCAAAAATCTACCCCTAAGGGGTGAAAAGTTAATTTTATAGCGGAGGATTTTATTGGGGGCTTGATTAACTCTAAAATTGGTGTAAATAATGTTTTGAGTCAAGTTATGGAAACATACCAGACGATTTTTGAAATTCTTTATGTATCTGTGTTCGTGAAAACAGAGATACAGTTTATATGAAAAATCTTATTAATTTGGTTAATGAACTTTAAACTTCGCACAAATACTTGCATAAGTAAGTAATAATGTTTGCCATTATTAGTTTTTCAAAACTACGCCTCAAATGAGGTTTAGGGATGTTAAAGTAGAAGAATTTTAAAGCGCAGTCCGATTAAAAAAATGTGTACTTTGGGTCAAGTTAGGAAGCTTGCCAAACGAATTTTCACCGATTTTGACGGCATATAGCTGATGTTTTAAGGAGTAACTTAGGCTATTTTTATTTTAGAAAAATAATTAGGGTTCCGCGCAAGAAAATTAAAATCCATGAAATCAGACAACCACGTACAGCCCAATACAAACTTACTAAGCCTCCGCTGTCTATTACGGCTATAACAACAAATAATAAAAATAAAGCAAAGTTAAAAATTTAAGGGGTCGGTCCCCATACAATAAACTTTTCATTTGGAAAAAAAGTAAAAATTTTAATCTAGCATGTGGGGTGTCATGTCATTATTTCATCACCGCTACTCTCAAAACGGTGAAGGAAAACATCATGAGGAAACCGGAATGTCCTAGAACCAAAAATTCGAAGAGATGTGACATCTACCAACCCGCACTGGGGCCGCGTGGTTGATTACGGACTCCCTCTCATCGAGAGGAGGCCTGTGTCCCAGCAGTGGGAACATTATAGGCTGATTATGTGTTATGTGGGGTGTCATCGTCTAGAACTCATTGAGTAGAGTACAAACATATTTTTTTTATCTTTTAAAATTAAGAAATAGGGGGCCGCAAAAGTTGTAAATTTTAGACTATTTTTGTACGAACTCTAGCGCAACAATTCAACAAATTAGGAATTTGAAACTTCTTTATACCATATAAGTACCATGAATACTGTATTTAATCAACAATACTGAACACGGCGATTCATAAGGTATTTTGTTTAAACATGGGTGATTTTCTGCAACTGCAAAAAATAACCTTGTAATTCACAGTATCATTATAAAATAAGTAAAAAGTTATCTTTGCGATTGTTAAACATATGGTACGGAACCCTTGGTGCGCGAGTCCGACTCGCACTTGACCGGTTTTTTTATTCTACTATGCGATAACGATGCACATCTCTGGTGCGCAGGGTTCGGGCCAGCTCCAACGGCATCCTGAGGGCATTCACGCAGAGGTTCGATTGTCAGTACCTGAACCATTGCTGTATGGTTCACATACTGAGCAATCGAGATTTGTAATTTCGTTGTGTGTGCTTTATTTTATTTCTTTTGTTTTAGTTTTAAGACTATGATCCTTTGTTGGTCGAAATAAACGCTTTCTATTCTATTCTATTACAATATCGGCAAATTGTTAAAGTTGGCGGATTTGGTTGCATTACGCCATGTGCTGCCACAGTTAGCTGAATCGCATGTCATTTTACTTGTGCTTTTAGTTTCAATTAGTAGGCAAACTAAAGCAGTAGTGGAGTATAGCTGTTTCAGAAGTTCTAGTGCCAAAACTACTAGAGATCCTCCATTATGTCGAAAACACTGCAGCATTAATTTTGATTTATGAATTAGGATTAATGTTATAAAAACCCATTTTGAGCATTTTGATTTTGTATTGAATTTTAAACTCTCGGACCTAAGTAGGTCCTTGAAAATCCAGTGCAATAATATTAGGGGTTAAAGTATGAAATTGCCGATTTGTACTGAAAAATTGAAATTCGTTTTTTTTAATTTAAGATATTTATTTAATCAAAATAATTACCATTATTATCTATACATTGCTGCCATCTAATAGGAAGGTCATTTATGTCTTTACGATAGAACTCTCGTGATCTAGATTTGACAAACTGTGTGAAAGCATTTTGTACTGCCTCCTGAGAAGAAAACTTTTTATCACGTACAAAATTGTCCAAATCACGAAAAAAATGGTAGCCGTTGGAGCAAGGTCTGGTGAATACGGAGGGTGACGAATGGATTCTAATTGCAGTTCCTGTAGAGTTTCCACCATCTCTTTCAATTCATTGTTATTTACCTGTGTGGGCGGTCTTCCACGTGGTTCGTTCTTTAAATCAAAGTTTCCATCACGAAAGCGTTTAAACCAAAATCGCACGATGTGCTCGAATTTTCGAAGTATCCATCTTTCTTGTCTAAGCTGAATAAAAAAAACAACTGAAAGTCGATAATCGAATGTTGCACATTTTTTAAAAGAGCTTCATAGGTACCATGTGAGAAAAAGTTTCATTCAAAAATCTCAAACCATGAAGGTTCTATGTCAATTCCAAGTACCTAATACAATAAAACGGCAATTTCATACTTTAACTTGACTTTAACCCCTATTTATTTAGGCATCCATATAAATATTTCCTAGTGTTAGAGAAAACGGGCTTTAAGGCTGCCTGTCCATTGAAGCGGAGCGAGGCTGCGGAGCAGAGAAACGGAGAACTTTTAACCAACAGAATCTAAGTTCTGAAGAGGAGCGGCGATTTTGTGCAATCCTATTGGTTAATATTTTTCCGTTTATCCGCTCGGCAGCCTCGTTCCGCTCCGGTGGACAGGCAGCCTTAACGACATCTTTACAAACCCAAAACTTAAATATTTCACACAATTCGTTTTCTCTGGATCTTGATTGCTATATCTACCTACACGCCAACAAAATTCTCGGATTTGTACACCTACGATTCTTCTCTACAGCTCACATTTCAAGTCAAACACGCCTTCTTTAGTTCAGTATCACCCACTCAATTTTATCCTAGATTTATCTCCAATTCAGAAGTGCTTGGCTCCTTCCAATATTTGCTGACTTGCCAAGCAATATCCTAGTACTTATACAGGGTCAAAATAAATTAGCTAGCAAAACTTAACAGACTTGATAGGCACCGATAACTAAAAAAAAGAAACAGATTTTCTTAACACATACTTCAAGTAATAACAAAACCAGTGATAGTTGACCCAAAGAAACTCAAAAAATCGTTTTTATAAGGGTTCCGTACCAAAATGGTAAAAAGGAACCCTTATGGTACGACTCAGACTGTCTGTTTGTATGTCCGTCTGCCACAGCTGGATATCTCAAGAACTACTAATGCTATCAAATTGTTTGGAACAGTTTTATATGACGTTTGCCCAACTATTTTTCAAATAAGAAAGAAATAAACATTTTTTGTTGCAACAGTGACTAAAAGGGAGTCTTAAAAATTCGAAGTGGTAATAATAATGTGGGGTATTATTATGAAATAGCGTTGTTTTTTTTTTCTTTTTTTAGGCCCCATATTTTTCGACTTTTGGTGAAATATGTAAAAAAAAATACTATTTTTGCAGTTGAAGTTTACATAGAGAAAAATTTGAAATTATTCTATGTAATAGAAGTTTATGTAAAGATTACGAAAAATAAAACGATGTCTCTAAATAGTACAGTTTTTCAGAAATCGGAACGGAGTCCTCGGTGCGCGAGTCCGACTAGCTCTTGACCGTTTTTTTATATTTTGTGTTTTGATATACCCATCATCTCTGCGAAGTTTTGCTAGCTAATTTTATTTGACCCTGTATTTATTTGAGCACTAGATACTAAGAACACAGTGTCTAGACTAGGAGTAAGTAGAAAAATATTTGAGAGAATACTTAAATTAGGGACGCTAGAGAAAATGATGGTATGTTTTTGTTAGAGATGGTAGTCAAGGATCCTTCGTTAGTCGTTGTGTTCTTAGCCTAGTTGGTAGCTATCGGTTTTCTTGATGAAATGTTTTTGCTACTTTAATTTTCAAGTATCAGTCACAGAATTACTCCACTCACACTATAGTACAGCCAGCTTTGTTGGTTTAGTTGGTTCAGCTTTGGTTGTTGAAGCACCAGTGCTTCCAAGGGGGGTACCCACATTGTGAAGTTGACTGTACAATAGCGTGAGTGTCAATTATTAGCCTCTGTAGCTTTTTTAAAAACTTTTTACAAAAAAAAACAACCGACTAACTAAAAAAAACACTACAAAGTAAAAAATATCTTTTATTTTGGAAGTCGGTGTCTTTTAATTTTAATTTTTGACTTTTTAGTTTCACACACAAATTCGAATACCACTACCTACCTGCAAAATAAATTAGCTAACTCAAAAGCTACCCAAGCAAAGTTAATAAATTTTACATGGGACCAACTTAGAGGTATACCCTCCCGAATAAAACTAGAATCTTACAAATCGCACAACACTGTAAAAATTTATGCGTGGTCATATAAAAAAAAGTACACGTGACGACTTGAGAACTGCCTCCTTTTTTTTTGTCGGATTAAAAGAACCAAGTTGTTTTTAAATGAAGAAATAAGCGATTTCAAGCCTTTTGGTAACCATTGGGTAAGTATTTTGAATTTTCCGATTGATGCCGTCTAATGTCTCTACTCGCCAAAATTTTGTTGTTATTAATTTTATGATTACCTAAAAGTGCAACTCTCTAGTTGCACTTTTGTCTGTTGCTGCTGTTGTTTTGTCTTTTGTGTTCCAGTTGTCTCGACCTCGAACCTTGCGGTCGACGACCAGACGAGATTGAACGTCTCAAAACCTATCGATGGACGATCCATGAACTTAATCCGGTAACTATGCATGACACTGGATCGATCCTATTTCAACGATCAACTGCAGTATTAACTTTAGCAACGTTCAAAAACATTACATATTCAAAAGAACCAAAACTTTTCACAGCTTAAGGCTGCAGTCTTGCAAAATTCACTCGCGGCGAATTATTTGCGCAACTTTGTATTTTTGTTAACCGTTTATAAACCGTTTGTTAAGAGATAAAAACAGAGAATTTCGATGACATTGTGACATCTGAATTAAGAAAATGAAAGATAATTAGAAAAAAGTAATCAGCGCATTTTGAAGACAAGAATATGACAACAATTATGCGCTGAACAGATTTTCTAAACAAAATTTATATTGCCCAATGCAAGTGCACAAACATAACTCGAATCGTTGTTGGCGCGAAAGAGCTGTATTTAACGCTTGATTTACCTAACATAATCCATCCAGATGAACTTAAAAAAAATTACCAGCTATTACTTATATTAAGGTTATTCACGTGCAATAATAATATTTCATGTTATTTGATTACTTTTGTTTGAAAAAAAACACAAAGTTGCGCAAATAATTCGCCGCGAGTGAATTTTGCAAGACTGCTGCCTTAAACTGACAAAAGCCAAACTAAGCGTCAAGTTGCAGATCGAGCAGCCATTTGTCTCAATATAAGTCTACACCTGGTACGTGGTGAAGCGGTGACGTAACTAATGGCGAGGACGCTTCTCTCGTTATATTTCTTAGCGGTTGGTGACCTGCACCCTTAGCATGACCGCCATAGAAACGGGTTTTGCCAAAGACATTGAACCTCTAGACGTTGCCATGATTACAGTCATACAGTGTTAAGTGTGGAAGTGAGACACATATATTTGAAATTAGTAGGAAAATTGAGACAAAGCATCGTATCTTGTGTCTCTTACGGCGTGCCGTATTTTTGCTTGGCGAACTTTTGAATGTTAGCCAAACAAAGTGATTTCACTGTTACAAAATTTATCTTGCGTCGATTAATTTAACTTTTTTGGACAGTTTTTGCACTGTGCGTATGTATTGACATGGGTTTCAGAAAAATATGGAAGATTTCTTACGTTAAACTTCATTTTTCATACCACATAACCTAAAAAAAGTGTTATATTGCTGTCTCATGACCGGCCACGCGGTGGCTCGATCTAGATGTATATTATCTAAAGGTTTTGTCGACGGAAGAATAGACAAATGGCAGATGGTAAAAATATTTGTACGCATTCTAAACAGAAACCCTTATAAAATAAACTCATGTATTCAACTCCACGCTCACTCCATTACACACGAACACATATCCTCTCTCTTACACTCACACACGCACCCCCACTCACACACACACACACTCGTTCAAAAACTCACTCATACACAACACACAAATGCGCTCCTTGTTGTATTTAGTATTTCTAATTATTTTGGTTTATCTTTTGTTTTTGTTAACAATTGCATACCTGTGATTATGTTAAGCGGAAGGGCGGAGTCACCTATCACAAGCAATTCCTTGCTTAAAAGGTGATCTCCTAACTCATGTGAGCTAAGAATTTGTTTAAATGCAATAAACATTTTTATTTTTTTTATTATTTTTTTATTCTACGCGTCTAAGCATGGTAATGTGTAGTTTGTCTATTCTTCCGTGGACAAAACGTCGGCATGCTACGTGTACTACTGCTTTGAAGTGTTTAAGTTGCTACGTTACGTACGTACGTTAAACGTGGTAAACAACGGCTGGACCGATTTAGATGAAATTTTGTGTGTATATTTCAATTGGTTCCTGGATAGTTTAAAAATACAATTGGACCCGGTAGGTGGCGCTGCAGTCGGGTTCTAGGATCGTTCAGACAGGATGCAACGTCTGTCGGGGCCGCTAGTGGACAATCAAATAACAAACGATCTTTGTTTTTAAACGCAAATACCAAAGCTCAAAAGCAAACCTTGCTAAGAATCAATATAAACAAAACGTCGTGTGAACCAACAATCCCTTCAAAATTTTACTTAAAAAAAAAAACAAATTCAAAATGGCGTCTAGACGTTGAATATCCTCTAAGGATAGCTTGATCAAATATCTTCCATTTTTTATTCAGGACAGTACCTATAAAGAATCTTAACATTGTATAATCGAAAGTGGAATTGTTTGGTCTCGTCACGTTTTGAATTTTCAAGAAATCTTTATAGGCCGCCCAGCCATTGATCATGACATCAGTATTGTGCATTAGTAAGGGCGAGCGCGGACTGCGGTGCGTTTCCGTTAGTTCTGCCGCACTGGGCGGGGCCTACAGTAACAAAACGCATGACCGCAGTGCGCGCACTTCAAAGACATTCCATACTTCACAGATTATGCGTTAGAAAAACGCACCGCAGTGCGCGCTCGCCATAAGACGCACGTCCTAACCGACAGCGGCTATCGCGCAAATACGTGATTATGCGATTGATTGATCGCGCGAGTGTATCATATACATACAGGAAAAGTTTTTAAGCAGTGCGCAAATTTTTACAAGGTGTTCTACCCATGCATATAAACAACTTTTACTATGGGACCAACTCTGAAATCACAAAAACGAAATCAGCTGTTTCATACAAAAGTTCAATACTTACCTAGGTACTCGACCAAAATGTGTGAAACAGCTATTTTAAGGGTTCCGTACCTCAAAAGGAAAAAACGGAACCCTTATAGGATCACTTGTTTGTCCGTCTGTCTGTCTGTCTGTACGTCTCTCTGTCTGTCAAGACCCTTTTTCTCAGGAACGCGTAAAGGTATCAAGTTGAAATTAATATCAAACACGTAGGCATATGGTCGCTTGGAGTTCTAAAAAGATCAAGTTTCTAAGTCAACGCAATAAAAAAATACGGCCATTTATGCGATGTTTTTTGATACTCTCAAGTAAATCAAAACCTATATATTTTATTTGCATTGTTTAAATTCAATCTCTTAGTATTGTATAATTGCATAGCACATGTGTGAGCACTATGTAGTAAAGCTACCTTTTACTGGCTTCGTCTTTCACTGACTTGAATGTGCCCTGGCGGTTGAAAGTATGTCATGCTCACTCAAATGTCTCGCTAGTGGTGGCGTGGGTGTTGGATCATTAAGTTCCATTCAAAATGGTTGAGCTAATTGGTGCTGATCCATGCGTCATGTTCGTGAACGGGTGCCGTCAGTTGGGACTAGTCGTCTCTTAGCTGCCACGGCTTATTTTTAAATTAGTTGTTTTTAGTTTTTATATTTTTCATTGCGGTCACTTGTAACGTGCACGTCTTTCTACATTGTTCTTACATCTATATTTTCAATATGAACGATGTAACCAATATTATGTAAAATATTTGATTTAAAAGAGTGTCCGTGGAGTTTCTTGCCCGTTATTCTCCAGGATCTACGCTTTGGAATGGGCAACTAGCTTCATTTTTCTGACTGACCGACCCAAGACCGACCCTTTGACAATTCAAAAGTGCCTGTAATTGGTTTATTTGAAATAAATGCTTTGAGTTTGAGTTTGAGTTTGATAGGGTACTTTCCCGTTGTCCTAGAATCATGAAATTTGGCAAGAAGCAAGGTTTCACAGCACAAGTAAAGGAAAAAGTCCGAAAATTGTTAATTTATTATTCCATCACATACAACATTTTTTGTTGGATTATGATGTTACGTTGGTTTTTAGGATAAATTCTTTTCAACTACGGCTACGGCTACGGCTTCGGGGTTTGTTGGCCAGTTTTTTTGTTTTTCCTGTAATACGAGTGTGACGATCACGAACTCTCGTGACATTCGCTTTCGGTTAGGACGCGGCCTACTGCTGCCTATAAATGGACAGTTTCAAGCAGAGACAAAAAAACACACTGGCTTCTGCTTGCGTTTCCATACATGAAACCGCGCGGGCGCAAAAATCACATGACTCTTCACACGACTAAGTATTGCTTAGATATAATCTATTATAGTATAGTTAAAATCTCGCTGCAGACTTGGTCATAAATCATAATCGGAGTAGGGATGTGCGCTAGTTGCGCGCGCTCAAGGCCATTATCGATAACAGCATCATTAAGGTTATCACGTAAACATACTGCATTCATTAAGTATGCAGGGTAACTAATGAGTACTAATGTGTTTTTACGAGACTTCCTTCTCGTAAGAACACATTAGTATCCATTATTCATATCATCATTGTGGATGATGATGACGATGACTCAGACGAAGAATTTAAATTTTCTATTTTTAGTTTTATATATACGTTCTTTTGTTTATATATTTAATATGCTTTGTAGTAAATTTGGTAATAAAATAAAAAAAATGTGTATTTATATTTTCTATCACCCATTTATAAATATATAAAACTATCGATATCACTCATCGACTGCAGTAATGCACAGGACTACGTGTGGGCATGGCCTGCCCATAAGGCCCGTGAGTGGGAAAAAGAGCGAAACACTCGAATGATTTATGACCGAGGCTGCAGCGAGATTTTAACTATACTATAGCAATTGTGACTGTTAGCCGCTTACCTCAACTTATTAGCAAAATATTATATTATTGTTTTGAACCAGCGCATCTATCAAGTCACTTGGAGACATGAATTATCTATTTAATGAGAGGAAGGGTGCTAAAACTAACGACTGACGAATGCAATATCTTGTTTCTGATTTTAAGAACAAGGTTATGCTTTGTTTAGTATTAGACAAAGGAGGACACATGTGTTGAGCTAGAGGGGCTCAGCGGTTCCTTGAAACAAAAGGTCGGTTGGGGAATGGCCCGAAATCAAAACACCCGTCTCAGCCCCTAGGAGCGCAGCGTGGTGATTTTAAGAATAATGACGAGAAAGAAATGTGAAGGAGTTGGTTTAGACCGCTATAGGAGACGGACGTCCGATCTAGGCTAGCTAAGTTAGGCAACAAAGTGAATATTAAGAGGCTATGTTGCAGTGGGCTGTCGCAAGACAGCGAGTATTAATTATTAAGTTAAATATAGTTGGGTTAAGGCCCAGATTAGACTAAGTTAGTAGGTACTTAATGTGGTATGTGTGAGCGTGCGTGTGTTTATTGGAGCCACTGGGTGAGTCTTTCACTATATAATTATCCTGGGCTGATTGTGAAGTTGAGTTTCTTGTAAAATAGACAGAGACGTGTTGCTGGGGAGTTTGTTGCGTCACTTCTTCTCTCCAGCGAAACACTAGGAAGTGATGAAGGGTGGGGCGTTGTGGACTGTCTGTAGACCTTCAAGAGTCGATCCAGAACTCTTTTAAATAGTAACCATTGAGGTTTTATTCTATATTACTATAATACTATCAAATACCTAATTCTTGAATTGTGTATTCTTTGCCTCCGGCCAATAATAGGCTTTGAGAGAGTTTATCCAAACTATATTCAATAATGATTGTTGAGTTTGATTCTCACCTTTAATATCAAGTAATTCTTGATATATTCTATTCTTTATTTTAGACCAATAATTCGGTCAGACTGACATGAACACGGTCTCTTGCAGATGTGGCGGCATCTACATCGCCACATATGAACTACGCATCAATGACATGACGTCACGCAAACCTGCATCGCGCAATTAGAGTTTACCACGCGATTAGCATATATACAACGTCCCGACATCAACCGTCGGGCAGTGGCCCACCAGACACAACACCCGTCTGGTCGGAGGATCCTCCCTTTTCAATAGAGGATGAGTGAACTTTACACCCTGTTCCTCATGCCTCTAAACTGGTGACCCCGACGTGATCATCAGCGCAGCCTTCGTGCAACTACATCAGCGTGACGTCATCAGCATCACTTCCTCAAGCTTTCGAGCGGCGAGTCACACAGCCAGCCAGCATCCACGGCTTCAACAGGTAACCTGACCACCAGCATGCAGCGGACGCGCATTCCTGGTCATCACCTTCAGCCTCAACCCAGCGCTGTACACTCCGACTCACTGGAGCATAACGCAGCGCCACCCCGACTCACTGGGGTATCACCGCAGACAGTTCCGACTCACCGTGAACTATGCGGCACCCGGTTCCGACTCACTGGAACCACAACTGGCACTGGCAAGCATCGCAAGATACACGACTCAGCCCACTATCGACCTCCGGTCTCCGGAGGGGAGTGATGTGGCGGCATCTACATCGCCACATATGAACTACGCATCAATGACATGACGTCACGCAAACCTGCATCGCGCAATTAGAGTTTACCACGCGATTAGCATATATACAACGTCCCGACATCAACCGTCGGGCAGTGGCCCACCAGACACAACACCCGTCTGGTCGGAGGATCCTCCCTTTTCAATAGAGGATGAGTGAACTTTACACCCTGTTCCTCATGCCTCTAAACTGATATGCTTGTGGTGCAAGAAGTGAACTTCCAGGGGATGGGTGGAACACATCTATTTTATATCCAGTCTTAGGACTGTAGGGACCATGTCTCCTTCAGAGCATGATGTTGACGCAATGCCGCTGGAACTGGCTGGCCCGTTGCTAGACAAGGACGGTCGCACGGTTACCGCAGGGAACGCCGCTTCGTCACGAATATCAGTTCGCAAGAACTGCTTAGGGAACATGACACCAAGAGTGCATGTGTCGACTCAATGCCGCTGTACAGCCGCTTGGGTCACTTTATGGAAGTTTTGCTCTGAGCGCTTCGAGCGTAGATGTGAGGTATCGTGTGAGTAATGACTGATCAATTGCCTGTTACGCCAGCGTAAGGGTTACTCACAAGTTTTTATAATAATATACTTTGCATCCCTTAATTATTTATTACCTTTCTACAACCACATCCAATATATTCTCATAACTATGAGTTCATTCCTGATAGTCAGTGGGGGAGTGTCCCGTCTGGAGACGAGCTCTACAGGGTAGCGCGGGGTGGAGCGCTACCTTTCCCCAATAGGGGGAACCGACCCAAACACTAATGTTAGCATAATTTAGGAAAAACGAAATTTTTATCGGCTTGGTTAATTGGGGTACAGTCACACAATGTTATGGTAATATGGGACCGATGGAAAAGTCCTTCTGATAAAAAAGCCAGTGACAGATATTAACATGATAGTGCATCGTTACCTACTTGAAAAGACGAAAGACGTTTGCGAAAAACTCCCAACAGACTAAACAAACAATAAAACAACGCCATACAATCCTGTAAAGTGTCTTCAGTTTAAAGCAAGTTCAAACAGGACGAGGCGATACCTATCGTCGGCATCCCTCGGGAGGATTAGCCGAACATTCCCGATGTCGATGTCGTGCTAAACTTAGGTCCCTGTCGGGTTCTGAATTTAAATAAAATACGTTTGATTAAAAGCTTCTGTTTTTGGTTTTTACTTATTTTTGGGTGTAATGGAATACGGTATTTTACTCTATAGGAGAAAAAATCTAAAAACATATTATTTAGATAGCTTATGCAAAAAGCAGTCGCAAAATATTAGTTTTAGTTCGTAAAATAACAATATAAATTTTAAAATTACATTCAAAGTCTTCGGTTTTTTTATCTGTTTTCTAACACCATGAAAGTAGCCGCCGTGTTATTACGTCATACGGCTGTGTAAATTAAAAAGTGTCAATGTCAACTGTCAACTGATCATCAGCGTATATAAAGTGTTTGTTTGCACTGCCAACTGACGTCATGACCACAGAGCAATATGGCGTCCACTGCGTCCAGTATTTTCGCGCGTAATTTGAAAATGTAAAATTTAAATGCATTTATATGGCACTTATCGGTTGAATAAAAATTTTGTGTTTTTTTAGTGGCTTATTAGCACTATAGAATCTAATTGAGACACTTCAAAAATGGGTGTAATACCCAATTATGAAAACCCGTTGTGGGTATAGTTGTCTAACACTAATTACCTAGTGCAGATCCTTTTTAGGTCAAAGTTAGGAAGACAAGATAATCTTTAGTCTCACTGGACTCTATTTAATTTAATAGTCAATTATACATAATTGTCACTTTACAAGCTGAAGTAGAAGAAGAAGATTTTAGACTGAGGAATTAAACTCGTAGATATTAGTAGCGCTATCAACAAACACAACATAATAAACTGTACAAATCGATCAGTAGACCCAACGCTGTTTATTTATGTAAATATCTACCCACAAATATACAATCCCCTTTCCGTCAACCGTTGTCATAACAAATCAACAAACCCAATGAAAACAATAATTTTGAAGACCTCCCACTAAAATCATTTTAAACGGCTAAACAATAATTCGGAAACACAAACCTCAAAATGTTGGCAGTCTATGACAATACTGTGCCCGAAAGGATTTTGACAGCTGTCAAATTGTTAAGAAAACAATTATGGCGGGAGTCTAGTCGTGCTCGCTAGCAAAATATTGGTGTTGGAAACGTACAGATTATTTTATAACTGACACGTTCGTTTTATTTGTGTTTTGTCAGTATTTAATTTATTATTTGAAAATGAAATTAAATGAGAAAAGAAAAATGCTCGTTTACGTACTTCAAATGAGGTATTCACACAGTAATAACAATATTTAAGTCACAGTATAATGATACAGTAGTTTCTCTTCATACAAAACGGTCGAAACGACGCGCTTCTAAATCTCAGTCAGTCTCAGTCAACAAACAGTTCGAGCGCGCGGCAGTTACGCACGGACGTACACGTATTTAGTAGCTTTATTACTTTGTTGTTAAGTCACGCTAAACACCTATTCATCGTAGTTAGAAAACAATCTCGCTGCTGACGACATAAGATTGTAGTGCATAATTATATTGTTCACACACATTTCTTGAGTTTTAAAGTATAGTGTTAAATTATAAATTAGTCTCTAAAGAAATCCTACGAAAAAGAAGCGTTAAATCAGTCAGCTAGCGGTAGCTGTATTTTGTGTATAACGACAAAGGGGCCGGCTTGTAAAACTGATATAGCGCGCGCAAGTGCTAGTTACCGCCTGAGGTATGTGAGCGGTGGGAGTGAGGGAGGAGACAAAAGTCAAGCGAACTCAGTCTGCCAATCTTTTAAATAGCCCTGTCCCTCTCTCTCTCTCTATCTCTGTCTCTTCTCGTCTGACTATCACTTGCGCGCGCTATAAAATAAAATTTAGAAATGGTCCTGTATTACATTAGCACTAATATGGTAGTTTCGTGGGTAAAAAAAAAAGAAATTCTATTTAGTCAGATATAGATACAGACGTATGTTTTGCTCATATTAATGTAGGAACGGAATGTTATGAAAGGATAGTGAAATGAGACGTGATGATGAATGACAGATGTGAAGCATGAATGACTGACAGAGATGAATGTACGAAATAGTCAAGGAGTGAAAGAGATAGTGACTGAATGATTAAAATGTAGAATAAGTAGAACAGTAATGAAGGACTGAAGAAAAACTTGTAAGACGATAAAGACGTTGAAAATTAAAAATACAGAAATTAAAGAAGAATCGGCAGTTTTATTCAACAAATATTTAGCTTATCCCACATTAATAAAAAATAATTATATAAAACGCATTAAAGTTGGGGAGTGGGGGCTCGCTATGTCACAACTA